>OY728165.1:1823848358-1825048358 GCA_963277665.1 Viscum album | reverse complement strand
TTGGCAGAGTTTGGACGAGCCTGAAGGATCAATGTTGTGTTAGGAAGAGAGGTAGGAGGTTCCCTTTTATAAGGGAGGAGAGGGGCACCTTGGGAATAACTAAAAATATTATTTTATTATAAAGTCAAATTCGGTTTTTAATAGCTCCAAATTGATATATTTCGAAGCTAAGGTGGGGATGGGTCTAAATACTCTCATCCAATAGAATTTAGACAAGTTTTGGTATCAATTTTAACCTTATCATTTAGATTTAACTTTAAGTTAGATAATTTAACTTTTACAGTGTCTTCTTGTTTTCTTACACTATAAGGTTAATAAACATACTATATCAAGCCAAAAGAATCAAAATTTGTTTAATATTAATATATATAACCTTATCTAATTCATTTGGCCTAACTTTAGATATTTAGGAATAAAATAAAAATTAATAATATAGTATTTATTTTAAAAACTATTTTATGTCAATTTTGACACTATTTGGTAATTGATTTTTGGGAAAATTATAACAAAATAATTAGTTCGAAAAAATTTAATTAAATCAATACTAACATGTCATATTAACATATAAAATTCTTGGAATTCATAAAAAGTCTCAAATTACATTTATTTGTGTATTTATAACATCAATTATGTCAATATTTCATTAATAAGATAATTACTGCATCATCATTATGTCATAAATAAATTAAATTATATAGTGTCTAAAAATTATAAATAAAATACCATTATGTTGGAAATCTCTTTATCTTTATAATGAATATTTATAGTCTAATTTATCTTATGTATAACTCTATATTAAAATTTATTTAGTTATTAAACATTGATTTTAACTATTTTAACCCTTCTTTAAATAAATTGATAATAAATGTCCTAATCTAATCCAAGTGGGCCTAAATGGTCATATGTTATTCCTAAGGTTGTTTTTGGTCGAATTACACTTATTCAATAGAATTAGGACATGTTTTAGGGTAATAATAATAACACTTTTATCCTTAATTACCCTATTTACTTTTAACCGTGGAAAAAAAAGTAAAAAGTTACTATTCATCAAAAATTATTTTCATCTCATTGAACCAAATTTTAGTCCTTGATATTAACCATGTCTCTCGGATTTTTGAAATTATACTCACAGAAGTGGTGAAATTAATTTTTATGAAAAATTAAGTTTTTTAACTACCACTTAGTGGTTTCACTATTCATCAGAATATGAAAGTTATCTGAAAAGTACCAAAATTTCACCCTAAGCTAATTTCGATATTCCGAATCCAAAAATGAAGTCCATTTTGAAAAATAAAAATTTCAATATTTCAAAAAGTGGTTATTACTATTCATAACGGCTAGTTTTAATAATATTTTAATAGCATATCGTTGTTTAGTGAAACTCTGTATTGCGTACGATGCAAAATATTGAGGAAGGCCGTGGTTGCGTGTAAAGCAAGACAAGCTAGTGTTGTGTGTAGTGAAAGATTCCTTTGATGATTTATATAACATAAAAACAAAATATTTCTCATAAAAGTCTCGGGTGTTACATTCTACCCCCTTAAAATGAATTTCGCCCTCGAAATTCGTCACTTTATAACAAAAAGATGAGGATACCTCTCTCTCGTCATATCCTCAAGCTCCCATGTAGCTTCTTCTAATCGGTGTTTCCTCCATAAAACTTTCACCAATCGAGTGGTCTTGTTCCGTAGGACTTTTTCACTACGATCTAGAATCTCTATCGGCTGTTCTTCATAAGAAATATCTTGCTCCAGTGGTACAACTTCTGAGCTGAGTACATGTGAAGGATCAGGTATGTACTTTCTCAGGAGAGATACATGGAACACATCGTGAACTTGAGAGAGATTCAGTGGAAGAGCCAATCGGCAAGCTACCTTTCCAACACGATCCAGTATTTCGAAAGGACCGATATATCTAGGGCTCAACTTCCCCTTCTTTCCAAATCTCATGACCCTCTTCCAGGGAGATATTCATAAGAACACCTTATCACCCACTTCAAACTCTAGGTCTTTTCTTCGGTTTTCGGCATAACTTTTCTGTCAACTCTGAGTTGCTCTTATGTGTTGTTGAATAGATCGGACCTTTTCTGCCATCCCATCAACAAGATCAGGTCCTAATAGCTTTCTTTCCCCAACTTCATCCCAGCAAGTTAGAGTCATGAATTTATTTCCATACAGAGCTTCATAAGGAGCCATCTGAATACTGGAGTGAAAGCTATTATTATAAGAAATTTACACCAAAGGTAGGTGTTGATCCCAACCACCTTTGAAATCCATAGAGCAAGCTCTCAACATATCTTCTAGAGTTTGAATTGTTCTCTCAGACTGACCGTCTGTCTAAGGATGATAAGCAGTGCTGAAACTCAACTTTGTATCCAGAGTATGCTGAAGACTTCGCCATTACTTCGAGGTAAATCTCGAATCCCGATTAGATATAATAGAAAGTGGTACTCCATGCAATCTTACCACTTCCTTTACATATATCCTGGCAAGCTGATCCAGAGAGAAATCCTCTCTAATAGAAATGAAGTGTGCAGACTTTGTAAGATGATCAACTATGTCCCAGATAGCATTATTGCCTTTGGATATTTTAGGAAGTCCTGTGACAAAGTCCATAGTGATGTTTTCCCATTTCCATTCAGGTATGGGTAATGGTTGTAACATCCCCTTAGACTTCTGTCTCTCAGCTTTAACTTGCTGACAAACCAAGCATCGAGAGACATATTCAGCAACATCTCTTTTCATTCCTTCCCACCAGAAGTACTCTTTCAGGTCCCTATACATCTTCGTGCTTCTAGGATGAATAGAGAATGAATAACTATGAGCCTAATCTAGTAGCTCCTTCTTTAATTCAGGAATGGGAGGAACACAAACCCGATTCCTGAACATTATTATCCCATCACAATCAAGGTTGAATTCAGGAATATTTCTCACCTTCTTTTGTAACTCTTCATCTTCTTTCTGTGCCTCTTTAATCTTCACATGTATAGATGGTTGAACATTCATTTGAGAAAGATATTATTTTCCCCCTTCCATTATAATTCCAAGATCCATCCTTTGTAAATCCATAAATATTGGATCTTTTGTGATCCTCATCATGGATAAACTGGCATGGTCTTGTCGACATAATGCATCTGCCACCTTGTTTTCTTTCCCAGGGTGGTAATGAATTGAGCAGTCATAATCCTTAATCAGCTCTAATGATATTCTTTGGCGCATATTCAGCTCCTTTTGTGTGAAAATATACTTTAAACTTTTATGATCAGTATAAATGTCACACCTTTCTCCATAAAGATAATTACTCCAAATCTTTAATGCATTGATTACCGCCACTAACTCCAAATCCTGTGTTGGGTAATTTTGCTCATGGATTTTAAACTGTCATGAGGAATAAGCTATCACCATATCATTTTGCATAAGAAAACACCCCATCCCCTTCTTGGATGCATCACTGTAGATCACAAACCATTCTCCACTACAAGGCAGTGTGAGCACAGGTGCACTGGATAACCTTCTTTTCAACTCCTTGAAATTCTCTTCACATTCCTCTATCCAAACAAACTTAACTCCTTTTCGAGTCAACCTGGTGAGTGTATTAGATAATCGTGAAAAATCTTTCACAAAACGTCGATAATATCCAGCCAAACCAAGAAAACTTCGGATCTTAGTTACTGTTGTTGGTCTCGACCATCTTTCGATAACCTCTGTTTTTGCTGATCCACAAATATCCCCTCTTTTGAGATTATGTGACCCAAATATGCAACTTTTTGAAGCCAAAATTCACACTTGGTAAATTTGAAATAATGCTTCTCCTTTCTCAGGGTCTTCAATATAATTCTCAAGTGAACTTCATGTTCTTACTTTCTCTTTGAATAGACAATAATATCATCTATAAAGACTACCACAAATTGATCAAGATAGTCTCTAAAGACTCTATTCATTAGATCCATGAAGATAGCAGGTGAATTAGTAAGACTAAATGGCATAACTATAAATTCATAGTGTCCATACCTTGTACGGAAAGCCATCATTGGTATATCCTCCCTTTTGACCCTTAATTGATGATACCCCGAATGAAGATCAATCATGTAAAATTATTGAGCTCCTCGTAGTTGGTCAAATAAGTCATCAATGCACGGGATACGATATTTTTTATTGATAGTGATCTTGTTAAGTTCTCGATAATCAATGAAGAGTCTCATTGATCCATCTTTCTTCTTAACAAACAGAACAGGTGCTCCCCAAGGTGACGCACTAGGGCATATGAATCCCTTATCAAGATTCTCTTGGAGTTGCTTCTTCAATTCTTGCAACTCAATTGGGGCCATTCTATAAGGCGTCTTTGAAATAGGCAAAGCACATGGTACGAGTTCTATTGAAAACTCAACTTCACGATTTGGTGGAAGAGCCAGAAATTCCTTCGGAAAGACATCATCAAACTCCCGTACAATGGGAATATTCTTAATCGTGAGTTTCTCACCAACCATTCGAGATAAATAACCTTCATTTAGTGGAATCAAGACCCATAAGATGGAAGAAATTTCCACTGGAAGGTTATGTTCATCCTTATATCGATAGACGATCATAGATTGATCTGGAATATGAAATGTGACTTCCCTTCTTTAGAAATTTATATGAGCTCCATATAAAGAAAGCCAATCCATGACAAGAATAAAATCAAATTCCACTAAAGGAAGGATCACAAGATTTGCAGGAAGCACTTTCCCACAAACATCAATCGGGGAAGAATTATAAACTTTTGATGTGACCGATGTTCCATTAGGTGTTGTCACAGCTAACTCAACATCTAATTGTTGAGGTAATATGGTGATACCCTTAGAAAAATATTCAGAAATAAAAGAGTGGGTGGATCCAGAATCAAATAAAACATTTTCTACTTTAGAGTGGATGGTAAGTGTACCTTTCACCACATTGTTATCATACTCCACATCACTGATTGAAATTTCATGTGACTTTCCTTTGTCTTTAGCCTTAAGAGTTTTTTAACGTCGACCATCATCATCAACACTTGGATTTGGGCATTGATTGGAATAATGCCCCATCTCCTTGCACTAGAAACATTGAAGTGTAGTAGGTTCATTCTGTGTGTCCCTTCCTTTGTTTGCATCATTAGACATCTTCTTCTCATCATTGTGGCATTCAAATGCCCGATGACCTTCCTTTCCACATTTGAAACATTTACTTGTCCCTTTAAGACAACTCCCTCCATGTTTCCTTCCACACTTTGAGCATAAGGGAAAGCTCATCTTCTTTTCAGTGTTCTCTTTATATTTTCCTTTGAATTCCATTTTCTTCTTCTTATCAAACCCATATGACTGATGGGTTACTCCAATCTCCATCTTAACTTTGAGAGCACATCGAACGATTTCCTCATAGCTATTGAAGTCCCTTATGGCTAAGGCCCTTCAAAGACTTGGTTTTAACCCACTTAAGAATCGATCGATCTTACTCTCAGGTTGGATAATAATACCAGAAGCGTACCTTGAAAGTCTTGTAAAATTTTCTTCATAGGTACCAATAGATTCATCATCCTTTTTCTTTAGTTCAATAAACTCCTTATCCATCTTTGTTCAGAGAATACGAGGGATGTACTTATTGAAAAATAAGTTCTTGAACTCGTCCCATTCCATTGACTCAATTTCATCCTTTTACCTCGTATTCTTAATAAGATTCCTGCATTGATCATCATCACCTTCCAAATGATACACTACTAAGATGACTTTATCATGTTCATAACATTGAATAACTGAAAATATCTTTTCATTAGTACTAATCCATTGTTCAGCAACTAATGGATTAGTAGACCCGCTGAAAGAAGGTGGACGCTGCCTCATGAAGGATTCAACAGAATGTAGCTCCTTCCTTTGCTCGTTTGGCAGTCCTACATGATTCATAGCTTGAGAAAGTTGTGTGATCATGGCTAAAAGATTTTGCATTCTAGCTCCCATAACGTTTGGTTGCTCAGGGGGACAATCATTGCATTGCCCGTCGCATTCCGCATTAACACGATTCCTTCGGGTTCAGCCATTGACTAAAACCAAAAAGAATAGTGTGAGCAACACTAATTATAATAGGAAAACCACATAATAAAGAATAAAATTTCACACTTAAGGTCTTACTCTAGTTTATTCATGGCAATTTCTAAAACACTAAGATTATGTTCTATGCTTAGACTTATCCTTAGGGTTCTTACTAAGGCTTTCACATCCTAGTTTCCAAAGGTTGACTATACCTTTCCTCTGATACCAACTATAACGACCCATACTTTACATACATTATTATTACTTCAAAATTGAAGCATAGTTATTACAACATATAACAAAACCATGAAAGGACCATATAGGTATAGTGTCTTTAGAAACTGGGAAACATAAACAACTGGTTCATAAAGCATCTACATTGTCTCCCATTTATTTCATCATATCTATAGTCCCTTTTTGGCATATCTTACTTAATACCCTTCTTCCTGACCTGGGGAAAGAAAACATACAAAAGGGTGAGCTCAAATGCTCAGTAAGGGTAAGCAAAAGAAATATCAATCACATCAAAATAAAAACATAACATTTTAGAAATCTTACCATGCAAAAGAGATAATAAGTTCATAACATGGGATAAATCATGGTAGTGAAATGATTTCCAATAATCATAAAATAAAACATTAAACTTTGTGGCATACACACATAATCATAAATAATCATTTCTTATTAGTCAAGACTCATTGCCAAGACTATCTTAGTGGACAAAGTCCATTTCTGAACCGAGTTCACTCCTCATTTCAGTCCTGTTTCATTGAACCGGTTTAACCTTCCATTCCAGCCATGTCTATCTCATGAGATATAAAATCTTTACCCAAAGCATTGGATGGAGATATAGGTCCCACCAATCTCATAATGATACCATTTTTATGTGTTCCACAAAATCATAAATCATACATCATTGTATAACCCATGTAATAAAAATGGGATTCTTAAACATCATGACATCATAAAACAATTCATATAAGACAAAGGAATTCATAAAAATAATTCCTTCACAACATAATAAAATCAATGTAATAATAGGGATAGAAACAGAACCCTATATTATCTTAAATGGAAAATAATTTTGATAAAACACTTGAACTCCATTCTTGAGAAAAATATCCTTTCAAAAACATTTTCCTTTCTTAACATGTCATACAATTTTAAACTAAAAGAAGTTGATTAAAAATAAACATGAAAACTTGTAAAGGAAGCATCTTGGAATAATGTTTTAAAAATCCATTTATTCTGTATAAGTTAAAAAAACATTCTTCTCGTACTTTTGTCGGAAATGTCAAAAAGTACCTCGTATGAAAAACGACAAACGATTCCTTTCATATCTTTTACTAAAAACTCAACTAAGGGTAAAATTTGATTTAAACAATTTTAGGTGGATGGAAATAATATTACATATTGAGGAAACATGTATGTGGATGATAAAATACACCCCAGTAAATCCCAAAGTATAAACAATCTCGGATAAAATGAGATTGTGATATTTTCCCTTACCTTACGCCTGATTTGCTTCGTAAGTGTCCGAAACTTCTGTATAATGATTTAAATAATGTTATTGAATTATTCCAGAATCATACTTATTTTTATGATATCATATATGGTCATATTCTTAGCTTCTTATTAGTAATATTTCATTACTACTTGTTATTCGGGTGTTTATTACTTTTTATTCTTATGTGTGTTTTGTCGAATAAATTCTTATTTTTCTTTTTAGGTTATAGATACCTCATTTCCAGAATGGTATTAGTATAATATATATCATATTAATTCATTAAATTCATTTATATAATCATTATGCAATGAAGATCATGTAGAACGAGTCGCATCACATCGTGGAGACGGTATTCCGTACGTACGCACGAGCGATGATATCGTTCTCATGATCGTGGAATTGTATTGGAGTGTATATATACTATTTCAGAATCAATATCACTTTACAATAATCATATATAGTCATTATTTACACCATTATACCCATCCAAGTAAGGTGGTGGTGGAAAATAGATTACACCATGGTGTGGAAATGGTATTTCGTACGTACGCACTCTCGGTGATTTCGCTTTCCATAGGATGGATAGATGGTGAAATAGGGTTGTTTCATACTTATAATAACATATCAGTATATGAGTGATACTTATGTTATTAATTCATAATGAAAGAACTAGATAAGAAGAAGTGGAAGAAGAAATAATGTTGAAAGAATCGGTAATGTACATTACCTCTTCTTTGAAGCGCCTCTTTGATATATCCTCTTAGGGCACTAAAATTGGTCTCTGAAGAAGACCAGGACCTCTAGTATTTTTCTAGGGAAGTGGAGAGGAGATATTTTCAGGGTTTGGCCGAGCTTGAAGGCTCAAAGTGGTGTGAGGAAGAGAGGGAGGAGGTGCCCTTTTATAAGGGAGGAGAGGGGCACCTTTGGAATAACTAAAAATATTATTTTATTATAAAGTCAAATTCGGTTTTTAATAGCTCCAAATTGATATATTTGGAACCTAAGGTGGGGATGGGTCAAAATCCTCACATCCTATAGAATTTAGACAAGTTTAGGTTTCATTTTTAACCTTATCATTTAGATTTAACTTTAAGTTAGATAATTTAACTTTTATCGTGTCATCTTGTTTTCTTACACTATAAGGTTAATAAACTTACTATATCAAGACAAAAAAACCCCAAGTTGTTTATTATTAATATATATAACCTTATCTAAGTTACTTGGCCGAAAATTATATTTTTATGTATAAAATAACAATTAATAATATAGTATTTGTTTTAAAAACTATTTTATGTCAATTTTGACACTATTTGGTAATTGATTTTTGTGTAAATCATAACAGAATGATTACTTCGAATAAATTTAATTAAATCAATAATTACATGTCATATTAACATATAAAATTATTGTAATTCATAAAAAGTCTCAAACTACATTTATTTGGGTATTTATAACATCAATTATTTCAATATTTCATTAATAAGATAATTACTGCATCATCATTGTGTCATAGATAAATTAAATTATTTAATGTCTAAAAATTATAAATAAAATACCATTATGTTTGAAATCATTTTAAATTTATAATTAATATTTATAGTCAAATTTATCTTATGTATAACCCTATATTAAAAATTATTTAGTTATTAAACATTGATTTTAACTATTTTAACCCTTCTTTAAATAAATTGATAATAAATGTCCTAATCTAATCCATGTGGGCCTAAATGGTCATATTTTATTCCTAAGGTTTTTTTTGGTCGAATTACACTTATCAAATAGAATTAGGACATGTGTTAGGGTAATAATAATAACACTTTTACCCTTAATTACCCTATTTACTTTTAACCGTGGTAAAAAAAGTAAAAAGTTACTATTCACCAAAAATTATTTTCATCTCATTGAACCAAATTTTAGTCCCTGATATTAACCGTGTCTCTCGGATTTTCGAAATTCTACTCACAGAAGCGGTAAAATTAAGTTTTATGAAAAAATCAGTTTTATAACTACCACTTAGTGGTTTCACTATTCATCAGAATATGAAAGTTATCCGAAAAGTACCAAAATTTCACCCTAAGATAATTTCGATATTCCGAATCCAAAAATGAAGTCCATTTTGAAAAATAAAAATTTAAAATTTTCAAAAAGTGGTTATTACTATTCATAACGGCTAGTTTTAATAATATTTTAATAGCATATCGTTGTTTAGTGAAACTCGGTATTGCGTACGACGCAAGCTATTGAGGAAGGCCGCGGTTGCGTGTAAAGCAAGCCAAGCTAGTGTTGTGTGTAGTGAAAGATTCCTTTAATGATTTATATAACATAAAAATAAAATATTTCTCATAAAAGTCTCGGGTGTTAGAGTCACATTTGGTATTAGAGGAGGAACTCAGCCTTAAGTGTGGTGCACTGCCTGGGTTGAGATGTAGGGACCACAACGAGGGTGTTGTGCTCTAAAGGGGGGATGATTGTAACACCCCCAAATGATAAAGGGTTAAATGACTTATTGATATGACTCATTTCAACAAGGTGCACTGCCTGGGGTGGGCCCCACGTGTCTGTGGGGGCAACTAGTGGTACCTGGTGGGCCAGGACCTGACGACCATGTTAAGGCGGGGTGGCTGTGCTGTCACTGGGACCCGGTTTTCACATTTTGGTATCAGAGGAGGAACCCAGCCTTAAGTGCGGTGCACTGCCTAGGTTGATATGTAGGGCCCACAACGAGGGCGTTGTGCTCTAAAGGGGGGATGATTGTAACACCCTCAAATGATAAAGGGTTAAATGACTAATTGATATGACTTATGTCAACAAGGTGCACTGCCTGGGTTGTGCCCCACGTGTCTGTGGGGGAAACTGGTGGTACCTGGTGGGCCAGGACCCGGCGGCCATGTTAAGGCGGGGTGGCTGTGCTATCACAGGGACCCGGTTGTCACATAGTGCAGATTTTGGATTCTCATGAGAAATTTCTTCATTGGATATCCATTCTGTTAGTCCAATTTCTTTGGCATCATGGTGGTGATGTGTATGATACATGGGAGCAGATGTATAGAGTTGAATAAGAGTATCATTTTTATTCTATGATCAAGCTTTGAGTTGACTTTCTAAGGGTGGAGTGTTTTCATGGTGTGGAGAATTGTCTGATCAGTATTTTCATTTTGAAGTATTATTATATTTATTTTTTTATTTCATTTTTTCTTGTGTTGTCCCAATAGTTTTTAAAGAAAAATTGGGATTTTGGGCTTAACATCAGGTGGCCCATGGTTAGAGCATGGTTAGGGAAAATTTTGCAAGCTTCTCTAAAAAACTGTGCTGCCATAGTTTCTTTTTGGATAGTGGTGACCACATATTTTGTAAAAGAAATAAGGGAAAACCATGTGAAATTTTTCTCTTTGATAGTGAGGGGAACACGGTTTCCAAACGACTTTGAAAATCATGAATTAAAACATTGTGACTTGTCTAAGTCTATAAAAAGTGTGAAATTACCTACTTTACCTTTTTGATTAATTCTAAAACACATCTTATCCACCCTATATGGTTTTATCAACCACTTGAAGTCTCTCTAATCTTTCTTGGACCTCTTGAGCCTCAATCCATGGGTGGTTTTTACCCTGGTTTATCAAGGAACCACAATTAATACCATTTTCACTTGATTTCTCTCAATTTATTGGGTTTCCATCCCACTTTCTTGAGTTCCTATTTCACATCATAGTGTGTGACCAAAAGAGTGTTTGATCTTGTGTTGTTGGGGGAGATAATGATTTTTGTGGTTCAATATTTCCTATATATTGTCTTGCAGTGTTATGGTTGTTGTTTCACATTCATTTCTAGATGTTTCCATGTGTTAGGTAGGTTTTTATATGCATTTATATTTTTGCATGAGTTTATATTGCTTTCTTAATTATTTATATATGTTCTATGGATTATGTTTATGGTGAGAAACATGTTTTGGAAATGGTTTGATATGAATATGTGATGGGTGTTGGATTTTTAAAATAAATTATTTATCTTTCTTACTTTCTTCATTGTGGTGTTCCATGAAATTGTTTTATGCCTTGTGTGGAAGGTGTGAAATTTGTTTTCAAAGTTATTTAATGGTTATAATGTGTTTAAATTGTATTTTTCAAGAGAAATTGATTTTTATTGTATGTTGGGTTTTTTTCGTTCACCATAAATGTGTATTTGAATTTTGAAAATATTGTGAAGCATGTTATGAGATAGTTTGGTTGTGAGCATAATTTTTAATGGGGGTTTCCCATATATAATATTTCATTTCATTTTTGTTATTCTTGTTAGGTTTTCAAATGGGATTCATAAATTGTTCACATGGTGTGAAAGTAATTTACAATTTTTTTGGTGTGTTTGTGAAATGGAAGTTGGTTTGATTATGTAAATAATGGTTTTCATTTTTGGCTTAATAATTGGATCATTGTGATTTGAAAGTGTTGATTTACTTATATTCTTAGGTGGCGTGCTATGTGTATGTGAATGTAATGATTTATGTGATATGTGAAATAAAATTTGAGAAATAAGGGAATGTTTGGTATCTAGGTGGCCGAACTATAAATAGTATGCTAGTTTACTCTATAGTTTCAAGGCCCAGATTCATCTAATAGGATTTACACTACAACACTAACTAAACATTTTGTGTGATCTGAGACCACTAGAAATTTGTATTAGATCCTCTCTGGTGGACCATGCATGAATGTGCTTTTGTACCATTATAAATTTGGATGATATCCTCGCTAGTGGCATTTGTATAAGAATGTTGTTGGTAGTTTAGTTGGAATTAAATGTCCATAGGATCTAACATATTCTAGTTACCTAAAATGATATTTTCATGGTTCTATATTGTGACACGCTGGTTATGTTATGTGGTTCTAGATATCTGTATACGGTAGGCCTTGTGTTAATTCTTATTTCATGCTAGCATATTTGTGAAAAAAAAAATGTATTTCCTTGAGATTGGTATATTAAAAATGGTTTCCTTAAAATGTTTCAATGGTTTATAATAAAATGTTCCTATTTATTTTTATTCTAATGTTATGGCATGGAAACTTTCTTTTGGGTGACATCCTACTGGGATTTGGATCACACCTCTCATAATCCTTTGGGTATATGTATAATTTTTAATGTATGACCCAGGTAAAGGAAAGACGTATCATGGTGGTGATGGTGGATCTAGTTGTTATTTTTCCACTTATTGAAGGTGATGGTGGTGGTGTCTTGAGGGTTATGTCCCTCTTGATTCATGATGTTTTTGGGATGGTTTTTTTCATTCTTTTATGGTACTATTGATTTTTTAATGATGTGAACTGTAAATCTGAATAGTATTTTCCCTTGTTTTGTTATGATTAACAATTATTGTGATGTTTATTGTTATAGGTTTTTCATGATTAAATAAATGGGTACAATTTTTCCCATACCATACTTTCGATACATAGGCACTAGTTTCCATCATACGTGGATCATGAATGACCATTGATCCATTCCATGGATCAGGATGAATGTTGGGTTGAATGGTACCCCGACATGGTTTGTGACATTTATCAAACTAATTCTTCTATTAAAATGGATTTAATTTCTTCTTTTATCATCAATTTTATCTCTTTTCCACTTTTAAAAATATATCTTATTACCATAATACATTTATTTATTGAAATAATCATTGAAACTGCTATTTTATTCAAATTTATTGATGAATATTTTCTTGTTTCTAAGAATATTAACATGTTTTTCATAGTTAAATAATTCCATTATATTCTTGTTTTTGTGTATGATGTAGAATTTTAAAGGAAAAAACATCGAGAATATAATTGTAGCTATTAATAATTACATGTACAATATGAAATAATTTACTAAATATAGAAAAAAAATATTTTAACATTATATGAATGAGATTGATGGTTGTGTAGTTATGTTAATCCTATTTTTATGTTTAAATTATGTTGTAACATTTTTAATTTTTTTAATAGTTAATTTAAAAATATTTTTAATCCTTGAATCTTAATTATATATTTGACCTTATAGTTCAAAATTGAGGATAATATTTTTTAAGTGTGGGGGAAAGTTCATTCAATTTTATAAACTATATTTTATATAGTTCATGTAAAATAACATTTAAAATATTTCAATATTTATTTATCTTAAGTATCTATTTTTATAATCCTTAATTGAAAAAATTAAAACTAAAATTTCTTTTTCTCACGTTAGAGTGGTTAATAATTTATTTATATAAATTAAATCTAGAAAAATAAAATATTTTAATCCATTAAAAATTCATTATTGAGTAAATTTTTTGGAGTATGTTTTACTTTATCTGTAAAATTCTAGATTCATTATTAGATTTCAAATTATACAATTTGTATCCAAGTATTTTGAAAAATGAGTCATAATATAATGATTGATATTTTTTTCAGGGATGTTGTAAGATGAGATTATTTTAATTATTACCATATACTATTTTTGGGCTAAACTTACATATCCATCATGGTTATATGGTTTTATTTAATTATTTATCTTGATGATTAATTATGGTTAGTTATTTTTTCAGATGTTATTTCACCGAGGAAAAAAGATATGTTTGGTATAACAGTTTGACATATGAATGATTTTTATTCAATTACAATCACAAATTCCAAATTTTATCATGAATGATATAATCGAAAACCATATTTTTTCAAGTCATGAAATTTTTAGAGTGAAATAATTTATATCAGTTATTTTGATTTTATAGAGGGAAAATAATTTTGATGATTTCTTCATTATTTGATTTATAATTAATAATTTCCATATTAATTTTATATTTTTTGAGTATGATTACATTTTTTAAGATTAAAATTTGAAAACTATTGGGTTTAATTTAAAATGTAATTATTTTATATAGGTTCTCCAGATTACGTTCATCACCATTCATGGTGTTTATTATTAAAATGTAATAAAAATGTTAAATTCATGATAACTAATAATTCTATTGTGAAATAAAATTCCATTGGTAATTATTTGAAATATTTTATTTTGGTGCTCAAATTTAAAAATTGTTTTTTGCATTTATTTATAATTTTTTTTTACGATTTTAGTTAAATAATAATTTTTGATATATCATTTATTGTGTAATTAAGGTTAAAATTTTGAATAATTTTGAAATGATTTTATAAGTATAGAAAAGGTGTATTTTGAAGATTAATTTTTCATAGGGAATATGGTTTCATGTTAAATTATTAATATTACATGGAATTTGGGAATTTAATTTAATGATACATAAGGATTGAACAAATTTTTAACATTATATATTTGTTATTTATTTTTATATGTTGATTTTTAATGAATTAATTTATTAATTTATGTTATCCTACTATTTATCAAGTTTATTTTTTAAAAAATTGCATGAGGAAATATATAATAATAAATTATGGTGTAGTGATGATGCATGACTAAACAATATGTACATGAAATTCTAATACATATGGAAATTTTAGACTATTATGTTATATTAAATTAGGAGGGAAATAAAATATGTAAAAATATATATTATGAGTTCTATGAGGTAAGGGTGGGGGAAGGTAGGGATGTCTATCAATTTTGAAAGAGATAAAGTTCCTATTTAATTTAACTAATGTCTTCAAATACCAAGAATCATGGAAAAATGGAATATTAATTGTGTTTGGTGTTTAGAATATGGAAATATTTAAGACATAATAGTTGATGGTCTTTTAGGTCAATATCACTGATCAATCATATAGGTATAGTGATTGAGTTATTTGGGATGAGGGTTTCATTGACTATATAGTGAATTCACATGGGAATCTTGGGTGGTTATTAGTTATAATGGACAGAATGATACCAAACAGTATATGATAATTTATATGAGTGAATAAAAGATTGATTGTTGATTTCTTTTGGAGTATTTGATGAATTTTTCATGTTTAATATGATCAAAGTAGTTTATAAGTCATGTTGGGTCTATGGATGACCATTACTAATTACCAATGATAATTTTATACTTTTTATACTGAAGAGAAATATTTACACAACATATGCATGATTTAGTGTTTGCATATAGTTTTGAACTGATAATGAGTAAAGAAAAAGATTCTTGTTGATGTTTTTTCAATTTTTTATTTCACTTAGTTAGTTTTTTAGTAATTATATTATAGGTATATTCAACTCAAAGTCAGGATATTATTCACATAATGTGTTTGAAGAAAAGCCTTAATGTTCTTTTAGTTAACAGCTAAAATGCTAAAGATGAATGTGTCATGTTTAGTCTAATGAAGTGTCTTACCCAAAGTTGGTTTTGGGTTTATACAAGCGAATTATAAACCATTGAGTATAGAATATATTAAATTATGGGTTTCTATGATAAAATGATCAACTCTTTTTTTGAATATATGTTTATAGGGAGATGAATGAGTTGGTGAACTTGAATCCTCAAAACAATTGGCCAAATTCCAACAAAATTATCTTCATTGTTAAAAAAATTGAGTTATTTTCAAATTAATGAGCATGTGTGTTTGTTTTTTATGGTTACTATATTTTAGACAAGTGCACAATTGATATGAGACATTTTATCAAAGGGAATATCTGATATAAAAAGGTAAATTTAGAATTATTGAGTCATTATATGTTTTTATTGAAATGTATTAATGAATAAGATATATGTGACTAGATCAAAAAAGGGAAATATGTTATTTTACAGAACTAAGAAATATATTCATGGTGATAGTTACTAAATTGGTTCCATGAAATGAGAATCAACCAAAATGATTCTAATATATAGAATTAGATAAGTCCCCACAATAAATTTCAAGGGTTACGTATAATAATTTTATTTATTAATTTTTTAAAATATAACATAAAGATGATAATTAACATGGTCCAACTTTTGATAGAGATGTTTTTAGTATATTTTTTGGGGGTACATTGATGGGATATGTTTGGAAGTAAATTTAAGGATGACACTTATAGGGATTATTTGGTTATTAATGACTAACAGAATAGTTTAAGACAATTTATTTCATATCGTGATAATCCTAAGGTATAAGACTATGCCTCTGGTGGAAGATTCATTATATGGAAACTTTGTAAGAAACACTAAGACACTCATGAATCACAGATGGAGATTATAAATTCTAATTTAAAATAGATATATGATAATAGAGAACTAATCTCATTAATGAACATTTTTCTTCCTTCTAAATAATTTAATCATTAGTTTCTACCATGTTTTTTTAGAATATATCATGTTGTCAATAACTGAAATAAATATTCCTAGTGGCTAATTCGTTTTTAGGTAATTTATATTACTATGAGTTCAATATTATTACTAAATTATATATATTTATTTTACAAGTGGATCACTTTACATCATCAATTTTTCAAATTAGAATGATTAATTTTCAAATATCAATAAGTAATGACGGTTGTTTCATATTAACATCCAACACATTTATAGAAACATTTTCATCTAATGAATTTTCTATCAAAAAAATTTTAATGAAGAGTATTAATATAATAACTGAATGAAAATTCAATTTTGATGAAGATAATATCGATAAATATTCAATGTGTATTTAAATTCTAGAATTAACTAATAACATAACATAATCAGTAATATGATGACTTCTATAGAATTCTAGTTGAAACCCATTTTTTGATAGTTGATTCAGTTCAATCAAATGTTTTCATACATGAAGGAATATATTTTCACAATAAATAAAAATCCATATTCAACTTTTCTCGTAAACTAAAAATATATTGATTGTAAGGACATCCTTATTACCATCATAAATATTTTCAACGTTTTTTATTTCACATTCACCATCATTTAGCACTTTAATTCACTTCCATATCATCAATTTCAGTTGACATATTTTATTGTTTAATATAATTTTTTCAGTTTAGAATTTATTTATTTTTTTCATTTTCATCACACTATATTTCCTTCTCCATAGAGGTGATTCTTAATTTCTATATAAGGTAGTATAGAGTTAAGGTATGATAATATTTTTTTTAGTATTTTATGACAAGTTCCATACAGTATACATGTGATAAATATGAATTTAATAAAAAAATATCAAATACCCATTAAATCATAACTACCTTAGAATATGACGAAAATTCAACCCAAGGGTAAACACCTTGTCCCATGATCAAACCAAAAAATCATAGTTTTTTTTCAAGATTATTTTCTGATATGAATATACCATTATACATTTTTAATGGGTTTGGTACATTGATGTTCAAGACTAAGCTACATTCTACAAAAGGGAAAACCATGGTCTCTTCATAAATATATATATGAATGTAATATATATTATAATATATTTATTTATTTATTTAAATATTTAAATATAGAAAATATAATATTGTATAGTTATATATTTTAAAAATTATTTCCATAATAATAAAAATTACTTTTAAATTAAGAGAGAATACAACCGGATAAAAATAGTCATAATAGGTTTTTTGGGTCATGTAACATGCTATCCAAGGATAACTCACACACCCACTGAACCAAAAAAATTCTATCCCATTAGACAGTCTTTAAAAATTATATCACATACCTTGGGTTTTTTCAATTCTGTTACAACAAATTTCCTAATATTTATTTCATAAATATTCATATAATCTAAAAAACTATGTCCATATATGTAATCTATTCAGATGATCACACATATTCTACCCTATAAAGGATCTCACAATACTAAAACATCGACATCTTATCACATTAGTGCATGTCCATATAACTTGTGAATTTCTATTCACTAATCATGTTATATTTTCTTACATGATCTTTAAAATTTGGATATTATGAAATCCCTACCTGGGTTCCACTCAATGGTGCCCCAATTTTATGGTCCATATGGAATTAAATGTGCTTCTCCATATTACATTGGCTTCCAACTAGAAGTGAGATCCAATGGTGTGTCTATGGGGATATGATTCACTCACATCATAGTGGATCATAATAGTATGTAATAATATATGGATAAAAAATAGAGGAATCATAGTAATGAATATGGAACATGAATTAAGGATAAACATAAAAGAACTAAATAATAATAAAAAGTTAGAAACTGAATCATATACAAAATGATAATGAAATTTCATGTATCTACAAAACTGGGAAACATTTACACATGGAAGTAAGAAATACATACTATAAAAAGAATTAAAAAGATTCCAAAACTATCCAAATATCCTGATCATTGGTTTTTTCATCTACTACCATATTCCATCCAATATGAAGCATTAAATTTAGGTTTCCATTGTGATATTCTCCCATGTGTGCATATCAGTAGTCATAAAATATTCATGGGTACCAACGATAGCCTGAATAGTGTGTGAGATAAATCCCAGTAGGCCACCACCAATAATGTCTATAAAAATCCAGTCTATGAATAATATTGATCAGTTTGGAGGTATATATAAATGTAATGTAATAATAAGCTTATAACTCAGACCTGCATCATCCTCATCTTGTGAGGTCTCTTAAAGTGAGATCATTTAATTTAATCATTTAAGTTAAAATTATATAGATAAGCCACATGTGGTGTAAACAACACAGAAAATATTTCAAGATAATAATAAAGGGGATCCAAGGTAATTGAAAGGCGTCCTTGGTTTTTTGGGTCATCTAAATCACAGTAATAATTCATGCAGTCTAGAAATAAAACGGTTCTAAGTGTAATCCAAGGGACATCACCAATGTAATTCCACTATAAACTATTCCAACCAAGTTTAATGATTTCATCCACAGTAAACACACTCTATACATGAAAAGTACCAATGGGGGAATCTATTGAATCACATGTCAAAAGATATCAAGCTATATCCAATGACTATTTAAAAGGCATTATAATTACTAAATGATAGATAGGGATCCTATGTCATCATTCCAAACATCCTCTACTAGAAAAGGATCATGTTCGATGGTGGGTACCTCCCTTATAAACTGAATCCTCAAATCATAATGAATTCCTATGATTTGTCAAGGAATTCCCATGGGAATCAATGGTTTGAAGAAGTATGAACACTCATATAATGATAAAAATTCCCACATAAAATAGTCTCCTTATACAAATATAATTATTTAATTTAGTCCATGCAATACTCATGCCTTTAATTAATCCAATCGGTTCATTACATTACCTTTTATTAATGTGATATGGTATAAAAAGTGCATGAAACCATTTAGAACATTAATGACAGAATAATTTTATAGGTGCATTCTTTTACCTTCCATAAACATGATAAGGCGGGCTATGGATATGCAACCATTTACAATTCAATTATAATTATCTAGGCTAAGTTATATCTATAAATATACATCTCTTTTATCATTTTAAATGTTCATTGATTAATTGGAACACTTACCAAGAAGTTTCATGTGAAAATTATTCATATGCATCCCATTTGACGATTAATGACCCATTAATTATATAATAACACTTACAATATCAAGGTCAAGTCATTGCACACCTAAATGGTGGAACAGATGGTTATAAAAAATACACTAATATAATAATATGGAATGAAACCTACTATGGGTGGATGGTGTTGAGGTCATAACCTCTTATGAAATAATGAACATAATATGAATGAACCATGTAACAAGAGCACTTTTATTATATGTATAGAATATGAATCTAATAATAATCGCCCGGAGAAACCAGCAAGAACAGAATGACAACAGTTTATGAAACATCGATAATTTGAGTGATGAGTCATTAACCACCTACCTCAAATATATATCACTCTCCTCATCTATTATAGACCTTTATCTTTTCCCAAATGATAATAAAATTGAATAATGGATCAACACACTAAAAATAGGGAACATAATCCAATATCAAGATAGCATCATTGAGGGAAATACAAATGACAAATCAATCCCAAGGGATGAAGAGCTTACATATAAGAATCCAACACTATGAGTAGGTCTTGAATCAGTGTAGGTATGGTTATATGGGATAAAAACATATGAATAGGGTCTTGGGAGCCAAAAATGGTGGATGAGAGGGACTCTTATCCGTTGGAATGAAGAATTGAGGAATATGGGTAAGGTAACAATTTGTTTAAGAAAAATTGGTTTTTTTCACAAAAAAAATATAGGGTCAGGAAGTTTGTCCCCACGGTTGGCAAAACCATGCTCCAAATGTGTGCCTCCCGATGTCTATGCAGGGACCTCACATATTTTGACTATATAGTTTGTGAAACTATGCCTCAACTATGCAATCTGGATATGCTAAATATTAAAAACCATCCAAACGGGTGTGCAGACCTGATCACTTGTGTACGGAAAACTATTCGGCCAACTCATCCCTCTAAAAATCGCCACACCATTAGGATAAACTATGTTGTTTGGGACACTTTATTTCTACTAACCATGCGTCCAAGTCATTTCTTCCACTGGATGGTGTTCTGAGCTTCGAAAAATCCCCAGAAACCCCACGAAACTTTTGTGATGTCATTAGGAATCCATAATAGGTTCCTGATAAATAATTCATATGAAATTGGATGGATCCATACCCCATATAAAAATTGTGTTCTTACAGTCCCCCCCCCCCTTAAAAAAAATCACCCCTAAGTTCTTTCCAGGGGTGGAAAACATTCATCTGAGAATAACATAGGCCGCTGAGCAAGTACATTGGACTCCCACTCCCACATCTCATCCTATACCGGGTCATGGTTCCATAACACCCATAAAAAGGATATACTAGTATCAAAGATCATTTTTGCTCTAATCAACAACGCATATAAGATAATACTAAAAAGAGGCATCAACATCGATGCCAACATCCTATAGATCAGAAGTATGGGATAAGATAGCATTATATTGGTGCATATATGATATTTGGAAGACGTCATGCATGAAATGGTACCTTTTAGGTAATATAAACTAATAATCTACCAACATGACTCCCTCCATGGTCTTACAAAGGACCAGTCTAGCAAGGAGAAAGGTTCCATTTCATCTATATATGTATATGCCCATGTTTTGGAGATACCCACAAGAAAACTTGATCCCCAACTTCAAACTCTGAATTTCATTGGTAGTGATCAACATAATATTTATTTCTAGACTGAGTAGTAGACATACAATTTCTGATCATTTTTACAAGTTTCAAAGTCTCCTGAATGAGACAAGGTCCTAGTAGTGATTCCTCTCTTACCTGTAACCAGCACAGAAGTGAATAGAACGACATACCATTCAATACCTCATACAGAGACATATGAATCATTTCATTAAATTAATTATTTTAGGTGATCTCAACAAGAGGGATATGATTCTCCCATGAACTATAGAAATCAAGGACACATTCTTGGATCATGTCCTATAAGACCAGTATCATCCATTCTGATTGTTCATCGGTCTAAGTGTAAAAAATCTATACTTGGAAGCACTTTTGTACTCATATATCTCAAAAACCATAATGTGAAATTATCATCTCTATTTGAGGTAATAGTATTATTTACCCCATATAGACATAATATCTCATGGAGATACATTCTTTCCAAATCATCAAGTGTGTAAGTATCTTAGAGAGGATGTAAGTGGGACACGTTTTTCAATCGATCCACAAATATAGAAACAGAGTAAATTCCATGAGGATACCTTAGTAATATGACTACATATCCCATATAAATAACTTCCCATTTTAATTTTGGGACTATAAGTGGATGTAATAATAAATTAGGATGATGGTGCTCCTCATTCACCTGTTGATATGTGAAACACCTAGTGATAAAACCTAGAATCTAACGTTTGATCCCAGGAAACGAATACTGGCAATGGGTATTGTGTTACATATTAGATATACCTTGATGAACTAGGAAATAAGAAGTGTGGGACTCTAACATTAGTTCCTCAATTATAAAAATTATAACCTACTCATTTCCATGTATACGTAGGATAAAATATCCTTCTATAGAATAATCTGGAGTTAGGTTCTCAACAGAAATACTCTCCCAGAGAATCAACCCCTATCGATCTAAAAAATACATGGTCTTTACTCTCTCATGGATTTAAGATAAAACCATCAAGGAGATAAGATAATACTTCTTGTGACTCTCATGAAACTCTAGATAAAACTCACAATAGAGGGCCATCAATTTCAATTCATCATCTGATTCATGTAGGACATGTGCCTGAGTTTTCTAGATTAGAGAATCTACTACCACATTTCCCTTTCTAGGCGTATAGACATGCTAAAAATGAAACAACTAAAGGAATTTGACACATCTTTTCTATATGATATTCAATTCATAGTCTTCAAATATATATTTTTGGTTCTTGGGGACTGTATACATCATAAATCACTCACCCATCATATAGATTATCTAGTAATGTAAATAATTTTTAACTACTACTCACTTGAGATCATGGATATGTTAATTTCTCTCATTATGTCTCAGCTATAGAGAATTATATGAAATGACTATATCCTCCTTCTTGAGCACTACACCCAACATGATTATTAATGCATCACAAAACACTATATAACCTCTACTAGGCTTAAGAATTTTCAGAATCAGTGCTAAAACCTGACATTCATTTTTTCCCTAAATGGATTTATTATAAGCATATGTCCATAACAACTTCACACATTTTTTATGACCAGTAAGAGGAGAATCATGATTCTAGAAGTCATGTTTTAAATTCAAATAATAACCAACTAACACCAAGACACTCCATATCACTACTGAAAAAACAGGCTATACCCACGGTTCTGGGAACCGTGCGGCTGAATGGCGTCGGGATAGGGGTCTTGACCTATACCCACGGTTTGGTTGAACCGTGGGTATAGGTGTGTGTACAGCGTGTCAATAAAGGGTACACATGGCACACATCAAAGCCCACGGTTCTTAAACCGTGGGATTAGAAGAATTTAAATTCAAAAATTCCACCGCAGGTGGGGTTCGAACCGCTGTCTCCGCCGAGAGATACTGCACGCTGCCCAACTGGGCTACATTTTGTTTTAATATATAAGCTAACAGTTTATTAAATATATTAATATATACGCGGCAGGATTAAAAAACCCGTCTGGCGAGAGTCAAACACCGGACTTGTCAAAGGAAGACGAACGACGTTAACCAACCGACCTATTTGAATTTTGTTATTTTTTTATTGCATATGTCTATATATATTGATAATTATAATATATTATAAAAATATGTTTCACCGGTGATTTGATCAGGCGACCGAAGGCCTATGTTCGAAGTCACATTCCAACCAACTTAGAAGCAGTTTATTGAAACATATTTATATCTTTTTAAATATATTAAAACAGAACATGAAATTTTTTTATCCCGCCAATTTTTTTTTCCATTTCCCGCCTAAATTTTCTTTCCCGCTTTAACCCGGGAAAGCTATACCCACGGTTTTCCAAACCGTGGGTATAGGTCTTCAAAAAAAATTTCCAATAACCACGGTTTTTCAAAACCGTGGGTATAGGTCTTCAAAAAAAATACACCTATACCCACGGTTTTGCAGAACCGTGGGAATAGGTCTTCAAGAAAAACTATACCCACAGTTTTGGAAAAAACCGTGGGTATAGGTAACCTATACCCACGGTTTTTTCCAGAACCGTGGGTATAGACCCATTTTCCAGTAGTGTATGTCAAACACGTTCTTGGGATTCTCCTAGGAAACCACAACCCTCACCTTATATAGGTTAATTGATACTCTTGATTCAATGAAAATAGGACTACAGAAGTGAACCATGATGATATAGAAGTGGCACTTAGTAATCTTATCCTATATTGGACACTCTTTTAGTATATTCAAAATGATCTCAGTATGACTAGCATGGTTGCTTTGAATATTCCAATACACTAGGATATCATCCGAAAAACCATGAAAATGTATAAATATAGGGGTGTAAAACCCTATTAGTAAAATCTATAAAAACATTCCTATAGTTCAAGAGACCTAATGGAATAACGAGATACTCATATGAATCATAATAACTACAAAAACCCATCTATGGTATATCTGAATACCTGACATGCACCTAATGATTTCTCGATCACAGTTTGATCTTTGAGAATACCCTAGATCCTTTTATATGGTCAAAGTGATCATCTACTCATGATAGTGGATACTAATTATTGGCCAATATTTTTTAAACACTCGATACTCTAAACATAGACAAAGGGTCCCATCCACCGTCTTGGTGAAAAGCATATGTGAACCTAAAGAAGATGTGCTAGGTTTTATTAAAACTATTGATTGTAAATAATAAAATTTTATCTTTAGATTCTAGATCTTGGTTGTTTCAATCCTATAAATAGAAATAGAATCTCGATCTACTCTTAGAACAAGCTTAATCATGCACTCTACAACTCTCTTAGGGAGGTAAGCTAGAAAAATCATTTGGAAAAATAACATGGAAATGATATAACATAGGAGGAAAATTTGTTTATTGTATTCCATGATCCAATATGAAAATACTTGAAAAATGGGAGGTAACTCTACCTATCCCATGATTCTCTAACCCAAATCTATTGGTCTAGACATTCCACTCACCCTTGTGAAGATAAATTCCACTCTTTTTTGATGTAAATGATACCCTATGGTGATAGAAGTCTACATAGGAATGATATAAAAACAATACATCCATTCATAAAATGAAGTCAAAACCTATCATAATACGTATGAAAAGGTCCCATAAGAGGCGATAAATACCTACCTCAAGGGGTAGTTTCTGCATTGGTGTATTCCCCCATAGCATACTCCCAACAGGGTGTCCAAGGTTATCAACCCACATAAGTAGAAAATTTATAGCCTAAGATATTCAATGGTAGATAAAAATATAAATATTGGAGAAGAACTTCTATAAAATAATGCAGATACTATATTTAAGGCTACTAGAATAGTACATCATAATGTAGATTGTCATGCACTCTAATCTGTAGTGTCGGTTGTAAGTCATGAAACTAGCATGATCTGTGAACATGTGTTATAGATGGACTACCAAGTCCACTAAATTGATGCTGATAATCGGAATTCTGGATACCATAGCTTGGACCTCCACCTTGACTTGTCCTGCTAGTGATACTCCAACTCTCAACTTAATGTGGCGTAACTGATCCTGCCCCAGAATGTGCAATAGTTGTGGATACTCTTCCACTATAAGTGAAAATATCTAACAGAATCTCTAAATACCTCCATACACCCACAAGAATGTCTATCAAGAGGGTATCTATCACAATTAGGCTGCATATTCACCTACCATGCACAATGATGGAACATAATAGAGCTTCCAATATGGATAATTTAGGCCATCACTACTCTAAAAAGAAACCTAAAGGATACACTTCCTACCTCCACAGGAACTATTGTACTACCTTGGTAAAGAAACATTTTTCCTAGTACTATCATCTTCACTCAGGTTGTTCTCGGTGATAAGATCATGATTAACAATCTATGAAAAGGTAGGTAGGAAAAATACATTCACTTATGAGAAGATGGAAAACATTATCCAACCCATGAAATGTATCATTTATGATAGATAATTATTGGCTAGAAGTAGTTAAAAGTGTTTCAACTTAGAAAAAAATATTAAATAGACCATGAAAAAAATAACACCCTCCTATTTATTTATGAACTCTGTATATTGGTCCGCACTCAGAGTCTGATGGAAAAAATATTCATTGAAGGGTGTCTCTATGTCCGCCTAGATCATACCCTGATACTGACCATCCGGAGTAATCACATCCCACCAACATTTTGAATAATAACAAAGCATATATGTGGAAATAATGACCCTTCTATGTGGAGTAATCTCTAGATAGTCATTGATAGAAAGAGTATCCTCCATCCAAGACTCAACAGCCTTAGGACTACCACCCCTAAGAAAGTGTGAGGATGATACTTCTAGAACTCATGATTCATATCATCCATTGTATATATAGGTTACCGATAACCCATCATGGACTGCATCATACATTGAAAACCATATAAAAATAAGTGTTAGTTCCCAATTCAAGGATATTATGTGGTGGCTTATGTGTAACTACTAGAGGTATCATTGATGGATTAGGGCCCACCACCCCCAAAGCATGTGGGTCACCACCATCCTGGTTAATGGCTAGAAGAAATCATGGTGGCATAGATCTACAATTACAAAGAACACACCACATAATAATATTTAAATGAAATTGAATATTATATAGATTATTTGAAAAGGGATTCTACTACCCATAATACAACCCCAACTTCCTTTTTAGAAGGCTAGGGTTTTGGTAATTGTTTTAATATGATTTACAGAGGTTGTAGTAGTAGAAGGATCAATCACATTTTTCCACTTCATTTACTGCAAACCATTTCATTTCTTAGTCAATATTAACATTTTATGTTGGTATTTTATTATATACATATGTTTCTAGTTATATTAAATGGATCATTATTCCCTACTAATAATGGAAAATATACTTTATAAATACAATACACACCCATTTAATTCCATTCAACCTCATCTACATTTGGTCTCAGAATGTAAATAGTAATATATATTGGATTGAATTAACTAAACCCAATTATAATTCTCATGGTCCCGTAAACATCTTAAATTGAAACTGGTAGTCACTCAATCAAAGCCAAAACCCAGCTCTTGTACCTTAAGGTACAAAGATTAAAAGGGTATAAACCATCTATTTAAAACACCACCATCATCTAATACAAGAAAAGTATTTATATTGAAAATAAAACCTTAAATTACCAATTCCATTACCTTTTAGAATATTATAACATCAATAAAATTTATAATAACTATAGTTCACTCAATAATCATAGGCATCATAGAAAGTGAAAGCAATAAAATGATCTTATATGGCATGGCATGTGAATCATAGATTCGTATGATGATTCGTGTAATGATTCCCCATTCATTATAATTCCAAGGAAAAAATACATTAATAATATCAATATCCACACATGCATCAACTAATGATTAAAGTATTTCAACTATAATAATATAAATACAAAACAACAATTTCACATTCTCATGAAAATGGGAAGTTCTGAGAAAATGGGTTATCCACTCCTAGGAATGGTTTATAACCAAGTTCAAACATGTCTTAATATCATATCTATATTCCCAAAAAATAGTTCAATGAAAAGAAAAAGTATCTCTGATACCACTATGTGGCGTCTTTACACAAGTGTGGCTGAAAGGTTCCCTGAGCCGAGGGGCCACATGGGCTCAAGTGTGCCGCCTCATATGTCATAGGTTTTCAACTGGTAATGAGGGCCTTGAGTGTGTCTGTAGGGAGACTATGCCCTCATTTTAGAGTGAAGAACAATATATATATAATAATATATGGATATAAAATAATAGAATCATAATAATTAATGTTGATACAGAATCAAGTATAAAAAACCAAGAACTAAGAAATAATCAAAATATGGAATCTGAATCATAAAGAAAATTAAAATCCCATGTAATATCTCTAAAAAACCAGAAAATATGCATACATGGTAGTATTTTTTACATGATATACACAAAATAAAAAAGTATCCCCAAACTAGCTAGACATCTTAAGCATTAGACCATCCATATTCTACCAAGATAAATCCTAATGAATGAAAGAATGTTATGTTTCCAAGGAATGAAGCTTTCCCTTTTCCATACCGTCAATCTTATAATCTTCCATGGTACCAATGATGGCCCTAGTAGGGTGAAAGATAAATCTAAATAGGTCAGCACCAATTACATCTAAAAATAACTATCTTTGAATATAACCTAGGCAGTGTTCAGATACATATAAATGTAATGCAATAAAAAAAATAAAAACTTCAACCTACTTAATCATCATCTAGTAATATCTTTGACTACGAGATAATGTAATTAATTGATTTAATATCTGTTTATGTAGATAAGTATGTGAGGTTTAAACAACACTAATAATATATTATGATAATAATAAAGTGAATCCATGGTATAACAAAGGAATCCTTAGCCTCAGGGGTCATCCAACTCATAGTAATAACTCATCCACTATGGAAATAAAATGTATGTGCGTGTAATCCAAGGGAAATTTCCAAATTCATTCCACAATAAAATAATCTAATCAAGTCCATAGATCGCGTCCATGGTAACTACATGGTAATCCTGATTGGGAAGAACACAGTGAATCCATGGTACCACATTTTCGAAGATATTAAGCTGGATCCAAGGAGTTTATCAAAGGCATCCCAATATCTGAAAAGATAGTGTGGAATCCTATTACATCGTGATGGAAATCCTGTAGTATAAATGGGCCATGTTCCAAGGTGGGTATCTCCTTTGTCAACTAGATCCTTTAATCAGAGTGGCATCATTTTTTAGCTCAAGTAATTCCCTCGAGAATCCAACGATGGATCAATGCTTACATATCCTATAAAGATTAAAAGGTTAATATAAAATAGGAAAATTATACATATATCATTATTTAATTTAGTCCATGTAATGCTCATTCCTTTTAATAAGTCAATTGTTTCATTCTATTAACATTCATTAATTTGACATGGTATAATATGGATATGCAACCATTTAGCACATTAATTACATAATCATTTAATCATTTACATTTCATAAGCATGACATAGTGGGATAAGATCCTAAAACCATAGGCAATTCAATTATATTTAACTAGAAAAATTGAATACTATAAATATAAATTCAATTTAACATTTTAAAGGCTCATTTAATAATTGGAACACTTACCGGAGAAAGGTCAAGTGATAAATATACATATAAATTCCATTTACAAATTAAGGATCCATTAATTATATAATTGCACATAAATTATCAGGTTCAAGTCTAGCACACATGAATAGTGGCAATAATTTTTAGAGGAAATCCACTAAATGGGTAACATGGAAATCACCAAACTAGTGGTATATGGTGTTGAGGTCATAACCTACAACGACACAATGAAAAGAATAATATTGGGCTCCATAACATGAGAACATTGATTGTAAGGATGGAATAAGAATTTAATAAAAAACTCTAGATGAAACCAGCATTCACACAATGAAAATAGATTATGAAAGGGAGATACATTGAAGGAAGAGTCATAGACCACCTAACATGATCTTATATACCTCTCCACATCCATTAGTATCCCTTGGTATGGAATGTACCAAAAGAGAATGGATGAATATACCAATGACCTAAAAATAGGTTATATGATCTTGTATCAAGATAACATCGACAAGGGAAACAAAAATGATGAACTGATCCTAAGGACTAGAGAACATACCTATAGGAATCAAAAATGATGATCAAATATCGAATTGATGTCTGAATGGTGAAGGAGGATAAAAACCTATGAATAGGGAATGGGGAGCTCAAAATGGTGGAGAATAGAGCTTCATATCTTCTAAAATGAATAAATGATGAATATGGGTAAGGTTATAATTTATTATGGTAAATTTGGTAATTTTTACCAAAATATTATAGTCTCACATGTTTTGACCGTAAATTTGTCCATACCATGCACCAACCATGCACCTCCTTGTATCTAAGGAGGTACCCTGCACGGTTTAGACACATGGTTTGAGAAATAATGTTTCGATAGTGCTATATGGATCTAATAAATATCGCAAACCATCCACACAGGTGTGCGGCCATGGGAACATGGTTAAGGAAAACTGTACGCCCTAGTTAGCCCTCTAAAACTCCCCATGTTGTTAGGATAAACTAATGGGGGTTAGGATGCACAGTTTCTACTAACCGTAAAGCCCAATGGTTTCTTCCATAGACTAGGGTTTTGGGATTTTAACAAGCCCCAAGAACACTAAAAACTATAGTGACCTCATTAGTTATCCGTAATTGGTCCATGATAAAAAAAATTACACTGAATTTTATGGGATCTATACCTCATATTAAAATTGGGTTCTTACATGTACCTTGTATGCAAGTTAGTTTTCAATACATTGTTTATTAAAATGATTTTCAACTCTGTATGAAGAAAATCATTTTTAAAATAAAAATTCTACAAAAAACTCATAATCATGTGATGAAACCACTAATACAGGATAATTAACTACAAATATCAAGAATTCATGATTTGAGGCCTTGAACTCTTGGGAACCAACCCCCTAAAATTTCTCTTGGTTGAGTGATTATTAGAAAAATAAAAAATAAATTTCTTATTCAAATTAAATTTCATAATTTTTAGAGATTATAAATATTATTTATTAGTATATATATTAAAGTGAAAAAAATCTACGTCAAATTTTTTATATCATTTTCATGCTTCTTCATTTTTTTTATTTTTTTTACATTATATTATTTATAATTTATCTTGAAAGTGGGAGTTTATATAATAATGTTAGATGTTGTCTTTAATGCCCAAGAATTATCCTGATAATGAAAAAAACTATTTTTGTAACATAATAGATACCTAGAGCGGTGGGTGAATCAAGGTGCTTCCTATTTTATCATTTTACTCACTCAATTTCCTATTTAATGGATTTTGAACCTATGTTAGTATAAAATAGTGTTCAACTTTTAATTGTATAAAATGACATAACCATAATGTGTGGAAAAAACTTAATTAATAATTAGAAATATAAATTTTACTCTGTTCACCTAGATTGGGATACATCAAAGGATAATACCCTTGATAGTGTACTCGTGTAAAAGAAATAAACTATAAACTCATTGTTTTAGTTGATAAATTTTTTTGGTGAACTCACACATCACCAATTCAAATTTTCTATACAATTTATGTGATGTAACTCACCACCAAGGCTCACTACATTGCAATTTTTTAGGAAATATCTCAATACCCCTCTACGGTGACTCCCTTATCCTCCATTATGCACTACTCTAGAATATATTAGTTTATATGATTGCAGATAAATTTTTAGTTTCTTGTCATTGCAGTTTTTCTATGATTATCATATATATAAGGAGTAATATTCATCATAATTCATGATTTGATTCTCCAGTGTATGCATTGTATTTCTCCTAAATACTAAGGGAAGAGAAAATAAACTATTTACGAGAATATTTGACTCTTTGATCTTCAAAAAATATTTACAACAACACTAATCTCTTCCAAGAAAATAAAAACCCAAATATATGAGTTATGTTCATTATGATTAATATTAACTTCTCATAGTAAGATATATCTTGAATAATTAATCGTTTTTCATCCCCATTATGAACCTTATATGGAAGTGATTGGCTATCCCGGAATCATCCTTCTTCTTATCCTTCGTAGATTTCTAGATTTTTTAATGATATTCTTAATTCTAATATATCAATATGATCCTATAAATAGCCTAAATTAGTAGCAAAACAATCATATTTAAATCAGATATTTAATATATATTTCATGTTTCCAACCACCTTCCTTCTTCATCCATCTTTATTCTGCGATATCTTGTTCTATATACTCTATTCTCAATTCTGTTAAGAACATTTCTCATAATTTTCACCCAATCATCCTCCCTCTATTTCAATCATAAAATATGAATATAAAATTCATAATCATGAAATTAGTGACATTAAATTTATTCTATTTAAAATTAATCCTTAATATTAACATCAATAATATCTCCACATTGAACACTATTTAGTCTAATGAAGATCTTATAATAGGTTCAAAATAAAAAAAGAAGTTCCAAGTCATAAAATCTTTCTATATGCTCTAGTTTTATGAAATCCATGAAATTTTCTCTTCATGAAATTCCCATTTTGGGAATCACCTTATACTGATAATGATGTGGTACACTAATTACCATATAATAACACTTAACATTAAAAAAACTCATTAAATATGGACTTATCAATATTCAACATTCATTTTCCTTATTATCTTTTGAAACAAAATACTCATAATGATTTCTTCTTTGGTCTAATACTTTACTAGACAACTATTTCATTTACCAATATATTTGATTCATAACAACCTTCATGCACAGTGATATTAAAAACACCCATTTAAATGGTTTTCATTCCATTTAATCATATAAAATTTATCAAAAACCTCATATAAATCGTCATGGAAATCATACGTAAGATTATTTTAAACTTTATAGATGGTCAATCAGTGAAACTATATTCTAATTCAATAATTTGATGTCATTGGATGATAATCTTACATGAATTTGGTACGATGAATTTATTAATACATAATCCAAGGGAACCCTTTTTGAATTTAAGTATTTTTTTCATTGTATTTAAATTATTTTATCATAGATATCATGTTATTTTGATGAGAGAATTAATAAATGATTATATTTTTTAGACATGAGTAAAATTGATTCTATTCTAATGATTTGTAAGAATTAGAGGTTTGAACATAATTATATGTGACATATAAACTTACTTATATTCTTACCCATCATACTATTGATTCATATGCACACTTCAGTAATATTTCATTAATATTAGGAAGCTACCAAAATAATCCAAAATTCATTCTATCCTTCTCCAAACATACTCAAACATACTAACACCTCTTATAAAGAAAAAACATTCGTGACAAAACTCATTTATAAAATCTCAATGGAAGATATACCTTCACACTCTAAAATAACATCTCCTCTTAAATTATTCACATTCCATGCCATTTATATGTAGTGAATTCAAATTTTATTCATTTTTTATAGTTGTCTCTTCATTAAATCAAACAAAGGGATTATCAACATATCATTATCACAACTTACTAGAAACACATAAACATATTACTTGCAACATTAGTCTTTATTTATTTTTTTAATGTTCTCTCGCAACCATCTGTCATTTTCATCCATTAGTGATTGTCAACAAATTGAAAAAAACCAAATGGTTGCAAAAATATCCCCATTGGGGTTTTGACAGTATTTCCATAAAATCCACCAACCATCAATAAATAGATATAATCACTCTCCTATCTCTTCTAATATAACACCCATCTAGAATATAGAACTTATAGGATTATTTCATCTATAATTATCAATAAAATGAGAATGGCTAAACTTCTTTGAATACGTCATTGCTTCTTTCCCTTTTGTCATTAGAACTGAGGTATCCTCATCAACACCTTTACCTATTTTTCAATTACTTCATTCCACTATATTTACATGATATATCTTCATGTCATCATTAATCTAATAAACTCTACATTTAGAGAGACTCCAAATGAACTTACCTTCACCATTAGAAAAATTAGGACCCTTTGACAACTTATTGAGTTTCATCCAAATCTATTAGGTTTATTGAATATTACATTATTATAATTCCCAAATAAACCCTCTTTCACTTTATAATTAATTTTTTTAATGATTTCCAACTAGATAATGTTCCATTTATCAATGATTTATGAAAAAATCCTCCAAATATAATATGTTAGTACTCAATCATGGATACAATATTTTATGCTAATAACATCAATTTTGTGTTTGATATGCCTAAAATACATGTATATGGTGATCATATTCATGAATTTAATGTGCTGTGTATATATATATAGATTATATTATTGACTATATCTCACCTCAACAATCTATCCCATATGGCTACATCAGTTTTGAATCCTATAGTTGGTTCACTTAAGCTTTGAATTTTTTTCATTGAAGGATTCAGTGAATGCTACACCAGAACAAAATTATTAGATATGATGCATTACTAGAAAGGAGATTCATGTTTCAGATATATGAGAGGTACATAATATTATGTTGTGTGGCAGAATTGTGGCATGTGTCTATTTATAACATTAATTTAATTAATATGTTATCATTAGTTTCATTTAGAACTATCTCTAAAACTATCTTCCTCTCTAGCTCAATCTATCTCATCTGAGAAGTTGTTATAAAACCTTCAGAAGTTTTGGAATCCTCCAAATATGATCCTGGATCCAATGGACAACATATCACCTTAGTGATAGGGTTACATTTTTCCCTATTCTTTATGACATAGCTTAAATATTCTCCGAATATCAAGGGAGTTTTTATAGAATCTTTTGAATAATATGTACTCTGTTTTATAATATTAATAATATATTATTTATATAAAGATAGATCTCCTGTGTTTTGGGGTTTTCTTATTACCAACGACCATTTAATGATTATACAAAACAAATCAATTGTATTAATATAGGTTCCATGAATAATTATATATGTTTTATTAAAGGGTTTTTGAGAAAATCAAAAACACTATTGAGTTACATGAAAATTGTAAAACTGTTCTAAATCATATAATTTTACACTTGCTGTATAAAGTAAATCTATTATTTGACATTAAAAAGGTGTAATAAAATTTAATTCCAACATTAAATGGAAGATTTTTCCATAATTTTTTACCTATATAACCTTAGTAGTGTTCTTATTTCCACCCCTATTCATGCTCTATCATCCCTCAAAGTTCCCAAAAGTGTTATCCATAATATTGAAAAGATATTGGCACAGTTCATATGGAATGAAAGGGATGAATGAAAGATCTCCTGGGATTCATGGGTGATGATGGTGAGACCTATTCAGGAGGTTTGTATTAATGTTCTCAGTATTTCTGATACTCTCCTCTACATGCATGCCAAACTGGACAGGGAGATTCATGATCGTCAAACCTTATGGGGTAAAACCATGGGTAGTAATTTGTAGGTGGTTTTCTACTAGATTATGGTCACTGGTATCCTTTCAAGCATACTCTAGTGCCTTTATTATATTCTATTCTTCCCCATGTCTGGTGGGTCATTGGTGATGGGAAGGATCCCTTTTGGCATGTCAACCGGGTGGGAACTATTCTTTGTTTCTTAAGGTTCCCTACTTAAAATATTAGGTTTGAAGAGGCCAGAAAATACTCATCCTTTATTAAGGAAGTACTAGACTAGTACCAACAAGATAAATTTCATCTCATTGACATCAATATGGAAGAAAATAGGTGTGTATTCACCCCCTCTCGATTAGGAGCCTTATCTTCTAAAGATGGTCGTAGCATCTTCATTCCCCTAGCCCAACATGATCTATGGAAAAATATTTTCTAGCCCAAGCTCATCCCTTAAAAATTTATCTTTCTTACATGGAGGCTGAGGAATGGATCCCTTTACATGGATGACAATATCAAAGAAATGTGGAATCCCAACTACTTCCTGATGCTCGTGCTGCAATGATCATAAAGAGGAAAGTATGAAGCACCATATCTATGAGGGGGTTTGGTCCCAAGATGTCTAGAATACCTTTTGTGAACCCACTACTGTCAGAAATCTTGATCCAAATGATGTGTCTTTAATCACCTTCTTGTTTTAGGGTTTACGTGATAAGGGAGTGTAATGGACATCCAGGGTTTCCGTCTTGCATGTAGGTGCTTGGTGTATTTGGAAAGCGAGGAACAAAGCGCGATATGAAGGGATCGTCTCATAAGGGTGGACCATAATTTCCCACATCCACTACCTTATTCTTGATTTGATTAGATATATTAAGTGGTGGAACGAAGCTCCCTCACTTTTGTTTCTACAACCACTAGTCCACATTCTCCCAGCTGTTGTCCCTTATGGCAATTGGGTCTGGTGGAATCCCCCTTCCAATGGTTTTAATATCCACACAGATGGATCCTGTTATGAGGGTATTATGAAGGGATGAGAGGTGGTATGTGATGCGAGGGAATCCTTTTTTTCTTCTCAATTTTCCTAGGGAAGGGTACCCCCATCTAGGCAGAATCCCTTTCCCTCCTTTCAGTCCTTTCCCTTTGCCGGTAGGGGGCCTTATCATCATCGGAGCTAAAACAAACTCCCTTATTCTCTTCAACTCATTGCAATCCACTTTGCCTATCCCTTGTTCTATCACATACTACATTAGGAAAATCAGGAGGATTCTGTCAAATACTCGAGTGAAGCATATGTGGTGTGAAGGGAATAAGGTGGAAGATCATATGGAATCAATTGCATCCTAAGGTCTTAGAACCTCTTGTTTTTACAATTTAACACAGCTTAAACCTGATGGGGTCAAACTTGTGAGATGGGATTCCCTCGGATTTCATTTATTTCTCCCCCTAGGCCCTCCTTGTTTGTACTCATTGCCTTGTGCTCTCCCTCTTCTCAACAAGTAAATAAATATGACGGTGATGATGATGATGAGACAAACCTTTATTTTAATCATTCTCAAAATGGTATCATCACTTACCCTAATGTATTGGGTTCTCAAAATGTAAAATACTTTTACACCCTCATATAGAGGCTTCACATAAGGGTAATATCTTCAATACCCTTATGTAGAATGAGTTGCGTAAAGGCGATCATTATATTACTATTATACAATGTTTTATATTCAAGTTATGTAAAGGTAAGTATTGAATTACATTTAAGAACTAGGTTCTAGATGGGTTGTGTATGGGTAAAATCCTTTAACCTTATATAGTAGTCCATCTATATTCAAGGGTAAAAAAATAGAAAAAAATTATTTTGATCCTATTAATTTTTTTGATAGTTTATAAAAATTATATAATTAACGTTAAATGTTATTATAGGATACATTAATTTACAAGTAATTTATAAAATAATTGATTAATTATAAATCGCATATAATTAAAAAAAATTGTGAATTTTTGTTTTTCAAATCTTAAATATTAATATTTAAAATACCTTATACTTTTTTATATACCATGATTTATGATATAGAAATAAAATTCATACATATAAATCATAAATGGTATTTTATATAGCTTCAATAAATTAGAAAATAAGTCAAAAATATTAAATTTGTATAATTAATTAAGAAATATTCAAAATTAAACAATTTTGAAATTGTTCAAATTTTAAAGGGGCCTTATTTAAATATTAGATAATCCTATTATTATTATTTTGATTTTATCAAAGGTTTTAATAATGGGAAAATATATGATATTTAGAATATATAAACTATTTACATAATAGAAATTGAATTATAAAATGTTTATAATTCATCAAATAACATATAAATTCCATATAATGTAAAATATAAAATATTTCATATTGAAATTAATATAAATTGTTTATATTCATGCCATATAATTAAATTTTTATAGTTTTCATTATTTATGAATAGTTCAAAAATGACCCGTATTTTTTAAAATATATAAAATTTTTATTTATTTTTAAAAACCTTTTATTATTTATGTTTAGTAATTTTTTTATTTAATCTGAACATTATGCAATCCTATTTATATGATAAATTTCTTCCAAGATAATGGATTTCATATCATCCTAGGCCTGGTACCATAAACCTTTTCTTCATCTACCTTGAACTCAATTTGAAATTCATGTTAAGAGCTTTAGAATAGTTTTTGGTCCAAGTTTGTAAATATTAGGTGTAAGAGTTTACATGAATTGAATTACCTCCTGGTTAAAGCCTCCCCAAGGAGAGGGACTTGGGGGGGGGGGAACTTGCATATAGGCTCTTCTTTTTCTAGAGATGAAAATATGGTTAGCTATCTATCACTTTAGCCTTTCTCATGTGAGGATTTCAATCTCAAATAGATCCTCTATTGTAGTTCTCACTACCTTTTTCTAATGATAGAAAACTGATTAAAGTGATAAATGTTTTAATTTAAGTGATTAGTTTTTAGACTTGGAGAAAACATGATAGAATTGTGAAATGAAATTGAAGGACCCTTCTTGATATATTGATGGACATAGTAAATAAATGGAATGAGGTTACCATATCTATAATGGGTTATGGAATTACTTGAGGTTGAAAGAAGTTTTTTTGACACCAGCAGAAAACACCAACATGATGGTGTACATAAATCAGCTAGCTGACAGTGAAGGAAATAGCCTCACGTTGAAATATAAGTCCATGGGCCATCCAATGAAGGTGCAGGTGCACCAGTTAGATGTGGATATGGAATGAAGTTCCACATGGAGGTTTGGTTCACTAACTATCCAATGGGAGATCTCCAACCATCTTCTGTGTTCTGAAAGAACCTAGACACTTGTAGTAGCAACACCAGATACCTAGTGGAATCTACTGGGTATCCAGTGCTGTCAGGATAGGCCTTCTAAGTTATCTTTTAAGGATGGTAAAAATATTCATTAAATCATTCCTAAATGTATTAATTACCCATAATTAATTTCAGAAGGTTCCTAAATATTTTTTATTCAATAATTAGACCTCTTGATGGCCTTAATAACATTCCTTCTCTTCTATTCTCCAACACCAATATTCTATTATAACCAAATATCTCTCATGTGATCAATTTGCAAGTTTGATTCTTTATAAAATCTAGAGATTGTTGTTATTTTAAAATCTTCTCAATCTTATCCTTTTTTATCATTCGATCATAGTTTTTCTTTATATTCATTTAATTAAATTGACATTTTACTAAAACATTATTACTTCTTAAAAATTAATCTCTCATCATATTCTTTTATATATTATTGGTTCTCATTACCTTTAAAGTGAGGGATTAATATTTTATTTAGCTAATAATTTAAAAGGAAAGGGACTATTCTATATAGGGTTTGTATATATACCCATTAAAAATATAATGTTGATTGTAATTACAATTTCTTAACACAACCTAAAAGTCATAGGAGTTGTTGTGTCATGGCTACCTTTACTGTTTTGTGATCAATACATTAAATCCTCAACCCAGTAAGATGGTAAATGTAGGGGCTCTTCTTGAGTGATTTCAAAACATCCCAACTAAATTATATCCATTAATTACTTGTTTCTTTTTTTTATCACTTTCTTTCATTTAAGTAACCATTTTATAATCCTTCAATTTTATTAATCATTTAATTCTTAAATCACTATTTCATTTATCCTCACAGATTTATATTTATATATATTATTTCACTTTCATGTTTTTTTATATTGATCAATTTTTCTATTTAAATCATAAAAAAATTTCATGAACTTCATTGTTTTGAAATTTTGTTTTTTATCATAAAATCCCTGATTATTTCGTTTGATTTTTTTAAAAATTTAAATTCTCCTCGAAATTTCAATTTTACTGTATACTCACCTACATTTGGTATAAAATGAGGATAAATATTATTTATTTATTTTTTTAAAAATTACTTCAATGTTTATATTTTTCCAAAATCATTAGTTATTTTAAAATTATCATTATTTTTATAAATGTATTTTTCAAACATCCATAGTGCTCTTGAAAGAAACACTATGTGTTATGATTCAATTTTTTATGGTAATAATTATGGTTATTAGAAAACTCATATGTCTAATTTTCATAATTCGATTTGTTATCATGTATGAAAAATTATTATGAATGGTTACACTCCTATTACTGAATAATAAAATAAATGGAAACCACTAATATTAATGATTTTTAATTAAATGGAAATTCATTGAATTTTTTACATTTTGGTTTAGATGAAAATGAGTTTAATTAAATTTCTACATGAATAATGATTCTTGAAGTATGGAATGTATTGAAAGTAACTCTTGAATTGATAAAAAAATTCCAATATACAATGTTAGATATGATTATAAAACCCTTTGAGAGTTTATATTTTATTATTAGAGAATCCATCACTAAAATGATTACTTAATTCACTTATATTTGTAATTAGAGAATGGATCTTAGTGATTCTAATTATACTAAATATTTTTTCAATAAAATAATTTGGGAATTACAATGAAATTGTAAAACCAAATTCACGATAATATTATAATCTAAATACATAAAAAATATAGGGTTTGAGGATATCATCAGGTCTCTCATGACTTATGATATTTCTTTGAGAAGACAAGATTAAAAGGAGGAAAATTATGTCAAGGAAACTAGAAATAAAATTTCATTAAAGGATATCAAAACGAAAAACCAGAGAGTGAAGATGAGTTTTCTAATATTTTAAAAAGGTTTATAATGTACACCAATAAGAAATTTTTTACCCAATTCATCAAAAAAGAAAATCAAGAAATAAATGTTACTTGATTTGTTGGGAAAAGGTTAATAGTTAACTGAATTATCCCATGAGAAAAATTTCTGAACACAAGAAGATTATTATGAAGTCTCTAAAAGATTATACATGGAGAGAAATAAAGGACACACATTCCACATTTCTATGATGATATGAAAGTCCTAGGATCCTCATGCATAACAACAACATATGCAACGAATAAAATTTTTTTGTTCAGTTTCTTACACATCTACTTGTTCAATCCATTATTTATGTAATGAATATATACAGTATGGTATAGATCAACTTAAATATTATTTTTTATAATTTTTTAAAATTTAAATATCTTAAAATAACTAAAATCTTATTATTTTTGAAAAAAATAAATTGATAAAAGAAAATAATGTGATCATTTTAAAACTAAAAGAATAAGAAAAATGTTAATAATTTGTAATTAAAATTTAAATATACAAAAAATAATATTACTCATTTCAACCAAAAAGAAGAAAATTTCAATCATATTTTTTGGACATGGAAATTTTTATTGGTGCCAAAATATGTTCCACAAGAGTACAAGAGGAGGTCAGAGTAATCAATAAGGGGATTCCAACATTAATATCCCTCAAAAAAACCTTTTAGTTCCTTCCTCATAGAGGCCCTTCGTGAAACCCCAATCCCTCTACGAACACATGAAGCATCTGAAGGAAGGAACTGTGAGCCGTATGGAGCTCTTCAGAGATGATAAAAGTTAATGGAATGATCGGTGGGTCTGACTGAGCTATGCCCATTCATGGAGTCCCTTTTGATTCACATCATTCTTCATTGCATCTAAAACCCCATTTTCATATAAATACCCAGTTCATTCCTCCTTGAATTGATAGCTACCCTAACAATTCGTCCATCGGACTCCTGATTCACGAAGTACATATAAACTATAAACCATACCAAAAATGAATCACCCAAGTAACTAGAGCTTTGTGAATCACCATTCTCCATTTTCTTAAATGCCTCCACATATGGTGGTGATTACCATTACAATGTTAGATTCCCTTCATGGAGGAGGAATTCCATTGGGGATCTTGAGGCCTTGCAAAGCATTAAGTCATCATGAGGTACTCTGTTTCCATATCAGGACATCACACTAAAATGGGGTCACCATGTATTTCATAACCCCTTTTTCACAATGACCATTTCTATTGTGATGAACATGAGCTTTGTGAAGCACCTCTTTTTGAGTCCATCTACTTCTCATAGACCCTGTCTCTTTCTTTAATATCGAGACTCGATTATTTAGACACCACTTCAAGATGGTAATGTTCCCCAAGCCTCCACAACCATTAAAGATTAGACCAACTACACTCCAAATCATTATTTGATCTATTTTAACTATTAATGTGGCCCACTCCACTTAATGTGTGGCCTGATATTACCATTTATTTTTTTCTTTTCTGTATAGGTATGCTAATTCCTCTTACTATTAAGTATAATAACTATAATGTGGATCCCACTATGGACTACTCCTCTACACCGTCATGCCATATAATTGATTTCTACATCCCCTAACTATGGGTGAATGGGATGGAGTTATGTAAGGCCAAGGTGTGAGGAGTGAGTCCCCCACATCCAGGCTACAAGATGTAAAATTTCTCTGTATCCACATCCCCTTCACATGACGTTAAACAATGACATTTATATCCATGTGTGGGTGATGGGTAATGGTTTTTTTCTCCTCCCTTGCTCACTAAGAGTGAGGTCTTCTTCACATAGAATTATATCCTCTCCACAAAAAATGATATCCACTTAGGAACTCCTAATGAGGAAATCCCCTAGTATTTCTTGCGAAAGATGGCACGGTTTCTCCTCTTCACATCATCTTGAGCCATAGCTGGACAGATCGACAGATATTACTGTCCCAGAAATCAATAAAAAAGAGAAGAATGGTGTATTCAATTTCCTCTCACTCTCTATTTTGGATCCAGAAACAACCATTAGTAGATAAGTTGTAATCATGCAATCATTAGGTTTACTACTTACTCTTTTTTCTCACACCGATCACGAATCATGTGGGCTTAGAGGTTAGTGGCTATCATAATACTGATTTGATCCCAAACCTAAAATGGTAATCATATATATTATAATCCTATAATATACCTCATAACTTCAAAGGGCTATATTCCCAATGAAGAAGCATACTATTGGCCAGCTTCCATGAATAATTCCCAACAAATCAAACTATGCTGGCTTTGATTCCAAACCAAATTGGATTTTTAGGAAGCATACTTGAGTTTCAAACCAATGTTTCAATCCATTCCAAGCATTCCACCTTCACATTGTCCACCTCCATATTTATTTTCACCTAGTTCACCACATCCCATTGAAATAATTTCACCCATTTGGATATATCTTATCCGTACTCACCATCAACTCCAATGTTTAACCATGTGTAATACCCACACCATCCAACCATGTTCTAGCCTCTTGTGGTGGGAAGTTAGAAATGTGTCATCTCCATTCCACCCTATCGAACTACATGGTCTTTGATTCCCAAAAAATGGTATATGTCAGACACCTCCCTGAGGTTCAATACCAACAATGGTAAACCATGATTCTACCCTCTTAGGGTGCACTTCCATGATAAAAAACCTTGCGGTATTTAGATAAACCATCATTGTTTGACATCTTACATTAATGGAAAACACCCCCCGGATCCTCCCTCATAGGTCATTCTGATCTACCCATCGGTAAACATTCCATATGTTCCCTCCTAGGGAAATACCATACTGATCTACCTATATGGGGTGATCATATTAATCCAACATCATATCCAGAAGACATTAATCCTAGTAAAATGATCCATAACACCTTCCTTAGGATTGACATGAGATGACTGAGGTGAAAGTAATAAAAGATATGAGCCTAAGGTCTCAGCTTCCTCATGTACAGCATTTGATTCATGGGTTTAAAGCCTTGAATGAAATGAGCCAAGGTTCCAGCTACCTCATGTTCAACATGATATGCTTGAGGTGAAATCCATAGAAGATATTCCTTTTGAATTTTATACCCCGTGATTGATGGAGGATTCCTTAGGGTTCCTCCCCAATAAGAAGCCCTCATATGAGGAAGAATACAAGTGTCCAGTACTCCAACATTTAGTCATTCTAGTGATTCCCAACATGACTAATCTTCTATGAAGGAGACAGAAGCATTGTAATTAACTGACAGAAGCATTGTAATTAACTGATGTGCAAAAAATCATGGTATTGGGAATGAGGTTCACAAATAGAACATAAATCTATGAAGGAGACTTAGACTAGGTGACAAGTTCGAAGGAGAAATTTGTGGTAGGAGAAACCAACATCCCATCATCCATTTTTGATCATGGAGAATACATCAATTACGATGTGACGAATGTCGCCTACAAGTTGAATGTTGGACTGTGGGGTATAATAAAGTTCCACAATCACACTATAATTCTCTTGGTGGCCATGCGTCGATGAAAGAATCCAAAATATAAATGGTGAACCTAATTATAATCTATTCTCATCGGTATGGGAACTAGTAGACCTTGAGACATCCGTAGATAAGTATGTCACTGGATCTAGGTATCTAGCGCAAGGTCCCACCAATCAAGTAGTCAACTTGGCATGAAACTAACTATATATTAACATATTTTAACATCGGGCATTCTAGTCTATGAAATAGTTAGCATAAATATCTCTCTCCAAACATGGATGATTGGATGGTGCATGAGAATTGTGAATTTCTTTCCATGTATCCATAATATTGGCTGAATCTTCCAACATTGTAGGACCCAAGAAGTTAGAAATCAACTATCCACCTCCCACACATGCATGGGAAGTAGGAACAATAATGTGACAACCCCACACATCTCTGTCCCCATATCGAATTTTTCCATGACCATGGCTATATGGCTCCCATGACCCCTCTCACCCTTGGAAACCTTTCATAGTAGGGTGTTAGATTCCCTCGCATGACAATGCGAGGAGGAGGTGTTTATTCCCATGATGGAAATGGATGATAATACCTAATGTATTATGTGCCACAATGAAAAAACCCCTTCCCACAAGTGAAAAATAGGGATCCATAGATCCCCACATCAATATCAAACCACATTAGATGTGTTTCCCTAAAGTATTCCTTCAAATCGCTCCCCTATGTCCAAGAGGTGGGTGTGACTAAGTCATCCTAAAAATGACCACTTCCCTGGAGATACCAAAGAGGGTCCCCATAGGGACATGTTAACAAACACACTATCCATTCATTAAGGATAAATTAATGGTTGATTAAACCCCTAGTATGCCATCCCCTTCTCTAACTCAGTCGATTCCAGTGTCGGGCTCACGCTCAGGAGGACGTCTGCTAAGGGGAATCATCTTTTGTAGCTTCCTTGGCTCCTTCCACCACCAACACATTCCTCTATGTCCTCAATCTTGTAGGGAAGTGACCCATCGATTCCTATATGGGATCGATCCCTCAACTAACTCATAGGAATTCTTGGTTGACTATGTCAACCATTGGCATCTACAACATCTATTATGGGCCAATATATGATGATGAGATTCAGTATGGAGGCCCTCCTCGTACCATTGATTGACAGAGTGGTGGTCTACCCAACTATTATACCCAACATGGAGGTCCTACCCATTTTACCATAATCAATCAAAATTGGAGGCCCTCCACACTTCATTAACATAAAGAATAGAGGTCATCCATGTGTTTGTGGCTTACAATACGGAGGTCCTCTTTTTTTCTGACTGTCAATGAGATGTTCCTCCTCACACAATTCCCTACTCAAGTGTAGGTCCTCCGCAATCTAGAATCATCCAACATGGAATCCCTCAACAAGTAATAGTCAATCAAAGTGGAGGTACTACCCACTCCTTGAAACATGAGCAGGGAGTTCTTTTCCATGTTTCCACTAGATCAAGTAGATCCCCCCCCCCTCTACATAAATAGTCAACATGAATATCCTACCCATTTCCAATTAGACATGTGTGAAGGTAATCCCTACAGATAGACTCACCCAATTGGAGGCCCTACCTTCTCCCATCACCAGCATAGTGATCCTCCCCAAGTTCAAAATGACCAATGAAAAGGTACCCCATATTACATCAACAACCAGACTAAAGTTACTCACCACTATAGAGAAAATAGATATAAAATTCCTACTTGTATCCAAATAAAATCAAAGAGAATGTCCTCCCCATGCACACACCCAACAACACAAAGGTCCTCCTTGTTCTGAAAATTTATCTTTCCCTAAAGATTCATCTTGGGGTATAAGAGAGAACTGTCGACATCATGTTCAAAATAATAGGAAGCTAATTATCATCATTAATCATGTTCACCACACCAAAACTAAGTGGTAATTTGATTTGATGATGGATCCTTCACCCCATTCGTCTACTTCAGATTCAGGGGAAGGGGACCAACATGTGTGATTCATCATCTCAAAATGTGAGATTCATAAAGTCACTAAATCCCCTATCATGTATATTCATGATGAGGAATATTTTACTACCATCAAGGGTATAATGGGGCATTCATCCCTTACATATCCAGTGTTGTTCTCTATGTCTGCCAGAGATCACCGATATTTTTCTAGAGTTTGTAAGATTAAGAGCATCTGGTGGACCCACATGTGACTACAAATTACCTCACATTTTAGGCATTGGTATGTGCATAGTCCTATAGGGTAATGATTATGAATCTTGTGCCTCCCTTGGTATATGACCCATCACATGATGATTAATCCACTCGTGGAACAGTTTCTCCACTATCCAGTCCATCACCACATCAATCGGCATTAGTGTCACTTTTAGATTACTGGATAGCACCGACCGAAGCATAGGACAAATTTGAGGAATAATCTACTTTTTAATAGGGAAACCTATGGGACTCTTTGGTTTTAGATCAGTTTTCCATGGTCTTTTGGCTGAATGCAATGCCAAACATCGACATTCTGAAGTCACTCAACCAATATGAGGTCATGTTTTCATTCGGAACATATGGGAAATGTGTTCAAACCTATGGGGTCATAGGGTGGTCTATCCAAGAAGTCAAAATAATTTTAATGATATCAATTAGTGGTATTACAAGGTTTAATTTTTTTTACTCCTAGTGGTTCATCATCCTATATCACTCGACTACCACCAGACCATTCAACAAATAAGTATTCAGAGTTTCACAGTACTCTATATATTCATTGAAGAGGAATCTACACTTGTGAAGATTAATGATGGGGATAGTATAACACTCTCCACTATAGCCCTATCATGAATTAGCATGAACTACCCATTGACATTGAGGATATTCCTTGAGGTACCATCATAGTGAACATGGATGAGTTCCCCAAGGATGAGGATTTTGTCACAAGATTTGATGAAGAGGACATTCCCCTTGAGGAAACACAAAATTAGGTGGACCCTTGCAAAGGTTTTCTCACCCACCTACAAAGGTAGGAACTAAATCTTGGAGATACCCTTGTACATTTTAATTCCAATCAAAATACCAATAAGGTTAAGGAACAAGTTGGGACTTTTATTCCCTCCATTCAATCTAATGCCGCATAGAAGATATTGGTCGATCCCAATATGGTTTCCTTATAATAGAAAATCATAGGTCAACGAAGTCTCATTGACAAGATTCTAGCTGAGCACCTCATCGAGAGACACCCATATTAAGCTGATCCTTAACAGGATCATATTTTCCTCATAATAGGGAAATAAGGGAAGTCGTGTGTCATCTTCGCCTAGGTACCCCCTAATTAATCCTTGAGATCACGTGATTCTCGAAAGAGTAGATACAATATATAAAAAAACATAGTAAACATCACTAAATATTCCCAAGTAGTGTGATTACCTCCCTCGGGACATGGATCCTGCCACTCAACTAGCTGCTCTTCCAGCCGCTCCATGAGCCGATGGTCCTTCCTGTCATATCAATGATCCTGTCAAAGCCTTGGTCATCAGGAATCAATAGCAAGATAGGGATACTTATATAGATTATCTTAATGATTCTCTCACTAATCTCCATGAATCCTTAGAGAATCAAAATGGGTAAATACTACCTGAGAGAAAACTACATCTGGCATAGGTAGATGAAATGAAAACGCCTCCTGATTTTAGGAATCCTACACTCGCCCCTTTCAACTAGATAGGTGACCAAGTGTAGGATCTATCCCACTTAATCTCAATGTGGGGACCATGATGGGAACTCTAGTGCATCCGGAGATAGCAAAGTTCAAATTTATTATTTTGACATTGGAAGGGCCTAAATTCGTTTAGTACAACCAAATACCCACTATGTCCATATCTAGCCAGGAAGATCTCTTCAAGAAGTATCTCAAAAAGTAAAATTCCACCACCCTCAAGACAAGTATTTCGGGGTTCTTCAAGTGAAAGTAACTACCATATGAATGTATCACAGAGTTTTTCGCTATGTGGAAGATCTCCACATACTCACTTGTTATGACGTTGTCTGAATAACAGTTTTTGAAAATGTGTGTATGGAATTTTAAGACTGAAATAGTCCCCACCCTCATCACTCATAACTTCTCAGGTTGATTTTAGTATTTTTCTGAGAAGGCTCGTCATTTATAGAAAACCTTACATCCATCTAAGTAGTCACACCTATTGCCTCCTCTTACTTCTATAAGAATAGCCTCTAAGGTAGGTACATCTTTTATTACACAAATATCAGTCGCCAAACCGCTATAGTTGTTACTAATAGAGCCTCACCAAGATCAGCCCCACCAAATACAACTACCTCAATAAGATCTACCTCGTCGAACATAGAATTGGTAGGTTCCACCTCGTCATACACTTCATACTAGGTGATAGAATCATTCTCTAGCCCATCATTAGTCTCTAGCCTCTTGGCAGGGCTATGATTCTAGAGCTCCATTTCTAGATAGGGGAAACTAGACCTATTAATTTATTGAGAATTATGTTCCTTGTTATTTCCAAAGTTCCCTACAAGAAGGGGTCTAGAATGTTCCATAATGTAGAAGGCTACATGAGGATGTGCTCACTGATCATCCTTAAATTTTACACAACCATAGATTCCTTAGACATTCCATCAATCAATTCTATGTGATCAAATATTGGATCTAGGACAATGTGGACAATGGCGTTGTAATATTGGGTCATGTCCCAACATAAGTAACAACATATTTTCTAGGATCGATAGTGAGAGAGAAGGTTAAAATGAATGGAAAAAGGTCTCCGTCCGTTGTATATAGATGTTTAATGACTGGTTGGATAAAAAAGTAGTGTCTCATGAACATGGTATTATTTGGTCCCCAATCGGATGACCTGAACCTCATGAAGTAATTGTACCTCCTCAAAACAAAACCTATGCATCCACATAACAGGATTCAGTATATTATAATAGTTTTCACTAATGGTGAAAGGAATATAAAAGTCCCCTAGTGGTTCCAAATACATCTCTCACTCATAGAGATTTCATGCCCCTGTAGATGGGGATCAATCCTGGAATCTTTCCAGCATTATAGGAACCCTATAATGGTGGCCAAGAGTATGCCTCTATGAATACTATCAAGCTGTTGGATCCCTACATCGATCATGATTATGAGTATCAGGGGAACCCTATGAATTTCTCTAGTCGATGATATTGTTCAAGGATCCAAGGACATACAAGTTTTCAAAATGATCCTCCAAGACAAGACGTGCATGCTACTGAAACCACACAGCAGGTTCTACATAGAGCTCGACAGGTGTATTCCTCTCAGTCCGTTTTGTCATATTTTCCACCACTACCAATTGTGTTACTCAACCAAGAGGAACATCCATGAAAACATCATGAACAGCTGCATCCATCTGATGTCAACTCTCATATAGAGAATACTCATCCTGTAGTGATTATATTTGGGTTTTCACAATAATACATTTATCTCACTTTGTAGAATCACGTGGTTCAACCAGCAATACTCTTCATGCCTCTAGCTAAAGAGAAACCCGATATGATTATAAATGTGCATTTGGTAGGGAAGTATGATTATTTCTAAGAATCTCAATAGAATACATGTGATTTTATTGATCCTCTAGGCTCTCCATATATTATATGAAATGTGAGAAGTCCTTAAGAGTCCTTTAAAATCCACCTCTTATTCAATATAGAGGTAGGGGTATTAGATACTTTCTTTAATTAGGAGCTCAATTGAGAAGAATTCTAGGTCATCATATTATTCTCTTGATAAGATGAGTGCTCCCTAGTTTTTGTGAACCTGCACCCACTGTATATCACAATCATTCTCAAAGGAATGGATGTTATTCAATTTCTAATGGACATAGGTTCAAGGTTTGAAATTATCCCAACAAAGATACTCATCAATCAAGGGTTGACTGATATATATCTAAGCACTTGTGAACAGAAATTATGGGTTATTATAGGACTTAGTAGAGCCCATGTGGTAAAATATGTCTGGATACGAAGTTCTGTCGTTTGTTATAAAACATCGAGTTCTTTTTTTTTCTCATTGGATTTTACCTATAATGCATCAAAGGCTAGACCCTACCTCCATATACATAGAACAACCCCTACTCAAATCATCAATGCCTCAAGTAGTCCCTCAATGGTCGATTGGGTGTAATCCAGGGTGATTAATCTCCCTTTTAATATTGTGGATATTACTATATGGATGTTGAATATTTCCAAATAAAGGAAAACAAGTTTCAATCCATTGAAGTCGAGCACACAACTGTCGTGCCCAACCCATGGGAATACTTGGATGACACCTTCATTCTTTAGATTCCCTGATTGAAATCCACGACACAAAACATTGGAAAATGAATCATCTTTTCTAATAAAACGTGGTAATGTTTCCCCATGTAAAAATAATGTTGGAATATTACCTCATACTCATACACAGGTCATTGTCGAGTGATTCCATAATTCCCTACCCCTATGAAGTACTGAGATATTCGAAAAATGTGTACAATCCCAAGACACATACTTATATTCCATGGACCCGGGTTGATTCACCAAAAATATACTCACCACCATTACTTTGACAATAATCATGGAACTCATGGTCAAAGGCAAGATGGAATTGGGTCGATAGTCCCTATCACCATAGTTTTAGAATCGCAGGAGTCCATTAACCAGTATTACAAACTAGCCTAATCTGATACCAGCGTTCCCCCTAAATCATTCAGTTTAGATAAAATGTCCCTCCCCACTGGTCCACCATCCTATAGTGATGATGAATATTTTGAAGATGCATATATATTAATTTAAGAGGGTTTATCTACCACCTTGGATGAGTTTGTGCAAGTGAATCTCAGCAACGTGAATGATCTGAGGCCGATAATAATATGTTGAAGAATTACCTAGTGGATTATAATTAGTACATAGAATTCCTGAAGTAGAATCATGATGTAATTTCATAGAGATGTGATGATATTCTAGGATTAGACCTGCAAGAATCCTTCCACTGCCTTAGTCTTCCAATAAGTCATCACATGTTGAAGAAGCCACTCATAAAAACACACATTTCTCATGGTACAATGTCCAATGCCAATATTGATCATATCTTCAAATACAACTTCATTAAAGATATTCATAATCCCATACAGATGGCCAAAATTTTTCTATACATGAAGAAGAAAAACAATTAGCATCTGCATTATCATCTGGGACCTCCAAATCCAATGTCTAAAGGTTGATTTTCCCCTTCCCATGATAGAGTTGTTGATTAATAATATAGCTAGGTTCATAGCTCTCTCCATAATGGATGGATACTTCGGGTAAAATCAAATATTAATGTAACTCTATGATGGTGAGTCCACCACCTTTAGAGAACCACATTGTACTGTTTCCTATCAGGTTATGCCCTTCGGTCTGAAGAATGAAGGACACACTTATTTGAAATACATGCACCACATATTTATATTAATCCTCAGAACACTTGAGGAATGATATGTGCATGATTTTGTCGTCAAATAATTCCAGTGTTAGTACTATTTTAGAGAACTTGAGAATGTGTTCTGCTTCCTCCACTCATTACAATTAAATACAAACACCTTGAAGTGTGATTTTGGGGTTACCTTTGGTATGTTTATCAGATTATTCATTAGATACAGAGTCATTCAGATCATCCTAGAGAAGATAAAGTCCATCAGCTAGTTGTCTCCTCCAAGAAACCAGTAATAGTTTCATAGTCTTCAAGGCCACTCAGCCTACATTTGCTGATTCATTACAAATATTTACAACAAGTGTAAGCCCTTTTCTGAGAACATGAAGAAAGATCCATCTACTAGTGGGATGAAGAGTGCTAGACCTCCTTTGAGAAAATCTAGCAGTATGTAGTACAGCCTCTGGTCTTGATTCCACCCATATATGGGAAGCCTCTAGACCTCAATGTGACTGTTTTGGAATGGTTGCTCAGCACCCTACCCTCCCAAAAGAATAATGAAGGAACAAATAATAGTTTTTACTATCTCAGTCACATACACCTAGCTAAAAAGCCTATATTCTCCTCTATCTAGAAAATATTCCTCACACTAGTTTTCACATTGCAGAAGATTTGGTATTAACTGCATCGTCATAAGATATAGTTGGTATCCAGTGTAGATCGGTTGAATTATATAATAAATCTCCCCATTTTTATGGGACATTTGGCATGCTGGGTAGTGATCCTTCATCAATTCGGGATCCGATTTGTCTCAGAAAAGGTTGTAAGTGGTTATAAATTGACAGACTTATTGGCTGCCCATCTGGCCACAATAGACCAGTCACTGGATATTGATTTCATAGATGAGTTCATCATATCAATAGACTACACTATGGAATGTTGGATGATTCATTTATATCGTACCACCCAGAGTCCAACTGGTAGAAGGCTCAAAGATCCATGAACCAATAGATTAGGTGTAGGGATTAGCTTCATCACCCTGAAACTTGATGTATTTCCCTACTAATTACTACTGTTGGATGGATTCACTAATAATGTGGAAAACTATTAGGATCTCATCACTTGTCTAGAGATAGATCTCAATATTTACATCCCAAACTTACACATGAATGGAGACTATAGATTAATCATAAAGAAGGTCAATAGTGAATAAATCATTGGGAATCAACTCGAATACTGAGGGATCACTTTCCCTCTCACTCAGTTGTGAGTCATATTCCCTAGGTATAGAATGGTTGAGCCAATTCCTTGGATAATCTAGCCTCATCACTTGTAGAGCCTGACCAGGATGACATGTTCATTCATGTGTTTCATCGATGAGTATTCACTCCCAAAACCTTAGATGCTGATAATAGATATTAGGAAAAATATTTTACATCCATTACTTCAAAATTAGGACCATTGGATCAACATGTATCATTATAAACCTTTAATTGGACAACCCTTTTCATTGAATATCTCCATAATGGAACTCTCTAGTCAAATAGATCCAAATGTGAACGAGTCTATAACCACATATTATAGTTCACCATAAAAATTAGTCCCAACCTCAAGAATACTCTCTACAGATGTTGGTTTGATAGAATCCTCAACTATTTCATCCATGGAGATGAGATTCCCCAGGTTGTGCATTAAGTTTACACTAGGTCATGTGGTTCTCATCAGGTGGGGTTGAATCTTTACCAACGTATTCATAGGTTGGGTTTCTTATTTCTCACCATGGTCTACTATTGTGTTAAGAATGCCAAAAAGTTCCACAGTTTCTAGATCCTTGAAAACATCATGAATTGACTTGTAGATCCACTCTAGTGTTAGTTCATTCTGACCACTACAAGTTTCTTCTCCAAGTGGGAATAAGTGATTACTATTAAGGAAGTCAAGGATCATTAAATTGTTAAATTCATGAGTTCCCATATCATTTATCAATTTAGAGTTCCTCATGCTATTCTCTCTGATAACCACACCAACTTATAGGTATATCAGATGAAGAATTTGTACGCTAAGTAGAACATATATTCCATCTATACTTGTTTCCTCCATTAACTAGAAAATGGATAGATTGAGGTGTTCATGAAATTCATGTCTAACATTCTACCAAATATGGTGTGGTAGAATAAGAAGTTCTGGCTAGAAAAGCTCCACAAATCCCACTATGCTTATCAGAAGATGACTTAAAATTCCACATAAGTGACTCTATATTCCATAGCCTACAGAACATAAGAGCCCATGAACACTGAGAATCTATTACCATCTCTTCAAAAAGACATCTATGATCAGAATATGTTATAAAGGATATTATAAGTCTATCTCTATAATATAGAAACCCTTTATGAGAATAGGTTTCAGGACTTGCACAATCTAGAGAGGCACAAGAAAATTATATCCAAAGTTTTCAATTAGTGGGTTCTCCTTCTCTCTTTCATCCAATGTGATACAATAATCTCTCTTTGAATTCCAATGATACCAAGAAGGACTCCACAAAAATTTGAGCCTAAGTGGGAAGAACCAAACAACATTCACAAGGTATACCCCAACAGTGCATATTCATTGGTCATTATGGATGAAGATAGCACCACTCCTCCCACCAATGTGATGTTCCTCAAGAAACAATTTGCATAATGAGTGGACCTTTGTCCCCACAACACAATGTTAAATTGTTCTATCTCTTCCTAGTTTCATGATGATATACTGTGTTACAACTATTGTCCAATACTCATGATGATGAATGGATTCACAAACAACATCCTTACCACACGATGTTAAAATTCATGGACCGGTCCTCCTACATGACCCAAAAATATGAAACTATGATCCTTGATGTACAATGAAAAAATTAATAGCATCCACATCCTAGTTCCATGAATTTAAACTATATAATAATTATCATATTGGTCGCACAATGAAAAAAAACACGAAAGTGTGAAGTAATCACTAGAGGAGATGTCGATTCTAGAACATCTTATCTACCAAACCACTTCCAAGAACTATATATGGTTTGATTAATGTCATAATGGGATATATAAAGACACATGGTATTCATTTCTTTGTGTTAACACTCAAAAGAAAACAAAAAAATGAAAAAAACTACAAAAAAATATCCCATCCATATATACGGGTTGGACCTACACTGGGAGCTATCCAATATAGAACTATGTGTTTCTTCGTTACCATCCTTATGGGATACATAGTTATTAAATAGCACATGACCCCTAGGAATAGCTTTAGATTCATCACCTCTTTCTTGTGAAGGTATTGTGTGTTTCTAGGATTTCATGGCCTCATTCACATCAGGTTTTTTATAATATTTCACTACACATTCCCCCACTAGAAACATTTACCACCATAGTCTAAACTCTATGACCTTAAAATAAGAACCAACCGCCTCAATGCACGACATTAAATCAAAATCATACCTTGTAAAATTTTAGTATGACCCACGATAATAGTGGGATGCCATAGTTCCCTTTATAGAGAGGATTTCTGCCATCATTGTTGGTCTCATACTATAATTCATTTTATGAACTCCATGTGGATTGATTCCCATCCATATAGGATAGGTAGAGATTCCTAATCATGTTGATTACGGGCCCACCTACAAATCCATCCTATTTTAATTCCTTTAGACTCAATTATGGTCTAGACCATATGACCATAAACTATGTAAAAGTATTCTCTAAAATGTATAGTGAATCACTAGGCCTCCTTATCCTCATTCACATTGGTTTTATCATAACACTGTTCCACACATATTTTTTTGAGTCACTCCCATATTTTCAGAGTCTGAACTCTCTAACCTTAGAATAGAGACTATATTTCATGAAACATGACTTCAAACTATTTTTCAGGGTCTAACCATCATGATCTTAAACTACATGAAATTTCCTAGTCATATAACATTAAACTATGAGATGTGTCTAGGTCACATGAAATTAAAATGTTCTATGAATAGTCATAATTCACATGATGTAAAACTACAAAGCATCCTAGGCCCTCACCCTAGAGGTCCTATCCCTTAATACTGGAAAACTACTACACTGATCTTATATTTATCCATTTATCATCATCCATGGATATGTTATCATATATGATATGTCTGATCTTTGTTCAAACCAATGCGCTTACACTAATGTTCTCTATGTCATGGTGGCATAATTAAAAAAGTTTTAAAACCCATTCGAACAGTATGTCAACCCATTTCCATGCTTCATGTTCCCCTTTAAGTTGATCATAATCCTCTTACTTCTCTAATGGGACCCCTTAATTTATTTTTCTCATTCCACTTTGGCTCACCTACCATTTTGAGCCAATGTCCTCAAAGACATCAGAAAAAATTTCGAAATAGGTTCCATGGTTTATGGTCGACCCTAATTTATTTATCCCCATTTAATGTTAATGATATAATTGCTATGTCTCAATCAAGATCAGTAGTTGTTTGATGTTTCCATGCTACCCACTTGTGTTCATATTTTGGTCATCGTGTTTCACACTCCTCATGACTGCTTGTTCAGATCGATTCTAATGCCACTAGAATTGTCCCATTCATGAACTAGAGCATGGTGGGAAGGGGAGGTTGGTTGTTCTAAGAACCCTATAATCTATCCATAGACTCCATCATCCCAAATATTCTTGGAATTAAATCAGCAATAGAAAATACTAGGTGTTCATTGGTAATTTGATACTCTCATAAAAAGTGGATGATTATATGGTCATCCCTTATTTCTCACACTAGGAATTACCCACATGAGCATAGGGATTCTTCAATGGTAGTCTCACAAATGGAAATGAAGTGTGATATTTAAAGAAGTAGGAAAAGGCATTTCCATGCACAAATGAAATGTTTAATGAAAACAAATATTCATGTATATAGTAGGGATATAAACATGTTGTAGCTTCTTATGGGTGTTGATAAATATACCCCTTCATCTCTACACCAGTGATTGAGCGCTTCAACTCTTCCAGCCTCTGGAGAGTGGCCTCTAGGTTCTGATACTACCTTCGGAGCTCCCATTCCTCCTTATCATCTAGAGGGTGAAGCTCTTCAGCTATGATATGAACTCTATCCCTCTAGCATGAAGATCATCCACTTGATGTGTAATATCCCAAAATTTCCATGTAATTTTTGTTAAATTATATGGAATTATTTCGATACCAGATGCTTAAAAGAACATGATTTTGAGGCCTGGTGAGATTGGAATGGAATTTTTAACTTTTTTTAAGTTCATTTAAGTAAAAGTGTAATCAAGTTTTTCTAACATTTAAACTGGTGCACTAATCAGAAATTTGAGGGCATCATTCAACTCAGAATGTCAGGATTAACTTATAAAATACATAACTATTACTGGTAAGGGTCATATGGAAAAGTTATTTTTCAAAATTTTCAGAAAAAAAATAAAATAACATAAATATATATTTTGTTTTTTTTTTGAAACCGTTGAGAAGTGGACGGTGGCGCTATGGTACAACGACGAGGCAGATTAAATAAAGCTCATTAATGTCTAGTGTTTTGTGTGGAGTAATGATGAATTATTTGAGGAGTAACAGATATATTGTTTCATTGATTAAATAGTGTAATTATGTGACGTTGCAGTGTAACATAATAGTTGTGAAGTGTTTTCTTTTAATGGGTAAACATGTTGGTGATTTTAGATTCAAATGGTGAATTTTATCTGACGAACTGACGGTGAGAAAACATTCCAATAATGAAAGATGAATGCTGGAAGATCGTTAAAATCTTCTATGCATCTCAATGAATGGGACCGATGAGTGATGAATGCCTTCTACCTCTTAAAGATTCACAAGTGGACCACTTCAACTTCAATCTACTTCAATGTAGGGGTTGGTTTTTTTATGTTTTCCCCATTCTTATTCTAAAATGACGAACATGGATCAAACCACGAATAGGTTGATCTATAGATTTTTCTTTTGTATATGAGGGTGTTCTTCTTGGTTATTATATAGTGGGATTAAATTATTTTTGACAGAACTGTGATCCCAATCCTCCCTGTTTTTTTAATATCTAACATGTACGGAATGGAACGACACAAACAAGGCCTAACCACCTCCTCCTTCTACTTTTTTGGTGGTCTAACATTTGATCTGAGGGGTAAGGAAAATTTGAGGCCTTCACTGTGAAGGAGACACCCCATGGAGGTCGTAGGTGCATTTAGTGTGAACAACGGACCACCGGTGGGAACCTGTTATCCTGTGAAAAGACACGACAGTGGCAGTAGTAGACGCGGGTGGGTGACGGCATGCCAGAGATGGTCACCGCACTTGACATGGGCTATAGATAATCCAGATGATCCTCTAGCTGGGTCGGCGGTCCCTCAGCCACATCAGTGGACCAACTCGCAATTATGGGTCGCTCTTCTCGGGAGCACGTGGTCCCTGACCATGCACAGGAAATCTGACATGCTGGATAGGCATTATGTGTAGCGGAAAGGCCATGCTCGATTGACCGAAGAGGACAAGGTGGCCTTGCGTACAAACCACATGGTGAATGGGAGCCGGATATGTCTTCCAGCCATGTCCCGGCAAGGCAGATCGGGTAGTATGTGGGCCGCCCCAGCGGGCTGGACCTGCCCTGTCGGGGTAGACCAGACCCAGATCGGGCTGGGTCTTGGTTGGGTGAGCGGACCCATGATGGGTCGGTTGATCCTTGGATGGGTCATGTCAAGTTGTCCCAACTGGGTCAGACTGGACCCAGACCCCACCGACCCCTTTTCAAAAAAATGCAAATATCTTTCAAACCGAGTGTCAGATTGATGAGCTGTTTGTGGAGTTGGAACCCTTGCGATGAGGCGGATATTTTGGAATAATATATAAGTACTTTAATTGATGTTAAAATATGATGAATGGATTTGGGAGTGTTTCCCCTAAGATCAATCATGCTACACATGGAAACCCTATAGTTGGTTGAGACCCAAAGACTGCTGAAAAGATACCATGTGTGGATCGGGTACTATGTCCTACTGGGAAGTGTCTTATGTGTGACCCAGAATTCCCACAGTGGGGATCGGCTTCTATGTGACATAGAAGAACCACAATACTCGAAAGGAGGAGTACCTCATTATGGAAAATGTGTTAAGCATCTTATGTGTGACCCAGCATGCCCATGGTGGGGAGCATCTTCTATGTGACCCAGCATACCCATGGTACTCATTAGGGAGGATTACCATAGTAGATCCAAGTTTGTGGGAAACGGCCTCTGTGTGACCCGACAGGCCCACTTTACTCATTAATGAGGAGTTATCCAGTAACCAATGGTGTTTAATGTTGTGACTAATGGTCCTACTTTCCTACTCAAAATTATACCAGGAGTGAGCTATATTGTTTTGTGTTAATTCTTTGTGATCATGTTTCATGGTTTATTTGTGGATATATTTGTGGTTCTTCCTTATTATTTTTTGGTCCCTACTGATTTATTTCTTACTCACCCCTACACCGGATTCACCCACATGTGTTGGGTCTAGTGTAGACAATCACCGCCTTGACGAAGGACTTGGTGGCCTATGACCTGGTGGTGCCTAGTGAGACCAGGCATGCGGGTTGTGCATCTATAGATTCTAGAAAATACAATTCACTTACACTTCAGGTGGGGTTTCTAGTGTAAATCATTCATATTTTTCCTTGAACTTTCATGTTTTTATTTTATCTTTTGTTGGGTTTGTATTCTGGCCCATTTGACCTACAGTTTGTAATTTTAATCAGTGGTTGTTTATTGGCATACTTTTTTTACTTTTCCAACTTTGGTACATGGTTGTGTGTGTATGCATATAGGTACTCAAACAAATACCTCCCACATGCATGGTGATTCCTTCGGCGCTAGTTGTCATCCCATTTTCTTTCAGGACGCAAGATTGGGGTATGTCACGACACATGCCCTGGGAGATGGGTCGTGACAAAGTGGTATCATAGGTCATCGATTCCAATTCAAATATTTAGATTCTATTGTTTTGATTTTTTTGTAAATAGTGTTGATTGTTTTCAGTTCATCTTTTCGAATCGGGGATGCCAGTGTTGGTACGGTAGATGATATATCTGCACACCAGGTCCATGAATTCTATTTTTTCGGCTCTATACATGAAAACATTGGTTTTATAAGTGTCTCACAATGATCTTAATGAATAATAGTCATCTCACTAGGTATAATCTTATGAATGTGGTACATATTGATATATTTTAGGATTCCTCAACACAGACAGCCAACAAGTCTTCTGATACGTGATCATCTGGACAGCTCGCATAGTGATGAAGAATTGATTTAGGGACTAGTTCTAGAGATGGCCCTGCTAGGTGGTGCACCGATGTTTCCCCCACTCGTTGATCAGCTATTTATGTTTGTGTTACTAGTAGAAGATGTACCCAGACTTAGTGCCTTGCATGAGTTTTAGAGACACAGATGTTCTAGGTTCATGGGAGAGGCGAATCCCTAGGTCGTTGAGGACTGGCTAGAGGCAGTGACGCGGGTCTTCCGCTTAGTGAGGACACCGCTTTAAAAGATTATGATTTTAGACATGATACGTTTACAAGGATCGATAGGGAGATTATGGATCTTGAACATCCATACGCATGGTGAGGTGACCCTCGCCTGGACAGACTTTGAGTGGATTTTCCTGGAGGAGTTTTTCCCTGCACCTTTTCACTCTATGTATATACAGGATATGATTCACCTATAGCAGGGTAGCATGTTAGTGGATGAGTACTCTGCAATGTTAACAAACCTCTCTCACTACTCCAAAAACATGGTGCATGACCCTTTTTTGAGGGACCAGACCTTTGAGTAGGGACTTAGATGTGAGATCAAGTCATCGATGGTGTCTCTTAGTATCCCCACTCAAGATGGAGTGTTGGAGTGATCCCTTATTGTAGAGGTATTCCTAGCAGAGTAGGCAAAGACATCTGGATCCACTAACAAACATATGGAGATAGATTCTTTACTAGTGAGTATAATGTAGTAGAAGAGGGGACCCGTGTGGGTCATATCTTTCAGTGGACAACCCCGAGACTTGGGGTAGAAGTAAGGGGATCCCATAATAGAGGGAATCAATAAGGTAACCATGTTGTGATTCACGTGTGGTGGGCAGGGACACACGGATTTTGACAACCTGACATTACAGACTAACGATCAGAAGATTGTCAAGGGATATATAAGGTAGAGGTAGAGGTTTGATCAAGGAGGTCTATAGGGATGAAGATGTGGCAGGGGAGCAGGCTGAGTTGAAGGTGGTGGATTATGGTTCAAGGTACTACCACCACCACCCCCCATGTGGTCCACCATAGGCTCAAGGGGATGATAGACAGGTGCGAGGCTAGCTTCAGGCGATGGAGGCCTATGACCATGGAGCTCTTGAAATTATTAGAGGTACGATCTGTGTCATATCCACCATAGCAGCAGTTCCTATAGACATAATTGTTAATTATTATTTTCTTTCCACATACCTCGTTAAAGGCTCGAATATTTTTGTAGAGTTGTTGGATCGATCTTTAGGACCATAGACTTCTACGAGAGTTTATTCGACGATTACACACTAGTGCCAGCAGTGTGAGATTACTCTTGGAGATGATAGCTTTGGCTTGGATATCCACTTACCGACGTTGAGGCTTTACGATGTAATCTTGGGTATGGATAGGTTATATACAGTCCATGCCCAGATCGATTGTATTAGGCCCAAAGTTTGGTGTGTCCACAAGGATGGGACCAGGTTTTTCTTTCACATACGAGAAGGGAACTTTTGCCGCACATTATGGACTTTTTCAGAGGAGGTTGCAACTGATCACTCACTAGTTGTCTAGCCTCACCCTCGGTGTAGTGGATGAGATGAGTCCCATCCTTTCTGAAGTGGTGGATGAGTATGAGGATGTCTTTCTTGAGGATATTCTAGGACTACCTCCTCACAGGGAGGTAGACTTCGGCATCAACCTGTACCCTAGGATGACACAAATATCTGCACTGACATATCATATGGCTCCCATGGAGCATCATGAATGAGGGTACAACTAGAGGACTTATAAGATTAGGGATTTTTGGGACCCAGTGTTTCACCATGGTCATCCCCAGGGTGTTTGTAAAGAATGCATATGGGAGCTTGAGGGTATGTGTGGACTTCCAACACCTGAAATAGGTGATTGTGAAAAAGAAGTATCCAATACAAGGATTAGTGACCTCTTCGATCAGCTTAAGTGAGTAAGGTGGTCCTCAAAGATAGACGTCAGATCAGGCTATCATCAGCTTTAGGTATGGGATGAGGATGTAATGAAGATATCCATTAGATTCTTGTATGGCCACTATGAGTTTTTTTTCATTCCATTCGATGTGACCAATGCCCAAGAATTGTTTATGGGACTCATGAACATGATCATCCATCCTTACCACGATCTTTTCATTGGGGTCTTCATTGATAGAATATTGGTGTACTCTGTGTTAGAAGAGGAGCATGCTACACACTTGTAGATAGTCATGGATACACTCCAAGAGAACCAGCATTACAGTAATCTCTAAAAGTTCCAATTCCTGATTAGTAAGGTCCACTTTCTGGGACACATCATCTTGGAGGATATATTTTCAGTTGATCTAGTGAAGGTAGTAGCATTGCTTTTTTGGGAACCACCCATGAGCATGACTGAGGTGCGGAGTTTCTTGGGGTTGGATAGATAATACCAAAGGTTCGTTCCTAGATTTTATAGAGTATCAACACCTTCACTGTCCTTGATATGGATTAGAAAACCCTTCATGTGGGTATAGAAGTTCCATCAAAGTTTCCAGGAGCTGAAGGGGAGACTGAAAAGGGCCCCCATCTTGAGACTACCAGAATAGGGTGTTTGGTATTTAGTTTTCCTCTATGCATAAGCGGCCAGATTTGGTTGTGTCCTAATGTATAATTGAGAATTGATCACCTATGGCTTACAACAGTTGAGGCTACTTGAGCAGAACTAAACAAACCATGAACTGGAGGTAGCAGGAGTGGTCTTTGCCTTGATGTTTTGGAAGCACTACATTAAGGGTGAATGGTTTACCGTCTACTCTGACCACAAGGGTCTTAGGTATATCTTCACACATAAGGACCTAAACTTGAGATAGTGGTGATTGATGGAGTTCCTCTAGGACTATGACTTTGAGATTGATTATACTCATGGGAAGGGGAATGTGGTGGTAGACGTTCTCAGCAGGTGGTCTAGCTTAAAACTGGTGAGTGAGGCGATAGACCAGTTAGCCGCGATGCAGATATCTTTCATGGATGACGATGGGGAATCTTACCTTTAGTAAATGACTGTAAATCACCCACTTATACAACTAGTTAGGGAGGTACAACTTGTGGTTTTGGACTGTGAGGCCCGAAGAGCTCAAATATTCTCAGGATAGGCTCCTGTGGGATTTTCAATAGGTGGGGAGCACTCCCATATTTTCAGATGATGAACCATAGTATTAGTGATATTATGGAAGAATTTGGTGAGTTATTTCCATAAATCTCATTTTTTGATACATCCAAGAGTGGAGACGATGTACTAGGCCCTCTGAAATTAGTACTGGTTGCCATAGATGAAGACAGTGGTGGCAGAGTTCATTTCATGATACATCACTTTTCAGAAAGTGAAGGTTGAACACTAGGTTCTGGTAGGCTTGGACCATCCACATGAGGTACCATAGTGTAAATTATATAGTATCTATATGGGAATTTTTAAGGGATTACCATGCATGTACAGGGGCCTCGATTCTATCTAGGTGATCGTTGACCAACTCACCAGTTCGGATAACTTCCTACCCATTTTGGAGCAAGGATCGATAGAGGGAATGGGGCGCCTCTACATCTAAGAGATATTGCGGATTTTCTGGTTGACTTCAACGATTGCCTCAGACTATGATTCTTTCCTTACATCCCTATTGTGGAAGGGATTGCAGGAGTCGTTCAGGACTCATCTGTGCTGGATCACAACCTTTCACCATCAAACAGATGGTCAGACAGAGTGGACCATGCAGACCTTGGAGGAAATGCTTCGTGATTGTGTCCTTGATTTTGGTTTTAGTTGGGATTAACACCTACTAATGGTGGATTTTTTTATAAAACTACATATATCACTCCACCATTGTCATGTAAAATTTTTAGGCCTTGTACAGAAGGCCATTGAGATCAAATCTATGCTAGATAGACCTAGGTGACTCACCACTCATGGGTTCATAGATGGTACTGGATACAACTGTGAAGGTGCAAGTCATCCATGAGTTGATTTGGACTACATAGAGGAGGCTTAAATCATATCTAATATGATATGGATAACCATGGAGTTTATGGAGGTAGATCATGTTTTCCTTCAGGTCTCACCCAAATGGGGTTTGTAGAGATTTGGTCAAGGTGACAAGTTATCTCTGAGGTTCATCAGAACATTCCATATTCTTAGTAGAGTTGGGGAGGTGGCTACCACCTATCTCTTCCCCCAAAGATACACTAGGTGCATTTTTTTAACGTGTTGTGGATGATGAGGTACGTTCATGATTCATCACATGTCATAGACTGGGGCTATCTAGACATTGACGATGGGGCGTCCTTTGCGGAGTTCCTAGTGAAGATAGAGGATCAATATGAGAAGGTCCCTTGTGGATGGTCAATTTCTCTAGTGCACATTCAATTGAAGTATGGTACCCTCCAAGATATAACATGAGAGTAGGAGGTTCATATTCATGCTCTGTACCCCCATTTGTTTAATTGTCCACTGTTTTGGATTTCGGGGACATAAATACCTAAGGTGGGGAGAATTTAATATCCCAAAAATTCCATGTATTTGTTTTAAATTATATAAAATTAATTTGAGACAAAACGCTTTGAAGGTATGTGATTCTGAGGCTAGGTGATCCCAAAATGGAATTTTGATCTTTTTTAAGTTTGTTTAAGTACACGTGCAAGAGGTATTTTCTAATATTTAAACTGGTTCCCGGATTAAAAATATGAGGGCACCACTGAACTCACAACACCATGATTTTCCTATAATGGACATAACATTGACTGAAAAGGGTATGACGGAAAATTTATTTTTCATAATTTTAATAAAAAAATAAATTAAATTAAAAAGATATTTTATTTTTTTGTTCGAATGCATTGAGTGGTGGACGGAGACATTGCGGTGTGGCGATACAGTGCATTAAATAAAACTCATAAATAGATCTTTTTTGCAGTTTAATGACACATTAATTGAAGTGTAACAGATACATTGTTTCATAAATGAAACAGTTTAACAATGTGACATTGGAACGTAATAGAAACATTGTGATGTGGTTTCATTTAATGGGTTAATGTGTTGGTGATTTTAGAATCAAATGGTTTATTTTATATGAAAAACCGATGGTGGGAACTCTCTCTAACAACGAACGACAAACCCTAGCTGATTTTTAATTACTTCAATGAATCTAAAAAAAATAGGACCAGAGGTTGATGAACACCTTCAACCTCATGAATCTTCATGGTCGTACCTCTTCAACATCAAAATACTTCGAGGTAGGGTTTTTTGTTATATTTTTCACTATTCATATTCTAAAATTATAAACGCGGATCAACCCACTAATATATTGACATGTGGTTTGTTTGTTTCTATGGTAGGGTGTTATTCTTGGGTTTTCAATAGCAGGATTAAATTATTTTTGATAGAACTGTGATCCCAAGCCTCCCCATTTTTTGAAACTTCTAATGCGGAGGGCGTGGGTGACATTAACTGTAACGCCCCGACCCCAGCTACCCAGAGTCGGTGCATTACTTCGTAACATTGGCATGATCACAAAAGATCAAGTCTCGAAAGACCGATTAGATTAGTAGCCTTAGAAACACTAGATACATTCATAAATGTTACATTACAGCATAAAGTGAAAAACTACAATAACAAAGTCTCCATAGTCCACACTCATATCCTCTTCTGACAACCCCTGCAGGTCATTCATAAAATACTTCTTCACATCCTGGAAAATATTAAAACATTGAAAGGGGTGAGCTCAGATGCTCAGTAAGGATAACAATATTGCGGATGCTTTCATAAATAAACATTAACATTTAAGTCAATGTATAACTAAAACAAAAGCCTTTTTAAAATTGAACTTCAGAATAATATGGAAAAAATAAAATTAAATAATGCCATTTACTTACTCACATGGATATTCTACTAGTCGAATAATCACATGAAATATCAATAACCACTTTCATAATGAGGGAATGTATAATGCCAGACATTCTGAAACATTTTGTCAAGGCCTCGGCCAAGACGTCTAAAATGATTAAGGCCTCGGCCAAAACCATAAATCAAATTGGGAAAGGGCCTCGGCTAATTCTACGTCTAGTTTTCTCATGAGACCTACCGATGAATCGAGGAGATATAGCGGGCTCCACCCGTCACTTATTAAGTCCAATATATTCCTCATATGAATAGGTTTAAACATATCATAAACCATAACATAAACGTATCACATAAAACATGCATAAAGGAAACATAACATTTCCACATTTCAATCACAAGATATCAATACAACACATTGATATAATAAAAACGCTTTCAAAACCATTTTCTATACCAAAATAAAAGAAAGTTAAAACTTTGTATTTATTTTTCATTAAAAAAAAGTGATGGCTTGTAGAGGAAGCCAAAACTCAAATAATGGTCACGGTGGCGGAGAAGTCGTTGTCGCCGCATATGTATGGAAAGAAAAACATTTCCTTTTTGTCATTTAGTAAAACGCTTCGTATAAAAAAATATTCCTTTTGAATAAACGTAAAAGTCAAAGGGGTTTATACACCGTATAAAAGAAAGTTGTGTATAAAACCAAATATGCCTCAATGAAAGGGGATTGAGACGAAGTCCTTAAAAAGATAATTTTTTTATAAAGTAGTTCTATTATGTGTATTCACTATAATTACACATAAATAATGTAAAAATACAAGATAGGACATAATAATATCATGACATAATTTGAAAGTAGGAGATTAACCCAAAGAATAGAAATTGGGTTAAGAAGTTCCCTTACCTTGTGTCTGACTTGACTCAACCGTTCTTTAACCTCCTGAATAATAAACTAGAGTTAATATATACCTTATTAATAACCATTTTAAATTTCATTGTCCTTTTTATATCACTTATTACAATTATGTAATTATTTAAGTTAATAACGATCGTTTTGTCGATCTTTGGTACTTGAGTCAAAAATAAACTTCTTATAATTACAAGTTGTTTATGTGGTAGAATATCCATTATCTCCAGAATTATATTCATGATTTAGATGTCATATATATCATATATATCCAGTATATACATTCATTTATAATATTACGTAACATTTAGAGGTAATAAATGAAATGCACCGTTCATGGAGACGGTAAGCCGTACGTACGCATGAACGCTACTTTCATTTTTATTTCGTATTTAATGGAATGAAATCATAATGATATAAATGTATAATATAATTCCAGTATATTATAGTGTATAATACCATTTACTCCATCCTTTATACATCCCACATATGGCATTAACGATTCAAATCACTTTGAGGGGGCGGTAGTCCGCACTTCCAAAAATGAAATTATCGCGTTTACCCATAATGGAAATCATAAAGTATGCCATAAATGAGAAATACAGAAGCATAAGTAAAACATAAACATATTATATATCATATTTAAATATAGTGACATCTTAATGGCCACCTTTTAAGGTGTTATATGAGTGTTGAACAATCATCGTTTCGTGAGGCAGAAATTCTCCATCCACAGAAACCGTATGTTCTTTAACCATTAGATGTAGGTGTGTGTAAGTGTAGCTTGAATACTTATTATAAAAACATCCTAGTATATTTATTATACTGGTTTTGTTACAAAAGAAATGAATAAAAAGATTTTAGGGGGTTGGAGAAGAAAAATAAAACAAAACAACATTAGAGAAGACATTACCTCAAAATCGGGTAACTCTTTTTGATTTGAGCCAAAGGCTTCCTTGGGAAGGGTTCTGCCCAACGTGAGGCTTCTAGGAGTAAGGGAGGAATTCTGGGAGAGTATTTTGGCAGAGGTTGGCCGAGCCAAATGGCTTTAAAGTGTAAATGAGGTGGGAGAGGTGGGAGCCTTTTATAAGTGGAGAGGAGGGGCACTCTTGGAAAGTAAAGAAAAGTCACTTTATTATAAAATGAGTTTCGGATTTTAGAGGTCCCACACTTATATAATTCGAGGATAAGATGATAATGTTTCTAAATATACTCATCCAATAGGCTTTGTACAAGTGTAAGCCTTGGATTTAGCATTATCTTCTCATTTTATTTAAATCGTTAAATAATGAGGTCATCGCTGCATCATAATGATGTCATCAATAATTTAATTTATATAATGTCTAAAAATTATAAGAAAAATACTATGATGTAGGAAATCTTTTTAGCTTTCTAATGAATATTTATAGTCAAAATTTGGACTTGTTTAACCCCACTTAAAAACTGTTTTAGTAAAACAACTCATGTTTGTGTCAATTTAATTTTAACATTAAATAAATATATATTAATGTCATTTTCCAACTAAAGTGGCTCCATGGGGTCCCCAAGTTGACCCATGGGTTGTCTTGGTCGGCCATGACTCATCCAATAGAAGTAGGACAAGTTTCATGCTCATATCATATTATTAAAACATTATTTTTACCTTAAACTACACTAATTACCTCTAATCGCGATTAAGAACTTAAAAGTTACTATTCACCAAAAAAATTATTTTAATCTCATTGAACCACATTTTACTTCTTAATGACAACCATGTATGTCGGATTTTTGAAAATAAAATCACAGAAGTGGTAATATTTCATTTAAACGAAAAATCAGTTATTTAACTACCACTTAGTGGTTTCACTATTCATCAAAAATTGAAGTTTTTCAGAACAATGCAAAAATTTCACCCTAAGCTATAATTGATATTCCAAATTCAAAAATGATGTCTATTTTACAAAATTCCAAACATATAAGTTGAATTAATTAATTTTATAATTAATTCCCGCTGTTACAAAAAATAGCGTGTTTCTAAGAAACAATTTATATCAAAAGATTGGCAATTGTTTATGTCCAATTTCAATGTTAAATTAATTCTAATGACCCCCATTGGATAAAATGGTAAAAATATATTCTAATTATACTTTAAAACCACTAAATAGTATAATTTATCACTATAAATTATTTTGATTTAAAAAGGTGTTTTTAAGTATTTTTCACTATTCATAAAAAATTAGAAGTTCTCAGAAAGTTACAAAAAATTAAACTTAGGATAATTTCGATATTACGAATACAAAAATAAAGTCCATTTTGAAATATAAAATTTCTATAATTTTAAAAAGTGTTTATTACTATTCATAATGGCTACTTTGATTAGTCGCGGTGTTTTAGAACTCGAAGTTGCGTACAATACAAGCTATTGCATTATTGAATGAGAAGTGTATCGTGGAAGCTCGGGGTGTTACATTCTCCCCTCCTTCAATAAATTGAGTCCTCGCAATTTGAAATTTTTCTTTGAAAATAAAAGGTTGAAAAGAGAAAATACATTTGAGGAAAACCCACATCGGAAATAAGGTTAATAAATATATAACATTAAAAGAAAGAAAGATAAGTACAAAGGTAACCCGGTATAGCCCATTCTAGGATTCTATGAAAATATGGATATGGAGGAGAAACAAACCATCAAGGTCTGATGGAGAGTTATAGAAAACAGGATTAAGAGAAAGTTTAACCACAAGAAAATCAAAAACTTGTGATTGGTTAAACGGTCATTGAATCCCCAGTTGGAAAAGTTAACCGACAACATTTTTGTTTTAAGTTACCTTTTATAATGTTGAGGAATTTATTTAGGAGATTTACTAAGAACGTAAGGGAATATACATACTTGTTATGTATACTTTCATTCGTTAATAAATTTTTACCACAAACCCAACTTTTACTCCAAATGGTAACGAAACTCAAAAATATTCTATTTATCCTAATTGTATAAGGTTCCAAATGTTAACACATACCATTTAGATTAGTAAAATTATTTTGTAATAACCAGGGAATTCCTGTAGGCTAGTGGTAGGAAATAAAGGCATGTCGCACTATGGTTGTGGGTTCGATTCCTGCAGCTTTGTCCGACGCGACGGGTTATGCCCCACCCTGCAGGTTGTCCTTTTCTTAAAACTATAGTATCATAATATTCCAAAAATAATCTTCATAAATTTTTTAACCTTAAACAATACTATCCAAAGGTCAACTTAATCTACTCCAACCTTTATAGTTGTCCAAAATACCTATGTCTAGACTTTCTCTAAAAGGTCTCTTAATTCCAAAATCAATTTATCAGATTCCCCAAACAAAGTAAAGTTTCTCTTATTGTCACATACTAAAAATATAATTACCTTCCTCATATTAAAACCTTATTGAAATCAACAAGTACTACAATACAATCCATATATATATATCATATTATTCTAATAACCAGAATATAATCCATGAGTCCAAAAGCACCAATACATTAGTTATTCTGCTTCAACTGTAGTAACAGCATAAGATTGTCCTTGATCCCTTCGCCTTTTCTGAGGTAAGTTTCCCTGACGCTTAGGACATTCATTTTCATAATTACCCATTTCTCTACAATTGTAGCATTCAACTATGATAGCCTCTTTCTTTCCCTTGCAATCACGAGCCTGATGACCCTTTTCTCCACATTTATAACAAACTCCCATTCCTTTTAGACAAGCACCAGGGTGATTCTTCCCACAATTATCACATAATGGAAAATCCTTCTTTCCCTTTTTCCCTTTATCTGTCTCTTGTTCCACCGTTCTCTTCTTCTCTTGCTTTACTTTGTTGTCATAAGACTTAGAGAATTCTTTTTCTGTCTTGATAGCACACGAGACAATATCTTCGTATGATGAGAAGGATTGTGAGACTAATGCTCGACAAAGAAATGGTTTTAACCCATCAAAGAAGCGATCAATCTTACTTCTTGGGTTACATATATAATCTCCAGCATACCTTGCTAACCTTGTAAAGTTAGCCTCATACTTTGTGACATTCTCATCCTCCTTTTGTCTCAGACTCAGAAATTGCCTTTCCATATCTGCTGGATGGTCACGAGGAAAGTATATTTCTAAAAACAGATCTTTGAACTCCCTCCATTCCATATTTGATACTTCATCATCTTCCTTCATGTTTTGAATCAATGACCACCATTTATCAGCATCTCCAGTGAGGCGGTAAACTGCCATGATAACTTTTTCCCTTTCACTACTCCCCAAAGCCTGAAATATTTTCTCTAGGGAATTTATCCATTTCTCGGCTACTAAGGGATTTGTACTCCCATTGAACGTGGGTGGTTGTTGCCTCATGAATCGATCTAACATTGATCCTCCACGCTGTGTATCAGGGTGCTCCATACGGGTAAGGTTATTATTCATAACCTGAGTAAGTTGTCCCAGTATGGTGATTAGCTGATCGGCACCAATTGCATCACCAGTCCCACTATAATTATCTTGAGCAGGAGGGAAATCCCTACATGGAGTGCGTGCATTGATACAGTTTCCATTTCTTCCACTAGGCGCCATTTCTAAACAATGGCATAAACTAGATCAGTTTATGAATCAAAATACATAATTCCATACTTGTAAAATACTTAACATAAATTGAACTATTTATGGATATAATCCATAATCATAAAAGTGTTTAATTTGAGGAAGTATATACTCATAAACCCTTCATAATGATTTGTAAAGAAAATGAGAGTTATCCTAAGAATATCCCCCGGGAGTGTCGTAACCAAGAGTGCAGCAAGGCCCGTTGTCGTGCACCAGTTCCCATTTGAGTCTAGCTCAAAGCGGTGTTTTCGGGTATTACCCCTAGGTACATCTGTGCCAGAGCCGCCTCTACCTGCTCATATCTAGACAGGGATGTATTGCTCGGAAAACTCACAAAATCTCTATAATACCAAAATTCTAGTAAGTTCTTCTATACTAATCCTTAAAGTCTATCTTTGGGCTATGTGCTCTAATCCGAGTTTATCTAAATCTAGCTTCCAAGGTTAGTACTAAACTGCCTCTGATACCAACTGTAACGCCCCGACCCCAGCTACCCAGAGTCGGTGCATTACTTTGTAACATTGGCATGATCACAAAAGATCGTGTCTCGAAAGACCGATTAGTTTAGTAGCCTTGGAAACACTAGATACATTCATAAATGTTACATTACAACATAAAGTGAAAAACTACAATAACAAAGTCTCCATAGTCCACACTCATATCCTCTTCTGACAATCCCTGCAAGTCATTCATAAAATACTTCTTCACATCCTGGAAAATATTAAAACATTGAAAGGGGTGAGCTCAAATGCTCAGTAAGGATAACAATATTGCGGAAGCTTTCATAAATAAACATTAACATTTAAGTCAATGTATAACTAAAACAAAAGCCTTTTTAAACTTGAACTTCAGAATAATATGGAAAAAATAAAATTAAATAATTCCATTTACTTACTCACATGGATATTCTACTAGTCGAATAATCACATGCAATATCAATAACCACTTTCATAATGAGGGAATGTATAATGCCAGACATTCTGAAACATTTTGTCAAGGCCTCGGCCAAGACGTCTAAAATGATTAAGGCCTCAGCCAAAACCATAAATCAAATTGGGAAAGGGCCTCGGCCAATTCCACGTATAGTTGTCTCATGAGACCTACCGATGCATTGAGGAGCTATAGCGGGCTCCCCCCTTCACTTATTAAGTCCAATACATTCCTCATATGAATAGGTTTAAACATATCATAAACCATAACATAAACGTATCACATAAAACATGCATAAAGGAAACATAACATTTCCACATTTCAATCACAAGATATCAATACAACACATTGATATAATAAAAACGCTTTCAAAACCATTTTCTATACCAAAATAAAAGAAATTTAAAACTTTGTATTTATTTTTCATTAAAAAAAAGTGATGGCTTGTAGAGGAAGCCAAAACTCAAATAATGGTCACGGCGGCGGAGAAGTCGTTGTCGCCGCATATGTATGGAAAGAAAAACATTCCCTTTTTGTCGTTTAGAAAAACGCTTCATATAAAAAAAAATTTCCTTTTGAATAAACGTAAAAGTCAAAGGGGTTTATACACCGTATAAAAGAAAGTTGTGTATAAAACCAAATATGCCTCAATGAAAGGGGATTGAGACGAAGTCCTTAAAAAGATCATTTTTTTATAAAGTAGTTCTATTATGTGTATTCACTATAATTACACATAAATAATGTAAAAGTACAAGATAGGAGATAATAATATCATGACATAATTTGAAAGTAGGAGATTAACCCAAAGAATAGAAATTGGGTTAAGAAGTTCCCTTACCTTGTGTCTGACTTGACTCAACTGTTCTTTAACCTCCTGAATAATAAACTAGAGTTAATATATACCTTATTAATAACCATTTTAAATTTCATTTTCCTTTTTATATCACTTATTACAATTATGTAATTATTTAAGTTAATAACGATCGTTTTGTCGATCTTTGGTACTTGAGTCAACAATAAACTTCTTATAATTACAAGTTGTTTATGTGGTAGAATATCCATTATCTCCAGAATTATATTCATGATTTATATGTCATATATATAATATATATCCATTATATACATTCATTTATAATATTACGTAACATTTAGAGGTAAGAAATGAAATGCACCGTTCATGGAGACGGTAAGCCGTACGTACGCATGAACGCTACTTTCATTTTTATTTCGTATTTAATGGAATGAAATAATAATGATATAAATGTATAATATAATTCCAGTATATTATAGTGTATAATACCATTTACTCCATCCTTTATACATCCCACATATGGCATTAACGATTCAAATCACTTTGAGGGGGCGGTAGTCCGCACTTCCAAAAATGAAATTATCGCGTTTACCCATAATGGAAATCATAAAGTATGCCATAAATGAGAAATACAGAAGCATAAGTAAAACATAAACATATTATATATCATATTTAAATATAGTTACATCTTAATGGCCACCTTTTAAGGTGTTATATGAGTGTTGAACAATCATCGTTTCGTGAGGCAGAAATTCTCCATCCACAGAAACCGTATGTTCTTTAACCATTAGATGTAGGTGTGTGTAAGTGTAGCTTGAATACTTATTATAACAACATCCTAGTATATTGAGTATACTTGTGTTGTTACAAAAGAAATTAATAAAAAGATTTTAGGGGGTTGGAGAAGAAAAATAAAACAAAACAACATTAGAGAAGACATTACCTCAAAATCGGGTAACGCTTTTTGATTTGAGCCAAAGGCTTCCTTGGGAAGGGTTCTGCCCAAATTGAGGCTTCTAGGAGTAAGGGAGGAATGCTGGGAGAGTATTTTGGCAGAGGTTGGCCGAGCCAAATGGCTTGAAAGTGTAAATGAGGTGGGAGAGGTGGGGGCCTTTTATAAGTGGAGAGGAGGGGCACTCTTGGAAAGTAAAGAAAAGTCACTTTATTATAAAATGAGTTTCGGATTTTAGAGGCCCCACACTTATATAATTTGAGGATAAGATGATACGGGTTCTAAATATACTCATCCAATAGGCTTTGGACAAGTGTAAGCCTTGGATTTTGCATTATCTTCTCATTTTATTTAAATCGTTAAATAATGAGGTCATCGCTGCATCATAATGATGTCATAAATAATTTAATTTATATAATGTCTAAAAATTAAAAAAAATACTATGATGTAGGAAAGATTTTTAGCTTTCTAATTAATATTTATAGTCAAAATTTGGACTTGTGTAACCCCACTTAAAAACTGTTTTAGTAAAACAACTCATGTTTGTGTCAATTTAATTTTAACCTTAAATAAATATATATTAATGTCATTTTCCAACTAAAGTGGCTCCATGGGGTCCCCAAGTTGACCCATGGGTTGTCTTGGTCGGCCATGACTCATCCAATATAAGTAGGACAAGTGTCATGATCATATCATATTATTAAAACATTATTTGTACCTTAAACTACACTAATTACCTCTAATCGCGATTAAGAACTTAAAAGTTACTATTCACCAAAAAATTATTTTAATCTCATTGAACCACATTTTACTTCTTAATCACAACCATGTATGTCGGATTTTTGAAAATCAAATCACAGAAGTGGTAATATTTCATTTAAACGAAAAATCAGTTATTTAACTACCACTTAGTGGTTTCACTATTCATCAAAAATTGAAGTTTTTCAGAACAATGCCAAAATTTCACCCTAAGCTATAATTGATATTCCAAATTCAAAAATGATGTATATTTTACAAAATTCCAAAAATATAAGTTGCATTAATTAATTTTATACTTAATTCCCGCTGTTACAAAAAATAGCGTGTTTCTAAGAAACAATTTATATCAAAAGATTGGCAATTGTTTATGTCCAATTTCAATGTTAAATTAATTCTAATGACCACCATTGGATAAAATGGTAAAAATATATTCTAATTATACTTTAAAACCAATAAATAGTATAATTTATCACTATAAATTATTTTGATTTAAAAAGTTGTTTTTAAGTATTTTTCACTATTCATAAAAAATTAGAAGTTCTCAGAAATTTACAAAAAATTCAACTTAGGATTATTTCGATATTACGAATACAAAAATGAAGTCCATTTTGAAATATAAAATTTCTATAATTTTAAAAAGTGGTTATTACTATTCATAATGGATACTTTGATTAGTCGCGGTGTTTTAGAACTCGAAGTTGCGTACAATGCAAGCTATTGCATTATTGAATGAGAAGCGTATCGTGGAAGCTCGGGGTGTTACATTAAAAATGGATGACCCTCCTCCGCCTTATGCATTATAGGTGGCATAACATTTGAAATGGAAAAAAGTAAATTTTTATGCCTTCGCATGAAAGGTGACTCCCCATAGAGGCTGGAGGTGCAGCCAGTGTGGATAACAGACCACCAGTGCATGCCTAGTGGCCCGTAGAAAGACCTTCTAGCACCGGAGGTGGCCGCGGGTAGTGGGCAGCGTTACATGATGGAATTCTTGAGGTAGATATTTTGTTTGGCTTGGGAGGATCTGTTGTCTAGGATGGCGGATGGTAGTAGGGATGCGGTCCATAACTGAGGGTCGTGCTTCTTATGAGCATGTGGTCCCCTAGCTATGTGCAGGAAATCCGGTCAGCCGCATAGCGGCAAGGTCATGGTCGATTAGCCATGGTAGAGAAGGTTTCCCCGTGGAAAACCAACATTGAGAAGGGGAGCCAGACACGACGTCCAACCACATTCTGGCCAGGCAGTACCGGTCCACCTATTGCGGACCGGGCTAGGAACCAGCAGGGCATAGGCCGGACCGGGCCAGATGCTGGCTGAACCGAGCTGGACCCAGGTCGGGTTGGGTCTAGGTCGAGTCATTGGACCCCGTTCGGGTTGGTGGACCCCAGACCGGGTCAGTTATGGACAGTGTAACATGGTCAGACCGGACTCGGACCCAACCGACCCCTTTAAAGAAAAATACTAATATCTTTCAAACTGAGCATATATTTGATGAGTTGTTTTTGGTGTTGTATCCCTCACCACAAGTTGTATCATTTATAATACTCTATAGAGGCTTTCATGGAAGTTGAAATGTGATTAATGTATTGGGGATAGGTTCTCCCGATATCAATCATGCTACATGCAGAAACCCTATGGTTGACTGAGACCTAAAGACTACTGAAAAGAGACCCAATGTGGATCATTTAATATAGCCCAGTGGGGATTGGAATCTGTGTAACCCTATAGGATCATGGTGGTGAGCAGATTTAGTGTGACCCAGTAAACCCACAATACTCAACAAGAGAAGTACCACATTATGGACAAGATGGGAAGCAGCTTCTGTGTAACCGGCATGCCCAAGGTGGGTAGAGGCTTCTGTGTGACCCAACATACCCACATAAATCATTAGGGATGAGTACCACAATAGTCCCATGTTTAGTGAGAAGTGACTTCAGTGTGACCTGGTAAGTCCAATATACTCATTGAGGATGAGTTCTCCAATAGCCCATGGTGTTCGATGATGTGACTAATGGTCCTACTATCCTACACTAAATTATACCTTGTGTGAGCTGTCATACTTCATGATCATGTTTGGTGGGTTGTTTAAGGGTTAATTTGTGGTCCTTCCTTGTTATTTTGGGATGCCTACTATGTATTTTGTTACTCAAACCAACACGGTCTTCTCCCACACGTGTTTTGTCTTGTGTAAATGAATTCTGCATTGACAGAGGACTTGGTGTCCAAGGACTTAATGATTCCTAATGAGACCAGGCAGGCGGGGCATACTTCTACGGATTACAACAGTTACTCAGCAATTATCCATCAGGTGAGGTTTTTAGAAGATGGTTTTCAGTGGTTTCCTTATACATTCTTGTTTTTGGTTAATCATTTTCTGGGTTTTTATTCTAGACTAGTTGACCTATTGTTTGAAATTTTACTTAGTTGTTATTTAGTAACAATTATGTTTACTTTTATATCTTTGGGATGTGGTTGTGTGTGCATGCGTATAGGTACTCAGGAAAATTCCTCCCACTTTTAGTTTGATGCCTTTAGTGTTATTCACCAACCCCTAGACTTTAGGATGCAGGCTTGGGGTATGTCATGGCATTGGCCCTGGGGGACAGGTCATGACAAAATCTGTTTCTTGCCTTATCCAATCTCAAGCCTTCCCCAACTGAGCCCTTAATTGCATAACAAGCAATCACTGGGTGGCGATAAAAGGAAAAATTATTGTTTCCTTATTCATTCAGGTGTTGGATCTCCTAATTTAATTACTAGATCTTGCAGATGTCTTCATACTTCTATTGATTCCAAGCAATATCTAGTGGTTGGATACCTTCTCGTATCTTTTCAGTGAGGTAGTCATTAATCAACTCATGAAGCCTGTGATCATTCTCCCCTATGAACCATAGACTATGGAACCATTGGAGAAGTGATCCCCTCTAGCATACACATTTTGATTATGGAGTTTTATTAATAAAACATTTGATGAAATTCCATGTCTAGAGTAAGATGATGCATCTTTCCCCAGCCTCATTAGAATCAAAGTTCCCCAACTCTTCCGGATATGCAAGCTCGTACTTCAGAAATACAACTAGGATTTTAGTAGTAAGATCCTCCTTGGGTACCCTATCATATGGTATGGGAACCATGTAGTGAGTTTGTTCATCATTACTTTACCATGCCTATAAAATTGTGTCCCTACTATCCTCATTCTCTAGCCAACCTGTGGCACCACAGGCAATTGCAACCGACCATCCACCTGAGGCTATGACCTGGTTAGTTTGAATGACTATCTCTGCATGGACTAGAATACCTATTAGAATCGGTACATTTGTCTCTCCAGCCATTTCTAATATTAGAGTTCACTCCATTTCCTGCACTATTCAGGGGTAAAAGACATCAATCAATCTGACCGAAAAATGATGAATATGCATATGTTAGACAGGAAATGTATGGAAGGAAAGTGATGGTGGAATATACTCTCAGGTTTTCACCATTGGGATACAATTATGTGGTCCTCTATAGATTAGTAAGACCTTTATGGAAATTGGAGTGGTTTTCCTAACATCCTCTACTTTGGTTGGCCTCAAAACAGCTTCCGCCTCAGGTGAACGCCATAGTGTCTGGTCCTCTATGCTTGTTTATTTGTCTATATTGCCATCATTACTGGTATCCTGTACAATATTCACCCACAAAGTAGTTTTTTTCTAGGTAATATAAATGTGAGGGAAGGTGCAACATGGAAAAGTGAGATGATCATACTTTATGATATTTGGCATATCCTTTGACGGAGGCATTGATCTCTCCACTCCCCTGAGTAATCTCTTCATTGGTCTATTATCCCCAAGATTCATCTAATTCTCTAGGAAAGGGAGAATTTTCCACCATATCAACTTCCAACGTGTTCAAAAAAAGAGGTATTTTATAGCGACACCATCATCGGATCTGTCATTGGGTGTTCAATCCCTCGATAATGAACTAGGTCCTCCAACTTAGCCATGAATCATGAACCCTCTTCCTAAGACACAGTAAAGATATCCTTTGTGTAGCCAATCCCAATCAGGTGAATCCCATGCATATTATCATTTTCCAGCAATCTTCAAGTGTCAACGAACTACATGTTGACTTTATAGTTCCCCCAAGCCTTAGGGAAAACAATGTTGTTCATAGTTTCCATATGATGCAAATTATTACCATGAGCCTATACAGATGTTTTATGGAACCAAATTAATGGATCCACTTTCTCCTATGACTTATTGAATGGGGGATCCAGGGATAGTTCTATTTCACCAATTCCTTCATCTCTTGATAGTGAAGTTTCTTGAACCATTAGCTCTGTTGTCGTATCTCCCCACCATGATGTGCACCAACTCTACCACCACAATACTCTCTCATCACCTTTAGGCCTCAGAATTGGGGTAGAGGAACCACTCAATCATTGGATCGAATGTTCCATTGACTCAAAATCACCCCTAGATAGGAAGAATCCTATATCTTTGGATATACATGGACTAACACATACATGACAGTGGGAAACGACATCTTATTTCACATACTTCCATCATCACATGTGAATATTATCCATCTTTGACTCATCACCAATATGTGGATTTCATGATTCCCCCTCTTAGTATTCCTTCAGTGTTAGCATCTATTGGTACCTGAACTACTTGGTGAATCGATGAGGGTTGTATGGTTCACATATCATCCCACAATAAACCCTTTCCACGAGTACTCCTCCTAGAATAGCTAGGATATACGAATAATTTTCTTAGGTCCTTTTGTTTTCATTAGTTTTAGCACGCATCTATAGGTGAAACACGTGAAAGGTAAAGTGATCTTCCAATATGACCTTGTTCAAAAGTTCCATCAATCTCAAAATGAATGGGAAACTCCTCCTAATGTTTATAATTTATGTCTAGAAGTTCATCTCTAGAGAAGAAAGATGATTTGGATACTCATAGCCTCACATGTACACAATCACCCAAACACATAAGAAATGGTATGATCCACACTCGTGCAACTACATCATTCCCACACTAATATGTTGAAGAAATATGTGTAGATTATCTAGCACTGAAATCCCAAAATTGACATGCTTCCCTGTCTCCAGCATCACCACTATTCTAAATCTTCCTTTTTCTCATTCCCATGTGTTAATGTCTTACCAGAATATTCCACAACCAGATGAGTGATGCGATGAATCTGGAAAGCCTGAATATATGTTGAGGAATAGTTTTGATGTTGTACCCCCACATATTCCATTGTATATTCCCTACACTTCCTTGATGGTGTCCTCCCTGCCCCACTGGGGCCCCTGGGACATGTGTACGACCTCATCGTGAGCTTCATTCTTGGATCCCCCCTTCTAGCTCCATACCCTCATCCATATTCTCAACTAGGATGTTACGATAATGATAAAACCATTTATTAAAGTGGACACCTGACATCCCCTGTTTTTCATTGGATGTTCTCAACACTGGGTCCACCGACCTTTTTCAGGAGTCAGATACTGCTCTCGATCGTCCCACACATTCTCAGAGGGGAGAAACCCATTATAAAAAATCCCTTGGATAGGGAACCTAGAGATCTAATTAAGATCCTAGAAGATTATTTCGACCTCCCCGTGATGCAGGTGAAATGTGTTGGTCCCAAGGGACCACCTAATCATTAGTTAAAGAATCATCTCCAATGGCTAGTAGAATTTGAACTGAGATGCCCATACTGCTTCATAATGTCCCATCCCACTTCAAATAAACCCCAAATTTGGTGCATTAATAATATTACTTTTTGTCCCATTCCCATTCATTAGTAAATTTTTCACCTTGTCCTAGACCTCAATTGCGCATCCATCCTTTCTCCAGGTTCCCCAGACCCTCCTTGATGATCGTTTTATATTGAGGTGTGGATGGATCATCCTCTATCTTTCTCCTATCAACATCATTCATGTGATTGTAAAGACAATCTGCTATGATGGGTGTGTGAACCTTCCTGATATGTCATGTAGTGGCCATATACCATTTTTATTGTCATGGTGTTTCATTTAACCAATATGTTAGTTTGTTCCCACTAGCATGTGGAATAAATATTTCATCCGTTATATTGAAGAAATACCTTGGTAACCTATTTCCTCGGGGATATTCCTTTTGATATTCCGACGGTAGACTGAGCATAAGATTGTGGTCTAAGTGGAATCAATTATACTCTCCAATCATGAAATTGTTCTCCATTTATTCCTATCAGGCGGTATCAGCATGTACTTCCCGAATATCGTATTGAGAGACCATCATATTAAAGATATATGAGATTTTCTTGATCTGTTTCATGAAAGTTTCTATTGGAGGTAATTTATGGAGAAATGGGTCATAGTGAATCATGGTACCTTTCAGGTTTCTCAAAGAAACAATAGATCCCAATGCCTAATTCCCTAAGAAGCATTCATGGATAAATGATCCGGGAAATCTAATTCAAAAAGAATTCATTCATAGATAAAAATGAGTATTTTAGGATGTTAATGAAAATAGATCACCGACTACAGTTGACATGAAGCTCCATATGACTAGAGGGGTGACAAATTCTATTTATATATTCTCTACTTTGTGGCATGTTGTGAACCCCTAGACTTTATAGTCCCAACATCGTGATCCCTCACCATGAATTAGGTTCAAGAAATACAAGAAGATAGTCAAAAAAATTGGCGATTATCCCTCACAATCTTACCCTCATTTCCTATCAACTCCCATTTTGAGGGCTGGAATTTTTTGGCACCAAAATGAATTCCAGAAGATTAGTAGAAGAGTCTAGAGTCATTTAGAGGAGGATCATGGATTTAATAGCATGAAAAAACCTATTAGGGCCTTACCCTCAGATCCCATTAATGAATCCCCTTTCCCTTGATGAGCACACAAATTTCCTAATGGAAAGAATCACATAGCTGACAGAGCTCTACATTGATAATAATGTTTGACAAGAAGCTATTTGAGTACGACCAAGTCACGCACCTTCATGTAATCCTCCTTTTATTCTCAACGCACCTCTAGGAATCATGAACCCACTTTTTTAATAAATACCCAATTCATTCCACCTTAAAGGGACAACTACCCAAACCAATGGACATCCATATTCCCTTTTAATGATGCACATGAGCACCACAGACCAAACCTAAAATGAATCACCCAAGGTACTGAAGAATCAGGAAACCCCATTTTACATGTTCTTAAATTACTCCAACTAAGATGGTGATTCCATTATTAAAGTCCTATGGCTATCATAGAAGAGGGATTACCTTAGAGGTATTTGAGGCCTCACAAATTAGTTAGTATTTATGAGGCACTATTTTTCTGAATCAGGTCTTCAACCTAGAGGGGGTCACCATGTTTTGTGAATCCCCCTTTTGGTGATACCTCTTTACTCATTGAATCACCTAATCTTCATGAACCACCTATTTATGTGGCCCTATTCACCATGAAGTCCCTCTCTTGTGATTTACTATTCCACATCCCTTCTACTAACGCCTCATCAAAGAGGTTGAGTACCGCAAGCCTCCACACACATTCAGGATCTCCCCAACTAAACTCTAAATCTCTATGAGATATGCACTACTTATTTTTGTGGCCTACTCCACTTCTTATTTGGATTGGGATTCCCATTTACATTTTCATTTTCAAAATTGGTTTGCTATTGACCCTTGCTTTTCAATATAGACATGATAATGTGGACAACATTATAGACCACTCCTCTACACCATCGTACCTGGGAATTATTCCATCCTTCCCATACCTATAGGTAATTGAGATACATTTTTGTAATCCAAAGAGGTGATGAGTGAGTCCCCCACATTCGAGCTTCATGGAATACAACTACACAAAATCCACATCCTCACCACATGACATTAAACTTTGACATTGTCAACTGTGTCTGATTGATGATGAATGGTTTCTACACTGATCATGCTTACAGGGAGTCATATCATTCTCACATGGAATAATATCCTCCCCACATGGAATTAAATACTCATAGGCACTCCTCCTGAGGTATTTCCCTAGCCTTCCTTGTAGAAAGAAACACTCTTGATCATCTTAGCCTAACCCTGGGCCATACCTGGATAGATCGTCAGATATGAAAGTACTATATATCAATACTAATGGGTATATGGGCATATTCAACACCCTCTCCCTCTCTCTTTGGGATCCAGAAACATCCATAATTGGATAAAGTGTATTGGTGAGATCATCATGTCTACTGCTTCCTCCAATTTCTCACACCGAGCATGACTCACATGGGTGTAGAGGTTGGATGTGATCATAAAACATGTACGATCTCTATCCTTGAAGGTGACTCCTATATGTTATAATCCCTAAATACACAAAATTCTTTCCAAGGGCCACATTTCCTATTAATATGTAGATTCATGGAAACTATCATGTTTAATTTCCAAAAAATCGATCTCTGTGGGATTTGATTCCCAATAAAATGGGATATATAGGAAGCCTCCATCAAGTCTCAACCTAGTGTTCCACCCAATCATTCCATTCCACCATAACTTCATCCAATATCACTATTTATTTTAAATGGGTATCCATTTCCCGTTGATATCATGTCACCCATTTGGGAAGATCTTAGGTGTAAGTCCCATCCACTCAGTCGTTGCTCCATGTAGTACCTAGGAAACTAACCATGAATAAGACCCAAACCATCTAACCAAGATACATCCTCTTACTAAGATAATATAATGTTATCTAAGCCTCATTCCACCCTATAGAACTATGTGGTCATTTATTTATATGAAAATGAGATACATAGGATGCCTCCCTGAGGATCAATACCAACCAATAGCAGATGAAATCACTCCCCTTTAGTGGTGCACTTCCATGATCCACCCTAGGTGGTGTTCATATTAACCTTCACGGTGTGACATCTTCCCTTAATGTGACACACCTTCTAAATATGAACCCATAGGGCGTTCTAATCCACCTATTGGTAAACTATCCAGATGTTCCCTCCTAGGGATATACCTTGTTGATTTGCCTCCATGGAATGCTCTGATCAGTCCCACGTCATCTCCACATCATGTTAAACCTGAGACATAGTTTTATAATAGCTACCTCATGATTAACATGGGATTCATAATGTGAGATCCATAGAAGATATGATCTTAAAGCTTCAGCTAAATCATGTTCAACATGGGATGCCAAAGGTGAAAGCCTAGGAAAATATGTTCTTAATGGGTCAGATACGTCATGTCCAACATGGGATGCCTGAGGTGAAATCGTTGGATGATATGCCTTTGGAATTAAATACCCCATGATCAATGTGGGATTTTTAATGACCAAAAATTTTATTAACTAAAATTTATCATGGTCTAATTAAATGTCTTATTATGTAAAGTTATTATATAAAATATTCACTTCTTTGGTTTTATGATTTTTTATTTCAAAATACAATTAATAATTATTATCTTTTCTAATATAGCCATTGTACAGTGATCAAATGATTAGTATAAATATAGGGATTTAAAAAATCCAATTTACTCAGAAAAATGAATTGATGGCATCATCTAGTAGAATTGCTCCATATGAATCCCATTTGTTGTCGATCAGAAAGGAGGTGGCGTCATTGGTCTTCACTCTTGACTAAGACCAAGCCAAGATTCAATACGTTATGGTCAAATAGAACCTCCTATAGGATAAGTGGAAGTTGATAGAGATTACAACCTGAGTAATGTTTTCTGAGCCACCACAAGAGTTGGTCAGCATCACACACCTTACCCCTTGGCCTTATGTGGGTGTTATAAGGGGGTATGTAACAATACCTTAACACTATGATTATGTGCATTATTTTTGTATATATTCAATAATATACATTAATTTTATTATCATTACATTGTAAATGGTTTTGAAAGCACAAATAGTAATTTTAGTTAATTTTCAATTAATAAATCTATTTTGATAAATTAATGGATTTTTGAATTATATAATATTTTAATAAAATATTATTACTAAATTACTTTTTATTAAATATAAAAGACCGTATAATTTTTATGAATACAATTGTATTTTTTAAGGTTTGAAAACAATATTTTTCAAACCCATAAATTTTTTATAAATTTTGGTTTTAATTTTAAGAGTAAAAATTCAAATGTTTAGAAAACTATTTAGATAAAATGAATATTATTTTATGAATCAGGACATAAAAATTATATAATGGTGAATGTTTCAAAAAATTTCGAGACAATTGAATTTCTGGGTAAAAATTTAATACCATTTTAATATATACTGTGTTTTATGACATCATAATGACCCAATATTGATATACTAAAATAATATAAATGATTTTTTCAGAAAATATATGTTTTACCTTTAATATAATGTGATTTTATATTTGTTTGGTTAATTTTATGGTGCCTTAGTGGACCCTCCAAGACTTATAAAACATTTTAACTTTTTAAATTGATTTCTTTGAGAGTACGACTCACCTCCACATAATAAAGCATAATATTTTAATAAGTTCGGCCATTATCCTTGTAAAAAAAATTCCACTCGCATTTGGTAAAAACCATTGGAAAACCATGGAATTGATTGTGGTTTTGATTAGTTTATTGTGTGGTTCCCAAAACCTAAATACTAAAGAATTCCCTCACTTATCATATATAAACCCACCCAAGCTCCCACGTTATCTTCTCTCAAATACTTTGGTGCTAGACCAACCTCTTCCCTTCTCCCTATATAATCCCCCCAAGTCTCTCCAAGCTCCCAATAAGCCTCTCTCAATCCCCTCCCATTCCTTTGGTATCACACTTCCAAGTAATGGATTTCCTATATTCTCATTTTCTCCCAAATTTCATTATATTTTTATACTATTTCTTTAAATTAAAAATGTTGTGTTATAATTTATCACCTACCCCATACTTCCCTCCTTATGTTTTAATGATTATATACCTCTTTATATCTCATTAATACCTCTCATGTACACCTGTTACTATACCGAAATTCTGTAAGGAATTTCTCTCTTCTTGTTTACATTCAAGAAATTATTTTGTATTACGAATCTAAACTCTATTACAGATGTTGGGACATATATATATATATATATATATGAACCCATTAATTTCCATTTCATTTACATATGATTATACAACCCTTTCTCTCTCATTAACCATTTATATGAATTCGAATGTCACACCGTTATTCTGTCGAAATTGAACCATGATTTTCCAGGACAAAGTCATTGTGTAGTGAATACCTTCCCCATTTCACAATCAATGGTATTCACCTTTATTAACATTTAAATATTGATTATAGAATTTAATGTATTAATTTCACATTCCTATATCATGGAATAAATGACGATGTTTAATTAATCCATGTTATATGATCCATGTGACACACTTATGCATGAAATGAAATGATTAAGAAGGGTGTGCCTTGATAGTGCTTGAATGCATTGGGTAAAGAATAGTATCATGATACGTCAAGTAAAATGAGGTTTTACTCGTTCTTATTTAAATTAAATGATGTTTTACTCATTCTCCAGGTGCAAAGATCCTTATCTCATGCTAATGTCCTGTTAAAGGTTGTTGCCACATTCCCATGTTATGATAGTCATGCTATATCATGCCTTTATATTAATTTTTCTCTTGTGATCTATTGATATACTTATTACCTAACATGTACTATATTCTTCATCTTATACCTTTTTTACTCCATTACTAGGCTTTATAGCTCACCCTTTTCATATGCATGTCCTCAAGTTATCCCATGAAATTCTTGGTACGAAGGAATGTTGTGGTCATGTAAAAGAAGTTTTCAATAAAGACATTTCATTTTAGGTTCCTTGTTTTTATATAATGTTCATAATTTACTATGAAAATAGAACTCTTGATACTTAAAGTTGTATTAAGTGTAGGTTTATGTAATAAATATTGTTTAAGTGTGTAATAAAGAGCAAGGTTGTTATAGTTGGTATCATGGGATATGTTTAGTAATTTTTGGTATTAGGATTAGAACACCCTTGTGAAATCCTTAGGGATAATACTTAGTTTAATAAAAACATACCTAAATTTTGGTGAGTATTGAGTAAGTGGTTTATCAGAAAAATACATCCCTATCTAGATATGAGCAGGTAGAGGTGGATCTGGCATAGATGTATATAGGGGTAAAACCTGAAAACACTGCTTTAAGCTATACCACAAAGGGAACTGGTTCATGGAAACAGGCCTTGTTACACTCTTGGTTACAAAATTACCAAGGTCTATGCTTTTTAAAATTCTTAATCATAGTAAGAACCTTTATTAAGGGAATAAAAAAATGACTCTTAGAATATATGTTGGTAAGTAGATAATAGATAACATAGATTGACGCCTATAAATTCAAAAGTTAAGGAAATAAATGTAATTTATAAGTCATATGTTTTTTTGTTAGCCTTTATGTGTTACCCCAAATTTTCATTTGATTCCCACCAATGGATGATAATATGAGGAACCCGGATAATAATCAATGCGAAGATCAATGTGACGACTGTTCTAATGAGATGCCCAATCAAATGAGAATTATAATCATGAACTTTGTCATGATACTCTCTCAGTTAACTCATCTTTTGAATAGAAACATGCGTCAAGAGGAAAATTTAACCCCCCGCCCAATAAAGAACAAGTCACAATCGAGAGATTCATGAGACACAGGACTCCAACTTTTAATGGATCATCTTATCCCTCAATCATCGAACAATTGATCAACTCTATTGAGAATATCTTCTTCATACTTCAATGTTCTGAACAAGAGAAGGTAATTCTAGATGCTTATCACATGGAGGGTGAAGCTGATCAATTTTGTACATTGATAAAAAATATGAATCCATAGGAGGAGATCAAGGCGTTGGAATGGAAGGATTTCCATAAAAAAAAATTTGACAAATATTTTATTCTCACCCATTAGCTTAATATAGAAAGGGACTTACTTTCCCATTATGAAAAAATATGACAAATCCGTTGGATCGTATGAGGAAAACATCACAAGGATTTCGTGATCTGCCTCCGGCTTTGTCATTACCCCCGAATTCATGGTTGACCACTTCTTTGGTGGGATAAAACCTAGCCTACATAAATACCTAGTGTTTCGTGACTTTGAGAGATTTGATGAATTTTTCTGATGAGCCCATGATGTTGAAATAGATATTGGAGAATCTCAGAGGTATCATGGGGAAAATAAGTGTAAGGTGGACATAAACTTTGGCGGTCTGATGAATAAATCCAATGGTGCTAATAAAATCCAGCACCCCACTTTCCAAAGGTGAGGAATGAAGCACCCTAGAAATTTCCTGAAGGGGGCGAGGAAATGATTTAGGTGTGAAAGAGAAGGGAATTTTTCCATTAACTACAGACAAAAAAAACCCATGGCTATGACAGAGTAAAGGAACACTCCATTCTACCCTCAATGCATTGTTCATTGCTTCAACTACAAAGAACCAGGGCACATTGCAAACCAGTGCCCTAAGTCGAGGGTTTTTGGAGGCAACCAACAACTGCCAAGGAAGAAAAGATGATCTTTTGACATCACTACTGCTGAAGTGAACCCAGACACTGAAGTGGTGATAGGTACTCTAGTTATTCATTAAAGAATATTGAACTTACTTTTTTATTCTGGTTATACACATTTTTTATATCCTAAAACTTTAGAAGAACAATCCCAACACCACCATAAGAAATTGAAGTAAAAATGTCGGTGAGAATGGAAAATGGGGAAATCATTGAATCCCATGAATATATCTCCTCCCCTGTCATAATTTGTGGACTAAACTTCTTAGAGAACCTCTTAATACTCCCTTTGGTGGAATTTTATTCATTTCTTGGAATGGATTGGATTTCCTTATATATAACCAATATAGATTGATGTGAGAGAGAAATCATTCTCCAAATGGTGAATTGACCCTCGATTTAATACAAGTGTAAGGAGCATGAGGAATATTCTTTATCAAAATCATCTCAAGGGTAGATATTACTACCCTATGAGCATGAATATCTAGCTCAGATGTTTGAGTCTAAGGAAGAAACCTTCCTGGAAGACATTCCCATTGTGAGGGGATTTGCTGAAGTGTTTTCCAAGGAATTGTCAGGTATTCCTCCTAGAAGAGATGTTGAATTCTCGATAGATCATATACCTGGGGTGTTTCCATTATTTAAGAATCCATATAGAATGGTTGTTGTGGATCTTGAGGAGATGAAAAAATAACTACTGAATAATCTAGATAAAGGTTTTATATGCTTATGTGTTTCACCATGGGGTACACCAGTCCTCTTAGTCAAGAAGAAGGATGGGTCAATGCACCTTTTCATTAATTATTGTGAGCTTAACCAAATCAAGATAAAGAAAAAGTATCCTCAGCCCTGAATTGTTGAATTTTTCGATCATCTATGTGGAGCACAATACTTCTCCAATGTGTATTTGTGGTTAGGATATTACCAATTAAGGGTGAAGGAGGAGGATATCCCCAAGACTGATTTTCATACAATATAAGGGAACTATGAATTCATAGTAATTCCTTTCAAACTCATTAATTCTCTAGCAATCTTCATGGACATGATGAATAGACTCTTTATAGATTACCTAGAAGCATGTTTGGTAGTATTTAAAGATGATATTATAATATACTCGACAACCAAGGTGGTGCATGAAGATTATCTAAGAATTGTACTAGAGATCTTGCGAAAGGGGAAGCTCAATGAAAAGTAAAGAATGTGTGAGTTCTGGTTGAAGGATTTCCCATTATTGGGTCATATCTTTATAAAAAATTGGATATCATTGGATCCCTCCAAGATAGCTGCAATTAAGGGTTGGCCAAGGCCAACATCAGGTACAGATATCCATAGATTCCTTTGGTTATCTTGATATTATCGCTGATTTGTGAGGAATTTTTCATGATTTTCAAACCCTCATACCAAGGCAACTCAAAGGGAGTGTAGTTTTCTTGGAGTGATGAATGAAAAGAGAGCTTCAAGTATTTGAAAAGGAGTCTTATCACTATGCATGTGCTCACACTATACACAAGTGGAGAAATTTTTGTGGTATTTAGTGACGCTTTGAAGGCGGTCTTGGGTGGTGTGTTGATTAAAAATGAAAAATTCATTGCCAATGCTTCAAGGCAATTGAAAGTTCATGAGAAAAACTATCCAACAGATGATCTGGACTTGGCTATAGTAATATTTTCTAAAAAAATTGTTGACATTACCTCTTTGGGGAAAAGTGTGAAACATATATGGATCATAAGATCCTTAATTGCATCTTCACATTGAAATAGTTCAACATGCACCAATGAAGATGGTTAGATCTGATAAAATACTATAAATGCTCAATCCATTACCACCATGGGAAAGAAAACAAGGTTGAAGATTCTCTAAGTAGAAAGGACCTAGAAATTCTATCATTGAAAAGAATTTAAAATGATCCAATATTCTTATATTTGAAGAATATGGACATGGGAATCATAAAGAAGGGAACATCATAAATCCTTTCACAAATGATTTCTCAACCATATTTTTTGGAATGTTTAAAGGATGATCAAAATAATGATGTGTGAATTCAGAAGAAAGTGGAAACTATCGGGATATGGAAATCCTTGGAGTTCAATGTTAATGAAGAAGGAATTTTGAGATTTGGGAAAAGACTATGTGTTCTATAAAGTCTGTAGTTAAAGAAAGAACTTTTGGATGATGCACAAAGTACTAATTTATCCATTAACCGAAGAAACAAAAAGATGTATCGAGATATATGAGAGAATTATTTTTTGGATAACATGAATAATGATATCGTTGAGTATACATCAAATATCATGGTATGTAATCAAGTGAAGGCTGAAAGGTAGAAGTCTAAGGGGATGATGAAACCATTACCCATACCAGCATGGAAATGGGAGAACATCACCATGGACTTTGTCATCAGACTTCCAAAGACATCTAAAGGAAACAATAATATATGGTTTGTTGTGGATTGTCTTACAAAGACTGCACAATTCATTGAAATTTGAGAGGATTTATCACTAGATCAACTGGAATGTATATATATCAGATAAGTGGTAATGCTGCATGGATAACCACCATCTATTGTATCCGATCAAGATCCAAGATTCACCTCTAAGTTGTGGAAGAGTCTTCAATATGCTATAAATACTGAGCTAAATTTTAGTACGTCTTATCATCCCCAAACTGATTTCCAAGTTGAGTGGACTATCCAAACACTTGAGGACATGTGGAGAGCATGCTCAATAAACTTCAACGGAGGATGGGATTAAAATATTCCTCTTATTGAGTTCTCTTAAAACAATATTTTCCACTAAAGCATCCAAATGGCTCCTTATAAATCCCTTTATGGGAAGAGGTGTAGAAAACTGATATGTTGGGATGAAGTTGGGGAGAGAAAACTCCTAGGTTTAGAAATGGTCGAAAACATGTTGGAGAAGTTTAGGACCATCTAGTAGCACATTAAAGATTCTTAGAGTTGACAAAAGATTTTTGCTGATAATCATTTACAATACCTAGAGGTTGATGTTGGAGACATGGTATTCCTCCGCATATCACCATAGAACATAGTTATAAGATTTGGGAAGAAGGGAAAGCATTGTCCAAGGTATATTATCTCTTTTGAGATCCTTGATCGTATTGGAGTACTGGTCTATAGACTAGAACTCCCAGCGAACCTGTCTCAAGTACATATTGTATTCCATGCATCTCTCTTGAGGAAGTACATACTTTACCCATTGCATGTACTCAATCCAGAGGTGGTACCATTGGAAAATGACCTCTCTTATGAAGAGAATCATGTGAAGATCTTAGAATGTAGGGAAACAATTCTATTAAATAAGACAATACCACTCATTAAGAAGTAGTGGAGAAACCACAATATTGAAGAATCAATGTGGTAATCGGAGGAAGTGATGAAGAAGAGTTACCCTCGTAGATTTTATTGTGGGAAAATAAAATTTCCTGGGAAAAATTTCATAAGGGGGAAAATTGAAACAACACAAAATTTTATTAATGTAAATTCATATTGATATAATCAAATGTACTATTATGTTAAATGGTTATATAACATATGAACTTCCTTGGTTTTATGATTTTGGATTTCAAAATATCGCTATGAATTGTTACCATTGCTAATATAGTCATTGAATAGTGATCAATGGATTAGTAAAAATATAGATCTTTAACAAATCCAATTTTCTTAGATAAAGGAAGTGATGGCCTCATACAGCAGAAATGCTCCGTATGAATCCCCTTTGTCAGAGCTCGGAAAGGAGGTGGCTTCACTGGGATTCACTCTTGAACAAGCCCAATCTGAGCATCAACATGTTAATCTCGAACGAAACCACCTATGAGAGAAATGGAAGTTGATAGAGATTACCACCCGAGCAATGTTATCTGATCCACCCCAAGATTTTTTCACCATCGCACAACAAACCCTTAGGTCTTATGCTGGTGTTTTAAGGGGTTATGTAACAAGACCCTAGCACTATTATTGTATGAATTATTTTTATAGAATAAATAATATACTTTCATTTTATTATTGTTACGTTGTAAATTGTTTTGAAGAAAAAATATTATTTTTTAGTTAATATTTAATTAAAAACTCTATTTTGATGAATTAATGGATTTTTCAAATAAATAATATTTTAATAAAATATTATTACTAAATTTATTTTTATTAATAATAAGTTATCGTATAATTTTATGAAAACAATTTTAATTTTTATTAAGGTTTGAAAGCCATTTTTGTAAAAATTTATGAAATTTCGATAAATGTAGGTTTTTTTAAGTAAAAATTCACTTTTTTGGAAACATATTTAAATTAAATGAATATTATTTTTGGAATTAAGACATCTAAATTATCAAATAGTGAATTGTTCATTATTTTCTGAGACTGTAAAATTTTTGTGTAAATATTTAATACCGTTTAAATATATAATGTGTTTTATGACATCATAATGACCCAATAGTGATGTAATAAAATAATATAATAGAAGTTTTGACAATATATGTTTTAAATTTAAAATAATGTGATTATAGATTTTTTTTTGTAATTTTATAATGCCTTAGTGGACCCTCCAAGACTTATAAAACATTTGAAGTTTTTAAATTGATTTCCTTAAGAGTATGACTCACCTCCACATAAGAAAACCCAATATTTTAATATGTTTGGGCATTGGCAATGTGAAATAATTTATTCCACTCCCCTTTGAAAAAAAACAAAGTTCAAAAACTATGGGATGGTTTTTGGTTTTGATTAGTTTAATGTGTGGTGCCCAAAACCTAAATAATAAAGAATTCCATCTCTTTTCCTATATAAACCCACCCAATCTCCCACTTACAATTAACTCAAAGATATTGGAGCTTAACCAACCTCTACCCTCCTCTTTATAGAATCCTCCCAATGAGCCCCGAGATCCTAATAATCCTTTCCCAAGCCTCTTCCAAGCCTTTGGTATCAAACTTCTATGTAAGGGATTTCTTCCTTTCTCATTTTTTTGACATTTCATTTTGTTGTTATACCTTTTTTTCAATTATAAATTTTGGGGTTTGATTTAACACCTCCCCCATACATCCTCATTATTTTTTAATGATAAGATACCTATTTCTCTCTCATTAATGCCTCCCATGTACACCCATTATAATGCCAAAATCTCGTAAGGAATTTCTCTCTTCTCAATACATTCAGGAAATTGTTTTGTATTATGAATCTAAACTCCATTACATATTTTAGTAAATATGTCTCTATGACCACCTTGAAGTGAATTTCAAGTATATATGATGATACACCACTTTCTCTCTCATCAACCATTTTTATGAATTCTTATGTCACACTGTTATGTTGCCGAAATTGCACCATGATTTTCCAAAGCAATTTCATTGTGTAGTGAATCCCATGTCAATTTCTTTATCAAGGGTATTCACCTTAATGAAAACTTACTTACTGATTATAGGGTTTCATGTATTAATTCCACATTCATTTATCGTGGAATAAATGATGATATTTAATGAATCCATGTTATATGATCCATTTGGAACACTTATGCACGAAATGAATTGATTAATAAGTGTGTGCCCTGACAGTGCTCCAAGGCATTGGGTAAAGAATAGTATCATGATACGTCAAGTGAAATGAGGGTTCAATCAAGCTAATTCTTATGAAATGACAATTTACTCATGATCCGTGTGCAATGAGCCTTAGATCATTCTAATATTATGTTAAAGGTTGTTTCCACATTTTCATGTTATGATAATCATGCTTTATCATGCCATTATGTTCAGGTTTCTCTTGTGATCCATTAATATGCCTATTTTCTAACATGAACTATATTCTTTAGGTTATGACTTATTTACTCCCTTACTAGGCTTTTTAGCTCACCCTTTTCTTATTCATGTCCTCATGTTATCCCATGCAATTCTAGGTAAAAAGGAATGTAGTTATCATGTAAAAGAACTTTTCAATAAATCTGTTGGGTTTTATATTCTAAGTTGTTATGTAATGTTCTTAATTTCCCAAGACACTAGACCTATCGATTCTCAGAGTTGTCTTAAGTGCAATTTTACGTAATTAATCATGTTTATGTGTGTAATACAGATCTGATTGTTATAGTATTCCTCAGTGTTCCACTCCGATGAGAATAAATCTTATAAGGAAGAATATAGGAGACAAATTCTCTAGTATTCAAAAATTCCAATGATTCCCAACGTGACTACTCTCATAACGGATGTTTTTTTCTCTATCAATATTCAATAGAATTTCCAAATAGATGTCGTAAAGTTTACCAGTGTCCAAAAAGTAATGGAATTGAGAATTAGATTCACGAACACAACAAAAATCACCAAGGGTGACCCAAAATAAGTGACGAGTTCAAGGATGAATCCATGGAAGGACGAACAAGAATTCCATCATCCTGTTTCGATCAAGGGGAAAAATCACCAACAATGTGTGGAATGTCTCTCACCTTTAGAAAGTGTGAATTCAGGGTACAATGATGTGCCAATGTCACACCGTAATGTGCACAGAGGTCATGTCCTAGCAAAAATGTTGAAAACAATGTCATTAAATGTAATTCCAGAATTACGTTGTCAAAACAATCTATTTTTTTGAAAAATAAAAAAATGACTACTTTTTTGAAAAGAAATTTAATAAATAAATTTTATAGTAATTATAATTTTTTCATTTTTATTAATGAAATTGTAAAAATTATTAAAATTATAGACTTAGACGAATTTATTTCTCATCCCAAATTTCTAATGTGAAAAGTTGTACTAAATGATGTTTTGGATTTAAAATCTTTATTGGCTAACATAAGTTGAATCAAGATATCAGAATAAAAAACATTATTCTCTTAATCTTTTGTTGGAAATGGTTATCTAGAAAAAAAACCCAATAAGATACATGTTATATGGGTAGTGGGTTCTTGAGGCACATGTGTGGTCCTCTATATGAATTCAATCATATTTGAAATGTTGATTGATTACATGTCGCATTTAGAGATGATTAAAAAGGTAAAATTATTAGTACAGGAATTATTTTTTTCTCTGACTCTAACTTAAGTAAAAATGTTATATTTTTTTAATGGAGTGATTTATAATTTAATTTTTATATTTCAATTATTGCATGGTTGATTTAATTTTTTTAAATGATTTTTTGAAATTTTTTTAATTCTAAAGAAAAACATGTATTTAACACATCTCATTTTCAAAAAAAATTATATATTTTAAATATCATGGTTTTAAATATTTTAAGTTTTTATGTACACAACATAATTATTTTTATCATTGGAATCAATACCACATAAATTAAAATATTCACCCTCTTGTCAAGATCAATTGTAATAGATTCGAATGAGATTTACAAATGTTGTATTTCAATGATTACATAATTTGTGAACCTTGATAACATGGAAAAATAAATTTATCTTTTAAATAAATTTTTTTTATTCTTTTAAAGACATAGAAATAGTCAACCTTAACTTTTTTGGACCTACTCAATTTCCTACCATCATATGTAAATAATACATAATTTTATGTATCTATGATTCCAATATATTAACATGGGTTTTCATCATAACACATATGAATAAGTATTATCATGGATTTATCAAATTTTCATAGAAATATGATAAATAAAAAGGCTAAAAATATTTCTCCTTATAAGTTACTATAGTGAATAATTTGATTAAAAATACTTTGATGAACTATGTTCTTATCAAGGTTATAATCATTCCTTCTCTACTTCTAAAACACTTCAACAAAATAGGTCTATCTAAAGGTGAAATATAACACTCCAATAAATGTCTTGGAATATATTAAATGAGTTAAAACATTGTCAATTATTTTGTGTAGAAGTGGTTAAAACCAATTTTTTATCCTTAACCATGTTCTCATAAGACCCATATAAGGTAAAACACCTTATGAACTTTGGAATGGAGTAATTCCTCACATTGGTTTCATTAATGTTTTCAGTTGTGTAATATTTTCCCTTAATACCAACTATAATCTATAATATTATAACCATATAATTGGATGAAAATAACTTTTTTGGGATCACAAATTAGTTTAAATGCTACTGATTCTTCAATAAGATGATCTAGACTTTATATAATTCAATTCACATGAAGTTTGATGATAATCTTACTAAAAAACATCCTCAAATTTACGATGATTTTGTCTAATCTAGTTCGACCTAACATAAACTTAAATATTCTAATGTATTTTAAGGTGTTATAGAACACCATTTAACTTCTTTAACCAAGTCATAGGTTCAATCCAGTGAACATCCCCTGGAGAATTTCATCGGTGGATTTCAATCTATAACGTGTATTATATGTTTAGTCGAAAATGAGGTTAAACAAAAATCTTATCTCTTGCACCTTGAACATTATTCCGATGATTATTATATTAATTATGAACATTTTAATCTTTCCATACAAGTGCATTTGAATGAATTTTAAAGGAATAACATTTAGAATATTTTGGGAAATCCCAATAATCATCATATTATTGGAACCATGTAGGTTTTTTCAAAACAAACTTAAAATCAAGGAAATATCATCCCCAAAAAGTATCAAATATTTTTAAAGGATATATCCAAGATGAAGGTATTTATTATGGTGATTTTGTTTTAACAATTACATAACTATAATATATTATTATCTTTTATTCATTCTATGCTCGTATACAATTTTTACTTTCCCAAATAGATTCCAAAAGTTATTTTCCAAATGGATATATTCCTTTTTTTCGTGGTTCAACCACTTTGTTATGAAAATCCTAAATCTTCAAATCATGTTTTCATGTTAATAAAATATGTTTATGGTTTAAAATAATCCCCTAGTACTTGGTATGAAAGGTTAGCTAAATTTATTTAATAAAATTATTTTAAAATTATAAAATCCAATTCATCATTTGTTTTCTCAATATATTTTTATATAATTTATTAATTCTACAAATTTATATTGAATCTTTTAATTTAATAAAAACTAAATAAAATACTTTCAATGAATCTTATGATATAATGAATATATATTTTTAAATGAGTTTTATTAGAGAACTCAAATTATTTTCCTTTTTCAAATTACCCCAAATTATGAAGACACTTTTTAAACTAATGTAAATAAATTAGTGATATTTTATAGAAGTTTTTAATGTATCACAAAATGGAAATTAGAACACTGATGAGTATATATTTTATGATAATGTTTGATAAAAGTGGAAAATTAGTTAAAATATGATTTATCAATGTATGATCATAAGTCTAAATTACCTTACATTGACCTGACCAAAAATCTTGTGATGTGTATGCCTTTTTCATATTTTAAATATAATACAAAGGAATCTAATTTAAATGATCTCAAAATATTTTTTGGATATATGAATGTATCTAAAAACCTTGGATTATATTATCTTAAAGAAACCTCTTTTGAATCTTATAGTTTTTATGATGCAAATATATTAGGATTAATACTAGATATGAAATGTACAAGTGGCGCTTATCACCTATAAGGAAAATCCCTTATCACATTAAGTATTATGAATTCAAACTCGGTTACTCTATCTACAGTCGAATAAGAATAAATATCCACTGAGATATGTTTCAACCAACTTTCATGGATGAAATATACACTCTTAGACTTTGGGATTATATATGCTCACATCCCCATTATTGTTAAAAAAAGTAGTTTAATTAGTATTTATAAAAATCAAATCAACACTCTTGAAATATGAACATTGATATAAGACAACTGTTTTTATGTTATAACATTCAAAAAGGTAAATTCTTTCTTGAAATTATTTCCACCAATCATCAACTTCATGATATATTCATTAAAACACTTCCTATTGATCCCTTTGAAATTATTAAATTTAATGCCTGGTATGATATTTTTTTGATACATATCTCTTATCCTTGGAATGATTTTGATTTTAAAAAAAATTATAATTTATTTATTTATTTTTTTTGAATTTTTTTCAAATAAAAATGTTTTCAAGGTTTTTATTATTTTTTAAAATTAAAACGATTGTAACACTCCAAAAATTACATTCATTTATAGATAAAATGATTATATAGTTTTAAACATACTCATGTAGAGGTTTTTTTATATTGAAATTGGTATTTTGGAATTTTAATCTAATCTTCACCCTGAGAATAATTGGTGGTCCTTTATTGCACACCTGATTTGACACTATTGGGGAATTTACAATTATTTATTAACATAATCTTTTCTAAAACAAAATTATGGAATTATTTTAAAAATATTTTTCATTTTTTATTTAATTTTGTTTCTATAAAAACTTTACAGTACCTTTATCTCACCTAATTATTTATTTGATGGAGATATAATATTTTTAATAGAGAAATGATCATAGAAGAGACACTTTTTCTAAATTATTTTCAAAATTCTAATTACCTCTTGATCTTATTAAAAATTATTTACCTAGATGTATTTATCTCTTGATAATTAGTTTTAATTTTTTTCCAACATCATGAGGTTTGTGGAAAAAATATCTTATTTATTTTTACTTTCCCAAAATTTAATTTGAAAACATCATTTTTTTTAATTTCTCAAAAGATAATTAATGATGATAAACATAGTTTAAAATTTTATATCTCCTTATTCCCTAACCTAATATCTAAATCCTTTTTGAGAATTTAAAATTTGGAAAAGTAGTTTTGTTTTTATTAAATATTGGTATCTAAGAAGATTTTCATGGGATAAGTTTTTCTCATTATTAAAAATATTAGTATTTAAAGGTATTTTTATGGGAGAAGTTTTCATTATTCAAATGAAGAAAAACCTAAATATATCGATAATTATATAAATCTCCAAATCAATTTTTTTGTAATATTATAATCTTATATACATTAAATTCTTGTATTCTTTAAATATTATTCATATTTTTGTGATCATCCAAAGGGGGAGATAGTTGTGCTTCTCATTATATTTTTCTAATTATAAAATAGACTCTTCAAAGTGTTTAATGGTGTATTTTAAATAATTATCAGTTAGAATTAATGAAATAATGTTAGAATTTTGAATGAACTTTATCAAATACTTGTATAATTATTTATGGACATATAAAAATAATAGAATCATGTTCATGGATCCCTCAAAAGATTTGAATGGAAGTGAGGAGGCATAGAGGTTTTTTATAACAGCAATCAACACTAGGTAGCTAGTTCATAGCCATTGGTTGGCTAGTAGTAAAGGTGGTAGACTCAACTTTTAGTAGATTTATAAATACCTACTGATGTAGGGGCATCAACCAACCGATATTAATGGATACAAGTACCCTATAATGACCCAAAAAATGTACTTCTATTATTATGGATATATTTCCTCACAATTAATTTTTATTATGTTTTTCAATAGAATAAAATAAAAAGAATTTTATTTCATGATTATAACGAACCACACTTTACATACGTTGTTATTACTTCAGAATTGAAGCACACTTATTACAACATATAACAAAACCAGGAAAGGACCGTATAGGTATAGAGTCTTTAGAAACTGGGAAACATAAACAACTGGTTCATAAAGAATCTACTTTGCCTCCCATTTATTTCATCATATCTAGAGTCCATTTTTCATATCCTACTTAATAACCTTCTTCCTGACCTTGGGAAATAAAACATACAAAAGGGTGAGCTCAAATGCTCAGTAAGGGTAAACAAAAGAAATATCAATCACATCATATACATAAGAACATAACTTTTGGAAATCTTAACCTTCAAAAGAGATCATAATTTCATAACATGGGATAAATGATAGTAGTGAAATGTAATCCCAATAATCATAACTTAAAACATGAAACTTTGTGGAATACACCCATAATAATAGAGAATCATTTATTATTAGTCAATACTCATTGCCAAGACTATCTTAGTGGACAAAGTCCATTTCTGAACCAAGTTCATTCCTCGTATCAGTCCTGTTTCACTGAACCGGTTTAACCTGCCGTTCTAGCCATGTTTATCTCATGAGATATAAAATATTTACCCAATGCATTGGAGGGAGATATTGGTTCCACCCATCTCATAATGATACCATTCTTATGTGTTCCACAAAATCATAAATCATACATCATTGCATAACCCATGTAAAAAAATGGGATTCTTAAACAACAAGACATCATAAAACAATTCATATAAGATAAAGGAATACATAAAAATAATTCCATCACAACATAATCAAATAAATGTAATAATAGGGATATAAACAGAACCCTATATTATCTTAGATGGAAAATAATTTTGATAAAACACTTGAACTCCATTCTTGAGGAAAATATCCTTTCTACTTCAAAAACATTTTCCTTTCTTAATATGTCATACAATTTTAAAATAAAAGAAGTTGATTAAAAATAAACTTGAAAACTTGTAAAGGAAGCTTCTTGGAAATAATGTTTGAAAAATCCATTCATTCAGTATAAGTTAAAAAAACATTCTTCTCGTACTTTTGTCGGAAAAGTCAAAAAGTACCTCGTACGAAAAACGACAAAAGTTTCCTTTCATATCTTTTACTAAAAACTCACCGAAGGGTAAAATTGGATTTTAAAAATTGTAGGTGGACGGAATGAATTTTAAATATTGAGGAAACATGGATGTGGATGATAAAATACACCCCAGTAAATTTGAAAGTATAAACAATCTCGGATAAAAATGAGATTTTGATATTTCCCTTACCTTAGGTCTGATTTGCTTCATAAGTGTCTGAACCTCCTGAATAATGATTTAAATAATGTTATTGACTTATTCCAGAATCATAATTATTTTTATTATATAATATATGGTCATATTCTTAGCTTCTTATTAGTAATATTTCATTACTACTTATTATTCGGGTGTTTATTACTTTTTGTTCTTATGCGTGTTTTGTCGAATAAATTCTTAGTTTTCCTTTTAGGTTATAGATACCTCATTTAAAGAATGGTATTAGTGTAATATATATCATATTAATTCATTCAATTCATTTATATAATCATTATGCAATGAAGATCATGTAGAACGAGTCGCATCACATCGTGGAGACGGTATTCCGTACGTACGCACGAGCGATGATATCATTCCCATGATCGTGGAATTGTATTTGAGTGTATGTATACTATTTCAGAATCAATATCAATTTAAAATAATCATATATAGTCATTATTTACACCATTATACCCATCCAAGTATGGTGGTGGTGGAAAATAGATTACACCACGGCGTGAAGACGGTATTTCGTACGTACGCACGCGTGGTGATTTCCTTTTCCGTAGGATGGATAGATGGTGAAATAGGGTTGTTTCATACTTATAATAAAATATTAGTATATTAGTGATACTGATTTTATTACTTCATAATGAAACAACTAATGAAGAAGAAGTGGAAGATGAAATAAAGTTGAAAGAATCGGTAACGGACATTACCTCTTATTTGAAGCGCCTCTTTGAGACCTCCTCTTAGGGAAATAAAATTGGTCTTTAAAGAAGACCAGGACCTCTAGGATGTTTCTAGGGAAGTGTTGAAGATAATTTAGCAGGGGTTGTTCGAGCTTGAAGGCTCAAACTGGTGTGAGGAAAAGAGGGAGGAGATGCCCTTTCATAAGGGAGGAGAGGGGCACCTTTGGAATAATTAAAAATATTATTTTATTATAAAGTCAAATTAGGTTTTTAATAGCTCCAAATTGATATATTTAGAATCTAAGGTGGGGATGTGTCTAAATCCTCTCATCCAATAGAATTTAGACAAGTTTATGTCATTATATTAATCTTATCTTTTAGTTTTAACTCTTAGTTAATTAGATTGACATTTACCATGTCACTTTGTATTTTTATATTATATAGTTAATAAACTTACCATATACATCCAAGTGACCCCCAAGTGATCCATTAATTATACACCTATCACGATATAAGTATCTTGGCCGAACCTTAGATTTTTAGAAATATAATAACAATTAATAATATAATATTTGTTTTAAAAACTATTTTATGTCAATTTTGACACTATTTGGTAATTGATTTTTGTGAAAATCATAATAGAATGATTAGTTAAAAAAATTAATAAAATAAATACTAACATGTCATATTAACATAGAAAATTATTTTAATTCATAAAAAGTCTCAAATTACATTTATTTGGGTATTTATAAAATCAATTATGTCAATATTTCATTAATTCGATAATTACTTCATCATCATTGTATCATAAATAAATTAAATTATTTTAAGTCTAAAATTTACAAATAAAATACCCTTATGTTGTAAATCTTTTTAGCTTTATAATGAATATTTATATTCGAATTTATCTTATGTATAACCCTATATTAAAAATTATTTAGTTATTAACCTTTCATTTTAACTATTTTAACCCTTCTTTAAATAAATTGATAATAAATGTCCTAATCTAATCCAAGTGGTACTAAATGGTCATATTTTATTCCTAAGTTTTTTTTGGTCGAATTAAACTTATCCAATAGAATTATGACATGTGTTAGGGTAATAATAATAACTCTTTTACCCTTAATTAACCTATTTACTTTTAACCGAGGTAAAAAAAATTAAAAAGTTACTATTCACCAAAAATTATTTTCATCTCATTGAACCACATTTTAGTCCTTGATATTAACCGTGTGTCTCGGATTTTTGAAATTCTACTCACAGAAGAGGTAAAATTAAGTTTTATGAAAAATTCAGTTTTTTTAACTACCACTTAGTGGTTTCACTATTCATCAAAAAATGAAAGTTTCCAGAAAAATACCAAAAATTAGGCCTAAGATATATTTTATATTATGAATTCAAAAATGATATATATTTTACTAAATTAAAAACATATCAGTTACATTAACTAATTTAAAAATTAATTCTCGTCGTCAAAACAAATAGCGTGTTTTTAAGAGATAATAACTATCAAAAGATTGACACTTGTTTATGTCTGGTTTAAATGTGAAATTACATCCAATGAACAACATTGTATTAAATTGTAAAAATATATTCTAAATATACTTTAAAACCACTCAAATTAATAATTTATCACTATTAATTATTTCGATTAAAAAAGTTTTTTTAATTAAAATTTAGTAATTTTCACTATTCAGTAGAATATGAAAGTTATCCGAAAAGTATAAAAATTTCACCCTAAGATAATTTTGATATTCTGAATCCAAAAATGATGTCTATTTTGAAAAATAAAAATTAAAAAATCTCAAAAAGTGGTTATTACTATTCATAAAGGCTAGTTTTAGTAATATTTTAATAGCATATCGTTGTTTAGTGAAACTCGGTATTGCGTACGACGCAAGCTATCGAGGAAGGCAGCGGTTGCGTGTAAAGCAAGACAAGCTAGTGTTGTGTGTAGTGAAAGATTACTTTGATGATTTATATAACATAAAAACAAAATATTTGTCATAAAAGTCTCGGGTGTTACATTCTACCCCCCTTAAAATGAATTTCGCCCTCGAAATTCATCACTTGTAACAAACAGATGAGGATACATATCCCTCATCGTATCCTCAAGCTACCATGTAGATTCTTCTAATTGGTGGTTCCTCCATAAAACTTTCACCAAGTGATTGGTCTTGTTCCTTAGGACTTTTTCGCTACGATCCAGAATCTCTATCGGTTGTTCTTCATAAGAAAGATCTTGCTCCAGCGGTACAAATTCTGAGCTGAGTACATGTGAAGGATCAGGTATGTACTTTATCAGGAGAGATACATGGAACGCATCATGAACTTGAGAGATATTCGGTGGAAGCGCCAATCGGTAAGATACCTTTTCAAAACGATCCAGTATTTCGAAAGGACCAATATATCTAGGGCTCAACTTCCCCTTCTTTTCAAATCTCACGACCCTCTTCCAGGGAGATATTCGTAATAACACTTTATCATCCACATCAAACTCTAGGTCTTTTCCTCGGTTTTCGGCATAAATTTTCTATCAAATCTGAGATCCTCTTATGTGTTGTTGAATAGATTGGACCTTTTCTGCCATCTCATCAACAAGATCAGGTCCTAATAGATTTCTTTCCCCAACTTCATCCAAGCAAGTTGGAGTCCTGCATTTCTTTCCAAAGAGATCTTCATAAGGAACCATCTGAATACTGGAGTGAAAGCTATTATTATAAAAAAATTCCACCAAAGGTAGGTGTTTATCCCAACCACCTTTGAAATCCATAGAGCAAGATCTCAACATATCTTCCTGAGTTTGAATTTTTCTCTCAGACTGACCGTCTGTCTGAAGATGATAAGCAGTGCTGAAACTCAACTCTGTATCCAGAGTATGATGAAGACTTCACCAGAACTTTGAGGTAAACCTCAGATCCCGATCAGATATAATAGAAAGTGGTACTCCACGCAATCTTACCACTTCCTTTACATATATCCTGGAAAGCTGATCCAGAGAGAAATCCTCTCTAATAGCAATGAAGTGTGCAGACTTTGTAAGACGATCAACTATGACCCAGATAGCATTATTGCCTTTGGATGTTTTAGGAAGTCCTGTGACAAAGTCCATAGTGATGTTTTCCCATTTCCATTTGGGTATGGGTAATGGTTGTAACATCCCCTTAGACTTCTGTCTCTCAGCTTTAAATTTCTGACAAACCAAGCATCGAGAGACATATTCAGCAACATCTCTTTTCATGCCATCCCACCAGAAGTACTCTTTCAGGTCACTATACATCTTCGTTCTTCCAGGATGAATATAGAATGAATAACTATGATCCTCATCCAGTGGATCCTTTAATTTGGGGATGGGAGGAACAGAAATCCGATTCCTGAACTTTATTATCCCATCACAATCAAGGTTGAATTCAGGAACATTTCTCACCTTCTTTTGTAACTCTACATCTTCTTTTTGTGCCTCTTTAATCTTCACATGTATAGATGGTTGAACATTCATTTGAGAAAGATATGATTTTCCCCCTTCCATTATAATTCCAAGATCCATCCTTTGTAAATCCATAAATATTGGATCTTTTGTGATCCTCATCATGGATAAATTGGCATGGTCTTGTCGACTTAATGCATCTGCCACCTTGTTTGCTTTCCTAGGGTGGTAATGAATTGAGCAGTCATAATTCTTAATCATCTCTAACCATCTTCTTTGGCACATATTCAGATCCTTTTGTGTGCAAATATACTTTAAACTTTTATGATCAGTATAAATGTTACACCTTTCTTCATAAAGATAATGCCTCCAAATCTTTAATGAAAAGATTACCACAGCTAACTCCAAATCAGGTGTTGGGTAATTTTGCACTTGGATTTTCAACTGCCGTGAGGCATAAGATATCACCATATCATTTTGCATAAGAACACACCCCAATCCCTTCTTAGATGCATCACTGTATATCACAAACCTTTCTCCACTACATGGAAGTGTGAGCACAGGTGCACTAGATAACCTTCTTTTCAAATCCTTGAAATTCTCTTCACATGCCTCCGTCCAAACAAACTTAACTCCTTTCCGAGCCAACCTGGTGAGTGGATTAGATAATCATGAAAAATCTTTCACAAAACATCGATAATATCCAGCCAAACCAAGAAAACATCGGATCTCAGTTACTGTTGTTGGTCTTGACCATCTTTTGATAACCTCTATTTTTGCTGGATCCACAGATATCCCCTCTTTTGAGATTATGTGACCCAAAAATGAAACTTTTTGAAACCAAAATTCACACTTGGTAAATTTGGAATAAATCTTTTCCTTTCTCAGGGCCTTCAATATAATTCTCAAGTGATCTTCATGTTCTTCCTTGATCTTTGAATATACAAGAATATCGTCTATAAAGACTACACAAACTGATCAAGATAGTCTCTAAAGACTCTATTCATCAGATCCATGAAGATAGTAGGGGAATTAGTAAGACCAAATGGAATCACTATAAATTCATAGTGTCTATACCTTGTACGGAAAGTCGTCTTTGGTATATCCTCCCTTTTGACCCTTAATTGATGATACCCCGAACGAAGATCAATCTTGCAAAAGTATTGAGCTCCGCGTAGTTGGTCAAATAAGTCATCAATGCGCGGGAGATGATATTTGTTCTTGATAGTGATCTTGTTAAGTTCTCGATAATAAATGCAGAGTCTCATTAATCCATCTTTCTTATTAACAAACAGAACAGGTGCTCCCCAAGGTGATGCACTAGGGCGTATGAATCCCCTATCAAGATTCTCTTGGAGTTTCTTCTTCAATTCTTGCAACTCAATTGGGGCCATTCTATAAGGTGTCTTTGAAATAGTCAAAGCACCCGGTACGAGTTCTATTGAAAACTCAACCTCACGATTTGGTGGAAGACCTGGCAATTCCTCTGGAAAGACATTATCAAACTCCCGTACAATGGGCATATTCTTAATCGTGAGTTTCTCTCCAGCCATTTGAGATAAATAACCCTAATTTAGTGGAATCAAGACCCATAATATGGAAGAAATTTCCACTGGAAGGTTATGTTCATCCTTGCATCGATAGACGATCATAGTTTGATCTGGAATATCAAATGTGACTTCCTTTATTTGGAAATTGATATGAGATCCATATAAATAAATTCAATCCATGACAAGAATTACATCAAATTTCACTATAGAAAGGATCACAAGATTTGCAGGAATCACTTTCCCACAAACTTCAATCAGGGAAGAATTATAAACTTTTGATGCGACTGTTGTGCCATTAGGGGATGTCACAGCTAACACAACATCTAATTGTTGAGGTAATATGGTGATACTCTTAGAAAATTCTTCAGAAATAAAAGATTGTGTGGATCCAGAATCAAATAAAACATTTGCTACTTTAGAGTGGATGGTAAGTGTACCTTTCACCACATCATTATTGTACTCCACATCGCTGTTAGAAATTGAATGTGACTTTCCTTTATCTTTAGCCATAAGAGTTTTTTGACGTCGATCATCATCAACAACCATTGGATTAGGGCATTGATTGGCATAATGCCCCATTTCCTTGCACTTGTAACATTGAAGTGTAGGAGGTGCACTCTGTGTAGCCTTTTATTTGTTCGCATCACTAGAAATATTCTTCCCATCATTGCGGCATTTAAATGCTCGATGACCTTCCATTCCATATTTGAAACATTTACTTGTCCATTTAAGACAACTCCCTCTATGTTTCTTTCCACACTTTGAGCATAAGGGAAAACTCATCTTCTTTTCAGTGTGCTCTTTAGATTTTCCTTTGAATTCCATTTTCCTCTTCTTATCAAACCCATATGACAGATGGGTTACTCCAATCTCCATCTCAACTTTGAGAGCACATCGAACGATTTCCTCATAGCTATTGAAGTCCCTCATGGATAAGGACCTTCAAAGACGTGGTTTTAAGCCACTAAAGAAACGATCGATCTTACTCTCAGGTTGGATAATAATACCAGAAGAGTACCTTGCAAATGTTGTAAAATTTTCTTCATAGGTACCAACAGATTCATCATCCTTTTTCTTCAGTTCAAGAAACTCTTTCTCCATCTTTTTTCGGAGAATACGAGGGAATTACTTATTGAAAAATAAGTTCTTGAACTCGTCCCATTCCATGGACTCAATTTCATCCCTTTTCCTCGTATTCTTAATAAGATTCCACCATTGATCAGCATCTCCTTCAAAATGATACACTGCTAGGATGACTTTATCATGTTCAGAACATTCAAGAACTGAAAATATCTTTTCAGTAGTACTAATCCATTGTTCAACAACTAATGGATTAGTAGACCCGCTGAATGAAGGTGGACGCTGCCTCATGAAGGATTCAACAAAATGTTTCTCCTTCCTTTGCTCGTTTGGAAGTCCTTCATGATTCATATCTTGAGAAAGTTGTGTGAGAATGGCTGCAAGATTTTTCATTCTAGCTCCCATAACATTTGGTTGCTCAGGGGGACAATCATTGCATTGCCCGTCACATTCTTCATTAACACGGTTCCTTCGGGTTCCAGCCATTGACTAAAACCAAGAAGAATAGTGTGAGAAACACTAATTATAATAGAAAAACCATATAATCAAGAATAAAATTTCACACTTAAGGTCTTATCTGTAACACCTCGAGCTTCCATGATACTCTTCTCTTTTAATAATGCAACAGCTTGCATTGTACGCAAGTTCGAGTTCTAACACACTATGACTAATCAAAGTAGCCGTTACGAATAGTAATACCCAATTTTTAAAATTATATATATTTTATATTTCAAAATGGACTTCATTTTTGGATTTTGAATATCAAAATTAGCCTATGTTGAATTTTTGGTATTTTTCTGAGAACTTCCAATTTTTTATGAATAGTGAAAAATACTTTAAAAAAACTTTTTTAATCAAAAACATTTATAGTGATAAATTATACTATTGAGTGGTTATAAAGTTTAATTAGAATATATTTTTACCATTTATCCAATGGTGGTCATTAGAATTAATTACACTTTTAAATTGGACATAAACAATTGTCAATCTTTTGATATATATTGTTTCTTAAAAACACGTTATTTGTTGTGACAGCGGGAATTAATTATAAAATTAATTAATGCAACTTATATTTTTCGAATTTTGTATAATAGAAATCATCTTTGAATTCGGAATATCAATTATATCTTAGGGTGAAATTTTGGCATTGTTCTGAAAAACATCAATTTTTGATGAATAGTGAAACCACTAAGTGGTAGTTAAAAAACTGATTTTTCGTTTAAATGAAACATTACCACTTCTATGATTTTATTTTCAAAAATCTGAAATACATGGTTTTCATTAGGAAGTAAAATGTGGTTCAATGGGATTAAAATAATTTTTGGGCGAATAGTAACTTTTAAGTTTAATTAATCGCGATTAAAGGTAATTAGTGAAATTTAAGGTAAAAATGATATTATAAAAATATGAAAATACATTTACACTTGTCCTACCCCTATTGTATGAGTCATGGACGACCATTAAAATCCATGGGTCAACTTGGGGACCACATGGATCCACTCTGGTAGGAAAATGACATTAAAAACTTTTTATTTAATGTTAAAATAAAAATGTCACAAACATAAGTTATTTTACTAAAAGAATTTTTAAATGGTGTTATACAAGTCATATTTTTTACTATAAATATTAATTAGAAAGATAAAAATATTTCCAACATCTTGATATTTTTTTATAATTTTTAGACATTAAATAAATTAAATTATTTATAACATCGTGATGATGTAGTGATTACCTCATTAATTAACAATTTTAATAAAATTGAAGGATAATGTAAAATATAAGAATTAAACTTGTCCAAAGCCTATTGTATGAGTCTATTTCGAACCCTTAGCACCTTATCCTCTGAAAATATAAGTTTGGGAACTTTAATATCTGAAACTCATTATATAATAAAGTAACATTTCATTACTTTCCAAGAGTGCCCCTCCTCTCCCCTTATAAAAGGCCCCCACCACTACCACATTATTTACACCTTACAAGCCATTTGTCTCAGCCAACCTCGGCCCAAATACTCTCCCAACTTCCCTCTATTTCTCCTAGAAGCCTCACATTGGGCAGAAATCTTCCCAAGGAAGGCTTTGTCTCAAATCAAAAAAGAGTTACCCGATTTTTAGGTAATGTCTTCTCTTATGTTATTTTGTTTTATTTTGCTTCTCCAACCCCATAAACTCTTTTTATTCATTTCTTTTGTAACAAAACCAGTATCCTAAATATAATAGGATGTTTTTATAAGAATTATTCGAGCTACACTTACACACACTTACATCTAATGGTTAAAGAACATACTGTTTCTGTGGATGGCGAATTTCTGCCTCATGAAACGATGATTGTTCAACACTCATATAACACCTTAAAAGGTGGAAATTAAGATGTCACTATATTTATATATGATATATAATTTGTTTATGTTTTACTTAACCTTATTTATTTTTCATTTATGGAATACCTTTATGGTTTTCATTATGGGTACACACGATATCTTCATTTTAGGAAGTGCGGACTACCGCCCACTCAAAGTGATTAGAATCGTTAATGCCATATGTGGGATGTATAAAGGATGGAGTAAATGGTATTATAAATTATATTATACTGTAATTATATTATACCTTTATATAATTATAATTTCAGTCCATTAAATACTAAATAGAAATGAAATTAGCGTTCATGCGTACGTACGGCTTACCGTCTCCATGAACGGTGCATTTCATTTCTTACCTCTAAATGTTATGTAATGTTATAAATGAATGTATATACTGGATATATATGATATATATGATATCAAAATCATTAATATAATTCTGTATATAATGGATATTTCACCACATGAACAACTTGTAATTATAAGAATTTTATTTTTGACTCAAGTACCTAAGATCGACAAAATGACCGTTAGTAACTTAAATAATTACATAATGTTCATAACATGGTAATAAGTGATATAAAAGGAATAATGAACTTGAAAAAGGTGCTTTAAGCAGGTAGATATTAACTCTAGTTTATTATTTAGGAGGTTAAAGAGCGGTCGAGTTAAGTCGGACACGAGGTAAGGGAATTTCTTAACCCAATTTCCATTTTTTGGGTTAATCTCCTACTTTCAAATTATGTCATGATATTATTATGTCCTATTTTGTATTTATAATTTATTTATGTGTAATTATAGTGAATACACATAATAGATCTATTTTATTTTAAAAAAATGATCTTTGAAAGGGACTTCGTCTCAATCTCCTTTCATTGAGGCATATTTTGTTTTGTACACAAATTTCTTTTATACGGTGTATAAACCCCTTTGACTTTTACTTTTATTCAAAAGAAATCTTTTTATATGAAGCATTTTTACTAAAAGACAAAATGAATTTTTTTTACGTATGCGGTGACAACGACTTCTCCGCCGCCGTGACTATTATTTGAGTTTCGGCTTCCTCTATAAGCCATAACTTTTTTTAAATGAAAAATAAATACCAAGATTTAATTTTCTTTTATTTTTGTATTGAAAATGGTTTTGAAAGTGTATTTTATTATATCAATGTGTTTTATTGATATCTTGTGACTGAAATGTGGAAATGTTATGTTTCCTTTATGCATTTTTTATGTTATACGATTATGTTATGGTTTATGATATGTTTAAACCTGTTCATATGAGGAATGCATTGGACATAATAAGTGGCGGGTGGAGCACGCTATAGCTCCTTGATGCATCGGTAGGTCTCATGAGACAAACTAGTGTCTTGGCACGAGACCTTAATAAAATCTTATTTTTAGTCTTGGCATGAGGCCTTGGATACGTGGTTATGATAGTCTGGCATTATGCATTCCATCATTATGAAAGTGGTTATTGATATTGCATCTGATTATTCGACCAGTAGAATATCCATGTGAATGAGTAAATGACATTATCTCATTTTACATTTTCCATATTATATTGAAGTTCAAGTTTAAAAGGCTTTTGTTTTAGTCATACATTACCTTAAATGTTTATGTTTATTTATGAAAGCTTCTGCTATATTGTTATCCTTACTGAGCATCTGATCTCACCCCTTCCATTGTTTTAATTTTTCCAGGATGTGAAGAAGTATATTATGATTGACCTGCAGGGATAGTATGAGGGGATATGGAGACAAGATGTTGTTGTAGTTTTGTTTTACTTTATGATGTAATGTAACATTTATAAATGTATCTAGTGTTTCCAAGGCTACTAAACTAACCGATCTTTCGAAACTTGATCTTTTGTGATCATGCCAATGTTACGCAATAATGCACCGACTCTGGATAACTACGGTCGGGGCGTTACAGTTGGTATCAGAGGAAGTTTAGTACTAACCTTGGAAGCTATATTTAGATAAACTCTGATTAGAGCACATATCCCTAAGATAGACTTTGAGAATTAGTATAGAATAACTTCCTAGAATTTTGGTATTATAGAGATTTTATGAGTTTTCCGAGCAATACGTTCCTATCTGGATATGAGCAGGTACATGTGGCTCTGGCACAGATGTACCTAGGGGTAAAACCCGAAAACACCAATTTGATCTAGACTCGAATGGGAACGGGTGCACGACAATGGGCCTTGATGCACTCTTGGTTACGACACTCCCGGGGGATATGCTTTGGATAATTAACATTTTCTTTACAAACCATTATGAATGGATTATGAGTACATACTTCCTCAAAGAAAACATTTTTATGATTATGGATTATATCCATAAATAGTTTAATTTATGTTAAGTGTTTTACAAGTATGGAATTATGTATTTTAATTCATAAACTAATCTAGTTTATTCCATTGTTTAGAAATGACGCCTAGTGGGAGGAATGGAAACCGTATCAATGCACGCACTCCATGTAGGGATTTCCCCCCTACTCAAGATAATTATTGTGGATCTGGAGATAAAACTGGTGCTGATCAACTTATTACCATACTGGGACAACTCACTCAGGTCATGAATAATAACCTCACTCATATGGAGCACCCTGATCCACAACGTGGAGGATCAATGTTAGACTGCTTCATGAGGCAACAACCGCCAACAATTAATGGGGGTAAAAATCCATTAGTAGCTGAGCAATGGATAAACTCCTCAGAGAAAATATTCCACGCCATGGGGAGTAGAGAAAGGGAGAAGGTTGTCATGGCAGTCTACCGCCTCACTGGAGATTCCGATCAATGGTGGTCGCTAATTCAAAACACAAAGGAAGATGAAGAAGTATCAAGTATGGAATGGAGGGAGTTTAAGGAAATTTTCTTAGAAAAATACTTTTCACATGACCATCGAGCAGATATGGAAAGGCAATTTTTGAGTCTGAGGCAGAAGGAGGATGAGAATGTCGCAAAGTATGAGGCTAACTTTACAAGGTTAGTGAGGCCTGCAGCAGATTATATACGTAACCCAATAAGTAAGATTGATCATTTCTTTGATGGGTTAAAACCATTTCTCTATCGAGCTTTAGTATCACAATCATTCTCAACATACGAAGATATACTCTCATGTTCTATCAAGATAGAAAAGGAATTCTCTAAGTCTTATGACAAAAAAGTAAAGGAAGAGAAGAAGAGAATGGTAAAACAAGATATGGATAAAGGGAAAAGGGGAATGGAGGATTTTACATTATGCGATAATTTTGGGAAGAATCTCCCCGGTACTTGCCTAAAAGGAAAGGGAGTTTGTTATAAATTTGGAGAAAAGGGTCACCCAGCTCGTGATTGCAAGGGAAAGAAAGAGGCTGTCAATGTTGAATGCTACAATTGTAGAGAAATGGGGCATTATGCAAATGAATGTCCTAAGCGTCATGGAAACTTACCTCAGAAAAGGCCAATGGATCAAGGAAAATATTATTCTATTACTATAGTTGAAGTGGAATAATTAATGTATTGGTGCTTTTGGACTCAAGGAATATATTCTGGTTATAAGAATAATCTGATATATATAAGGATTGTACTGTAGTACTTGTTGTTTTCATTAAGGTTTTAATATTATGAAGGTAATCATATTTTTAGTATGTGACAATAAGATAATCTTTACATTGTTTGGGGAATCTGATGTTACAATTGATTTTGTAATTTAAGGACCTTTTAGAGAAAGTCTGGACGAAGGTATTTTGGATAACTATAAAGGTTGGAATGGATTAAGTTGAACTTTGGATAGTATTTTTTAAGGTTAAAACATTTATGAATATTATTTTTGGAATATTATAATACTATATTTTTAGGAAAAGGACAACCTGTAGGTTGGGGGATAACTCGTCGCGTTGGAAAAAGATGCAGAAATCGAACACACAACCATTGTGCAACAGGCCTTTATTACCTACCACTAGCCTACAGGAAGTCCCTGATTATTACAAAATAGTTTTCCTAATATAAATGGTATGTGTTAATACTTTGAACCTTGTACGATTAGGATAAATATAATATTTTTGAGTTCCATTATCTCTTTGAGTGAAAGATGTGTTTGTGGTAGAAATTAGTTGAAGGTTGAAGCTCTACTTGTCAAGCACATATATATATACCTATCTATTATTCTATGAATAAATTAATTCTTAAACTTTAGTAAAGGGATATTAAAACAAAAAAAATATGTTATCCTAATACCTTATGTCTTTTTGAACTGATAATATTTTAAATCAACATAGATTGAAGGCTTTGAGGCCCTCAATTTTACACTTGTTTGTGATTGATGACCTCAATCACTCCCTACAAATATTTATGTTTTTCCTCCAATTATATGTCTCTAATTTCCACCAATGTTCTCCTTATCGAGATCATAATTTGGTGGTGACTTTTTCATTTCTATTTCCCTCTTATTAAGGCTAAATTTTATTATCTCTATTTTCGATGTGGGTTTTCCACAATGGTATTTTCTATTTTCAACCTTTTATTTTTGAAAAACAATTTCAAATTGCGAGGACGCAATTTATTGAAGGAGGGGAGAATGTAACACCCCGAACTTCCATGATATTCTTCTCTTTCAATAATGCAATAGCTTGCATTGTACACAAGTTCGAGTTCTAACACACCGCGACTAATCAAAGTAGCTGTTATGAATAGTAATACCCACTTTTTGAAATTATATATATTTTATATTTCAAAATGGACTTCATTTTTGTATTCAGAATATCGAAATTAGCCTATGTTTAATTTTTTGTATTTTTATGAGAACTTCCAATTTTTTATGAATAGTGAAAAATACTTAAAAACAAATTTTTTAATCAAAATAATTTATAGTGATAAATTATACTATTGAGTGGTTATAAAGTGTAATTAGAATATATGTTTACCATTTTATCCAATGGTGGTCATTAGAATTAATTTTACTTTGAAATTGGACATAAACAATTGTCAATCTTTTGATATATATTGTTTCTTAAAAACACGATATTTGTTGTGACAGCGGGAATTAATTATAAAATTAATTAATTCAACTTATATGTTTGGAATTTTGTATAATAGACATCATCTTTGAATTCAGAATATCAATTATAGCTTAGGGTGAAATTTTGGCATTGTTCTAAAAAACTTCAATTTTTGATGAATAGTGAAACCACTAAGTGGTAGTTAAAAAACTGATTTTTTGTTTAAATGAAACATTACCACTTCTGTGATTTTATTTTAAAAAATCAAACATACATGGTTTTCATTATTAAGTAAAATGTGGTTCAATGGGATTAAAATAATTTTTTGGTGAATAGTAACCTTTAAGTTTAATTTATCGCGATTAAAGGTAATTAGTGAAATTTAAGGTAAAAATGATATTATAAAAATATGAAAATACCTTTACACTTGTCCTACCCCTATTGGATGAGTCATGGCCGACCATTACAATCCATGGGTCAACTTGGGGACCCCATGGATCCACTTTGGTAGGAAAATGACATTAAAAACCTTTTATTTAATGTTAAAATAAAAATGTCACAAACATGAGTTATTTTACTAAAAAAATTAAATGGGGTTATACAAGTCATATTTTTTACTATAAATATTCATTATAAATATAAAAATATTTCCTACGTCATTATAGTTTTTTATAATTTTTAGACATTAAATAAATTAAATTATTTATGACACCGTGATGATGCAGCGATTTCCTCATTAATTAACGATTTTAATAAAATGGAAGTATAATGTAAAATATAAGAATTACACTTGTAAAAATCCTATTAGATGAGTATATTTCGAACCCTTACCACCTTATACTTGAAATATATATGTTTGGGACCATTAAAATCAGAAACGCATTATATAATAAAGTAACATTTCATTACTTTCCAAAAGTGCCCCTCCTCTCCTCTTATAAAAGTCCCCCACCACTACCACATTATTTACAACTTCCAAGACATTTGGCTCGGCCAAACTCTGACCAAATACTCTCCCAACTTTGCTATATTTCTCATAGAAGCCTCACATTGGGAATAATTCTTCCCAAGGAAGGCTTTGGCTCAAATCAAAAAAGAGTTACCCGATTTTAAGGTAATGTCTTCTCTTATGTTATTTTGTTTTTTTTGCTTCTCCAACCCCCTAAACTCTTTTTATTCATTTCTTTTGTAACAACACCAGTATCCTAAAGATACTAGGATGTTGTTATAAGAATTATTCAAGCTACACTTACACACACTTACATCTAATGGTTAAAGAACATACTGTTTCTGTGGATGGCGAATTTCTACCTCACGAAACGATGATTGTTCAACACTCATATAACACCTTCAAAGGTGGCCATTAAGATGTCCCTATATTTATATATGATATATAATATTTTTATGTTTTACTTAAGCTTCTTTATTTTTCACTTATGGCATACCTTTATGGTTTCCATTATGGGTAAACGCGATATCTTCATTTTAGGAAGTGCGGACTACCGCCCCCTCAAAGTGATTTGAATCGTTAATGCCATATGTGGGATGTATAAAGGATGGAGTAAATGGTATTATACATTATATTATACTGTAATTATATTATACCTTTATATAATTATAATTTCATTCCATTAAATATGAAATAGAAATGAAAGTAGCGTTCATGCGTACGTACGGCTTACCGTCTCCATGGACGGTGCATTTCATTTCTTACCTCTAAATGTTATGTAATGTTATAAATGCATATATATACTGGATATATATGATATATATTATATCTACATAATTCATATAATTCTGTATATAATGGATATTTCACCACATGAACAACTTGTAATTATAAGAAGTTTATTTTTGACTCAGGTACCTAAGATCGACAAAACGCCCGTTATTAACTTAAATAATTACATAATGTTCATAACATGGTAATAAGTGATATAAAAGGAATAATGAACTTGAAAAATGTTCTTTAAGCAGGTAGATATTAACTCTAGTTTATTATTTAGGAGGTTAAAGAGCGGTCGAGTTAAGTCGGACACGAGGTAAGGGAATTTCTTAACCCAATTTCCATTTTTTGAGTTAATCTCCTACTTTCAAATTATGTCATGATATTATTATGTCCTATTTTGTATTTATAATTTATTTATGTGTAATTATAGTGAATACACATAATAGATCTATTTTATTTTAAAAAAATTATCTTTGAAAGGGACTTCGTCTCAATCTCCTTTCATTGAGGCATATTTTGTTTTATACACAAATTTCTTTTATACGGTGTATAAAAACCTTTGACTTTTAATTTTATTAAAAAGGAATCTTTTTATACAAAGTGTTTTTACTAAAAGACCAAAGGAATGTTTTTTACGTATGCGGCGACAACGACTTCTCTACCGCCGTGACTATTATTTGAGTTTCGGCTTCTTCTATAAGCCATAACTTTTTTAGAATGAAAAATAAATACCAAGATTTAATTTTCTTTTATTTTTGTATTGAAAATGGTTTTGAAAGTGTTTTTTATTATATCAATGTGTTGTATTGATATCTTGTGATTGAAATGTGGAAATGTTATGTTTCCTTTATGCATGTTTTATGTTATACGATTATGTTATGGTTTATGATATGTTTAAACCTTTTCATATGAGGAATGCATTGGACTTAATAAGTGACGGGTGGAGCCCGCTATAGCTCCTAGATGCATCGGTAGGTCTCATGAGACAAACTAGTGTCTTGGCACGAGGCCTTGACAAAATCTTATTTTTAGTCTTGGCATGAGGCCTTGTCTACGTGGTTATGATAGTCTGGCATTATGAATTCCATCATTATGAAAGTGGTTATTGATATTGCATGTGATTATTCGACCAGTAGAATATCCATGTGAATAAGTAAATAACATTTTCTCATTTTACTTTTTACATATTATGTTGAAGTTCAAGTTTAAAAGGCTTTTGTTTTAGTCATACATTGCCTTAAATGTTTATGTTTATTTATGAAAACTTCTGCTATATTGTTATCCTTACTGAGCATCTGAGCTCACCCCTTCCAATGTTTTAATTTTTCCAGGATGTGAAGAAGTATATTATGAATGAACTGCAGCGATAGTATGAGGGGATATGAATACAAGATGTTGTTGTAGTTTTGTTTTAATTTATGATGTAATGTAACATTTAGAAATGTGTCTAGTGTTTCCAAGGCTACTAAACTAAACATTCTTTCGAGACTTGATCTTTTGTGATCATGCCAATGTTACGCAATAATGCACCGACTCTGGGTAACTGGGGTCAGGGCATTACATTATCCTAGGTTATTCATAGCCATTTCTAAAACACTAAGATTGTGTTCTATTCTTAGACTTATCCTTAGGTTTCTTACTAAGGCATTCATATCCTAGTTTCCAAAGGCTGACTCTACCTTTCCTCTGATACCAACTATAACGACCCACACTTTACATACATTGTTATTACTTCAGAATTGAAGCACACTTATTACAACAAATAAAAAAACCAGGAAAGGACCGTATAGGTCTATAGTCTTTAAAAACTGGGAAACATAAACAGCTGGTTCATAAAGCATCTACATTGCCTCACATTTATTTCATCATATCTAGAGTCCCTTTTGGAATATCCTACTTAATAACCTTCTTCCTGACCTAGGGAAATAAAACATACAAAAGGGTGAGCTCAAATGCTCAGTAAGGGTAAACAAAATAAATATCAATCACATCATATACATAAGAACATAACTTTTGGAAATCTTAACCTGCAAAAGAGATCATAATTTCATAACATGGGATAAATCATTGAAGTGAAATTTAATCCCAATAATCATAACTTAAAACACGAAACTTTGTGGCATACACACATAATCATAGAGAATCATTTCTTATTAGTCAAGACTCATTTTCAAGACTATCTTAGTGGACAAGGTCCATTTTTGAACCGAGTTCATTCCTCGTTTTAGTCCTATTTCACTGAACCGGTTTAACCTGCAATTCCAACCATGTCTATCTCATGAGATATAGAATATTTACCCATTTCATTGGAGGAATATATAGGTCCCACACATCTCATAATGATTCCATTCTTATGTGTGCCACAAAATCATAAATCATACATCATTGCATAACCCATGTAATAAAAATGGGATTCTTAAACAACATGACATCATAAAACAATTCATATAAGATAAAGGAATTCATAAAAATAATTCCATCACAACATAATCAAATAAATGTAATAATAGGGATAGAAACAGAACCCTATATTATCTTAGATGGAAAATAATTTTGATAAAACACTTGCACTCCAATCTTGAGGAAACTATTCTTTCTACTTCAAAAACATTTTCCTTTCATAACATGTCATACAATTTTAAACTAAAAGAATTTGATTAAAAATAAACTTGAAAACTTGTAAAATAATCTTCTGGGAAATAATGTTTTAAAAATCCATTCATGCTGTATAAGTTAAAAAAACATTCTTCTCGTACTTTTGTCGGAAAAGTCAAAAAGTACCTCGTACAAAAAATGACAAAAGATTCCTTTAATATATTTTACTAAAAACTCACCGAAGGGTAAAATTGGATTTAGACAATTGTAGGTGGATGGAAAGAATTTTACATATTGAGGAAACATGGATGTGGATGATAAAATACACCCCGGTAAATTCCAAAGTATAAACAATCTCGGATAAAAATGATATTGTGATATTTCCCTTACCTTATGTCTGATTTGCTTCGTAAGTGTCTGAACCTACTGTATAATGAATTAAATAATGTTATTTACTTATTCCATAATCATAATTATTTTTATTGTGTCATATATGATCATATTCTTAGCTTCTTATTAGTAATATTTCATTACTACTTGTTATTCGGGTGTTTATTACTTTTTGTTCTTATGCGGGTTTTGTGGAATAAATTCTTAGTTTTCTTTTTAGGTTATAGATACCTCATTTACATAATGGTATTAGTGTAATATATATCATATTAATTCATTCAATTCATTTATATAATCATTATTCAATGACGATCATGTAGAACGAGTCGCATCACATCGTGGAGACGGTATTCCGTACGTACGCATGAGCGATGATATCGTTCCCATGATCGTGGAAGTGTATTTCAGTGTATGTATAATATTTCAGAATCAATATCAATTTACAATAATCATATATAGTCATTATTTACACCATTATACCCATCCAAGTAAGGTGTTGGTGGAAAATAGATTACACCACGGCATGGAGACGGTATTCCGTACGTACGCACGCGCGATGATTTCGTTTTCCGTAGGATGGATAGATGGTGAAATAGGGTTGTTTCATACATATAATAACATATCAGTATATGAGTGATACTGATGTTATTACTTCATAATGAAACAACTAAATAATAAGATGTGGAAGAAGAAACAAAGTTGAAATAATTGGTAACGGACATTACCTCTTCTTTGAAGCGCCTCGTTGAGACCTCCTCTTAGGGAACTAAACTTGGTCTTTGAAGAAGACCAGGACCCCTAGGATGTATCTAGGGAAGTGTAAAAGAGAATTTTTCAGGGGTTGGCCGAGTTTGAAGGCTCAAAGTGGTGTGAGGAAAAGAGGGAGGAGATGCCCTTTTATAAGGGAGGAGAGGGGCACCTTTGGAATAACTACAAATATTACTTTATTATAAAGTCAAATTCGGTTCTTAATAGCTCCAAATTAATATATTTTGAAGCTAAGGTGTGGATGGGTCGAAATACTCTCATCAAATAGAATTTATACAAGTTTAGGTCATTATATTAACTTTATCTTTTAGTTTTAACTCTTAGTTAATTAGATTGACATTTACCATGTCACTTTGTATTTTTATATTATATAGTTAATAAACTTACCATATATATCCAAGAGACCCCCAATTGGTCCATTAATGATACATCTATCATGATATAACTATCTTGGCCGAACCTTAGATTTTTAGGAATATAATAACAATTAATAATAAAATATTTGTTTTAAAATCTATTTTATGTCAATTTTGACACTATTTGGTAATTGATATTTTTGAAAATCATAAAAGAATGATTAGTTCGAAAAAAATTAATTAAATCAATACTAACATGTCATATTAACATATCAAATTATTTTAATTCATAAAAAGTCTCAAATTACATTTATTTGGGTATTTATAACATCAATTTTGTCAATATTTCATTAATAAGATAAATACTGCATCATCATTGTATCATAAATAAATTAACTTACTTTAAGTCTAAAATTTACAAATAAAATACCATTATGTTGGAAGTATTTTTATCTTTCTAATTAATAATTATAGTCGAATTTATCTTATTTATAACCATATATGAAAAATTATTTAGTTATTAAACTTTGATTTTAACTATTTTAACCCTTCTTTAAATAAATTGATAATAAATGTCCTAATCTAATCCAGGTGGGCCTAAATGGTCATATTTTATTCCTAAGGTTGTTTTTCATTGAATTACACTTATCCAATAGAATTATTACATGTGTTAGGGTAATAATAATAACACTTTTACCCTTAATTACCCTATTTACTTTTAACCAAGGTAAAAAAAAGTAAAAAGTTACTATTCACCAAAAATTATTTTCATCTCATTGAACCAAATTTTAGTCCTTGATATTAACCGTGTCTCTTGGATTTTCTAAATTCTACTCAGAGAAGCGGTAAAATTATGTTTTATGAAAAATTCAGTTTTTTTAACTACCACTTAGTGGTTTCACTATTCATCAAAAAATGAAAGTTTCCAGAAAAATACCAAAAATTAGGCCTAAGATATATTTGATATTATGAATTCAAAAATGATTACTATTTTACCAAATTCAAAACATATCAGTTACAGTAACTAATTTAAAAATTAATTCTCGTCGTCATAACAAATAGCGTGTTTTTAAGAGATAATAACTATCAAAAGATTGACACTTGTTTATGTCTGGTTAAAATGTGAAATTACATCCAATGAACAAAATTGTATTAAATTGTAAAAATATATTCTAAATATACTTTAAAACCACTCAAATTAATAATTTATCACTATTAATTATTTCGATTAAAAAAGTTGTTTTTAATTAAAATTTAGTAATTTTCACTATTCATCAGAATATGAAAGTTATCCGAAAAGTACCAAAATTTCACCCTAGGCTAATTTTGATATTCCGAATCCAAAAATGAAGTCTATTTTGAAAAATAAAAATTACAAAATTTCAAAAAGTGGTTATTACTATTCATAACGGCTAGTTTTAATAATATTTTAATAGCATATCGTTGTTTAGTGAAACTCGGTATTGCGTACGACGCAAGCTATCGAGAAAGGTCGCGGTTGCGTGTAAAGAAATACAAGCTAGTGTTGTCTGTAGTGAAAGATTCCTTTGATGATTTATATAACATAAAAACAAAATATTTATCATAAAAGTCTCGGGTGTTACAATGATACATCATACATCATGCATAAATTGTAATTATTACAACTATGAACACTGATGGGATGTAAAAAATTAAAAATAGTTTTTCTTAATAAAATATATGTTAAATTAAGATAAAATTGACTTTTCAAACACAAATTATACTTTTAAAAAATGGTATAATTATAATAATAAATTGAGGAATTATGAATAATGATTATTTTTATGAAATAGTGTGATTAAAACACCCCTATTTAAATTGAAATTTTAAAATAATTTTATTTTTTTATGCACTATAAATTTCACTATGTATTTTCACTATACATTTTCTATCCTATATTATTTTTAATAATGTTTAATTTTTATAGTTATTATTTATATTGTTCATAATTGAGAATTATTTTGGTAAAATAAACATCATTTATGAATTTCAAATGAAAAAATTAATTCATGGTAAATTTTTAGTATTTTTATAAGAATTTTCATTTTTATAGAATAGTGAAAATACTACATTGTACTTAAAAACTGTGTTTTTTGTTCAAATAAATTTTATAATTTAATTTGATTCAAAAAGTAAATAAATAAATCAATTATATATATTCTAATACAATTTAGATCATTAGAATCATTTTTATATTTTAATTGGATATAAAATCTTATTGAACTTTCGAATGTTCTTTTAACCCGCCTTCTCGGCACACCTACAAGATTGACATTAAATGTAATTCTCCCGCTAATGTGATTTGAATCAGGAAAAATTGATAACTAAGGTTGTGATATGTAATATATTTAGAGTCTAATAGGATCAACTTATTTTTTTGGCAAATAGTAACTTGACCATTTTGAATAGTAATGTTACCCTTATGAATAGTTATATGACCCTTATGAATAGTAAACTGACCAAATGAATCGTAACCCCACCTATGAAAGTAAAAAAATAGGAATCTCATAAATTTTAATGTGACATAGTTTTTTCTTAGTATAAGTAATGAATTTTTTTTTAAGATAACACTTGTGTATTAGTATTTTTATAAAACCTAAATGTTTTTTTTACAAATTTATAATTAATATTGTTATTTAAATTAGAATTTATTTTATGTGACCTTAGTTGATTTTATGAGACCATGATAAAATTACACAATGTTATAAAATAAGTTATAATTTTAGAATTGGTATTTTTTGAGTAAATTATAATTTTTCATAAAAATTAAATTTCCCTTATATAGAAAATTATTTTGATAAAATGGAATAAATTTTTGAACTCCATATATAGAAAAATTGTTAGGTAAAAGTTTTTGGTATTTTTATAAAATACATTAGTTTTTCATGAAAATTAAAAATATAGTTTGAGTTTTTCGATATGTTTAATGACATCATAACTTTGTCAAAATAATGTAATGAGTAATATAAAACTCTAGTCGAATCTTCTTGATTAAAATAATGTAACAGGATTACCAATTGGCTGATACCATGTTTAAATACCATTGGAAATCCCATGGTTTTGATAGTACCACTATTGAGATGTCCAAGGAAATTAAAAAATACTCCATCATTTTTTCTATAAATACCCTCACATTTCATCATTTACATTCATTATAAATTCATCCTTCATGATTATTTGATAGTATTAACTCCCATATATTCCTCCCTATGTTTCCTCAAGCCCCCAAGGTCTCGATCATCGATTTTGAGGAGTTACTGTTCAAGGTAAGGGAAACCTCAACTTCTCTTTTCTTTTCAAGTTCTATTTTAATTTGGTATGACTTTAATATTTCTATAATATGTTCTTCTATTCATTTTATTCTATCTCATTACTATGTTAAGATTATTTTATGAATGGGAAACCCTTATCCCCACTCTTTTTAATGTTTTCAAAAACTATGTTTTATTTCCCTTATTCTGCAGATTTTACTTCTCAAAATTTCATTCATTTTCAAAATATATTATTTTATTATCTTTTGTGAATACCCAAACCACTTTCTTCTCAAAGGGTATTCACATATATTTCAAAATGATCTATTTTATGCTTGTATTAACACACATGACCCCTCTTTCCTTTTATGTGGGTTTAAAATGACCAAAGGATGTTGTTTTTAAGGTCTTTCTAAAACACCGTGATTTTTATATGAAATCCATTTCTTTTATTCACCATGGGTTATTTATGAAATGTTTTATGGTTATATTTTTGTGCCAAATTAATTAAGACTTATGAAGGGTAATCCCAGATAGCGCTTCAATGCATTGGGTTAAGAATTTAATATCTAAATATTACATGTTTTATGATGCCTTATTGAATAACCTTCGTAATAATGATTTAGGATGCCTTGGGGATGGAATATGGTGGCATTATTGTGAATGTCCAAAATAACTTTCTTATACACATATAGATTTCATTATTCATGTTATTTATTTTATGGTATGTGTAAAAAATTTCTCTTTATTTGATATTAAAACAAGATTTATTACATAAAATTACACTTAATATAACTCTTAATATTGATAGGTCTAGTGTATTTTGGGCTTAGGAACATTAAATAACAACATAAACCATGAAATGCAATATCCTTATTGAAAAACTCATTAATATTACTACAACGTTCTATCATATATAACACTACATGGGATAACTTGAGGACATACATAAGAAAGGGGTGAGCTATAAATCCTATTAAGGTATAAACATGGAATAAACTGAGGATAATGATACATATTAGACAATGAATATCATGGAGGCATAAAGAAACATGAATATAAAATCATGACAAATCCTGATAATTAGAACATGGAAATGTGGCAACAACATATAACATGATATAAGAATGATTTAAGACACATTGCACATGGAGTATCATGATTGAACCTTAATTAAACATGAATTATCATTCGTAAACTCTCATTTTACCTGATATATCATGATACTAAAAATTACCCAATGCATTGAAGTGCTATCATGGTGCACCCTTTATAATCATTTCATTTTCATGCTTAAGTGTGCCACATGGATCATAAAACATTAATTTATTCAACATAAAAATTTTAATCCAATATATAGAAATGTAGAATAAATACATTTAAGTCCCCAATAAATAGTTTTATGTGCATAAATGTGAATAACCTTGATAGATAAATGGGTATGGTATTGACTATACGATTATTTTCACATGGAAAATCGCTGTGCAATTTCTACAACATAATAACATCATGTATAAATTAATAAAATGGATTGATGATAGGTAACATGGTATAACATCAATTATATATGAAATTTAGAGTAAGATGAACATTTAATGAACTGTACAAACATAGTAAAAAAGAATTCATAAGACATAACATAAAAGGAATGCATGTTAAATGAGACAGGTGGAAGATTCCTTACGGGGTTTTGGCATAGTAACATGTGTATTTAAAGGATCATCGGGGAATCTAATTAGAAATTAAGGGAGCTGTCATAATTTATACTTCAAATTTATAAAGAGGGGGAGGTGATAAATCATACCCCATTAGTAGTAACTGAAAATAAATGGTCATTACAAGATAAAGAAACTTAGATAAAGATGAGAAAGGTAAGTCCCCTTACTTGGATGTGTGATCCCAATGGCTTGGGAGAGGATTCTTTGGAGCTCAATTGAATCATGGGATGACTCTATAAAGTATTGATTTGAGTTTGGTAGGGATTTAAAGAGTTTCAGTGAATAGAAATAGGAGCACGGGTGGTTTTATGTAGGAAAGGAGGGGGAATTTTTTGTTATTTTTCTTTTGGACACTACACACTAAAATATTCAGAACCAAAAACCATCCCATGGTTTCCCTCATGTTTTCTACCAAAGGGGAGTTGTATAAAATATTGTATAAGGCCTAGGGCCAAAAATATTAAAATATTTACCTTTCTTATGTGGAGGTGAGTCACACTTTCAATGAAAATGTTTAAAATTGTTAAAATATTTAATTATTCTTGGAGGATTCACCAAGGCTTTATAAAATAAAATATAAAACATAAAATCACATTAATTTAAAGTTAAAATATGTATTTGGACTAATACACCTTTAAAAATATATATTACCCCACTATTGGGTCATTATGATGTCATGAAACACACTATATTTTTATATTGTATTTAATTTTTACCCAAAAATTCGACTCTCTCAAAAAATTTGGAAAATACTCCATTGGATAATTTTAACATCCTGATTCCAAAAATAATATTCATTTAATATAAATAATTTTTTAAATATGTGAATTTCCACTTTTAAAATAAAAAACTACTTTTTTTCAAAATTGATGGGTTTTTATAAAAACAGATTTCAAAACCTAGAAAAATTACATTTAAATTTACAAAAATTATATGATCATTTATAATTAATATAATTAATTTAATAAAAATATTTTACTATTAAAAAATTATTTATTTTATTTATCCATTAATTCATTAAAATTGATTTCTTAATTAATCAAAAATACTATTTGTGCTTTAAAGATCATTTATAAAGTAACAATAATTTTATAAAAAATATATTCATTATTTTATAAAAAAATAATGTACATAATTATATTTATAGGGTCTTGTTACATATCCCTTCACTAGACCAATATAATCCCTAAGAATAAGGTGGGCTATGGTGGGGATTTCAATGGGTCATTCGGTGAGCATGGTTTGGGTCGTTATCTCGATGAGCATGAAATTATCTCATAAAAGGTTTCTCGCATTCTTCAGTTGTTAGATCTCGATTTGTACATAGTCTAGGGAAATTCCAAGGAATACTATCTCTATCGAATGTTCTGATAAATGGGATTTATAGGGTATGATCCAACTATTTTAGGCCATCACTTCTATTCTTTGTTCCCAAAAGGACTTCTTAAAACCCAATATTTATACTAGTCATGTGATCATTGTTCAATGGATATATTATCAATGGTAATGATTCTTAATTATTATTTAAAAAAAACAAGTGAATGTGTTTTCTCTAACCGTAATACATTTAACTAAATAAAAAGGGAAATTTTATTTATAAATGATTGGTTCGTTACATTCTTCCACCCTTTTGAAATTTTTCACTCGAATGTTTCTTTTTCCACGCTGAAACATATGAGGGTAACTCTACTTCATCACCTCCTCTAGTTCAACATTCTTTCTTAAAACATGTAGTTTCTACGCAAATCTTTGATGAGGGGAATTATCATATTTCATAGAACTTTTTCTATACAATATAAAATATTCACCGACTAATTCTCATAGGAAAGGTAATTATTCAATGGTATCGCCACTGGATTGAGATCATGTGATGGACCTGGTATATACATTATTAAAAGTGATGCATGTAACTCATCATGTACTTGAGACAGATTCAGTGGGAGTGATAGTCGATATTCCACTGCTCTAATGTGATCGAGGGTCTAAAAAGGGCCGATGTACATGGAAAAAATCATTCACTTATTCCCTTATATCATCACCCTCTTCTATGGAGATATGTGGAGGAAAACCATATCCCCATCATCATTCAATAGGTCACATCGACGATTGTCAGCATAGCCTTCTTTTCAACTCTAAGCATCTTTGATATGCTGCTAGATAATCTTAACCTTCTCGATCATTTCCATTATCATTTCAAGATATAGAATTTTTCATTCCCCAACTTCATCCCAATATGTTTGTGTTATGCACCTCTTCCCATAAAGGGCTTCATGGGGATCCATTTGGATGCTTGAGTGGAAAATGTTGTCATAAGCTAACTTGACCAATGGAATGTTTTTATCCCATCAACCTTTAAAGAACATTATGAAATATATCAACATGTCCCCAAGTGTTTGGATAGTATAAAAAATTCCATTAGTTTTAGGATAATTAGACGTTATGATGTTTAGATCAGTGTCTAGATCATGTTGGATAATTTTCCAAAACATAGAGGTGAGTCTTGGATCTCAATAAAACACAATCGATAGTGGTACTCAATACAGCATTATCACATCTCTGATTTATATCTGTGCTAGTTTATCCTATTAAAAATACTCTCAAATCACAATGAAGTATACAATATTTGTGAGTTGATCCAAAAAAACCAAGATAGCATTATTTCTCTTGGATTTCTATTGACATCTTTGGTGATGTTTTCCCATTTCCATATTGGTATGGGTAATGGTTTCATCATCCCCTTATAATTTTTCCTTTTCTCCCTCACTTGTTGAAAAACAAGAAACTTTGATGTATACCCAGCGATCTCCTTCTTCATGTTATCCCACCAATAGTTTTCTTGGAGATCTTGGTATATATTTGGGTTTTTTGGTGAATAGAGGATTTTGACCTATGTGCATCATCCAATAGTTCACTCTTTATGTTATAATTTCATTTAGAATGTATTCTTCAACCATATCTCACACTTCCTTCTTCGTTAATATTGATCTTTGATGATTTCCCTTTTCTGATAGTTTTCTCTTTCTTCTCTATTCCCACATTAAATTTTTGAGCATCGTTTAACCATTGAAAAATAGATGGTTGAAAAAAAAAATTTGAAAGGATTGATTATGTTCCTTTATTTATGATTATAATTTCCACTTCCTTCAAATATAAGAAGATCAAATCCTTTTTAATTATCTTTATTGATAGAATTGTTGGGTCCTTTCTAATTGGAGCATCTTCAACCTTGTTATCCTTCCCAGGATGGTATTGGATTACAAAATCTTAACCCTTGATATTCCCTATCCATCATTGTTGGAACATATTCAACTCTTTCTAGGAGAATATATATTTGATATTTTTTTGATCTGTATATATTTCACACTTCTCCCCAAAGAGATAATTCTGACAGATTTTCAATGCAATGATCACATATACTAACTCCAGATCAGGCATGGGATTGTTTTTATCAAGAAATATAAACATCCTTGAGGTGAACGAAATGAAGTTTTCATTTTTCATCAACACACACCGCAATCCCTTCTTCGAAACATTGCTGAATATTACAAAGAGTTACCCACTTGTGGTTAGTGTGAGTACATGGGTAGTGATACTCCTCCTATTCAACTCCATGAAGCATTCCTCGCATTCAACATTCCATGAAAACTTAACTCCCTTTTAATTTATCTTATAATAGAGTTCAACAATCATGATAATGTTCTTAAAAACAGAAATTAATACCCACCTAACCCAAGGGAGAACATGATATCCATTATATATGTTTTCCTTGGCCATTCATCGATTGACTTTTTCATGGAAGCATCCACATATATCCGATTACTTATAATTATATTCCTCAATAATGATACTTCTTTCAACTAGAACTCACACTTATTGTAATTCACATAAAGCTTCTCCTTTCACAAGGTTGTAATCATAGTTCTTAGATACTCCCCTTTATCCTCTTTGGTTTTGGAGTGTATTAGAATATCTTTTATAAAGACTACTATAAATTTTTCAAGGAAACATCTAAAGAATATATTCATCAATTCCATGAATATTTTTGGATAATTTTTGAGTCTGAAGGCATCACTATAAACTCATAGTGCCCATACCTTATACGAAAATCCATCTCAGGGATGTCGTCATTCTTCACCCTTACATGGTAATATCCAGACCGCTGATCCACCATGGAGAAGTATTTTCCTCCACATAGATGATTTAACAAGTCATCCATTTGGTGAAAAGGATACTTGTTCTTTATCGTGATTTTGTTGAGCTCATGATATTCGATTCAAACGCACATTGACCCATCCTTATTCTTGATGAAAAGGATAGGTTCACCCCATTGGGATGCTCTTGGGAATATAAAAACATTATCTAGATTATACTGTAATTGATTCTTTAGCTCTTCAAGTTCCATAATTGCCAATATATACGAAGTCTTGGATATTGGCAACACCCCATGTATAATATCTATTTATAATTCAACATCTCTTCTAGGAGGAATACCATGCAATTCATTAGGAAACAAATAAATGAATTCACTCACAATAGGCGTGTCTTAGATGATGATTATTTCCTTAGAATCAATCATTTGGGATCGATATGGTTTATAATAGGGAAATAATATCCATCCTAGAGATGAAGGTTCTAAATAAGATTCATCCTTATCCTTGGATTTTTATAGAATCAGGGGTCAATTCTCCATATGAAGAGTGATTTCCTTCTCCCAGAAATTTGAGTTTTATCTATATAAATAATGAAAACCCATGCCCAGAATTGAATAAACTTCCACAAAAGGATGTTTGATAAGGATTTAAAATATTTTTATCCCACAAATGTTGATATGGGAGGAGTTATATACATGGAATGTAATAATTTTCCCATTTTCCATTTTCATCGACATCTCCACTTTCATGCTTTGTGGTGTTCTTTGAATAGTTCAACTAAACATTTGTGATATAATGTAATTCATAGCACTAGAATAAAAAAGTATTTTCACTATTATTGAATGAATAACTAGCGTACCTATCACCATATTGTTTTCGGGGTTCACCTCAGCAGCAGTGGTGGAAAAAGATCACCCTTGTTTCCTTGGAGGTTGTTTGTTTCCTCCAAAAACCCTTTTCTTAGGGAATTTATTCGCAAAGTTCTGTAGTTACTTGCAGTTTTTGCAATGAACATTACATTAAGGGTCATCCAGAGCATTCCTTTCCTCTATCACATTAATAGGTTTCTCATGTTGGCAATTTTTTTCCAGGTTCCCTTTTTATCCACGCCAATAGCATTTCTTTGATCCCCTTAGTAAATTTCTAGGGAGTTTCATTCTACAATTATAACAATAGGGGTGATATAATTTCATGGCGCTAATGGATATCTTTATTAGAATTTTAGAATTAAACTCCACTCTTCACATCTTATCCCCATGATGCCCATGAGATTCTTTGATATTATTTTTGACTATCATAGAACATTGGAAAATTTCTTCATAGATGTCAACGTCATTTATCACTAGGGATTTCTATAGTCTGGGTTTTATCCCACAAAAGAAGTGGTCAACATTACATTCATGGGAAACAAAAAAGATGGAGGTGTATCATGTAAGCATTGTGATGTTTTACTCATATGATCCAATGGATTTGTCATTTTTTTATCAAGGGAAGGTATGTCCCATCCCATATTAAGTTGGAGGGTGTGAGGAAAATATTTATCTAAATTTTTTTTCTAGGAATCCTACCATTCCATCGCCTTGATCTCGTCCACAAGCTTCATATTTTTGATCAATTTTAACCATTGATTTGTTTCACCTTCCATATGATAAGAATCTAGAAGAAACTTATCTTTTTCAGAGCATTGGATGACAGGGAAGATCTTATCAATGGATTTGATCCATGGTTCGGTGATTTATGGATCAAATGATCCATTGAAAAACGGATGCCTTTATCACGTGATGATCTTGATTGAGACTTATTAATTCTTTGGGGGGGTGGAAGTTCTTATTTACCAAAGTTTTGACTATGAACTTGTGTTAAATGAGATATTATCTAGAAAATGTTTGTGATTCCCACTCCCATTGAATTGGGCATCTCATTATGGTAGTCATCACATTGATCTTCACATCAATTGTTAGCATGATTCTTTCAATTACCAACCATTTTCTAGAATATAAGGGGAAATTAGGGGTAATTATTTTGAACTATTAAACAGATAAAGGGTAATCCAATGACATTAAAGAGATAACATATAAATTAAATTTATCTCCATAAATTATGAACTTATGGAATTCAATATATGTTATTAATTAGCTATCTCCTAATATATATTCTTGTGGGGTTCTTTCTTATTGTTACATTAATAATAGTTTGTAATGATATTATGTATTTAGAAATTAATATCCCCTAGGAGTGTCAATATAGGTGCGCATTAAGACTCATTGTTGTGTAATAGATTACCCTGAGTTAGGCCCAGAACATCTTGTCAGAGTTGCTACTCCTATGTAGATCTGTTCCAGAACCCCGTCCACATGTAGTATCTATAAAGGGATGTATTTTATTGATAAACCAATCAATATATACTCACCAAAATTTTGGGATGTTTTTCTTATACTTAGTCTTATCCATATGACTTTTACTAGTGTTTTCAAATCCTAATCCAAAAATAACTAAACATGTCCTTTGATACCAACTATAATAACCCTACTCTTTATTTCATCTTAAAAAAAAATTTATTACATAAAATTAAACTTAAAAAAATAGAATTTTGATAGGTCTACTGTATTTTAGGATTAGGAACATTACATAACAACTTAAACCAATATATACCACATCTTTATGAAAACCTCCTTAGTATGACCACAATATTTCTTCGTAAGTCAGAGAGATAAAACATTACTTCATTCAATATCATAATTTAATTACATAATATAGAAATATGTAATACATAAATGTATGTCTTCAATAAATAGGTATATGTGAATAAATTTGAATACCCTTGATAGATTAATGTTTATGGTATTCACTGCACGATGATTTTGGCATGGAAAGTCGAGGTGCAATTTCGGCAGCATAACAAAGTCATAAGGAAATTCATAAAATGGGTTGTTCAGAGGGAAATGGTACTACCATAACATAGATATGAAATTTACTATAATAGGAAAATTTAGTAAATATCCATAAATAGTAAAAATTAATTCATAAGACATAATAGAAAAGGAATGCATGTTAAAGGAGACTGATGGAAGGTTCCTTATGGAATTTCGGCATAGTAACAAGTGTATTTAAAGTATAATAGGGGGAATTAATGAGGGAATTATGGAATTATCATCAATTTAACATAAAATATATTATATTGGGGAGGCACAAAATTTTACTCTATTATTTTTAATTTAAAATAAATGGGAATAACAAGATAAAGAAACTTGGGTAAAGATGAAGAATGAATGCTCCCTTACTTGGATGTGTGATCCCAAAGGCTTAAGAGAGGGTTATTGGGAGAATTATGACACCTTGGGAGGACTATAGGGAGTATATATAATACATTGGTCAAGATTAAAAGTGTTTGAGCTAAGAAAAATAGGAGGGTGGCTGGGTTTATATAGGAAAGGTGGGAGAATTCTTTATTATTTTGGTTTTGGACAGTACACACTAAAATAATCAAAAGCACAAACCATCCAATGGTTTACTCCCATGGTTTATATCAAATGGATTGATATAAAATATTTTATAAGGACAATGGCAGAATATATTAAAGTATTTCCCTTTCTAATTTGGATGAGATTCACAGTCTCAGGGAAATTGTTTTAAATTATTAAAATATTTTTTAAGTCTTGAAGGATTCACCAAGGCATTATAAAATAAATCAAAAAAGTTCAAAAATAATATTATTTTAACGGTAAAACATTTATTTGGATGAATATACCTTTTATAATATATGTTACATCACTATTGAGTCATTACTATGTCATAAAACACACTATATTTATATTGCATTTAGTTTTTACCAGAAAATGCTTATGTCTTAGAAAATTATGAAAAATTAACCATTGGGTAATTTCGAATCCCTGGTTCCAAAAAATAATTTTCATTTTATTTAATTATTTTTTTAAATATGTGAATTTTTACATTTAAAATAAAATGCATCTTTTATTGAAAATTGGAAGGTTTTGATAAAAAACAGCTTTAAAACCCTAATAAAATTATGTTTGACTTTATCAAAATTATATGATCATTTATAATTAATAAATGTAATTTAAAAATAATATTTTATTATTAAAATATTAATTATTTTAAAAAACCACTAATTCATTGCAATCGATTTCTTATTTAATCAAAAAAACTATTCATGCTTTAAAAATCATTTATAGAGTAACAATAATAGGATAAAAATATATTCCTTAATCTATACAAAAATAATATACATAATTCTATTTCTAGGTTCTTGTTACATATCTCTTTATTACACCAAAATAATCCCTAAGAATAAGTTGGGTGATGGTGGGGCATTCATTGTGTCGTTCGGTGAACATGGCTTGGGTCGTCACCTCGATGAGCATGAACTTCTCCCATAAACAGTTTCACTCATGCTTGAGTTATTGTTCTCATCTAAGGATTTGTCTAGGGAAAATCCAAAAAAATGATATCTCCCATGGAAGCTCTAATAAATGGGATTCAAAGAGTATGATCCTACTAGTTGAGGCCATATCTTCCTTTTTCTGTGCCCAAAAGGACTTGGTAAATCCCTATATTTATACTAGTCATGTGACCATTGTTCAACGAATATATTATCGATGGTAATGATTCATAAGGATCATTTCACCAAAATAAGTGCATCTGTTTTCAATAACCATAATACATTTAATAAAATAAAAAGGGAATTGTATTCATAAATGTATTGGTCATTACACTATGCCTCATTTTCATATGATCATTTCTGGTTATATGCCTCTTTCTCACACTCTGAGTGTTTCTTTTTCCCTTCCTAGGCTTTATACTCACCCCTTTATTTGATATATGCCACTAGGTTATGATATGTGGTCATTGTACTTAGTATGAACATATTATGATACATTTCATGTGGAGTAGAAGATTTTTTTTACATTTTCGTGTAATATGTACCTCATTTTCGAGACACTAACCCTAAAATAATATCTGAATTGCTAAATGATCCTCTTTTTGTACAATGAAATTCAACTTTTATGTAATGAAATGAGGAATGACATAGTTAGAATGAAATTATGGTTTAGTTATTAGCGAAAATTAGGATTTTAAATCATTAGAAAGAACTAGAAAGAAAAGTTTAAATATCAGAAAATATACTCGTATTTTGCTAATATATTCTGTAAGTGGTTTCCAAACAAATAAATATTTATCTGGATACAAAAAAGTAGATTTAGATCTAGTTCATATATACCAAGGGGTGAAAACTCAGATAAGGTGTGTCTGTCTTGACTCAACACAACTTAGTACACAACAATGGGTCATGCTTCACTCTTAATTTGACACTCATATGGGATATGTTGGGTTAATCAGAAACTTTTTATGAACCATTATGAAGGATATATTGAAATTTAATTATTTTCCAAAAATAATATTTTTTAATAATGTTTTTTTAAGATATAAAATTACTTCATAATTATAAGATTCATAATAGTAACAAATTTCTAATAAAAAAATTAGGGGGACTCAATTTCATTAAGGGGAAGTATGTAACGATATGAAAAATGTACAACTTTTATTATGGATATCTTTCCTCCCAAAAACGTTTTATTATATTTTTACAATTTAAGAAAATATAATGAATTTTTATTTCTTGAGATCATCACACATCATGATTAAATTTTTATTAGTATATTTATGAACAACAATGGGAAATACACATTTGAGTATATTTTTTCTTAATAAAATATATGTTTAATTGAAGAGAATTTCATAAATTGACTTTTCAGACCTAAATTGTACTTTTTAGAAATGATATAAATATTATAATAAATTAAGGTATTGTAAATAATGATTATTTTAATGAAATATTATGATTAAAATATCCATTTTAAAATTTAAATGATAAAATAATTTTATTTTTTTACGTTCCATAAATTCCACTATGCATTTTCACTATTCATTTTCAATCCACTATTATTTTTAATAACTAAGAATTTTTATAGTTAAAAGTAAAATTTATCATACGTAGAGAATTATTAGTGTAAAATAAACATCATTTTTAAATTTTTAATTCTATAATAAATTTAGGGTTAATTTTTAGAATTTTCATAAGAAGTTTCATTTTTTGATGAATAATAAAAAATACTACATTGTAGTTAATCATAGTTTTTTTATTTAAATAATTATTATACCTTAAATTTATTATTAATGTCCAAATAGAACAAGTATACATATTTTAATCCAATGTATATCATTTTAATACTTTTTATATGTGAATTGGATATTAGAACATAATAAACTTTTAAACATTATTTTTACCTGCCTTCTTGCCACACATGTGGGATTAGTATTAAACATAATTTTCTCTCTTATGTTACTTGAATTTCAAAAAATAGACATATATGGTTGCGATCAGGAAAATATTTAGAGTATTATAGGATGAACTTATTTTTGTGAATAGTAACCTGATCCTTTGGAATAGTAATGTTACCCTTATGAATAGTAAAATGACCCTTATGAATAGTAAATCCACCAATGAATAGTAACCTCACCAAAGAAAGTATAAATATAATTTAGGCATCTTATAAATTTTAATGTGAGATAATTATATCATAGTGTAAGTAAATAAATGTTTTAGAAATCATTAGTTAAGTATTAGTATTTTTATAAATATAAATACTTATTTACAAATTTATTATTAATTTAATGATTTAAAATAAATTTCATTTTCATGAAATATAATCATAAATTAATAATTCTTTGTCTTATGATTATAAGTTAATTTTATGATACATTAGTTAAATTTTCAAAGTATTGTAAAATCAATTATAATTTTAGAATTGATATTTTTTTGAGTAAAAGATTATTTTACATAAAATTTAAATTTCTTGTATTTATAAAATTATTTTCATAAAGGGGAGTTCATATTTTAACTGTACATCTCGAATAATGTTTAGATGAATTTTTGGAATTTTTCTGAAATACTTTAGTTTTTCGAGAATAGTAAAAATACAGTTTTAGTTTTTCGTTATGTTTATTGACATCATAAAAATTTAAAAATGATTTAATGAGTAAAATAATTTTTTTTACTTTTGGGGATTATAATAATGTAATTAGTGTCCCAATTTTCTAATACCATGGGCATTCCCACAGTTTTTTGAATACCACTACTGAGGTGTCCAAGGAAATTTATAATAAACGCCCTCAATAATGCTACAAATACCCACCCATTTCATTATTTTTGTTCATTAAAAGTTAATCCTCCATGAATGTATTATTGTATTACCTCCCAAAGAGTCCTCCCAAGGTTTCCTCAAGTCACCAAGGTCCCGATATTCAAAAACATTCTGAGTCACTCTTCAAGGTATGTTAAATCTCAACTTCTCTTTTCCTGTCATGTTTTCTTTTATGTGGTATGTCTTTTAAATTTCCATACAATATTCTTATATCAATTTTATTCTATAATTTTCTAAATTAAGATTCTTTTTGGAATGTGATAGCCTTGTCCCTTCTCTTTTTAATTTTTTCTAAAACCATGTTTTATACCCGTTATGCTGTCGATTTTACTTCTCAAAAACTCTCTCTTTTTTAAAAGAAATTATATTGTTTTATTTTCTAAATATCCAAATAAATATTCTCAAAGAGTACTCACCTAGATTAAAAAATGAACTATTTTATATTTTTAATAACATACTTTAAAACTTCCTTCCATTTATATGGGTTTAAAATCACAAAAGTATCTAGTTTTTAAGCACTTTATAAAACAACAAGATTTTGATATGAAGTCCGTTTATTTTATTGTCAACGATTTGTTTATTAAATGTTTTATAATGATATATATAGCATCCCGTCTTTTTATAACATAACTTTTCATTCCATTACACGGAACTGAGGATCTTTAAGGTTTAGTGTCTTGGAAACAAGGAACATAAAACATGAAACAAAAAAAACATTCTTCTTAAACACTTGAAAGGCTTCTCCTCATGTTCACCCTAGGATCATTACTGCATCTCATAACCTGGGGACATACATCAAAAGGAAGGGTGAGCAGAAGGCCCAGCAAGGGAAACAAGTGAAACATTTTACATATGAACTTGAGATACATCAATAAAGACATGAAAAGAAATTTAAGGCATGAGAAAGAAATAATGAGATACATCATAAAAAAATAACATTTTTCATAACATGAAGATATGGCTGAAACATTTAATATTGACAATCGTTTCGTTTCACCAAGGTCCATCCCCAAGGTGTCGTTAAAAATTACCAAGGTTATTCACCATGGCGTCGTTAAAAATGGTCATCTCTAGAGATTAAGTCTTTACCCAATGCATTGGAGCGCTATCAGGGCGCACCCTTAAATTTGCCTTTATTATCATGTGATCCACATATATCATCATCAAACAATTCATAAATAACCCATATATCATAAAATAAATGGGTTTCATTTCATAATCATAACGTTTTAAAAACTGCTTTAAAGACATGATCTTTATATCACTTTAAAACCCACAGAAAAGGAAGGTGGGTCTCATGTATGTAAATCCCATAATTTAAAATAGAACATTTTGGTATATATTTGAATACCCCTTTATAAGAAAGAGCTTTGAGTATTCACTTAATAAAATAAAAGGACTTTAGAAAAAGAGATAGACATTTTGAGACAGAAATTCTGCAGCATAACGGCAATGTTCCGAGGTTTTAGAAGACATTAAAAGAGAGGTAAAATGGGTCAAACATTCATAAATGACCCATAAAATAGTACATGGACAGAATAATAAGGATACATGATCATGGTAATGAGATTTCAAGGACATACCATTTGAAATGAAAAACATGGAAGGAAGAAAAAAAATTAGATTTCTCTTATGAAAGTTCGGCAACCTAACAGCGTTACTTAAACCTCAACAAAAAATGATTTGAAAAGATCAAATAGGATCTCTCATCATGTGAACATAAGAGTTCATTATGATAGATATAGAGATAATTCCCCAACATAACAAAAAGGAACTTGAAAGAATTGACATGAAAGTAGAACTTCAAAACGAGAAGGGTGAAGAACCACTTAAAAATTCGGCAGCCTAACGGCGCCACTTAAAACATCAAAATACTGAATTGAAGAGATAAAATGGGGTCTCTCATCATATGAACATAAGAGTCTAGTATGATATATATAGAGATCATACCCCAATATAACAAAAAGGAACTTGAAATAATTGACATGAAAGTAGAACTTCAAAACGAGAAGGGTGAAGAACCACTTAAAAATTCGGCAGCCTAACGGCGCCACTTAAAACATGAAAATACTGAATTGAAGAGATCAAATGGGGTCTCCCATAATATTAACATAAGAGTACAGTATGATATATATAGAGATCATACCCCAATATAACAAAAAGGAACTTGAAATAATTGACATGAAAGTAGAACTTCAAAACGAGAAGGGTGAAAAACCACTTAAAAATTCGGCAGCCTAACGGCGACACTTAAAACATCAAAATACTGAATTGAAGAGATAAAATGGGGTCTATCATCATATGAACATAAGAGTCCAGTATGATATATATAGAGATCATACCCCAATATAACAAAAAGGAACATGAAAGACTTGAATGAAAATAGAACTTGAAAACGAGGAAGGTGAAAGAATCCCTTAAAAATTCGGCAGCCTAACGGCGCCACTTAAACATTCTTAAAACGAATTGATGAGAGAAAGGGGGTTATCTCATCATATGAACATGAAATAGGCAGTAGGATGAATATAAAATAACATCCTCCAACATAAGAACATGGAGTATAAAAGAAAAGACATAAAAGAGATTACTTGAAAAGAAAGAGAGAGGTCGGATCCCTTACCTTAAAATGTAACTCTTAAACCTCAAAGGTTGGGACCTTGAGGGCTTGGGGGCACCTTTGGAGGACTCCTTGGGAGGTAATGAGACCATAAATTCGTTGGGAATGAGTGGGGAGTCGAATGGATGAGAGGAGGGCTTGGTATTTATAGGGAAAGTGAGGGGGCAAGGCATTAATGGCCAAGGGACACCTCACATGTGCTTTTCTCAAACCCATGTGCTCTCCCTTGCCATTTATCATGGAGTTAGGCCACATGGGCCCCCCAAAACAATAATTCATCACCCTTGGCCGGACAACCCTCAAAAGATCTCATGAAATCATCATGACACCGTTATGATGTCATTAAACATACCGAAACCCTAAAACTGTATTTTTACTATTCACTGAAAATTCAACTTTCTCAGAAAAATCCCAAAATTTCACATTAACCAAATATCAAAGCACTGATTTCAAAAATGAAATCCATTTTATAAAAATAATTTTCTAAATATTTTTAATTTAATTTTTAAATAAAAACACTATTCATCGAAAATTCATTTTTTTCAGAAAAAAACCCCAAAAATTACCATAACATAATATCGATGCTCTGAGTTCAAAAATAAAGTCATTTTTATAAAAATAATTTTCTAATTATTTTTAATTAAATTTTTAATTAAAAAACACTATTCACCCGAAAAAACTAATACTTGAATAATAATTAATGAAACCGTTATTTAACTATTTTATTGAATCACATTACTTAATCAAGGTGCCTAGATTATTTTAAAACTTTCTTTAAGTGAGATTACTAATCCATTCGGTCATATTACTAATCCTAATCATAAAATCACTATTCATAATTTACTATTCATCAAAAATCAAGTTGATCTTATTAGACTCTAAATTTAGTACTGAACATAATTGCAGAAGACCATTTTTTGAAAATCATTACACATTTTTAATTATTTAGGGTTTACATAAACATATTTAAAATATCCTTTTTCTAAAATTCATCAAAAATATGCATACTATATTTATCCGGTCATTTCAAAATTCATAAACTTCATCATAAGAAGAAATCCCAATTTTTATTTAAAACAAGGATTACACAAGGTAGTTACGGTCTCGTTACATAACCCCTTATAATACCAGCATAGGACCTAAGAGTAAGGTGTGCTAGGGTGATAGAAGCTTGGGGCGGCTCAGTCAACATTGCCTGAGTAGTAATTTCTATCAGTTTGAACTTCTCACGAAGGCGATTTCATTCCAGCTTCACATGATGAAGTTCGGCTTGGATTTGATCCAGAGCAAAGCCCAGTGGTGCTACCTCCTTCCAAAGCTCTGTTAGATGGGCTTCGATCGGTCCAAGACTATTAGGTGAGGCCATCGAATCTTCTTTCTATAATAATTAACCAAGATTACTTATATTTAGAGACAATAATCAAAACATTTTGTTCACAGCGGTCATGTTGACCGATGGTTATATAATAGTCAAAACCCACTGATCTCATTTTAATTATAATCATGTTTATCAAATAAAACATTTTTGTTGAGTATAAAAATAACACATAAAATTAGGAAACAAAATTTATTTAAAAATTTCGGGTCGTTACAATCTTCCCCCCTTAAGAAATTGCGTCCTCGCAATTTTAAAATTGGGTTTTGAAATTTCATTGAAAGTCCCACATCGGAAAAGGAGTCAGTAAAACTATTACTTTAAAATAAAGAAAGGGAAGTACAATGGTCACCCTAGTTAACCCACACTAGGGTTCCATGTAGGAAAACATGGACATGGAAGAAAAAACAAAGGGTCAAGTTCTGAGGGAGAGTGATAGAGAACATGATTAGGAGAAAGTTAACCATGAGAAAATCCCAAACTTATGATGTGTGTAAACGGTCTTTGATTACCTAGTAGGAAACGTAAACCAACAACATTTTTGTTTTACGTTTCTTTTCATAATTTTGAGGATTTCATTTACTACATAGAACAAAAACATAAGAAAATATACCTACCTTCAAGTAGAGTTTCATCCTTTAACAAGTCCCTACCAACACTAATCTTTTCTCCAAATGATGAGAATTCAAAAACACTTGGTCTCATAAAAGCACAAGAATCATCTTCTATAGAATCACATAATCTACAAAAGATTAACTATCTATTTCTTCTATCTTTAAACATTATCCCAAAAACAGAAAGGTTAAGGTAAAACAACTCTTCAAAAAGAAAGAATCCCATAGGAATGGAAACTACTTTTAAATCATCAAAGTTCCATGGTACTACCCAAAGTTCATCATAGACCATTCCATAAATAACGGTCCTTAAAATTCCTCAAAACAAACCAAACTAAGATTTAAACCCAAATACAATAAGGATTTGATAACATAGTCTTCCAAAACAACTTCATTGTTCATCTCCAGACAACATCAACCACTCCTAACATCTTATAAAAAGTAGCTAACCTAAACATATTTTACCCAAGATAGGTTAGTCATTCCCATAAGTAACCTAAATTACTATGAGTTCACCTTAAATTCATCGATTCTTCAAAATATAAGTCAACCTTACTCCTCAATGAAAATACCGTAGTAATCTATTTACCTCGATCAAATATGGTTCCCAAAATAATGAACGTCTTCCAAAATAATAATCATATTTTAATCCCCTAATCATCCCTGTCATATTAATACAAAAATCGTCACATTTCCTATCACATTGGTTGTCGGAACATGTTCTTCCATTTCCCACCATTAACTAAGAAGAGAAAGCATAATTAGGGGCTTAAGTACTTAGCTAATAATCATGAAAAGGAACTGAAATCATATAAGGATAACTTGTATATGAAAGGTATACCCTAACTTTTGATCTCCTAGGTTCCCATCTAGGTTATTAATGATCATATATTCTTATGTGAACCTTTATTTTATTTTATCTTTGTTCCTTTAACAATGGTTCATACCAAGCTTATGAATTTACCAAAGCATATCCCCCGGGAGTGTCGTAACCAAGAGTGAAGCAAGGCCCGTTGTCGTGTACCAGTTCCCGTTCGAGTCTAGCTCAAAGCGGTGTTTTCGGGTTTTACCCCTATGTACATCTGTGCCAGAGCCACCTCTACCTGCTCGTATCCAGACAGGGATGTATTTGCTTGGAAACCCCTTACTCAATACTCACCAAAATACCAGGAAGATTTCCTATATTAAACTTTTCTATAGGGTTCCTCCTAGAGTTTTCATATCCTAATTTCCACAAATAACTAAACCATCCTTTGATACCAACTATAGCATCCCGTCTTTTTATAACATAACTTTTCATTCCATTACACGGAACTGAGGATCTTTAAGGTTTAGTGTCTTGGAAACAAGGAACATAAAACATGAAACAAAAAAAACATTCTTCTTAAACACTTGAAAGGATTCTCCTCATGTTCACCCTAGGCTCATTACTGCATCTCATAACCTGGGGACATACATCAAAAGGAAGGGTGAGCAGAAGGCCCAGCAAGGGAAACAAGTGAAACATTTTACATATGAACTTGAGATACATCAATAAAGACATGAAAAGAAATTTAAGGCATGAGAAAGAAATAATGAGATACATCATAAAAAAAATAACATTTTTCATAACTTGAAGATGTGGCTGCAACATTTAATATTGACAATCGTTTCGTTTCACCAAGGTCCATCCCCAAGGTGTCGTTAAAAATTACCAAGGTTATTCACCATGGCGTCGTTAAAAATGGTCATCTCTAGAGATTAAGTCTTTACCCAATGCATTGGAGCGCTATCAGGGCGCACCCTTAAATTTGCCTTTATTATCATGTGAGACACATATATCATCATCAAACAATTCATAAATAACCCATATATCATAAAATAAATGGGTTTCATTTCATAATCATAACGTTTTAAAAACTGCTTTAAAGACATGATCTTTATATCACTTTAAAACCCACAGAAAAGGAAGGTGGGTCTCATGTATGTAAATCCCAGAATTTAAAATAGAACATTTTGGTATATATGTGAATACCCCTTTAGAAGAAAGAGCTTTGAGTATTCACTTAATAAAATAAAAGGACTTTAGAAAAAGAGAGAGACATTTTGAGACAGAAATTCTGCAGCATAACGGCAATGTTCCGAGGTTTTAGAAGACATTAAAAGAGAGGTAAAATGGTTCAAAAATTCATAAATGACCCATAAAATAGTACATGGACATAATAATAAGGATACATGATAATGGTAATGAGATTTCAAGGACATACCATTTGAAATGAAAAACATGGAAGGAAGAAAAAAAATTAGATTTCTCTTATGAAAGTTCGGCAACCTAACAGCGTTACTTAAACCTCAACAAAAAATGATTTGAAAAGATCAAATAGGATCTCTCATCATGTGAACATAAGAGTTCAGTATGTTATATATAGAGATAATTCCCCAACATAACAAAAAGGAACTTGAAAGAATTGACATGAAAGTAGAACTTCAAAACGAGAAGGGTGAAGAACCACTTAAAAATTCGGCAGCCTAACGGCGCCACTTAAAACATCAAAATACTGAATTGAAGAGATAAAATGGGGTCTCTCATCATATGAACATAAGAGTCTAGTATGATATATATAGAGATCATACCCCAATATAACAAAAAGGAACTTGAAATAATTGACATGAAAGTAGAACTTCAAAACGAGAAGGGTGAAGAACCACTTAAAAATTCGGCAGCCTAACGGCGCCACTTAAAACATCAAAATACTGAATTGAAGAGATAAAATGGGGTCTCTAATAATATTAACATAAGAGTCCAGTATGATATATATAGAGATCATACCCCAATATAACAAAAAGGAACTTGAAATAATTGACATGAAAGTAGAACTTCAAAATGAGAAGGGTGAAGAACCACTTAAAAATTCGGCAGCCTAACGGCGCCACTTAAAACATCAAAATACTGAATTGAAGAGATCAAATGGGGTCTCTCATCATATGAACATAAGAGTCCAGTATGATATATATAGATATCATACCCCAATATAACAAAAAGGAACATGAAAGACTTGAATGAAAATAGAACTTGAAAACGAGGAAGGTGAAAGAATCCCTTAAAAATTCGGCAGCCTAACGGCGCCACTTAAACATTCTTAAAACGAATTGATGAGAGCAAGGGGGGTCTCTCATCATATGAACATGAAATAGGCAGTAGGATGAATATAAAATAACATCCTCCAACATAAGAACATGGAGTATAAAAGAAAATACATAAAAGAGATTACTTGAAAAGAAAGAGAGAGGTCGGATCCCTTACCTTAAAATGTAACTCTTAAACCTCAAAGGTTGGGACCTTGAGGGCTTGGGGGAACCTTGGGAGGACTCCTTGGGAGGTAATGAGACCAGAAATTCGTTGGGAATGAGTGGGGAGTCGAATGGATGAGAGGAGGGCTTGGTATTTATAGGGAAAGTGAGGGGACAAGGCATTAATGGCCAAGGGACACCTCACATGTGCTTTTCTCAAACCCATGTGCTCTCCCTTGCCATTTATCATGGAGTTAAGCCACATGGGGCCCCCAAAACAATAATTCATCACCCTTGGCCGGCCAACCCACAAAAGATCTCATGACATCATCATGACACCGTTATGATGTCATTAAACATACCGAAACCCTAAAACTGTATTTTTACTATTCACTGAAAATTCAACTTTCTCAGAAAAATCCCAAAATTTCACATTAACCAAATATCAAAGCTCTGATTTCAAAAATGAAATCCATTTTATAAAAATAATTTTCTAAATATTTTTAATTTAATTTTTAAATAAAAACACTATTCATCGAAAATTCATTTTTTTCAGAAAAAACCCCAAAAATTACCATAACATAATATCGATGCTCTGAGTTCAAAAATAAAGTCATTTTTATAAAAATATTTTTCTAATTATTTTTAATTAAATTTTTAATTAAAAAACACTATTCACCCGAAAAAACTAATACTTGAATAATAATTAATGAAACCGTTATTTAACTATTTTATTGAATCACATTACTTAATCAAGGTGCCTAGATTATTTTAAAACTTTCTTTAAGTGAGATTACTAATCCATTTGGTAATATTACTAATCCTAATCATAAAATCACTATTCATAATTTACTATTCATCAAAAATCAAGTTGATCTTATTAGACTCTAAATTTAGTACTGAACATAATTGCAGAAGACCATTTTTTGAAAATCATTACACATTTTTAATTATTTAGGGTTTACATAAACATATTTAAAATATCCTTTTTCTAAAATTCATCAAAAATATGCATACTATATTTATCCGGTCATTTCAAAATTCATAAACTTCATCATAAGAAGAAATCCCAATTTTTATTTAAAACAAGGATTACACAAGGTAGTTACGGTCTCGTTACATAACCCCTTATAATACCAGCATAGGACCTAAGAGTAAGGTGTGCTAGGGTGATAGAAGATTGGGGCGGCTCAGTCAACATTGCCCGAGTAGTAATTTCTATCAGTTTGAACTTCTCACGAAGGCGATTTCATTCCAGCTTCACATGATGAAGTTCGGCTTGAATTTGATCCAGAGCAAAGCCCAGTGCTGCTACCTCCTTCCCAAGCTCTGTTAGATGGGCTTCGATCGGTCCAAGACTACTAGGTGAGGCCATCGAATCTTCTTTCTATAATAATTAACCAAGATTACTTATATTTAGAGACAATAATCAAAACATTTTGTTCACAGCGGTCATGTTGACCGATGGTTATATAATAGTCAAAACCCACTGATCTCATTTTAATTATAATCATGTTTATCAAATAAAACATTTTTGTTGAGTATAACAATAACACATAAAATTAGGAAACAAAATTTATTTAAAAATTTCGGGTCGTTACAATATAGTTGTCTCTCATTAATTAATACATATGAAGGGTGTTATCTAAAATCTTATCAATGTATTAGGTAATGAAATTAATCTCTATTGAAGATGTTTTTTACACTGCCTTGGTGAATACCCTTAGTAATTATGATAAATGACACTATGGGGATGGAAATTGGTGATATGATTATGAATGACCATATTAAATATTGTATCAACATTTAAAAGTTATGATTCATGTTATTTATTTTATGTTATGCCTCATTTTCATTTTATCATTCCTGGTTATATGCCTTTTTCTCACATTCTATGTGTTTTTTGTAACACCCCAAGATTTCATAATACATTATCTCTTTAAAGTAATGCTTACGCTGCACGCAACACCGAGTTCGAGTGCACCACGACTTACCAAACTAGCCTTTCAAAGAGAGGTTATGAATATTATTAACCACATTTTGAATTTTATAAATATCCTATATAATTTTTACATTCAAATTTTTTGTTTCACAGACATAATATATGGGAAAATTCAATTTTTCAAATAAAAGAAGTATTTTTCAGGAAATACAATTTTTCAGCCTTTTAATGGAAAACCATTTTTAAATCCAATATTTGAAACTTTAAAATAATACATTTAGTAAAATTAAATTTTTCTTTAGAAGAGGGACATAAAAATTTAGTTTGGATATATTTTTTGTACATTTTTGATAACTTTCATATTTTGATGAATAGTGAAAAATACTAAATTTTAATTGAAAACAACTTTTTTAATCGAAATAATTTATAGAGTTAAATTATTAATTTGAGTGGTTTTAAAGTATATTTAGATTATTTTTTTATCATTTAATATAATATAGGTTATTATAAGTAATTTCATATTTAAATTGGACATATACACATGTCAATCTTTTGATAGTTTTTAGTTTTTAAAACTCGGCTTTCTGGTTTTGACAACGTAAATTAATTTTAAATTAATTAATGAAACTTCTATGTTTTTAATTTGGTAAAATAGACTTAATTTTAGAATTTGGAATATCAAAATTTTCTTAGGGTGAATTTTTGGTATTTTTTTGAAAACTTTCTATTTTTGGTGAATAGTGAAAACACTGCGTTATTATCTAAAACTTAATTTTTATTTAAATAACTATTTATTTTATTTAAATTTATTTTAATTAAAAATAGATACATAATACCTATATAAGTCCAATTTTATTTGGTAGATTAATTTTATAATAATATTATATATATATAATTTTATTGAACTTTTTACTATCATTTACCCACCTTCTAAGAGCATTTACAAATTTTCATAAAACGTAATTTTACTGCTTCTGTGAATTGAATTTAAAAAATCTGAGAGACACGGTTGAAATCATTAAGTAAAATTTGATTCAATAAGATGAAAATAATTTTTTCTGAATAGTAACTTTTGACTTTTATTTACCATAGTTAAAAGCAAATAGGGTTATTAAACATAAAAAAGATATTATTATTATTACCCTATCACACGTACTAATTCTATAGGATAAGTGTATTTAGACAAAAACCATCCTTAGGAATAAAATTTGATTCTTTTGGAACACTTGTATTAGATTAGGACATTTATTATTATTTTATTTAAAGAAGAGTTAAAAGTGTTAAATTCAATGTTTAATAACATATCCTTTTTTAAAATAGGGTCATACATAAGATAAATTCGACTATAAATAGTCATTAGAAAGATACACATATTTCATACATAAAGGTATTATATTTTCAATTTTTAGATATTAAATAATTGAATTTATTTATAACACAATGATGATGTAGTAATTACATTATCAATGAAACATTAAAATAATTGATATTATAAATATCAAAATAAATTTCAATTGAAACTTTTGATTCCTTCCACAAATTTTCTAGGTTAATATGAAATGTTATAGTTGATTCAATGAATTTTTTTCGTAGTAATAATGTTGTTATGACTTTTACAAAATCCAAATACTATGGTCATATAAAGTCATAAATGGATCAATTGTGAAATATTAAATATGAATATGGTTCTGCTATAATTTAATAACATACTATGGTCATTCTACAGGAGTCTAAACATACCCACAACCAAAGGAAGCTACAAGGTACAGGTTAATTCCTCAATATCATTATTATCCGAAATTGTTTATATGTATGTATTTACTGGGACATATTTATCATCCATGTCCATGTTTCATAAAAATGTTTTCAAAAGGAATATTATAAGGTTTTATGAAAGGGAATCTTTAAATAGATCATCATTTTAAATGGATTAAATATTTATTCTTCTAAGTAATTCTCATTAATGTCCATGTTTTCAAAATGGGTTTTATAGATTTATTTATTTGGAAATGAATGTTTTAAAATGTTAATTCCTTTCAAAAGTTTCAAATTGTTATGGTACACTTTGATTAAAAAAATTCTTTAAATGTCTTCCTTTCTAAATTGTGTGACTTTTAAATATTTTCATGAAAAATCAATATTTCTCTCAAATAGTTTTACTAATAATTTTCTTTAATGACCCAATGTTTCATTAATGGAAATCTCTCTTTATCTAATTAAATGTCTCTTTATGTAAAATGTTTATATAAAATGTCAACTTCTTTTGTTTTATGTTATGAATTGTGACTGTTAATTTTATAACCATTGAACAGTGATCACATGATTAGTATAAATATAAGGCTTTAACAAACCCAATTTACTCAGACAAAAGAATTGATGGCCTCATCCAGTAGAATTGCTCCATACAAAGCCCATTTGTCAGAGCTCGGAAAAGAGGTGGCATCTTTGGGCTTCACTCTTGACCATGCCTAAGCAGAGCTTCATTATGTCAAGCTCGAACGGGACCGTCTATAGGAAAAGTGGAAGTTGATAGAGATTACCACTCTAGTGATGTTATCTGAGCCAACCCAAGAGTCTGTCACCATTGCACACCTTAACCTTAGGTCTTATGCGGCTGTTTGAAGAGGTTTTGTAACAAATCGCTAGTACTATGTTCATGTACATTATTTTGGTATATAACAATGAAAATACTTTCTTGTCATTATTGATACATTTTAAATAGTTTTTTAAAGTACAAATAGTGTTTTAAGTTATTATTTAATTAAGATTTCTATTTTTTAAAATTAAGGGATTTTTGATTTAAATAATATTTTGATAAAATATTATTATTATTATTATTAAATTAATTTTTATTAAATATAAATGATCTTATAATTTTATGAATGCAATTGCAATTTTTATTAAGGTTTAAAATCCATTTTTGTCAAAAACCCGTGAATTTTCGATAACTGTCGGTTTTTATTTTAAAAGTGAAAATTAACATATTAAGAAAATTATTTAGAAAAAAATAAATTTTATTTCTGGAATTAGGACATCGAAATTATCCAACGGTGAATTTCATATAATTTTCTAGGACAGTCAAATTTTTGGGTAAAAATTACATACCGTTTAATATATAATTTGATTTATGACATCATAATTACCCAATAGTGATGTAATAAAATAATATAATATTTATGTTCGGCCAATATATGCTTTTCCATTAAAATAATGTGATTTTGGGCTTGTTTGACTTATTTTACAAAGCATTAATGGACCACTCAAGACTTATTAAACATCTTGTCTTTTTAAATTATTTTCCATGGGAGTGTGACTCAACTCAACATAAGCAGCCCCATTATTTTAAGAATTTAGGACTTTGGACTTATAAAATATTGTTTTCCTCTCCCCTTTTTCAAAAACCATTGGAAAGGAACAATGAGCTAATTTGTGGTTTGGATTAGTTTAATGTAAGGGATCTCAAACCTAAATAATAAATAATTCACTCATCTTTCCTATATAAACGCACCCAATCTCCCACTTCCTCCTCACTCAATGCCTTTTTATTTCATCCAACCTCTGCCCTACTCTCTCTAGAATCCTCTCAAGGTTCCCCGAGATCCCAAGAAGCCTCTCTCAAGCCTCTCTCAAGCCTTTGGAAGCACACTTCCAAGTAAGGGTTTTTCTTCCTTTAACTTTTTTGTCCAATTTTCTTAGAATTGTTATGCCATTTTAATTTCAATTATAAATTTTATGGTATGGTTTTTTACCCCCCCCATACTACCCTCTTAATGTTTTAATGATGGTCGACCCCTTTCTCTCTCATTAAATTCCTCCCATGTACACCTGTTACTATGTCGAAATTCCGAAAGGATCTTCTCTCTCCTCATTTACATTCAAGCAATACTTATGTATCATGAATCTAAATTCCATTACAATTGTTGGAACATGTATCTATATGACCCCCCTTACTATATATTTCATGTATACATGATGATACACCCCTTTCTCTCTCATCAACCATTTTTATGAATTCTTATATCACGCCGTTACGCAGCCAAAATTGCACCGATTTTCTAAGCCAATGCCATTGTGTAGTGAATACCATACCCATTTCTCCATAAAGGGTATTCACCTTCATGCACATTTACTTATTCATTATAAAGTTTCATTCCACATTCTGTTGTTGTTGAATAAATGATTATGTTTTATGAATCCATGTTTTATGATCCATGTGGCACACTTATGCATAAAATGAAATGTTTAATAAGGGTGCGCCCTTATAGCACTCGAAGGCATTGGGTAAAGTATAGTATCATGATACTTCATGTGAAATGAGTGTTGACTCATGCTAATTCAAGTGAAATGAGGTTTTACTCATGATTCATGTGCAATGAGGATTTACTCATGCTCCATGTGCTATGAGCCTTGGCTCATGCTAATTTCATGTTAAGTGTTGTTGCCACATTTCTATGTTATGATTATCATGATCTATCATGACTTTATGTTCATGTTTCTCTTATTCTATATTGATATTCCTATTGTATAACATGTATTGTACTCCTCATTATTCCATGTTTATTCCCTTACTGGGCTTTATAGCTCACCCCTTTTCTTATGCATGTCCTCAGGTTATCTCATGAAACGCTCAGTAAGGGGGAATGTAGTGGTCATGTAAAGGAAGTTTTTAATAAAGATGTTGTATTTCATGTTTTACATTGTTATGTAATGATACTAAGCCCTGAAGACACTAGACCTCTCGATCTTCCATTTTGTATCAAGTGAATATTTTAGGTAATAAATCATGTTTAAGTTTGTAATAAAAGTCGGGTTGTCATAGTTGGTATCAGAGGATATGTTTAGTTATTTTTTGGATTGGGATTAGAAAACCCTAGTAAAGCCTTAGAGACAAGACTAAGTATAATAAAAAAAACCCTAAGTTTTTGTAAGTACTGAGTAAGTGGTTTATCAAACAAATACATCCATGTCTGGATACGAGCAGGTAGAGGTGGCTCTGGCACAGATGTATCCTAGGGGTAAAACCCGAAAACACCCATTGAGATAGACTCAAACGGGAACTAGTGCACGACAACGGGCCTTGTCGCACTCTTGGTTATGACACTCCCGGGGGATATGTTTTGATAAATACACAAGATTAGTATGAACCCTTATTAAGGGAATAAAAAAATTCCACTAAGAATATATTTTAGAAAGTAGATCATGAAAATCCTAGATTAAAGCCTATAGACTCATTAGTTAAGGAAAAACAAGTTTATTTATAAGTCATCAACTTTTTTCTTTGGATTACCCTTTATGTGTTACCCCCCTAACATTCCTTTTATTCTAGCCAATGGCTGGTAATAGGAGGACTCGGGCTAAGAATCGATGTGAATATCAGTGTGATGACTGTACTAATGAGATGCCCAATTCAATGGGAGCGGGAATCGCGAACTTTTTCACGCTTCTCTCTCAGATAACTCAAGCTTTGAATAGAAATACGGGTCAAGAGGAATGTCCAAACCCCTCTAAGAAGGAACAAGTCACCATCGAGAGCTTCATGAGACAAAGGCCTTTGACTTTTAGTGGTTCATCTGATCCCATGATCGCCGAACAATGGATCAACTTCATTGAAAAGATCTTCTCCATACTTCAATGTTATGAACAAGAGAAGGTTCTCCTAGTGGATTATCGTATGGAGGGTGAATCTAATCAATGGTGGACGTTGATAAAAAATACGAAGATTGAGGAGGGTATTTAGGTGTTGGAATAGAAGGATTTCCGGAAGATGTTTTTTGATAAATATTTTTCGTGCACCCTCCGGCTTAAGATGGAAAGGTACTTCCATTATCTCAATCAAAAAGAAGAAGAATATGTTGGAGTGTACGAGTAAAACATCACAAGGCTTGCAAGATACTCTTCCGGATTTGTCATTACCCCCAAATGCAAGGTTTACCGCTTCTTTAGGGGGCTGAAGCCTAGCCTGCGGAAAGATTTGGCGATCCGTGACTTCGATAGCTATGAGAAAATTGTTTGATTTCCCTCAAGGTTGAAATGGAGATCTAGGAATCACATGGGTATCATGGGGACAAGAAGCGTAAGGTGGACTTCAATGCTGGTGGTCTGATGGATGAACCCAACGGTGCTAAGAAGATCTAGCACCCCACTTGCCAAAAGTGCGGAAAGAAGAACCCTGAAATTTCCTCAAGGGGAAGAGGAAATGCTTTAGGTGTGGAAGAGAAGGGAACCTAGCAGTTAACTGTCAGTAAGAAAGACCCGCGGCTGTGATAGAGGAGAGGAACGCTTCGTTCGAACCTCAACGCGTTGTTCATTGCTACAACTACAAAGAACCGGGGCATCTTGCAAATCAGTGCCCTAATCCAAAGGATTTCAGAGGCAACCAACAACCTCTAAAGCAACAAGGAAGATATTTTTCCATCACTTATGAAAAAGTGAACCCCGACAATGAAGTGGTGATGGGTACGCTAGTTATTCATTCAAGAATAGAAAACTTAATTTTTGATTCAGGTTCTACGCATTCTTTTATATCTCAAAAGATTAGTAGAACAATCCTAGCACCACCACAAATCAAGGAAGTGAAGATTTCAGTGAGTATGGTAAATGAGGAAATCATTACATCCCATGAATATAAATCCTCCTATTTCATAATATTTGGATTTAATTTTTCGGAGAACCTCATTATACTCCCTCTAGTGGAATTAGATGCAATTCTTGGCATGGATTGGATTTCCTTATATAGAGCCAATAGAAATTTTCGGGAGAGGGAAATCACACTCCATATGGAGAATAGACCCCCAATTCATTACAAGTGTAAGGAGGAAGATGAATCACATTTAGCTCCATCATCTCAAGAATGGATATTACTGCCCTATGAGCAAACATATCTGGCTTAGATGATTGAGTCCAATGAAGAAACCATCCTTGAATAAATGTCTATTGTGAGGGAATTCACTGAAGTGTTTCCCGAGGAACTCCCTGATCTTCCTCCTAGAAGAGATATGGAATTCTCAATTGAACTTATACCAGGGGAGCTACCAATATCCAAGACTCCATATAGAATGGATGTCGTGGAGCTTTAAGAGCTGAAGAAACAACTACAGAAGAATCTGGATAAAGGGATTATACGCCCAAGTGTTTCACCATGGGGTGCACCAGTCCCCTTCGTCAAGAAAAAGGTTGATTCAATATGACTTTGCATCGATTATCGTGATCTTAGAAAAATCATGATAAAGAACAAGTATCCTCTTCCATGGATCGATGACTTGTTCGATCAGCTGTGTGGAGCACAATACTTCTCCAAGGTAGATTTGCGTTCGGGATATTATCAAGTAAGGGTGAAGAAGGAAGATGTCCCCAATACTACTTTTCATACAATATAGGGGCACTATGAATTCATAGTAATTATTTTCAGACTCACTAATGATCCATAAATATTCATGGAATTTATGAACAGAGTCTTTAGATATTACCTCGAAAAATTTGTGGTAGTCTTTATAGATGATATTCTAATATACTCCAAAACCAAGTAGGATCATGAGGAGTATTTAAGAACTGTACTAGAGACTTTGCGCAAGGAGAAGCTCTATGCAAAGTACAGAAATTGTGAGTTCTAGTTGAAGGAGGTCTCATTCTTGGGCCATATCATCACAAGAAATGGGTTATCTGTGGATCCCTCCAAAACAGATGCAATTGAGGGATGGATGAGGCCAACCTCGGTAACGGATATCCATAGCTTCTTGGTGTTATCTGGATATTTTTGACGATTTGTGAGAAATTTATCATGATTTTCCAACCCTCTTACCAAGATAACTCGAAAGGGAGTAAAGTTTTCTTGGAGTGATGAATGTGAAGAAAGATTCAAGGAGTTGAAAATGAGTCTTATAACTGTTCCCATTCTCACTTTACCCACATGTGGGGAAATTTTTGCGGTATTTAGTGATGCTTAGAAGAAGGGCTAGGTTGTGTGATAATGAAAAATGATAAAGTGATATCATATGCCTCAAGGCAGTTGAAAATCCATGAGGGAAACTATCCAACGCATGATCTAGAGTTGGTGGCGGCGATCTTTGCCTTGAAAATATGGCGGCATTATCTCTATGGGGAGAAAGGTGAGATATATAATGACCACAAGAGTCTTAAATATATATTCACACAGAAAAAGCTTAATATGAACTAGAGGAGATGGATATAGCTCATCAATTATTATGACTATTCAATGCATTACCACCCTGGGAAAGCAAACAATGTGGAAGATGCCCTAAGTAGAAAGGACCCAGTGATTCTATCAATGATGAGAATTGAGAAGGATCCAATATTCTTAGACTTGATGAAGATGGACATGGGAATCATAAAGAAGGGAACATCATCAGTCCTTTCACAAATTATTTCTCAACCGTCTCTTTTGGAAAGGTTAAAGGATTCTTAAAAGGATGGTGTGGGAATTCAAGAAAAAGTGGAAGCTATCGAAAAAGGGAAATCCTCGGAGTTTAATGTTAATGAAGAAGGAATTGTGCGATTTGAGAAAAGACTATGTGTTCCATCAAGTTCGGAGCTGAAGAAGGAACTTTTGGATGATGCACATAGTTCAAATTTCTCCATTCACCCAGGGAGCACAAAGATGTATCGAGATCTCTGGGAAAACTTTTGGTGGGATAATATGAAGAAGGCGATCACTGAATATACATCAAATTGCCTGGTGTGCTAGCAAGTGAAGGCAGAGAGGTAGAAGTTTAAAGGGATGATGAAACCATTTCCCATACCAGAATAGAAATGGGAGAACATCACCATGGACTTTGTCACCAGACTTCCGAGGACATCCAAAGGCAACAATACAATTTGGGTTGTTGTGGATCGTCTTAAAAATACTTCACACTTCATTTCTAGTTGGAAGGATTTATCATTGGATCAACTGGCATGGATATATATTAGGGAAGTGGTAAGGCTGCATGGAGTACCACTATCTACTATGTCCGAACAAGATCCAAGATTCACCTCTAACTTTTGGAAGATTCTTCAACATGCTCTGAATACTGAACTGAACTTTAGTACGGCCTATCATCCTCAAATTTATGTCCAATCCGAGGGGACTATCCAAACACTTGAGGACATGTTGAGAGAATGATCAATGGTCTTTAAAGGAGGATGGGATCAACATATTCCTCTGGTTGAGTTCTCTTATAATAATAGTTTCCACTGGAGCATCCAAATGGCTTCTTATGAAGCCCTGTATGGGAAAAGGTGCATAACACCAGCATGTTGGGATGAGGTTGGTGAATGTAAGCTACTTGGACCAGAAATGGTCGAGGAAATGGTGGAGAAGGTGAAAACCATTCAGCAACATATCAAGGAAGCCTATAGTCAATAGAAGAGTTATGAAGATAACCATTGATGAGACCTTGAGTTTAAAGTTGGAGACATGGTTTTTCTATGCATATCTCCATGGAAGAAGGTCATGAGGTTTGGAAAGAAAGGGATGTTAAGTCCATGGTACATCAGCCCCTTCGAGATTCTTGATCGTGTCGGGGATGTGGCCTATCGACTAGCACTTCCACCTACCATGGCCAAAGTACATGATGTCTTTCATGTATCCCTCTTAAGGAAGTACATACCGGACCCTTCACAAGTACTCTCTTCTGAGGTGGTACAGTTGGAGGATTATCATTCTTATGAGAAGCAACCAGTGAAGATATTAGATCGTAGAGAAAATGTTCTACGAAATAAGAGAATGTAGCTCGTCAAGGTGTTGTGGAGAAACCACAAGTTTGAAGAAGTGACTTGTGGATCGGAGGAAATGATGAAGCTGAGTTACCCACATCTGTTTTAGTGTGGGAAAAGGAACTTTCAAGGGCGAAATTTTTTAAGGGGGGAATATTGTAATGACTAAGAGTTTAATTAATGGAAATACCTCTCAATCTAATTAAATGTATCTTTATGTAAAATGTTTATATAAAATTTCAACTTCTTTGGTTTTATGTTATGAATTGTGACCATTACTTTTATAGTCTTTGAACAGTGAACACATGATTAGTATAAATATAAGGATTTAGAAAACCCAATTTACTTAGAAAAAAGAAGCCATGGCCTCATCTAGTAGAATTTCTCCATACGAAGCCCATTTTTCGGAGCTCAGAAAATAGGTGGCATATTTAGGATTCGCTCTTGACCAAGCCCAAGATTAGCATCATCATGTCAAGCTCGAATGGGATCGTCTACGGGAAAAGTGGAAGTTGATAGAGATTACCACTAGACCGATGTTATCTGAGCCACCCCAAGAGTCTGTCAACATCGCATACCTTACCTTAGGTCTTATACGGCTATTTTAAGGGGTTATGTAACAAATCTATAGTTCTATGTTCATGTACATTATTTTTGTATATAATAACGAATATACTTTCTTGTCATTATTGATACATTGTAAATAGTTTTTAAAGTACAAATAGTGTTTTTAGTTATTATTTAATTAAGAATTATAGTTTATTAAATTAGGGTATTTTCGATTTAATTAATATTTTAATAAAATATTATTATTATTATTAAATTAATTTTTAATAAATATAAATGATCTTATAATTTTTATTAAGGTTTGAAAGCTATTTTTTGTCAAAACACGTGAATTTTTTATAAATGTAAGTTTTTATTTTAAAAGTGAAAGTTAACATATTTAGAAAATTATTTAGATAAAATAAATGTTATTTTTGGAATCAGTACATCAAAATTATCCAACCGTGAATTTTTCATAATTTTCTGAAACAGTCAAATTTTTTGGTAAAAATTAAATACCGTTTAAATATATAATGTGTTTTATGACATCATAATGACCCAATAGTGATGTAATAAAGTACTATAAGCTTTATGTTCGGCCAATATATGTTTTCCCATTAGAATTATGTGATTTTGGGTTTGTTTGACTTATTTTAAAAAGCATTAATGGACCCCTCAAGACTTATTAAACATCTTGTCTTTTTAAATTATTTTCCACGGGAGTGTGACTCACCTCCACATAAGAAACCCCATTATTTTAAGAAGTTTGGACTTTGGCCTTATAAAATATTGTTTTACTCTCCCTTTTTCCAAAAACCATGGGCATAAACCATGAGATAATTTGTGGTTTGGATTAGTTTAATGTAAGGGGTCCCAAACCAAAATAATAAAGAATTCACTCACTTTCCTATATAAACCCACCCAAGATCCCACTTACTCCTCACTCAAAGTCTTTTTAGTTCTTCCAACCTCTTACCTACTCTCTCTTGAATCCTCCCAAGGTTCCTCAATCTCCCAAGAATCCTCTCTCAAGCCTCTCTCATTCCTTTGGAAGCACACTTCCATGTAAGGGTTTTTCTTCCTTTCACTTTTTTGTCCAATTTTCTTATTAATTTAATGCCCTTTTAATTTCAATTATAAATGTTGGGGTATGGTTTAGTACCTCCCCCATACTTCCCTATAATTTTTTGAATGATGGGAGACCCCTTTCTATCTCATTAAATGCCTCTCATGTACACCCATTACTATGCCAAAATTCCGAAAGGTACTTCTCTCTCCTCATTTACATTCAAGCAATACTTTTGTATCATGAATATAAATTCCATTAAAATTGTTGGGAAATGTATCTATATGACCCCCCTTACTTTCCATTTCATGTATATATGATGATACACCCCTTTATCTCTCATCATCCATTTTTATGAATTCTTATATCACGCCGTTACGCTGCCGAAATAGTACCGATTTTCTAAGCCAATGCCATTGTGTAGTGAATATCATTCCCATTTCTCCATCAAGGGTATTCACCTTCATTCACATTTTCTTATTGATTATAAAGTTTCATTCAACATTTCTTTTACGTGGAATAAATGATTATGTTTTATGAATCCATATTTTATGATCCATGTGGCACACTTATGCATGAAATGAAATGTTTAAGAAGGGTGTGACCTTATAGCGCTCCAATGCATTGGGTAAAGTATATTATCATGATACGTCATGTGCAATGATTTTTGAATCATGATAATTCAAGTGAAACTATGTTTTACATGTGCTTCATGTGCAATGAGGATTTACTCATGCTCCATGTGCAATGATCCTTGTCTCATGCTAATTCCATGATAAGTGTTGTTGCCACATTTCCATGTTATGATTATCATGATCTATAATGCCTTTATGTTCATGTTTCTCTTATGCTCTATTGATATTCCTATTGTCTAACATGTATTTTACTCATCATGTGTTCCATGTTTATTCCCTTACTGAGCTTTATTGATCACCCCTTTTCTTATGCATGTCCTCAGGTTATCCCATCCAATGCTGAGTACGAGGGAATGTTGTGGTAATGCAAAGGAATTTTTCAATAAAGATGTTGTATTTCATGTTTTAAGTTGTTATGTAATGATCCTAATCCCGAAAGACACTATACCTCTCAATCTTCCATGTTTTATCAAGTGAAAATTTTATGTAATAAATCATGTTTAAGTTTGTAATAAAAGTAGGGTTGTCATATTTTCAACTATGTCAACATTTTTTTTGATATTACTCTTGAATGAGGTTGATTTATTATAAATACAATATTTAATATTTTATTTAATGAGTTATGATATGTTTTACTGTGAATATGATATATTTATACCATTCATTTTTTATGGTTAATGTATTGACATTCCGTATGATAGTCTTAATATGAATGTTTATGTTATGTTTTAGATTTTTCATATGAGGAATGTAGTGGACTTATATTGTGATGGGTGGAGCCCGATATATCTCCTTGATTCATCGGTAGGTCTCATGAGACAAAATAGTGTTTTGGCACAAGGCCTTTTCAAAAAAATTATTTGTAGTCTTGGCACGAGGCCTTGACTATGTGGTAATTATTTCTGGCATTAGGCATTCTATCATTATGGAATTAATTATTACATGTGATTATTCGATTAGTAGAATATCCATGTGCATGTTTATATGGTAATTTTGAATTTATTTTCTCCATATTATGTTAAGTTTTTTTAAAAGGAATTGGTTTTTATTAAAGATCTTGCATTAAAATTTTGTAGTTTCTACTAAATTATTTACCCTTACCGAGCATCTGAGCTACCCCATTATTATATTTTATTTTACTAGGTTTCCAAGAAGTGTTTATGATTGTAATGTAGGGTTAATCTAATAGAGTAATGGAATTATCAAAGGATTATTTATGTTGTGTTGTATATTAGAAATTTTAATGTAACATTCATGTATGTAATCTATTTTTCAAGACTGCTATATTAATCAGTCCTTTGGGACATGATTCCATTTAATCATTACAGTGTATTAAAATAATGCATCGACTTCGAGCTTCTAGGGTTGGGGAATTATAGTTGGTATCAGTGGAAGTTTAGCAATAACCTTGGAAATTAAATTTAGAAAAACTTAATATTATAGAACATTTCCCTAAGATAGAATTTGAGGATTAGTATATAAGAACTTCCCTGAATTTTGGTAACATAAAGATTTTGTGAATTTTCTAAGCAATTCATCCCTATCTGGATATGAGCTGGTAGGGGAAGCTCTAGCACAGATGTACCTAGGATTGAAAACTCTGACAAGGAGTTTCGGGCTTGACTCGGGGTATCCTGGTACACGAAAACGGGCCTTACGGCACTCTTGGTTATGACACTCCCATGGGATATGCGTAGGACACTTCTCATTTTCTTTACAAACCAATATAAAGGATTTATGAGTAAATATGATAGAAAAGAAACAATTTTAATGATTATGAGACTAGATGTGTGAAAATATTTGATTAATGTTGAGAATTCTTCTAGTTTGTAGAATCTACATTTTGATATGATTTTACCTAGTGTATGTCGTCATTTAGCAATGGAGCCTAGTAGAAGGAATGAGAACTCCATCAATACGCATGATCCAAAGAGTAAGAAGGATCATATATTTCATGGTATTAAGCCAACATTTTGAAGGCAAATAGTCTCCCACGTATTCTCATCATATGAAGAAATAGTATCATGTGTTAATAAGATAAGTAAAGAATTCTCTAAGTCATATGGCTTTGAAGGGAAGTAAGAGAAGAAAATAATGGTAGATAGAAAGATGGATAAAGGGAAGAGGGGAAAGAAGGATTTTCCTATATGTGATAATTGTGGAAATAATCACATTGGTAAATTTTGGAAGGGAATGGGATTTTGTTATAAGTGTAAAAAAATGATACCAAGTGCGTGATTATAAGGGTAATAAAAAGTTTTCAAATGTACGATGCTTTATCTTCAAGTAGTTGGGAAACTACGCAAATCAATGTCCTAATCGACAGAGTATACCACAAATTATGCTATTGGATAATAATCAGGTTAGGATACTACCTCATATGAAGAGGAATCATTAGTGTTCTTATGTTTTTATTGAAGAATTATTTCATTTGAGTGTTTTATCAATGATGTACTGGTTATATGAATTTTTGAAATAAATAAGGATTATACTACCGTAATATTACATTGAGGATTTGATGAGATATGGTTCTAAAAAAATTGAATAAATAGAATGTTAAATTTTTTGGAAAATACATGGTTGGAGGAAATATATACCTTAATATGGTTTTGATACTGAGGAAGTGATTTTGGAATAAGATATGATTGATTTGGATAAATTATGTTTGATATTCTTGACTAACTAGAAACTGATTAATTGTTTGTATATTCCATCATTTTTGGAGTTTACAACATTTATGTATTTAAGGATTATATCTAGTATACTTTGTTTTTCAGAAGGAATAAGGATGTACATACCTTTTCAAATAAGTTTTTATGTAAATTCAAGTTGTTACCATTTTTTAATAGAATACATGATGAAGGTATTCACATGTTGTTATGTGATAAAAGAGATCTTCATTATGTTATGTTTACCTTCCAATAAATTTTGGACTGTGAGTTTGAACAGAAGTATTTTGGATAAGCCTAATTGTTGGAATGGATTAGGTTAGACATTTTATATTATTCTCTATGGTTAAAATATTTCTTAAGATTATTTTTGGATTATTATAAAAAGGACAACCCGGAGATCGGGCGACAACCCGTCACGTCCGGCGAGGCCACGAGGCTTGAACCCACAACCGAAGGGAGACAATGGTACATCATCTACCACTGCCCTATGTGATGTCCTAGATTGTATAATAAAGTTTTTAAAAGGTCTTGCAGATTAATTATAAATTCATTTTTTTGGAACCCTATACGATCAGTATAAATAGAATATTTTTGAGTTCTATTATCTTTTGAAGTGAAAGATTAGTTTGTGGTCGAAATTTGTTGAAGGATGCAACTCTACTTGTCAAGTATATTTTTTTCTCTTATTCTATGAATAAATTAATTATTAAACTTTTGGGAAGGGATCTTAAAACCAAAAATTTGTTATCCTAATACCTTATGTTTTGTTGAACCGATGATATTATAAATCATCATAGATTGATGGATTTAAGACCCTCAATTGTACACATTTTTTTGATTGATGATCTCAATCACTCACTATAAATATTTACGTTTTCCTATAATTATGTGTCTATAATTTCCACCAACATTCTCTTATTTGAACACCTAATTTGGTGGTGACTTTTTCATTTCCCTTTCCCTCTTATTAAGACTAAATTTTTTAGCTTTATTTCCAATGTAGGTATTTCCACAAATGTATATTATATTTTTCAACCATTTATTTTTGAATTTTTTTTTCAAATTGATAGGACGCAATTTATTGAAGGTGGTTAGAATGTAACACCCCAAGATTTCATAGTACATTATCTCTTTAAAGTAATATCTTACACTACCCGCAATACTGGGTTCGAGCACACCACGACTTATCAAACTAGTCGTTCAAAAAGCAGTTATGAATTTTATTAACTACATTTTGAGTTTTATATATATCCTGTATAATTTTAACATTCAACTTTTGTGTTTCTTAGAAATAATATAAGGATAAATTCAATTTCTAAAATAAAAGAAGTATTTTTCAAGAAATGCAGTTTTTCTGCCTTTTAATGGAAAACCCCTTTTAAATACAATATTTGACACTTTTAAATATTAAATTTAGGTAAATTAAATTATTCTTTATAAGTGATACATAAAAATTTATTTGGATAAATTTTTGGTACTTTTCTGATAACTTTCATATTTTGATGAATAGTGAAAATACTAAATTTTAATTGAAAACAACTTTTTTAATAGAAATAACTTATAGAGTTAAATTATGAATTTTAATGGTTTTATAGTATAGTTAGATTATATTTTTGTCATTTAATATAATTTAGGTCATTATAAGTAATTTCACATTTAAATTGGACATAAACACAAGTCAATCTTTTGATAGTTTTTACTTCTTAAAAAACCGCTTTCTGGTTTTGAAAACAGAAATTAATTTTAAATTAATTAATAAAAATTATATGTTTTGAAGTTGGTAAAATAGACTTCATCCTTGAATTTGTATTATCAAAATTTTCTTAGGGTGAATTTTTGGTATTTTTCTAAAAACATTCAATTTTTGGTGAATAGTGAAAAAAATGTTATTATTTAAAACCCAATATTTATTTAAATAATTATTTATTTTATTTAAATTTATTTTAAGTCAAAATAGATACATTATACTTATCTAATTCTAATTTAATTTATTGGATTCATTTTATAATAAAATTATATATATATATATATATATAATTGTATTGAACTTTTTACCGTCTTTTACCCACCTACTTGGAGCATTCACAACTTTGGATAAAATATAATTTTACCACTTTTGTGAATTGAATTTAAAATTTTCTAGAGATAAGGTTTACATAATTAAGTAAAATGTGGTTTAATAAGATGAAAATAATTTTTGGTGAATAGTAACTCTTGGCTTTTATTTACCACGGTTAAAAGTAAATGAGGTATTTAAAGGTAAAAATGATATTATTAATATTACCCTAACACATGTCCAAATTCAATTGGATAAGAGTATTTCGACCAAAACCAATATTAGGAATTAAATATGATCTTTTTGGTCCACTTGGATTAGATTAGGACATTTATTATAATTTTAATTAAAGAAGAGTTTAAAGTGTTCAATTCAAGGTTTAATAACTAAACCATTTTCAATATAGGGATATACATAAGATAAATTCGACTATAAATATTCATTAGAAATCTAAAAATATTTCCTACATAAGGGTATTTTATTTATAATTTTTAGAGATTAAATAATTAAATTTATTTATGAAACAATGATGATACCGTAATTACTTTATCAGTGAAATATTAAAATAATTGATATTATAAATATCGAAATAAATGTAAATTGAGACTTTTGATGAATTCCATGAATTTTATAGGTTAATATGAAATGTTAGGTTTTATTAAATTAATTTTTTCTAAGTAATAATGTTTTATGACTTTCAAAAAAACCAAATACTAAATAGTGTCAAAATTGACATAAATGAGTTTTTAAAACAAATATTATTTTATAAAATGATAAAATACTTATAAATATTTAAGGTTCAGAAAAAGGACTATTATAATTATATATATGTCATCAATTAACAACTTGGGGTTCTCTAGTAATTTTATATTAAGTTTATTAACCATTTAATATAAAAATACAAGAAGACATTGCAAATGTTAAACTATTTAACTAAGAGTTAAATCTAAAAGATAAGGATAAAATGTTAACCTAAACATTACTAAAACCAATTGTTTGAGATTATTTCGACTCATAACCACCTAAGTCTCGAAATAAATTCATTTTTATCCATTATAAACCCAAAATGATTTTATAATAAAATAATATTTCAAGATTTTCCTAAAATGCCCCTCACCTCTCTTATAAAATGGTACTTTCCCTTCTCCTAAATTCGCACCTCCAAAGACATTTGGCTCATGCATCCCCTGGACAAATCTCCTCCCAACTTCCCTCACTTCATCCTAGAATACTTCCCTTGAGAATAAATCCAATATAAAGAGCCCTTTTGTTCAAATCAAATAAAAAATCACCCGAAGACGAGGTAGTTATTTTATCACCTTATTCAAAGTTATATTCTTCTTCCACTTTATCTTTCGTTGTTATTTACATACCAATATAATAACTCGAGTACCTTCTAAATATTTTTATGTAATTATAAATATGCTACAACCATATTCATTATTCTATCCATCCTATGAATGATAATGTAACCATGTGTGCATTCATACGGCTTACCGTCTCCACGTCGTGGTGTAATTTTCTATTCAACACTATGTTATTCATATGAATATAATGATGAGTAATATGTATATATACAATGAAAAAAACATGATAATTTTTCTTTACAATTAATATACCATCCAATTAAACACCTTTTAATCATTAGGGAAATGATATTATCGCTCGTGTGTACGTACGGCTTACCATCTCCAAGACGTGATGAGATTCATTTCCACATTCACCATTCAACGATGATTATAAAAATATATATTATTAATAATTGTTTAATATATGAAATAATAATTATACTTGAGATATATATATACATATCTATGTGTGTGTGTGTGTGTACTTACATTTATCTTATTCACTTACTTCTGTTCAAAACGATATGAAAACGGAAACAGTGTTTATGCGTACGTACGGCCTACCATCTCCATAAACGGTGTTTTACATTTCATATATATATCTATTATACATATTTATATTATAAATATATATGATATATATATATATATATCATTTTTTATATTCTAGAAGTATTTAAATCATTATCTAAGTGATACGATCAAGATTAAAAAGTTAAAACACGTACGAAAAAGAAAGCGATTATTACCCAAAATGTTATTTTAACATGGAATTTTTTTTTAAATAAGACATATAAATTCATAAATGAATCTAGTATGAAATAATAAATATAAATATGGTTCTGGTATAATTTAATAACATACTATGGTTATTATACTAGAGGTTAACTGTACCCTCGACCAAAGGAAAGTAAAAGGTAAGGGTTAATTCCTCAATCTCATTATTATTGGATATTATTTATATGTATGTATTTACTATGAAATATTTATCATCCATGTCCATGTATAATTAAAAAAATCAAAATGAATATTATCAGATTTTATGGAAGGGACACTTTAACTAGTTTATCATTTTAAATGGTTTTAATATTTATTATTCTAAATCATTCTCATTAATGTCCATGTTTTCAAAATGTTTTTTAAGGATTTATTTATATGGACATTAATGTTTTAAAATGTTAATTCCTTTCAATAGTTTTAAAGCGGTATGGGACACTTTTACTCAAAAATGTATTTAAATTTATTCTTATCTAAATTGTGTGACTTTTAAATGTTTTCATGAAAATTAGATATTTCTCTCAAAGAGTTTTACTAATCATTTTTAACTAATTCAACATCCTTTTTGGATATTATTCATGATTTTGGTTGATTTATTATAAATACAATATTCAATATTGTATTGAATGAATTATGATACATTTGACTGTGAATGTTATATTTTTATACCATTCATGTTTTATTGTTAATGTATTGACATTTCGTATACTAGTCTTAATATGAATGTTTAAGTTATGTTTCAACATTTTCATATGAGGAATGTAGTGGACTTAGTAAGTGCCAGGTGGAGCCCATTGTAGATCCTTGATGCATCGGTAGGTCTCATGAGACAAATTATTGTCTTGGCATAAGTCCTTGACAAAAAAATTTGTAGTCTTGGCATGAGGCCTTGACTATGTGGTAATTATGTCTGGCGTTAGGCATTCCATCATTATGAAATTAATTATTACTTGTGATTATTAGACTAGTAGAATATCCATGTGAATGTTTATATGGTAATGTTTGATTTATTTTCTTCATATTATGTCCAAGTTTCTGTTTAAATGGATTGTGTTTTTATTATACATCTTTCATTAAAATTTTATAGCTTCCTCTAAATTATTTACCTTTATTGATCATCTGATCTCACCCCTTTCTTATGTTTTATTTTCCCAGGTTTCTAAGAAGTGTTTATGATTGATATGTAGGGTTAAGCTAAGGAAAGAATGGTGTTCTCAATGGATTATTTATGTTTTGTTGTATGTTAGTAAGTGTAATGTAACATTCATGTATGTAATATATTTTCCAATACCGCTAAACTGATTAGTCCTTCGGGACTTCATTCCTTGTAATCATTTCAATGTATTAAAATAAAGCAACAAGTTTGGGCTTCTAGGGTTGAGGAGTTATACCTTTTCACTTTTTGGGCTTTATGCTCTCCCATTTATTTAATATATGTCCCTAGGTTATGAGATGCAGTCATTGTACTTCGTATGAACCTTAGATGAAGGATTTCATGTAGAATATATTATTATATTTTACATTTTCATGCAATATATACTTAATTTTCAGGACACTAATCCAAATAGGTCTTCTAAATTTCTAAGAGATCCTTTATTTTGTAAAATGAAATGAAACTTTTAGGTAATAAAAAGGCCTAAATCCATTTAACCCATGGTTTTTTAGGAAATAATCTATTAAATGAGAACTCGCCATTTATATAGTGGGCTCTAAAGGATCGTAGATATTTTTATTAGCCACACAAGCTACCCAGTATAGGCTGTTGGGTATCTAGTTACATCAAGATAGGCCTCCCAAGACATCATTTAATGATGTCCAAAATTTCATTAAAACCATATTAACATTTTTAATAACCCCCCTTAATTCCAATAAGGTTTCTGAAGCATTTTTAAGAGATAAATACACCTCTTAGTGGAATTGTAAACTTACCTTATCATTTATTCTCCAAATCCAATGTGCTATGAACATCAAATATCTCACATGTTATCTCCTTTACAAAGTGCTTCTTTCTCCAATCTACATTGTATGATTATTAAAAAATTATATCACTATCAACCTTTTCTCATTTTTCCCTATTTTTTATTCACATTCCATTGACCATATCAAGACTATAATAAAACGTTATTGATTCTTATAAATCATATATTTTCCTCATCTTTCTTATATTATTGTTGAAAACTATAATTAATGTGAGGGATTCAAGATTTATTTCTATTACCATTATTGGGAATGGGAATATTATCTATGAGGTTTCTATTTATACACATTAAAAATCTAGTGCTTATTGTAAATTTAGTTGAATTTTACAACCTATAAACAAAGTTATTTTTATCATTATGGATACCATAAAAGAAAATGAAAAAATACAATAAATTATAAACACATTATGGTGGTAGATGTAGGTGATATTCTTGAGCTATTTCCAAAATTTCTTAACAAATTGTTCTCCATATTTACATAAAAAATTTATTTAGTTACCACTTTATATCATTTAATTAGTCACTTGGTTAACACTTCAATTCACTTAATCATTTAATTATGAATTCTCTATTTCTTTTACTCTCCAACTTTTATATTCAGTTATATTATATTCATTAAATTTTTTTTATTTTGATCAATTATTCTTTTTCAATATTCTAAAGGTTTAACTTATCTTCAATCATTCAAAATGAAATTTTTAATATTTAAAATGTTTATTATTTCTTTTGAATTTTTTAAGGGTAATTCACCCCCTCTTACCATTTTACCCTACTATGACCTACATCTATCACATTATAGGAAGTGTTGATGTACCATATACATATGATGCAATTTGAGGTTTGTTAATATGGTTGGATTCTGTGTATGGGTGAGTAACACAGTATTTTTTGGTTTATAAAGAGTTTCACATTAATTAAGTGTGAACACATTATTTTGGTTTTGGGAATAGGGATTCCAAAACTAAAACACCAGGAGCATGAATACATAAAAGGAATAAAAAATGTTATTATAACGATTACATATGATGTAATTGTTAAGAATTTAATATTCATGTGATGTATATTAAATTTGAGAGACTTGAAAAACCAAAAAACACAATGTTTATGATTCCTTCCAAATAAACACTTTTGAACACCTTAATCATCTAATAGGTAGTTTTTTAACAAAGTGGGGTTCCCCCATAATTATATTGTGTTTTGAAAGAATTTAATGAGTTAATAGAGATTATATAATGGGTAGTTTTATTCCAAAGTGGGGTTCCCCTGAATTTTCTTATGTCGTCTTGTTTTTCAAGTTTTCATTGGGTGAAACATAGATAAGAAAACTGGAAGGATGTAATTCCATAAGAAAAAATTTTAGTGAATCTATATAATGGACTTAAAAAACTATTATTTTATCAACTATCCAAGAATAAATACAATTTGTATGGGGATAAATCCCTAGAAAAATATGATAGGTAATTATTTTCACACTATAGAATGTTAAATTCTTAGTAAAATATAGTTCTTAGATCACTAAATTGAGGTGATTTGAGGGCATATCACTTTTTGTGGATATGTTTTCTTTTAAAATCATTAATAAAAATATATAATAAATGATACTTATCCATGGATATGACTTTATTGCAGATATTGGAATAGTTAATCATAATCATATTGATATAACTAATAGTTATGTCCTATAATATAGTTAGCGATTGGTATTTAGGTTTCAAAATTGTTCTTAAAGAGAAACATTCAGAGTACCCGAATATGAAAGGAGATTTACCCCCATTAACATTGTCTCTTGGGAATTAGATATTAGGTGTGAATCAAAAATTTATGCGGGCAAACACATACTTGAAGAATTGAGGGACTTTATAAAGGGTGAAGCAGATATTAATATCACTAATGGGGAAAGTTTTAAACTATTAGAGGTTAGATACTATGATCTAATTTTATCAAGTGGATTAGTCATAGAATTAAATAACTATCACTATGTTCTCACCATAAATAATAATTTGATTTAAAAATATTTTTTAGGAAAGATAGGATATTCATTAATTATAAAGAATAAGAGTAGTTCAATATATAAGGAGTCAATATATAATTTTATGGTTTCATAATGAAGGTTTTATATATTCTAGATATAGATATTCATATTTATAACATTTGGAACAAAAAGTAAACGGTTCATTTTAATCCCACCCACCTCTGGCATTGTCGTTTGGACATATAAATGTGAAATGAATTCAAACACATCATAGAGATTGATTGTTTGTGTCAATTGATCAAAAATCATTTGAGAATTGAAAATATTATTTATTGGGGAAAATGGAAAAGTAGCCATTTGGTAGAAATGGTGGGAGGGTTAGTGGACTATTGGATATCATACATAATGAAGTATGTGGACCAATGAGTACTCAAGAAAATGGTGGTTTTAGGAAAATCCTTACTTTTATAGATGGATCTAGTAAGTATGGATATGTGTTTCTGATGAATAATTAGTATGAATATTTTAAAAAAATTAAAGTGATTCCTAGAAAAGTATACAATCAATTGGAAATAAGTATTATGATTTGTTGATCAGGTTGGGATAGTGATTCCATGAGTCAAGAATTTATAGCTCATATGAGAGATGGTGTAATTGTTTCATAAATCACCTCTCCTAGACCACTTTAATGTAATGGTATATCTGAATGGGGAAATCATTCATTACTGGACATTTTCAATAAATGATGAGTCTATGTGACCATTATATTTTATTGTGTGGATTTTCTATGGAAACATCTATATTCTTAGAAAAGAGAATTCTTTATGATATAGTAATAAATAAAACATATAAGATATGGAAAGGGGAATTTCTCACCCTACCTTCTATGAGGATTTGGTTTTGTAGAGAACTTATATAATGATTTTCTTTTAATAAGAAAGGCCATATGTTGGAATTTTTTTATATTTTGGTTATCCCAAGAGAACTATAAACAATTATTTTTAGCACCATTATAATAAAAAACATATGGATTGGGATAGTGTTTTCCAAGAAAGAAAACACATTGATCAAGTAGTTAGGATAAGATTTGAAATATGATAATTTCATAAACAAAAAACATGATGTGTTATAGAGATGATGGTTGATTCGGGTTTACAAATAAATATGGAATAATAATAGACTCAATTTACTCAAGAACCTCAATGGTTTTATAGGATTCCTAAATAACGTGATAGATATGGTTTTATTGTATAAAATTATGATTAAGTAAAATTTATAAAAGATAAACCTAATTTCTAAAAAAACATCCATTAAGAGATATGATTTTGAGAAATGGTTAAAATTCATCAACTCTGAGATAAACTCCATGTACACATACCTAGTTTGGAACATGGTAGATTCACTTAAAGGGGAAACCCCCAAAGGTTTCATGTGGGTATTTAGAAATAAATATTACTTGGATGTTTTATTGTTTACTTATAAATGTTTCATAGTTATAATATTACAAAAAAAAATCAGGTTGTGGACTATAAAGAGATATTTTCACCTATTGTCATGATAAATTCAATTCGTATTTTTCATGACATAATATCTCATAATGATTTAGAGGTATATAAAATGGATTTTAAAAGTAAATTACATAATTATAATTTATTTTAGGCCATGTATATGATATAGCCCAAGGGTTATTAGGTTGCAAATTTGACCATAATGGTTTAAAAATTGAAACAGTCCATTTATAGTATAATTAATGCTTCTAGGAGTTGAAAATATAATTTGATGTAGTAAAAAATGTTTTTTGATTCGTCAAAAAAATAATGAAACCTATTTAGGTAAGACACTTAGTGTACTTATAGTGTTATATATGATATTTCATATAGATGGAATTATACTTATCAAAAAAGACACCATGACACTTAATTATATGATGGATTAGCTAAGTAAATGTTTTTAAATAAAATACATCACTAAAGAAACAAAAATAATTTGATTAAGGATGTATAGAGACAGATCTAAAAGGTTCCATGGATTGAGTCCAAACACATAAATTCATAATTTTTTATACGATTTAACATGAGAAACTCAAATAAGGGGAATTTACTAGTGTTTCATGGTATGAATCATTGGGTGATTCCGAATTCATAAAAATTATTTGAAATTTTGGATAGATTCCTTAAGTGTATTCCATAGGTTATATCATATATTCCATGTTATGTACTTGACCTAATCTCTCATATGATTCAAGCATAAAAAATATACTATAATCCAAGCCTAAAGAATGCTACCAGATTATTTTAATGAACATCCTCATGTAGATGATAAGAAATACGTAAATTCTAATGGTATTTGGAGTATTAGATGTGCTCTACATAAATGGAAACACATATGCTAGTTTCCAATCATAAAATAATTATATGGAATTTCTCTATGGGTTTATTATTTTCCTAAATAGTGGATCTATTATTTTTCAAAGTTATAAATAAGAAAATATAGAGATCATTGCAATATCATATGTGTGTATCCATATATCATCAGGTATGAAATAAACTATTTAGACTAAGGAATTAAGTACATAAAAAGGGTTGGTTATTAACATTGATAGAGAAATTGAGATATATAATCAAAACATTGGTGTTATTTCTCAAGAAAAAGTAAACCCGGTAACACTGAGGTAAAAAAAGAAATTCAAAAATATATACTCATATATCTATGCTCGTTTAGAGGGAAAATGTGAAGATATGTTTTCTAGATACTTAAGATAATATAAAATATATTTTAATGAATCTATTACTACAACAAAAAATTGAGATTCATGTATAATATATGGGTGTTAGACACATGAGAGATTGGTTATAATTGTTTGAAATGTATAAAATTATTATAATAAATGAAATATATAATTACCATTAATTTATAGGTCATATAATTTATTTTACATAAACATTTTAATGATTACATACCGTCAAACTATGATAATGAGATTCATTAAAGAGATGATCATTACCGAGTATTATGGGTTGTAAGTGTATTTTATGGTTATCTTGAATTGATTCTTGAACTCATTTAAAAGAGTTTTATTTGAGTTAGAAATAATGGATACCTGAGTTATTGTGTATAGACATATTACTTGGACTAACCCACTAATGTATATCAAATATAATTTCATACAATCATCAATATAATAAAGGTTGTATTATTATTATAAAAAAAATTAACTGAGTTTGGAAATATACCTAGCATGAAAAACTTCATTCTCTGATACCCTATATATATAAGTTTACATATTTACATATCTAATACAGGGGTGGTTGGGTACGTTTTTTATAATTTCATCGGTAGGGGATAATCAAGATTGAGTTTTTTCATTTGTATGACAGGTGAAGAAATATATTACGTGATAAAATTATATTAATAAAATGCATTTCCATGATTACTTGTTTCATATATTATGTGTTAAACTTCATAGATAAGTGAAATGAGATCTTCTTGTTATATAAATGAATAACATGTGATGTATTCATCATCATTGTTTTTATTTTCAAAGAATCGTGGAATGATGAGCGACCTATACATGATTGAAAAGTTCCATGTCTAGTGGTCACATTGTATTAAAAAAAAGGTCTTATATATGTACAAATACAATTTATATGATACATATTGCTATGTACATGTTCAGGTAGTGATATGAGTATGTTTTATAAAGATAAGACTAGAACCCTTAGCATCTTGAGTATTACTAAATCTTTTCTAGAGGCAATGATTTGCTTATATCTATGAAATGTGAATTATATTATTGTTTTCAAAGCCACTAAGTCCCACAGTGTCACACATATTTACCAATGGGAACGAATAAAATTTTGGATAGAGTGTTTGTTCAAAATGAATAGAGTTTGATTAATTTCATAGCCTAATGATTTTGGATGGGTTCAATAATTTTTTAAAATATTTCCATAAAATTTTCATGGGATTTTAGTGAAATTGGTATATTTTTGTATGTTAACTAAAATAAATGCATGTGATTATTGTATTAATTCATTTTATTCATGAAGTATATATATAATATAATATTATATAGTGTAAATTTAATTTTAGTTAATATTATGTATTAATAATATATATATATACAAGAGATTCATATATGTGGTTCATGTGATGTAATATACAAGAATATCTCTCACATAGAATATATTGTTACATTAGTTTTGAAATCAATGTTTATTTCATCTATGATTTTTATATATTCATTGAAAAATTCAATGAATGTTACCCTAAAATAATTGCAATACATATAATTCATTACAATGAAGAAGGATTAGGATTCGACTATATAAGAGTTATGATCTCTTCTATTGCATGGGTGAAGTACCATGCACATTGATTGTGTTTCCTCGATTGATCTTTGATCATAAATTTAATAGAGATAATTCTATAAAATTAACTTTTTCTTGAGCTCAGTTAATCTCTTTTGAAAAGGTTCTAGCATGCTTTTGGAAGTCCAAGTATCCTAAAAAGTTGATCGTGGATCCACTGGTCAGTGTATCTTGTTAGTGTCTTGAAGCATTTTTTCTCTAATACATAGGATCATCCTTAAATATTTTTCTAGAGATCATGGAATATTTTTATTGTTGTATATTAATAGTAGGTATTCTATTTTATGATATTATTTACATATTGATTAATTGATGATAAATCACTTGTGTATTGGTTGTTTTCTTCTACCCCTGATCATTTTATGATCATATTAAATCCATAATTATGTCCATGTCACTCACTTATTTCTATAAGATAATGATAATTTATAAATTGTTATCTTTAAACATTAAAAATCATGGGATCTCAATCACACTTTCAGGAGGCATTTAGTGAATAAATAATAAATCACAATGAGTGTGAGTCATACCACATGTCCATCCATTTAATACTACAAGATAATGATAAACTAGTTATACCACATGATATCTATTATCTTTCTTTATTTATTCTAATTATCCATTAATAGATGAATTTAATCCTTCTTTATATTATTAACTTTAACAACACCTTGATTTCATAAGTTCATGACACCAAATATTAAAAAAAACATCGGCATCTGGAAACCACTCATTGTTAAAAATACTTTCTTTTTAGTATATTTTAGTATTCTAAATTGATATTATATTATTACATATTGTATATCATAAAAAATAGAACATGAATTTCTCCAAGGATATAGTTTTTATTCACAAATGTTTTACATTTTTTCATCAGGGTCTTCAACCACTTGTTAAAGACACGATACTATATTTAGAATTCAGAAATTCTCTTTATACCATCTTAATAACTCATATGTATATTTGATACCCATTTTACTCCTAATCAAGCAATGTACCACATGTAAATAATCATATATCCTGGAATAAAATGATTCAGTAATGTTTTTTTCACAATAGATACTTGATGTAAATTTATAAGTATGTTAGGAACATAAATATCCACATGTTTACATGTATATCAATATTTATATAGGTTCCCATTTCAATATCTCTAACCCTCCTTATTATGTCAGATTTTTCATTATCATCCACAGTGGCTACCTAAAACACCACTAGTTTCATTTTATCTATTTTTAATGAAATCACCCTATACCAATGCATTAACCATCATGTTATGAACTCATTTCCTTTCAAATCATACAGAAACATATCATATTTCTTCTCATACATCTTCCAGTAAACCAAACTAGGATACCATCCACTGAGCACCTGACCTAACTTACCACAAGGACTAAAGGGCCTTCCTTATCCCTATGGTTTGGCCAAAAGTTTATGGGAAACATATGAATCACATTGTTAATGATTTCAACAATATTAGAGAAAAAATACAACAAAACATCTACAAAGATACCAACATGGACCATCCTTACAATATATGAATTTGTAATATAAAAAATATAAGAAAATGATGTGAGCATACATACCAAAGAGTTTATAACCAAAAACACTAATTCTACGCATTTTCCTAAACATAAAAATTTGACATAAGAATAACAATACACTATTGTTGAAACTAATACCACAAAAAAATGAAATTAGATATTAGGAAGTCTCTTCCAATACAACACTAATTGAAAACAATACAAATTAATGAAATCAAACCATGGTAAAAAAATACCTCCCTATATAATTTGATTTCACACCACTATCCTTATCACCCCAGGTTATCCTCAAAGAACAAACTTGAATCCAGTAGAATAAACCTGGAACCTGAAATATATGAGATTAAAAAAATTAATTTGTAGGTCTCCACCACTTGAGACTATGCAATTCCATTCATAAGGAAATTCATACATTCATGTTTTAAAATGATACTAGAAAATAGGATTTCCAAAATTAAATATGGAAAAATAGCTTACAATATTATAAATACTTTTAAAAATATTTCAATTTTTTTTAAAATAAAAAAAACAAATTTGAAAAAAATTACATTAGCCTAAGAAATTACAAAACCACACACTAGTAAATGTTTCTAAAAAATGATTTTTTTTTATTTTAATGAAAAAAATATATAAACAACAGATTTCACTAACCTAAACATTTGTTAAATGAATCTTTAAATTTTAAATCCACATTAAATTTTCACACATGAGATTTTGTTTCAAAATAGGTTTATCTAAACATATTTGAAAAGCATTTCCTAAAAGAACTAAGCAAACACACTCATGGGTCAAACATAACAGAGCAAGCCCCACATGTCACAATACAAAATATAAAAGAATGTAATATACAGGTTTGATAGAAAAATAAGTAGGGGAAATTATGAAATCAAGCACTATATGAAAACCCATAAAATCAATCACTAATAAATCTATAGAATTTTTCATGGTATCTACCCTAGAAACCCTAACAAAAGAAACATCTAATAATTTCATTGTATACACTTGTAGGAAAAATACTAGAATATGATATGTCTAGATTGTAAGCCATAAAAAAATCTCATACAAGAATTATTGCGATGATACAGCCCACATATCACTTGTTCCTACTATAACGACCAAAAAATATGACTACTATTTTTTTCCTAAAAATCTGTGTTATATTATTTTTACCCAACAAAACTATGTCCTTTTAATAATTAAGTAAGTATATTTCAATGTGATCAATAGGATTCAATATTTATATTATCATTGTTCAATTATGAACATTATTCAATTATGATCATTGGTCAATATGACCGTTAAATACTATATTTATAAATAGAAACGATAAACGGTTGATTAATGTTGAATGAAGAGTAAATGGCCTTAACCAGTAGAATTGGGCCATTTGATGTGCATTTTTATGATCTTGGGAAGGTTTTAGGGTCAATGGTATTTGCTCTTGACCAATCCCAATCCAAGCTTCAGCAATCTATGATTTAATGAAATCACCTATGGGAGAAGTTCATGTTTCTGGATATTACCACATGGGCGATGTTATCCCAAACACCCCAAAAGTATATCATTATCAAACACCTTACCATAATTTCCTATGTGGGTGTTAAAGGGGTTATGTTTCAACTCCTTAGTTACTTTTTTTATAATCACTTTTTCTAAAATAAATTGATGTTCAATCTTTCTATTTTGAATTTAGTTTTCCTTAAAAATATGATGAATTTGATAAATTGATTTTTCTGGTAAAAATTTAATTCTTAGAAAATATAAAATTATTATAATAATATATGGTTTTATTAATTATTATTATAATGAAATATTATTACCAAAAAAATATTATTTAATTACAAATGATAATATAATTTTATTTTTTTTCAAGTGTTGAATTTTTTTTATGCATGTTACTATTCATTTTCTGTCCACAATTTTATTAAAATGAATGATTATTTTTATAGTTAAAATACAAAATTATCATGTATAGAGATTTATTATGATAAAATTAATATAAATATTTTTTAATTCAGAAGTTCTATATTCGATTATGGTTAATTTATGATATTTTTGTAAAATATTATAGTTTATTGTGACTAGTAAAAAATATAATTTAAGTTTTTCGATATGTTTAATAACATCATAGATATGTCATAATGATATAGTGAGTAATATAAGACTATTCTCAACTACTTTATATTAAAATATGATATTATTTGTCCCAAGTTTCCAAAACCATGGGAAAATACCATGGGCAAGTCCATTCTTTTGAAAATACCACTAATGAGATGTCTTTAGAAATTAATAAAATACTCCCTCACTTTTTCAATAGATACCACAAATTAATTCATTTAATTTCATTAAAAAATCACCCCCTTTGATAGAGTATATTATTACCACCCATGGAGTTTTCCCAAGGAGACCTCAATCCCCCAAGGTCCCAACCTTCAAGTTTTAGGAGTCACAATTCAAGGTAAGGGAATCTACCACACTTCCCTTTCAAGAACTTCTTTTATGTTATTATTTTTGAAATTTAAATTATATTATGATGGGATATGTTATTCCATATCCCCATTACATTAAATATAATGTACAAATTATGATAAATACCTTTTTTATATCATCGACCTTTTTTATGAAGTGTTCAGTGATGCTATAAGGCTGCTGAAATTTCGTAAGGGGATTCTCAACTACTCATTTCCTTTAAAGTTATATTTTATATTGTATATCATTCAAATTACCATAAAATGTACTTATTTTTATCATTTTATGTCCATAAAACTTAATATAATTAATTTATGAGTGGAATATCCTTGTCCCATCTCTTTTTAATGTTTTCTAAAACCATGTTTAATAGTCGTTATGCTGCATAATTTTTGTCTCAAAATATTTCTCTTTTTACAAGAAATGTTTTTACTTTAATTATTTGAATACTCAAACCTATTTAATTTTCATTTTCATTCATCAATACATAAAAATTAATTATTTTATTTTAAAATTGATAAACATAAAACCCTCCATCCCCTTTCTGTGGGTCATAAATGATATAATGATCATGTTTTTAAGCATTCTTTTTAAACGCCATGATTTTGATATGAAACCCATTTCTTTTATTATCTTTATGTTATTTATGAAATTATTGATTATGTTATATGTGTATCACATGAAAATAAATACATATTAAGGGTGCACCCTAATATCTCTCCAATGCATTGGGTAAAAAAATTAATCTCTAGATATGATAAGTTTTACGATACCTTGGTGAATATCCTTGGAAATTTTTAGGACATGTTGGGGATGGACCTTCGTGATATTCTTATGAATGTATAAATTAATTTTTTTCTATAAATTTTAATGTTATTTTTTAATTTATTATTGTTATGATATTCCTATTAATCATATCTTTATGATATTCGTCATGTTCTTATTATATCGCTCAAGTTTGCATGTAAAATATTCCACTTGTTTTCCCTCACATGGACATTTACTCACCCTTTCCATCGATGTATGTCACCAGGTTATGAGATGAAATAAATTTACTTAGGATTAACCAATTATGAATCCATTCAATTTTATTAGAAGAATGTTTTTTGTTTTCATGTTTTATGTACCCTTTTTTCTGAGACATTGATCTTTAAAAGATCCTCATTTGTAAAATGTAATGAATTGTTATGTAATAAAATGACGGGATGCCTTTATTGGGATCAAAGGATGGTTTAGTTATTTTTGGGAATTAGGATATGAAAACATTAGGAAGAACCATATATAAATGTTAAATATAGAAAAACTTTCTGGTATTTTGGTAATTTATTAAGTAAATGGTTTCTGAACAAATAAATCCATGTATGGATACAAACAAGTGGATGTGGCTCTGGAATAGATGTACCTAGGGTGAAAACTCTAATAATGTTTGTCGGTATTGACTCGACATAAACCGGTATACAATAACGGGTCTTGCTTTACTCCTAGTGTAAAACTCTTGGGGGATATGTTTTGTTAATCATAAGATTTTTATGAATCATTATGAAAGATTTATAGAAAATTTAACTATTTTTAATGAATAAAATGTATTTGTATGATGTTATATGATATAAAAGTTCCCTTGGAGCTATAAGATTATTAAATGGAACACATTTCTCACTAAAGTTTTCTTCTTCTAGAAAATGGTAGAAAATACAAGAAACCCAGTAAATGGTGAGCACAATAGACCACATGCTAATGGCCCTCTAGTGGAATTTGGAATGGAAACCTTCATGAGAATGATGAATCAAATGACTTGAGTTATGGGAAATATTTTGAATCAAGCTAAGAGACTGGATTCACCATGAAGAGTACAACTTTCTATTGATTCCTTAATACATTAACAACCACCATATTTCAGTGGATCTATTATCCCATTGATTGCTGAACAATGGATAATCTCTATTGAAAAGATAAATTATATGCTCTGTTTTTCAGAACAAGAGAAATTAACCATGGCTTTATACCACTTTGAAAATGAATATGATCAGTGGTGGACATTGATTAAAAATAGGAATCCAACAAGGGAGATTGATGTGATGAAGAAGGATGAGTTCAGGGGAAAAATTTTAAAAAAATATTTCCCCCATTCAATGAGAATGAAAATGGAGAAGGAATTCCTCAAGATAAAGAAGAATGACAATGAATTTTTTGGTAGATATTATATTAAGGTCACAATACATTCTTTTTATACCACTATCTTTGTCATGGATCCTAATGGGAAGGTTGATAGATTCTTCGGTGGACTAAGACCTCATCTATGGAAGAATCATGCCTACCGAGAATATGAAAACGATGAGGAGATCTTGTGAAGTGTAATTAATGTTGATCTAGAGTTTGGTGATATGTAGTTTTCTCACAAGTCTAATGAAAAGAAACGATCCATGGAACCAAACTTTGGTGGGAGCTTTGATCAAAGAAGATGTGGAAAGCAAGTGCAACATCCCACGTGTAATAAATGTGGGAAGATGTATTCGAGAAACTGCCTGCTTGGGAGTAAGAAATGTTATAATTGTGGAAGAGATGACCATGTCACTCAAAATTTACACAATTAGGTGAAACCTCAACTTCCCAACACTAATGACAAAGGGAATATGGTGCAATACTTACCTAAATTCCAATGAATCATGTGTGGACATCATGAGATCTTTTCCAATCACTATCACATTCTGAATGTAGTGGAAGGGAATCACAATCAGCCTTAGCATAGGAAAAGGGATAAAGGTCATGAATTTTCTACCACGGTGGCTAAGGTTGAAGCTCCAAATGACATGGCGGCAGGTACTTTTGTTGTTCTCTCAAATCTAGAAAAATGCATTGTCTAATTCTATTTCTACACATTCTTTTATATCCTATAAGTTTGCAAAGAATATAGAATCAATCCTGAAACTATTAACAATGGGGTTATTAGTCATGACTCCTGGAGGGATTATCCAAGAATAAATAGTGTTTCGAAACTCTTGTATTTACTATTGGGAGAAAAATATTATTGCAAATCTTGTATTCATTCCCATGTTGGAATTCGACATTATACTAGGGATGGACTGGATCTCAAAATATAATTCTATGATCCAATGAAGAATCAAGGAAATCTTGGTAGTATTGAATGGGAAACCTACAGTTTTCTTTCAAGGAGGGATATCTGGACATTATCTTTTCCTAGAAGAACCTCCTATATCCTTCTTCATGGAGATGATTGGTGAACAAGATTAAGGAAAAGAGAGAATAAGGATAGATAATGTCCCCATCATTTAGGAATACATTGACATATTTCCTGAGTAGATACCTGGAACTATACTAGAAAGTAAGGTAGATTTATCCTGTGAGATTATTCCTTGATCCAAGAAAATATCAAAAACCAGTACAGAATAAAGAATGTGGCTCTAAAGGAATTAATGAAACAACTCCAAGATCTTTTCCAGAATGGGTTTATCTGGCCAAGTGTGTCTCCTTGGGGAGCACCTGTTCTCTTTGTAAAGAATAAGGATGTATTAATACGGTTATGAATCAATTATAGAGAACTTAATTGGATCACAATGAAGAACAAATACCCTCTTCAAATAATTTATGGCTTATTTGACCCGCACCGTGGGGTTCAATTCTTCTCCAAGATTGATTTTAGATTTGAATATCATCAATTGAGGGTAAGGAAGGAATATATTCCAAATACCACCATTTGATCAAGATATGGAAAATATGAGTTTGTTTTTATGCCCTTTGGGTTGACTAATGGAATGACTTTTTTTATGTATTTGATGAGTAGAGTCTTCAAGGAATACCTTGATAATATTGTGGTGGTTTTTATTGATGATATTATGATATATTCCAAAAGTCATGAGAAGCATGAGGATCATATAAGGGTTATATTGAAAAAAATAATGATAGGTTATATATAATGTTCATAAAATGTTAATTTTGGTTACAAAAAGTTTCTTTCTTGGGGCGCATTATCTCCAATGAAGGAATCTCAGTTTCCCTTGCAAAGAGAAAGGTTGTAGAGGAGTGGCCTCTACCTACAACAATAACTTATATGTGTTGTTTCCTTATATTATTAGGATATTATTAAATTTTTGTGAAAACATTTCATGAAATTTTAATCCTTTAACCAATTTAACTTGAAAAGGGGTCTAGTTCGTCTAGACAAAGGAGTGTAAGGAATGCTTCAAAGTGCTGAAGAAGATATTGGTTACTGCAACCATGTTAACTCTACACTCTATTTGAGAAGGATTATTTGTTTTTATCAATGCATGTCTAAAATAGATTGGGTGTGTCCTCGTGAAAAATGATAAGGTAATTGCTTATGCGTCTCCACAGCTTATGCCTCATGAGAAGAATTATCCTACGCATTATCTTGAGCTGGTTGCGGTTGTTTTTTCATAGAAGATATGGAGGAACTATATTTATGGGGATAAATTTGATATATACATAGACCATCAAAGTTATACTTTTATTTTCACACAAATGGAATTGAACATGATACAGAGTAGATGGTTTGAACTCCCTAAAGAATATGATTGTTCAATTCATTATCATCCCGGAAGAGAAAACAATTTCTCTAAGGCATTAAGTAGGGAAGACCCTATTGTGTTTTCAATGATTTGGATTCAAAGAGATCCTTTGATCAAAGACCTAGTAAAATTGGACATGAGACTCGTAAGGGGAGGGACATCATTAACCCTATCCCAAATTATTTCTCAACCTTTATTACTGGAGAAGATCAATAAATCTAAAAAATATGATCCTTTATTACAAAAAAAGATAGAGACTATAAAGAATGGGATGTTTCCAGAGTTAAATATTGTTCAATAAGGTGTACATGAATTTTTTACAAGTCTATGTGTTCCATATATTCACTAAATAAAGGATATGATGGATGAAGCTCATAACTCTACTTTCTCTATACATCCTGGAAGCACTAAAATGTATAGGGACAATCATGATCAATATTTGAGGGATAACATGAAAAGGGAGATTGCTGAATACACTACATGGTTACCAGTGTGTCAATAAGTGAAGGTAGAGTGAAAAATTCCTAAAGGGGTATTACAACCAATACCCATACTATCATGGAAGTGGGAAAATATCACTATAGACTTTGTCACTGGTCTCCTGAGAATATCCAATGAAAACAATGTGATATGGGTTATAGTGGACCGTCTCATCAAGACTGTTCATTTTATCTCAATCTGGGAAGATTTCCATTTTGAAAAACTTTCCAAGATATACATGAAGGAAGTGGTAAGGCTATATGGGGGTCCACTTTTTATCATATCTGATCGTGATCCAAGGTTCACGTGAAAATTGTGGAGAATTATACAACATTCTCTTAGTATCGAATTGAATTTCAGTATATCCTATTATCCCCAAACGGATGGCCAATGTGAAAGAACTATTTAGATACTTGAGAACATATAGAGAACATGCTCAATGGAATTTAAAGTTGGCTGGGATCAACATCTACCATTAGTTGGGTTCTCGTACAACAACAGATTCCATTAGATCCATAAAATGGGATCCTATGAAGCTCTATATGGGAAGTGATGTACAACACCTACTTGTTGGGATGAAGTTGGTGAATAAAAGCTTCTTGGGCATGATCTTGTACATGAGATGATATAAATAGTTCATTCCATCCAACAACACATAAAGGCTGATCAATGTTAGAAGAAGAGCTATGATGATAATAATTTATGGGACTTGGAGTTTGATGTTGGAGACAATTTTATCTTTCTAATTTCAACTTAGAAGTGATTCATGAAGTTTGGGAAGAAAGGGAATCTCAGCCCTAGTTACATGGGCACCTGTGAAATCCCTGATCGCGTTGGAGCAGTGGCCTATCGGCTTGCACTTCCTCCAAATCCGGCACAAGTCCATGATGTTTTCCATGTATCTCTCTTGAGAAAGTACATACCTAACATTTCCCATGTACAAAATTTGGAGGTGGTACTACAAGAACATGACCTATATTATGAGGAGTATCCATGGATATATTCGACCATGGAGAGAAGGTTCTACACAACCAGACTACCCAAATTGTTAAAGTGTTGTAGAGGAACAAAAAATATGAAGAAGTGATGTGGGAACTGGAAGAATTAATGAGGAAAAAGTACCCTCACCTTTTCTCAACCAAGAGAATGAGTTGAAATTTTGGGAAGAAATTAATTAAGGGGGAAAGAATGTAACGACCTGAAAATTTTAATAATATTTTTTTCCGAAAAATGTGTGTTATATTATTTTTACACAACAAAAAAATATCCCTTTAATAATTAAGTATGTATATTTCAATGTGACCGTTGGGTTTTGATTGTTATGTGATTATGGGAAACTATGTTTATAAATAGAAATGATAAACAATTAATTAATGTAGAATAAAATATCGATGGCCTCAACCAGTATAATTGGTCTATATGAAGCCTAGTTTTTAGAGAATGGGAAGGAGGTAAAGTCACTAGGATTCAATCTTGACCAATACCAAGCCGAGCTTCAACAATTTGGGCTTGAACAAAATATCCTACAAGAGAAGTTCAAGTTAGTGGAGATTACCACTCGGGCGATGTTGTCTGAGCCACCCTAAGAGTCTATCACCATGGAACACCTAACCCTTAGGTCGTATGTGGGTGTTATAAGGGGTAATGTTTCAAGGCCATAGTTACTTATTTTATATTAGCTTTTTATAAATAAAAATTTATGTTCATTCATTTCATTTTTAATTTTTTTTCATTAAAAATATTATGAATTTGATAAATTGATTTTTCTAGTAAAAATTATTATTTTCAGAAAATGTTTAATTATTATAATAAAATATGGTTTTATTAATATTATTATAATTAAATAGTACTACCAAAAAACCTATTATTTAATTACAAATTATAAAATAAATTTATTGTTTTCAGGTGTCGAAAATTTTACTATGCATTTTCTGTCTGCTATTTTTTTTAATAAATGAGTATTTTTATTGTTAAAATACAAAATTCTCATGTCTAGAGATTTATTATAAGAAAATAAATGTCATTTTTCTAATTTAGATGTATATTATTAGGTTATAGAGAACTTATGATAATTTTATAAAGTAATTTATTTTTTCTTGAGTAGTAAAAATACTATTTGTGTTTTTTCAGTATGTTTAATGGCATCATAGCAATGTCATATTGATGTAATAAGTAATGTAAGATGATGGCCGAATCTTTTGGATTAAAATATGATATGATCTGTCCCAAGTGGCCAAAACCACAAACAAATACCATGGTAAATCCCATATTTTTTCAAATACCACTAATGAGGTGTCCTTGAAAATTAATAAAATACTCCCTCGCTTTTGCTATAAATACCACCCATTCCATCATTTCATTTCATTCTAAAGTCACCCCCCTCGATGTTCTGAAATTATTTCCTCTCATGGAGTCCTCCCAAAGTTCCCTCAAGTCCCTATTGTCCCAACCATCACGTTTTAGGAGTCACACATCAAGGTATGGGAATCTACCACCCTTCTTTTTCAAGCACTTATTTTATGTTATTATTTTTTAAATTTCCATTAGATTATGTTGGGATATGTTATTCCATATTCACCGTACAATCCATATTATTTAAAAATGATGAGAGAACCTTTTTTCCATCGTAAACTATTTTTTATGAATTTTTAAATGATGTTGTTAGGCTACTGAAATTTCTTAATGGAATTCTAAACAGCTCTTTTCCTTTCGAGTTCTCTTTTATTGGTATGTATTTCAAATTTCCATACCATGTTCATATTTTCTTCTTATTCTATCCCTGTACTATATTATGAGTAATTTTTTAGTGGTAGAAACTTGTCCCCTCTCTTTTTAATGTATTCTAAAACCATGTTTCATAGTCATTATGCTCTAGATTTTTCTTCTCAAAATCTCTCTTTTTACAAGAAATGATTTTAGTTTCATTATTTGAATACAAAAACCTCATTAATTTATAGGGCTATTCATAAATACATAAAAATGGATTATTTTATTATGGAATTGAAATACATACAACCCTCATACCATTTTTTGGGTTATAAATGACACAATGATCGTGTTTTTAAGCACTTTTATTATACACCAAGATTTTGTTTTCAAACCCATTTCGTTTATTCTCTATAGGTTATTTATGAAATGTTTGATTATGATATATGTGGATCAAATTAAAATAAGTACATATTAAGGGTTATCTTTAATAGTTATCCAATTCATTGGGTAAAGAAATTATTCTCTAGAGATGATAAGTTGTATGATACCTTGGTGAATAACCTTAATGATTTTTGTGACACCTTGGGGTTGGACCTTGGAGATATGCTTATGAATGTCTAAATTAAAATTTATAGCCACATTTTCATGTTATGATTCATGTTGTTATTATTATTATATGCCTCTTTATCATGATTTTAGGATATTCATCTTGTTCTTATTGATATCGCTCAAGTTTTCATGTAAACGGTTTCACTTGTTTTTCCTTACTAGGCCTTATGCTCACCTTTTTTATTGATGTACGGACCAAGATTATGAGATGAAATAAATCTACTTAGCCTAAACCTATAATGAATCCTTTCAAGTGGACTAGGGGATTTTTTTTGTTTTTTCAAGTTTTATGAACCCTTTTTTCAAGACACTAAACTTTATAAGATCCTATAATTGTATAATGTATTGAAATGTCATGTAATAAGATGGTGGGATGCCATACCTAACAGAAATGGAGATCAAGATGAGGAATGTAAACTATCTAGAATAATATAAATTCATATCTTTCAAATAATTCTTTAGTTCCTGGGAACATTAAATAAGTGAGGCGAATGAACATGCACTCCATGATTAACATGCATGGAATATGCAATAACCCTCCCTAACTCCAACACCATCATAATTAAAATCCATATACATCCAACACATACCTGGAATAAACAATCACAACCCATAATTATGTGATAAAAATAATCCCATATTGATAAAAAACCAACACAAGGGGTAAACAACACATGATGAAATAAAGAGGGGTCTTTCATAACCATCCTTTTAAAACCAAGGTTCCGAGAAAGACTTTACAATAAAACATGAATTGGAATTCCAATTCCATTTAATATTTCAAAGAAAACATCAATATTCATTCATAAATATCCATTAAAATCATAAACAATAAAAATTTTCTAATATACCTTTTAAACATGGTTTCTCCTCCTTGAAATAAAAAAGGCCAAGGGCCATCAATTACAATCATTAAATTTTAAAAAGAGGAATTGAGTCATTTATCACAGTGGTTCAAATACACATACATTTAAAATCAACAATATAAGTATTATTAAGAAACCCCTTTATAAAAATGTTGAGTTAAATACCACACATAAAACCAATATCAACTTTAATATATAGTTCACACTCATTGAAAACAAAAACTGGATAAAAATACAACACATAAAATTAAAACCATTTCAAACAACCTCATTGAAAAAATTTATTTCTTAGAAAGCATAAAAAAAATATGGTGAAAAACAAGAAATTTAAAATTAAAATCATTTATACCAAGGTTAAAAACATTAAAAAATTCAAATCATCACATGTATATCACATATATTCATAAATTCACTAAAAATTAAGTTATAAATCTCAAAAACCATTTGATTTCTATAATGAAACAATTTTATAGATATAACTACATTATAGAGAAATAAATTGAGCCAAAAACAAACTGATTATTTTTCATTCATTGGATAATTCCCAATATTAGAAAAATATGAAATCTATAAATAGTATACACTAATACCCCACAATATTTGGTCTACCCAAAACCCTAAATTTATCCATGTGGTTTCTAGGATTCATAGTAGAATCTAAAACCCTGAAATAAGAGGGAAGAAGTTAATTAAGGGTAAAAGAGATAAATATTTACCTTTTAATCTCTTTAAAATCATTAATGTTTGGAAAACAATTGATGGGGAAGGAGGTTGACGCCCCCCCCCCCCCCTGGGATCCCAATGTTTGGATGACACCTATGTATAAAAAAAGTGAATTAATCATATGTTTGAAGAGGGAAACGTGGTAAAGTCACACTTTTTATAATTTTAGGTAGGAAAAATGGTTTTTTCATATGATTATCATGTCATTAAACAAACATGATTAGGATATTTCTTAGGATAATATCACTCAAACAATTTTGGGTGACCTCTACATGGTTTGAGAAAACATGCAGAATCCATGAAAAATGACTCTGTTCATAAGACATTAACATCTATAAGGGAAACACATATCTAATATTAAAAATGCATGTAATGTACAAAACACCCATAAAACCTTCAATACTCAGTAATTGTAGAATAAAACCCCAAAAAATATTAATTTCACAAATAAGATAAAAAATAAAATTAAACATTATAGCAATATGTGGCTATCACACAACCCATGTATCATATCTCCCCATAGTTCTTACGTCACTCCAATAATATTATATAATAATAACTACATAACATGAGGGGTAACTCCAATTTTCCTTAATTATATGAATTTTTTTTTGAACAAAAGATGAATTCATTAAAAACTGGGATTAGTGGAAGTACAAGCGCAAAGCCATGACAGAAAGTGGTCCAGTAAGAGCTGGTCGTTATCAAGAGGGCTAGAGGCCGCTAGCTGGTGGAAAGCATTATTCCCTTCCCTTCTGATGAAGGAGAAGGTGTAGGAAATGAAACAGTGATAGAGAGATTGGATTTTCCAGATGAGGGAACCATATGATTGAAGACCGTCGTCATTGCGGTTGATGTTCTTGGTAACAGTAAGATAGTCTGATTCAAGGTGGATCTTCTCCCATCCACGATCATTGGAAAACGTCATCCCGACGAGGATTGAAGTAGCTTCGGAAACAACGGGTTCCCAAAGAGCGTAATGGGATTCATGTTTGGCTATGATGATTTGACCCAAATGATCCTGGGCCAGCAGACCAAGGCCGACAAGACCATCCTTTGGGAGAGACGCATCCACATTTATCTTGAGGATCCCTTTCGGTGGCAGACACCAATGGGAGAAAGGGGGGAGGGATCCAAAGGGAATTTGTTGACCAGAGTGATGCTGCCAGCCCTCAATCCAGGATGATTCTCATTCAATCCAGAAATCGGGAGGCTTGAAGACATGGTTGAATACTGCATCGTTACGACGAACCCAAATGATCCAAGCCATGATGCAAAGTGAGCCCGCCAAGGTCGGTGATGAGGAAGATCACCAATTCCTCAGGAGCTAGGGGAGGTCAGAGGCCAAAACCAGTGAGGAATCCGCAGATGAGCCTCATTTGTTCAAAATCTCCATTTCCCCATAAAATTGGATGATAGCGTGGAGGGGGGATTCTGGGATGTCCGGGCAGAAGGGGAAGAACATGTCACTGGAGAAATGTCAAAAGGCAAGGAGGCTCATGGTAGGGAGGATTCCCGAGCACACCTGCCACCAGAAGTGGCGGATTTTTTGGGGGATTTTGAGCTTCCACAATGAATCCCATGGCCCTCCTTCCCTTGCATCAGACTGAGAACAAATAGGAAGTCGATAGCCAGATTTCACCGTATAGACTCCCGAGATGTCATTGATCCAGAAGAGGTGGTCGGGGCCTGCATCCAGAACACAAAGGATACTCTGGATAATCCTTATGTCTCTATCATTGAACCATGATTGAAGCTTTTCTGTGAACCACCCATTCCCATGATCAGTAAACAAGCACCGGATGATGGCACCTTCAATCCTAGGTGGGGCCGGTGATGATGCCCACCTGCCATCCTTATCGATCAGCCAGGGGTCTGTCTAGATAGAAAAATATGTACCATTCCCAATCCTCCAATCCATCCCTCTCTCTAGGAGGCTACGAGAGCTCCAGATGCTTCTCGAGAGGAAGCTGGGTCGGGGGCCAAGAGAGGAATGCTGGAAATCCTTGTGGGGGAAATATTTTTCATGGAGAACTCGCGAACAAAGAGATGACAGGTTGTTAATAAGGCGCCATCCTTACTTTGCCATAAATGCATCATTAAAGTGAAAGAGGTCCTAGAATCCCATTACTCTCTCAGATTTTGGCTGGTAGAGATTTTTTCAGGCGATCCAGTGGGTTTTATTCCTTCCATTGTTTTTTCCCCATGAGATGTTTGTTGTGTGCGAGTGGATCTGGTTGACAACCACAGCAGGGAGCTTAAATAGGGACATAAAGTAGCTAGGAATAGATTGAAGGTTAGCCTTAATGAGGATTTCTTTTCCAGCTTTATAAATTCTTTTTGGGGTCCATCCTTGGATTTTTTTCTCTATCCTATCAAGCAAAGAGGCGAATATTTCTTTTTTGGATCGGCCGATCACTATGGGTAGCCCGAGGAACTTATGATGCTTCTCAACCATATGAATTCCTACAATGGCACAAAGCTCTTCTCTGTTGGAAATTGGGACCCCAGAGCTGAAGGAGACTTCCAACTTTCCATGATTGATTATTTTCCCAGAGGCCCTCTCATCCTGTAGGATCACATGGCCTATAGTGATGCACTCGTTCTGGGTTGCTCTGGATAAAATAAAACAGTCATCGGCGAAAAAAAGGTGTGAAACCGGTGGGATTTCAGGTCAGACCTTTTCCCCGTGAATTGAATGAGAGGAAGCTTCCCTGGACATGAGGTTAGAAAAAACATCAGCCACCAAGATAAAAAGAAAAGGGGAAAGAGGGTCTCCCTGGCGCAAGCCACGGGTTGGGGAGAAGCCACGGGTGAGCACCCCATTGACATTAATTCGGAAGGAAACAGATGAGACACAGTGCATGATCATCTCTGTCCACTTAGAGAAAAAGCCCATTTTCAGCATCACGAATCTGAGGAAATTCCATTCCACTTCATTGTAGGCCTTGGTCATGTCCAGTTTCCATTCCATGGTTCTTATTTTCACAGTGGAGTGTTTTTTTATTTAGTGGAACACTTCATGGTCCACAATGGCATTATCTGTAATCAGTCTCTTGTCCATGAAAGCACTTTTATTTTCCGAGATGATATCAGACAACCATGGGTGCAGCCAATTAACCAGGATCTTCGAGAAGATCTTGTATGAGACATTGTAGATGCTGATAGGTCTGAAATCAGGTACCATGAAAGGTTTCTTGATTTTTGGGATGAGGATGAGGATAGTATTGTTAATGTTGGAAAGGCTTATTTCCCCATCCCAGATCTTCTTCATCAGATTGCAGATGTTTGGACCAATAATGTGCCAATATTGTTTGTAGAAGAGGGCATGGAAGCTATCCAAGCCCGGGGCCTTAGTAGGGTGGATATGTTTCAGGGCCAGACAAATCTCATCGTCTGTCACATCTTTGGTAAGTTGCCTATTAATTTCTTTGGTGATCACAGGTCTGATGTATTCTTCCACTTCGGCAGAGATGTTAAGACTACCAGCTGAAAAGAGATTCTAGAAATAATTGGTGATAACATCTTGGATTCCATCATTGTCGAAGGCTTTAGTACCATCTCGATGCGAGATGCAAGAGATAAAATTTTTCCAGAACCTAGCTAAGGATTTCAGATGTAAATAGTAGGTATTGGAATCCCCTTCTTTAATGTGGGTGTCACAATCTTGCATAGCCCAGAATCTTTCCTTAATTTGAAGGGCAGCATCCAAATCCATTTGAATGGCGCTGATTTTGGAGATAGTGCAATTGGATGGGGGTTGGTTGAGAAGATTGCACAGTTTTCTTTTGAGAAATCACATTGCCTTTCAGGTTGACAGAATTTTTTATTGCTCCATATCCTCAAATCTGATGCAATTTTTTGGAGATTTGACCCAATGTCTGCATGTCCACACTTCCAGCCTGAACAGATCACATCTTCACATTTGTGTTCTTTAGTCCAGAAGATTTCAAATCTGAAGGGTCTTCTTCCTTTGTTGCTGCGGTCTCCTTGGGTGCATTCAATCACCATTGGACAGTGGTCCGAGAAATTGAGCAACATGTGCTCAATGTGAAACATTCTGAAAATATTCATCCAATCTGTTGAGCCTAGAAATCTGTCGAGGTGCTCCATGATATGGGTTTTGTCCGTGTTGCCCCAGAACCAAGTGAATGGGCTCCCCGTGAATCCCACTTATGTGTTACTCTTATATTGGTATACTACTGATGATATATACATATTCATGACTCTTTTAACACAAGATATCCACACCACTGGTAATGATTTCATACCTTCTAGTGCTGCTTTTGAATCCACTTCTATAAGACTCATACTATTCAACTATGATTTGGATTAAACTTATATAATATTTTTTTATCATTGATGAATATTTCATTGAAGAACCATCAATATTTTTATTGATTGGGAAAAATTATTCTCCTTTTATAGTAATGGAATTTCATTCACTACCTCCATCATCACCACAATAAAACATCTTATTTTTTCTTTTCACTCTATGCATGAATGTTCTCTTTCTTCATACTGGTATACCTCTAAATATGAATATGTAAAATATCTCCCAAAATAATCATAAATTGTAATATACTTCAATAGATTATGTGTATTAGCTCATCTCCTTTTATTACACATCTCCCATTTATCCTTTCACACATCCATTTTGTGGATAATTATTCCATAAAAAGGGAAATTCTTCAAGGCTATCTTTAGAGAGTTTTCCCATGATAATTTTTTTAAATAAAATTATTCATCTCTATAGATTAAAATTTTTTTTTCATATTTATACTAAATGAGGTGTCCATGTTAGAGTAATCACTATTTGAATTATTTCTCATAGAATCATTCTCTCCCTCAATATTCATAATCCTTAAATCCTTATCCTTTATTTTGAACTCAAAATCTTATACTGAGAGTTTTTGTTTTAATTTTTTATAATATCCACTTTCTCCTAACACTACTCTCTTAGGGAAGATAATGCTGCATTACATTGATTCTATTTCTTAATGCTTAACTTCAACCCATGAAAATGTTCTCCATATATATCTATTTGATCTATCATTTTCTTATTCATTCATGAAATAGAATCCTTTGAAAACATATCTTCCTTAATAAAAATTCTTTTTTTACTCATTCGCATCTGTTATGTAAGTTGTGTTCTTTTAACATTCATCCTTGAATAATTTAAATGCATTCCCTATAGCCTAAATATTTTCTTTTTATTTTTTTCAAAAAACAATCAAAATTTTTACCACATTATATGGTTGCCTTATTTCTACCATTATCTTCAAATCATTCAGTTGATATATAATATACATGTTTTATTTTCATGTATCATCATTATATAGGTTGATTCATATATATAAATATATATAAGTTATATATTCTAATCACATCAATGAGAATACATAATTTTTTTTTTATTTATTCTTTTATTAATATTATTTATTATAGATATATGATATTCTTATGAAATATAACTAAAACTATGATATTTATCTAAATAATATTCTATACTAGTCGATGTTACCTAGTTCACATATCTTAATATAAATTCAATAACATAAAATCTCTCCAATCGCATCCACAAATCCTTTATAGTATTGTAGTGAGATATCAACTTTTCCACTTATTTATCCAAGGTATCATTAAAGAAATAATTGATAGATTTATCTATCTCAAAATTAAGTTTATACATATTAAACAAAATTTCATTCCAATATTGGGAAAAAATATTTTAATAATATATAATGAGGGATTGAAACATGTACCGTGAAATGAGAAATTAACCCTTTACCTTTCATTTTAGAATCCACATCCTAAAAAATCATCAAAGAATTACAATATAAAAATGTCAGCTCATATCCAAATAAAATCTTGTTGGCATTGATACCACTTTTTTTAACCCAATAACACCCAAATAGGTTTCTGAATTATGGTTTTTCCAATTAAATGTTTTATTCACTAGAATTTCTTCTACCAGATCTTCTTCCCATGAAAATAAGAACTTTCATTCAACCTATAAATTATGTTAAAAACTCCAATGAACAAATCATATAATTTATAAAAATTCACCATTATCCATAATGGTCATGCCTGGTTCACCTGTATAGGTATACCTCAATGAATTATATACTAGGAATAATGCCAGACTAACAAAAAAACAATACACTCTTTATTTTTATGGATAAATGATTTATGTGAATTCACTCAACACCAAGGATAAATTATCATACAATTTATATGATGTAACTCCACAAAAAATCCCACTACCGATGCATTTTTTTGGGTAATAGTTCACCCTATCCTAATTATCACAGTTTTCTCCTCATTTTTCACACTAATTGAGAAGATATATATTTATATACATATAGGACTCATATAATTTTATTGACATGAAGATATCTCCATGATTATCATATTGACATGATTTAAACTACATCATAATTCTAGACATGTTTCTCCATTGCATACCATGTGAAACTCCCAAATTAAAAGGTCTAAAAAATCAACTCCATATGGGAATTATTGCCTCTATATTCTACAAAAATCATCACAGGAACACTAAACTCTTCCCAGAAAAATAATACCCTCAAAATATGATATATATTTAATAAGATCCATATTCACTCCTATAAATTGATATATCACTAGTAATTAATCCTCACATTCCCCCTATTTAAAACCTAGATATAGTAGTCAATGCATATCCTAGATTCATCCTCCTTCAACTAATTCTTATAATTATAGATATTTCTATCATATATCAAAATTAAAATTCATAAATTCAATCATATAGATAAATTTAATCATTATAATCTCAATCATATTTAATTTAGACATTTAATTAAATCTATATTATTAAAGAATTACTTCTTTTTTGTCACCTTTCTCTGAACTCTATGTTCTATTCCTTTATTATCTATTATATCAAGATAATTTATAAACAATTATATTCTAGTCATCTAAAAAAATTTCTAGTCATGAAATTTGAATTTAAACATAAAATTCATGAATTTAGCATCCTTAAAAATTATTTTTATCAAATTCATTACACATATTAACTTCAAATAGGTCTCCACCAATGAACTCAATTTTGTGTCATTAATTTTATACCATAACTTCCACATAGGTAAATAAATTCCAAATAATCAAATATGTTTATAACTTACAGTTTTTCAAACTCTATGGTGATTCATCTACATTAAATTCCCATTTAAAGCCCCATATTTGAGTATTCATTATGTCATAATATAATTATCATGACCTAAAACTATTCCTTGAAAAGTTAAATTAAAAAACACACATTCCATGCTCAAAATATCATTTCCTCTTTATTTATAGAAACTAAATACATAAAATTATTTCTACCATGGTGTGGCACTTATCTAGTTTCTCATTTCTTTTTGTTTTATATATAGTTTATATTTTCCTTTAAAACACCTATTTCTTGTCTACCTATTTTGAATATGTAGTTTTTTTATTTATAAAATAACAATTTCTAAAGTTTGGTAATCATATTCTCTATATTTAAATAAAATATTTATACATAATAGTCTTCATAACACATAGTGAAATGACTTTCACATATTATAAAAGTATCTTGGTAATACTTGAAATCATGTAAATAATCACTAAAACTTGATGAAAACATAATTTTTACATTATAGGTTAATAATAAATGGAAATTTATTCTTACAGAAGCCTCTGTCATCACTGAAAGTTAATCTAAGTTGGAATAAAAAAAGTTTTTATTCCAATAAAAGCTATAGGAACAATAGTTTAATATCACATAGTTCTTTATGCAATTAAAATTATTATTATAAATAAATAAAATTAATATAATTGGTGAATTTAGAAATTTTTATAGTTATTATTAAATGATTATAAATATTATTGTTTAATGTTTACCAATATACAAATATTCCAGATTAAGCATACACAACACATAAATTTTATGGAATTTATATTCCATTGATTTGTAAAAAGCCTTTTGTAATAGTGTCTTAATTTTAAAAATGTTCCAAATTCTTCCAGAGTTCCTCTTATCCTTGTCTAAACGTCCTCAAACCTTATAAAGAATCTCCATAAACCATAATATGCTTAAAGAAGATCATATATAACCTCTCAAAGATAGATATAGCTTCATACACCAAAACAGATGTGGTCATATATAGTGCTTCACTTTCCATGTTCATTATATATAGTGACATCAAGGTGTATTCATTATTTATTACTATGTTTTTAACAAATCCATCCCAAGTAATTTCAACAAATCCTTCTTGGAAATTCTTCAATAAACACAACATTTTTGGTTGGAACATTTATATTTATTTTTTGTAATGATCATATCTCACAAAAATATATCATTGTCATCCTTAAATGGTTTACAATGATTCTGACACAAAAACTCCATGATAAAATATTTGTAGATATATTAATATAGTGAGGTGTATTTTCCGGTACTGTAGCACTACTGTAGCAGGAAATGTACATTGTGCGGTACTGTAGCAGAACTATACATTGTACATGTACTGTAGTAGAATTGTACATTGTGCGGGTACTTTAGCAGACACTGTAGCAGATACTGTAGTAGGTACTGTTTAGTACTGTAGCAGCTGGAATTATTCGCCTTGGGCCACCGGTTTGGGATTGGAGTCCTTAAGGATTTCGGGCCACCCATGCCTTTGGGTCAGTAGGGATTTTGGGCCACCCTTATGGCCTTCAGGCCGCTTCAAGGCCTTCAGTCCACATGCAGTTGCCCCAGACACACTACAAAAAAGGAGTAGCCCCAGAAAAGGATTCAAAGCATGTGCACTCACCAAATCAGAGCCAAATGAATTTGTCAGAATGAGAGGGTATTGTTATGACATCAGGACTAGCCTGTGCTTGCACGGGAAGCCCAGCCAGACAGCCATGCAAAGGTGGAGAGCTACTATCATGATGCAGATGCTGGGGAGGGGCAGTTCCTTGTAGATAGTCTGGTTGAATTCCCTAAGATTTTTGGGTCATGTTATCTCCTAAGCCTACGGGCCATGTAAATCTCTGAACCTACTAGCCTTGTAAGGGTTCCCCCTTATCCCTTGAAAGGGGGGGTTATCAAAAATAAATAAAAATGAGGACCTTCAGGCCATTTAGGCAGGGTTGATGAGGATAACCCCAAATCGACAAAGGGTGTTGGTGGGAGTCAATCGATCAGACAATGTAGTCGATCATGGGTTATTTTATCATAATTGAATAATAAAAATATGAATGTATTGGAGATTATTTTTGAAATAAGGTTGAACAATCATTTTCTAGTCAACCAACCATATAAGAGGAGCATGTCATAAATTACAAGAGAGGATTCTAGGTCAGTATTCTAAAGATACTATGTACATTCATGTACTATCATGTGTATGTCCAATTGAATCTAAAACCTGTGAGGCTTCCAATATATTTCAATATTTATAATCAACAGAAGAAGATATATTGAGGTCTTATTGAGGGTAATGTTCTCAGGGATCAAGAAACTACCTCATGTTGTTGCAATAAATATGATAAATTCATAGCTCTTCCACCTCTTAATCAATCATCCATACCCACAAAAACATTACCTGTAGTTTGTGTTTTTTATGTAAAACCCCACCATATAAATTATTTTTATGGGATATAAGAGGATAGTGATGTAATCGATAGCTGAGATGGTAGTAAATGGATCCCATTGGGGAACATTAATATGTATCTCTCTTTAAGATAAAATTTACCCCACTAAAATAGTAATGATATGAATTGAAAGTGATTCAGATTTAGGAAACAATAGTTCCTTTTTACTCTTTAGATTCATTTGGGGGAGTTTAACACATGAAGAGGCTTTTTAGTTAATAGTATAGAGGAATATAATTTTTCTTCATAAAAACTATGTTTTTTTCATGCACAAGGAATATTAGAGATAAAATTCAATTTATGAGAGGTATTTTGAGTTCATTAAATTTATTTTTTTTCTTCCATGGGGAATCCTTTTTGTAGGAATAGGAATTTCAATTATGATAGGTTATCCCACCCATTTTGATTGGGAAGGAGCCTATTCGATAAAGGTTTGACTTACCCCAATTTAACCTGGTACATTAGATAACACCAAATTGAATTAGTTTCATAGATCTCACCCACCCAATGAATGGATTTACCTTTTATATCTCACATGATCAGTATCATATTCCATATATTATTAGTTTGACAAAAATGGTTGAACCATCAGATATACAAATTAGACATTAGTCTTAAATAGGTATAACCCATCTTACTCAATGAAAAAACAATTTCACCTTTATGCACCTCACAATAATATGATGTATGTAACACCCAAAATTTAGAATCACAGTTCTTGTGTTTACATTATATAATTGGTACTATATAAAAGTAATCTCAATATAAATTATCGATCAAGTTAGTTGTGTCATAAAACTAGATCTATACATGATTCGCATATTACATTTGAATTATAAAATATTCATGAGAATCATTCTTCCATCCTTCAAATCATTCATAAGATCCTTATTCATGTCCCGAGGAAAGTAAAACATGTAAAGGGTGAGCTTAAATTCTTATTAAGGGTTATGTACAACAGAAGCTATATTTAGTAAATGATAAATAATCAATAATGCAGAGTGGATAATCAGAAAAAAATCCATTTAATAAACAACATGGGTTTAACGAACATCCATGAATAATATCAACATAAAAATCACATGGAGAATTGAAACTAAATTAATTTAGGACCCTGGGGAACCCTAAGAGGGGAGGGGTGAATCAGGGTGGCAAAGTTTTCTTTTAAACTGAGGAACTTGTTCCCACGTTGGTAGGAACTAGTTAAACCTATATGAAGAATATGATCGGCAGTGAAACATTCACATGCAAAGAGATGACACAACAAATTTTACTTGGTTCACTGCTAAGGGCTACGTCCAAGGAGCATATTCCAACAAGTTGTCGGTCATACAAAATTCCACTATTCTTCACTAGTTGTGGATTACAATGGTTCGAGCACAGTCACTCTTTCCCATGCTCACTGCCTTTACAAATTTTTAGGGATAGCTCACTGTGTCCCTCGGGTCAATTCCATTGACTCCCCCTGGCTCACTTCCATTGGTGAAGTCCCACTCAGTTTATAGACGTGAAAGTCTCTTCATCAATGCTAAATGAATTCATCCTATGTTATATGTAGATGCTCTATTGAAGTCCAACTTCCACCCGTAAACTGATCTCCCTTTGCACCGAAGGTATTGGGAAATCTTCCAGCTCTCGTGTAGCTCCAAGACGACCGACAAGCTTCAACAACACCTGGCACGCAACTCCAATCCTGACACGGAAGTTATAACTGGTGCGCAAGTCCACCTCCAACACTTGTGCGGCTCAACCTTCTTCAAAACCAAACTTGAGCGACTCAACTTCTTTTCCACCCAAAATGATTTTGAAACACAAAGAACACCTATCGCGCAACTTCAATTATGGCACGCAAGTATCACTAAACCACCTTCGTGACTCCTGGATGAGTAGCAAAGAACTACCGCACTACTCAACCTTGCACGAACCACCAACACTTGCACGACTACAACACCTACATGATGGGAGCTCTAAAATTTCTCAAAGTCCAAACATCGTACCGAATGAGGAGGGGTGCTCCTCTATTTATAGGCATTCAGATACTATGTGAGGCGGCGCACAAGTCTTCCTTCAGTGCGCAAGTTTTGGCATGCAAGTCTTCTATCACACTAGACACTTGCGCGACCAACCCAAAAACCTGGGCACCCCTACTTCATTTTCCATATTTTGATGATCTAATCATGATGGTCAAACGGCACGCAAGTTTACAATCCTCCTAGTCACCGGCGCGCAAGTCCTTCCTCGGTGCGCAAGTCACTTGCATGACCAACCCAATACTTACGCGACCCTCTTTCCTTTTCCATATTTTCATGTTCATATTTTGAAAAAAACAGGCACGCAAGTTTTCTCTCCTTCTGGTCAACGTCGCGCAAGTCTCTTTGCCAAAACACCTTTTCTCCATTTGTCGATATTCAGGCCCAAAAGTGGAAAACACTAGAGTCTAATGACACCTTTAATACTGTTATCTTCTTGTTATGTATGATCACTTTTCTAGCACACATTCTGAACATTTATTTTTCTATAGGATTGAAAAAAAACACAAACCATACTATAATTCATGCATAGATGACAATGGTTCCAACAATCTCCCCCTTTGGGTTTGTTAGAAATCAAAACATAAATTCAATAAATCACCAGCCATAGGAAAACCATAAACGCAAGAATCAACTCTGCCAACACTCTTAGTCTATGTGAGAAATGCTCGGTCTAGAAAAAAAGAGAGGAAGCTTGAATTGGGTTCCTGTGTTTTGGAATTCACAAGGATGCCCAAGAAATTCTCTTACAGTGTCATATAAGAAATACATGTCCAATGTATTCCTTCTCATCCTTCTCATCTCATCCTTATCATCCTTCTTATTCTTCTCTTCTCATCGTGTCATAGAAGCATTACATGCCAGACCATTCCTGAACATGCCTGAATTTATTCACTTATCCCACATTTACAATAAACCCAAAGACCGGTATTTGTTCATTGTTCAGCGAATACCACACCCCCTGGATAGTATCTCCCCCACAAACCTGCATCGCAGCCACAAACAGATAAAAATTAGTTAACATAACTGGGGAGAGGGGTATTTTGTAACCTCCTTATGCATTGGGAGGTGGCTGAACACCGAGGTTCAACCGATGCTTCGCAAACACAACCGCTGACAGTGGCTTGGTTAGGATATCAGCCACTTGCTCATCTATTCCCACATGATCCATTCTAATCATGCATTTCTCAACTTTCTCTTTGATAAATTGATACCTTATTTCAATATGTTTTATACGAGAATGCTGAACATGATTCTTTATAAGATCAATTTCACTTTTGTTATCATAGAAAATCACCATTGGTTGTTTCACCTCATCACCAATATATGTCAATTGTTACCTCATCCATAGATGTTGAGTGCATTCCATTATACCAGATATATACTCAGTTTTAGTATTACTAAGATTAGTACATTCTTGTTTCTTGCTCAACCAGCCAATTCCACTCTTTCCTATGCAAGTGGGTCTTTGATCACTCAAGATTTTTCCAACCCCATCTGAACCACACATGGCTCTTTCCAGTAATTCTACATCTGAGAATATTCCAAACTATATTTTCTTCCTTTATTCTTTTGAGATTGATTTATTCTCATGTTTACTCCTAAGATTAACAACTTCCTCCTCAAGACCCTCAGCATCCTTGTTCTTTTGTTTCAGTCTGGGTGTGATTCATTGATGACCTTTCCCTGTTCTTCAATTCTCAACTTCAGATCCACAACATCATCATTGATTTCAAGTATTTTAGACTGTATATTCACAAATTCTTCCAGTTGTTCAATTTCATATTCAAGCTGATCAACATATTCATTTGATTCCACAACAATTTATTTACACTTATTACAACTCTTTCATTCCATCTTAATATTTCTAACAGCATCCTTAAGTTGCTACTCGGGATTGCCACTAGTTTTTAACTGATTTTTTCCACCATAATCTTCTGATTTTTCAACAGTGGCCATCATGGAAGCATTTTTTCCAGTTTTAAACTCAGGTTCTTATTCTTTACATAATTCATTATCATCATCTTCTTCTTCACAGACAAAACTATTCTTTAGAACATTCTTTTTAGATTTGAAGTCTCCTTTCTTGAAAAACCTTTTCTAAGTATTTTCTATGTTTTCAGCATCGCTTTCATCATCATCGATCTTTCTTAAGCACTGAGAAGCAATGTGCCCGACTTTACCACAACAAAAGCAAGCAAGAGGTAACTTCCCTTTGAATTTACCTTTTCCCTTCTGGAACTTCTTTGCAATGAGATAATGAATTTATTTTTATTCTTCATCTTCACCACTACTATATTTTGATATTTTTAGTTTATTCATGGCCTTGAATGTCATTCCCTTGCCCACACAAGTCGTATCATCTTCTGGTTTGACTCTCATTTCATATTTTACCAAGCTACTCAGAAGATCATCCAAAGAATGTTTTGAAATATCTCTTTCCTCAAGGGATGACACCTTTTCATTGTACAGGGGTGGAAGTATTCTCAGTATTTTCTTGACAATGTCAATGTCTTTGATTTATTATCCTAGGCCCTGAATTCCTCCAACCACTTCAGTAATTCAATTTAAGAAGGAGTCCGCATTCTCATCAGGATGCATCTTCAAATCATCGAACCTATTTTGCAACACTTGTAGTTTCGCTTCCTTTACTTTTCTATCCCCTTCATAAATATTTTCGTGTTTATCCCACATGGATTTTTCTGAGGTATAATTAGTCACCTTTAGATAGATCTGATCATAGAGGGCTGTAGTGAGTGCACTTTGCGCTTTAGCATCTGCATCAAGAATTTTCATGTCTGTGTCATTCATAGCTAGTCCTGTTGGATCAGTGACTTGTATTCCTTGCACAGTATAGAACAGAACTACCATTCCAAGAGATCTTAGATGAGATCTAATTTTGTTCTTCCATATATGAAAATTATTTCCATCAAAGAGAGTGACTCCTTTGACATTGGCTGTATGGTCCATAACGGTAAGTGACAGACCAAACACCAAATAACCTTTACCCTATGATACCACTTGTATGACCCCAGGGCACCCTGAGAAGGGAGGGGTGAATCAGGGTGACAACTTTTTCTTTTAAACTGAGGATCTTATTCCCACGTTGGTAGGAACTAGTTAAACCTGTATGAAGAATATGGTCTACAATGAAATATTCACATGCAAAGAGATGACACAACAAATTTTACTTGGTTCACCACTAAGGGATACGTCCAAGGAGGATACGCCGACAAGTTGTGGATCTTACCAAATTCCACTATTCTTCATTAGTTTTGGATTACAATGGTTCGGGAACAGTCACTCTATCCCTGACTCACCGCCCTTACAATATTTCAGGGATAGAACACTGTGTCCCTTGAGTCACTCCTGTTGACTCCCCCTAGCTCACTGCCATTGGTGAAGTCCCACTCAGTTTTTTGACATGAAAGTCTCTTCATAAATGCTAAATGAATGCATCCTTTATTATATATAGATGCTCTACTGAAGTCCAACTTCCACCTGTAAACTGATCTCCCTTTACACCAAAGGTATCGAGAAATCTTCCAGCTTTCGTGCAGCTGCAAGACGACTGACAAGCTTCAACAACACCTGGTGCGCATGTCCAATCCCAGCGCGCAAGTTATAACTGGCACGCAAGTCCACCTCTAACACTTGTGCGGCTCAACACTCTTCAATACCAAACTTGAGTGACTCAACTTCTTTTCCACCAAAACTGATTTTGAAACACAAATAAAACCTATCGTGCAACGTTAATTATGGCACGCAAGTATCACCAAACCACCTGCGTGACTCCTGGATGGGCAGCAATGAACTGCCGCACTACTCCACTTTGTGCAACCCACCAACACTTGTGCGACTACAACACATGCGCGACAGGATCTCTGAAATTTCTCAAATTCCAAACTTCGTACCGAATGAGGAGGGGTTCTCCTCTATTTATAAGCATTCGGATACCCTGCACGGCGGCACACAAGTCTTCCTTTGGCGCTCAAGTTTCGGCGTGCAAGTCTTATGTCGCCCTAGACACTGGCGCGACCAACCCAAAACATGGGCACCCCAACTTCCTTTTCCATATTTTGATGATCTTATCACGATGGTCAAATGGCGTGCAAGTTTCCAATCCTCCTAGGTACCGGTGCGCAAGTCCTTTCTCAGCGCGTAAGTTACTTGTGTGACCAACCCAATACTTGCGCGACCCTCTTTCCTTTTCAATATTTTTGTGTTCTTATTTTGAAAAAAATAGGTGCGCAAGTTTTCTCTACTTTTGGTCAATGGTGCACAAGTCTCTTTTCCAAAACACCTTTCCTCCATTTTTCGACCTTCAGGCCCAAAAGTAGAAAACACTAGAGTCTGTTACCACCTTTAAAACTATTATCTGCTTGTTCTGTATGATCACTTTACTAGCACACATTCTGAACTTTTATTGTTCTATAGGATTGACAACAAACACAAACCATACTGTAATTCATGCATAGATGACCATGGTTCCAACAATTAATAGTAATGGAAATGCATAATTTTTGATATTCACGTTTCATCACACTCAACCATGATAACAATAATCTTATTTCAAGGACTCTCCACCAAGAAATAATTTTTAATAAATGTTTTGGTGAGAACTAAACACCAAACAAATATGGAATGCCCAATATTTTTTATAATTAGATATGTTAATGAATCAAGAGGATAACTCTAAATATTCATACTTATCACATTCATGTATTATTCATTCCACATGCATTTAATGGTGAACATAATTCATTCTGAATATTACTTATCTACAATTATCCATATTGAATTGAGAATACAAAAGATAAAAATCTCCACAGTAAATTAAATAACATAATTAATAATATTCCATCAAATAATAATATATATAAAAATGTTACATGGTTTAAATTTCATTATTATAATAGATATCATCCTTAATTTTTCCATGATATTAAAATATATACTTTAAGGAGAAAAATAATAAGCTAATATATAACATGATCACATGAAAGTCACTAATCACAAAATAATGTATAATACATTATCAGTAAAGGATGATGGATGATAATGGATTCATTATAATTGAAGTATTTATAATAAGAATAAGACTTTATAAAATAACATAGAATGAATACATAAAAAATAACTCCCTTCGATTTTTGTGTAAGAATATTTCTATGAATTGCTTTTGAAAATTATTTTCATAAATTTGTTAAAATAATATATTTAAATTTGATAAAATTTTATTTAAAATCACGAAAATAGTGATAAAATTGTATTCAATGAAAATAATAATGAAAACTACTAATATAATTATCATATAAAATAATAGTCATTATGAAGGGAAAAGTAATTTGTGTAGTTTTATTAAAGAAAAAAATTTGTTCAAAACTTTTTTAAAAAGTGAAAAATTTGAAAAAACCCAAGAAGATTTATTTTAAAACATTTTATAAAAAGTTTCGCATGTTTAAATATGAAATTAATAAACCTTTGAAGAATATAAAAAACAATTTTAAGTTTTTTATACAAATCCATGACATGGATGACAAAGAGTAGGAAATAAAATTTTAAAACGTGATTTTTAAAGGAAAGTTCCATACAAGTGAGTTAAATATTGATCCTTGAACCAAAAAAGATTAAATGGACTATCAACTTGTAAAACCAAAAAAAATAATAGAGGCTAAGAAACTAGATTATGTTTAAGATATCTATGTCATATAATTTATGGAAAAGTAATATGAGTATAAACAATCCAAAAACAAAATGAGATTATAAAATAAATCCCTTACCTCATGTTTGACTTGACTCATAAAAGATTTTTAAATCCTGTATAATAAATTTATATTTATAATAAATCTATAAAATAACCATATATATACTTATAATATCATATATGATTCACTTATAACATTCAAACACATTATTATTAATTATTCCTTATTAAAATTATCATTTTGAAGCTTTAATTATTTATTTTTCATTTAAGTTTCAATTTAGAAGTTGTGGTACTTAAATATTTTTTATTGTTAAATAATATAATTTTTTTAATAATGGTATAAATTATAGAAATGTTCATTATATACATACATTTATAATCACATATAAAGTTGAACAAAAAAAATGAATCACATACGTATGAGTGGTGTTATCATTATTAAGGGTGAATTGGTAAGATAATAAAAGACATATTATATTTACATATAATAATAATGTTATTATTATCATATATATTCAATAATTCCATCTTTATAACCATACAAGAAAATCGGTGATGAAAAATGAATTACACCGCAATGTAGAGATGATAAGTCTTACGTATGAGCAATGATTTCATTTTCCATATGATAGAATAGTGGAGGAAAATATAAATACTTAATAATAATAAAATCTCAGTATATATATGATATTTGAGTAAGTATGTTCATTTGGATATAATATATTTATATTAAATTGAAAAATAATGAAACTTTGAATTTTTCGGTAAAAAAATTACAACTTCTTTGAGATGGATCCATTCACATACACCTAAATCATTTTTAGGATTATCTTCTGATAATACCAAAAGAAAAAAAAGGGATATAATATAGTAATGTTTTTATTTAGTTATTGGCCAATATAGTGTGCTCAAATTTTTTGAATAAGGCTAGAATAAGGGGTACAATTTTATAGGTTAGGGGAGTGACATACATGAAATTAATTAAAATAAATAGATAATATAAATTCATTTCTTTGTTTATGTGGGTCCAAATATTCATAGACATTAAGATGATAAGGGAAAAGTACAAATACAACCCAAAAATTGGGCTTAATAATGTTTTTGTTTTATAATTATTCTTTATTTACAATACACCTATCACATGGTGTGGAAAAAGAAAATTTTTATAGTTTTTCCTAATGTAGAAAAGTGGCTAACCAATGTTGTCTAACTTGATGCACCTCTATATATGTTAACATAATTAATATAAATCCACTAATACTACTTATTTTTGTTGTTTTTATTTTAAAATAACACTAATAAATTATTTTTTATTTTTTATTTCATTATAAATATTGAATTTACATCTTGAATGGAAATTATAAAGTTATACTAACCAGAAAAACTAAATAGAATGAAATTATAATGAAAGAACAGGGTATTATGTTCTGTTTTGGGTTCAATAATTATTATCCATTATTTTATCAAATTTAGTTTGATAATATAATAATGAAATATCATGGTGAATTAATATCCTTTTATTTAGAAATTGTGAAATCTTTAATGCCTTAATCAATATAAATTTCAACTACTCCTATAATCATGGTTGATGTCACTCCTTGGTTGAGGGTTTTTCATCTTCCAGGACCTCACTCAATCAAATATTTCTTCATACATTTCTTTTATCAACTCCATAAAGTCAATATAGAATCATTAAAGTGAGGGAAACTAAATTAAAAAAAATAATTGAAAAATATTTTATTTTCATATCGTGGGGGAAAGTCATTACTCCCATGCATTCCACTCATACCTATCACAAACATAAATCAAATATTACAAAATAATTCATTAACACCTTGATATCCCCAAAGACACTAAATGGTCCATCTCTTCATTTTCAACGGTAATAGATAAATTTTGTTAAATGGTAAAGAAGAGAAAAATAGAAGAAATAAAAAATAAAAATAAAAAATAAAAAGAATAAGAAAGAGAGAGAGAAAAAAAGAGTGTCTGAGATAATAGTAAAATAGAATAGAATAAGAAGAAATATATGGTAAAATAAAGTAAAATAAAAGAAAATAAATGTAAAATAAAATAAAATAGTAAAATTATAAATATTAAATTTAAAAGAAGAATATGATAATGAAGAAGATGGAGAATAGGAATAAGAAGAAGAAGAAGAAGAAGAGAAATAAGAGTGAAATGGTTGAAAGATAATTTTATAGAAACAATTAATGAATTAATTTTCTCAGAAAATAAAATTAAAAATAATGAAATGTAATACCAAAAATATAAAAAAATTAAAGGAACATAAATGAATGAAAATAAAAAATACAAGCATCATCCTGCTATGGTGGGTTCCCTCTATGGGTTTCAATATCTCAGCCACATATAAAGGCTATATTTTTATAGTCATTTTGAGTATAGATCCCTCGACCTCAAATATAAAGACTTAGTTGTCATGGATATTCAAAAAATTTAAAATTTTCTATTTTTAAAATGCCCATGAGACTCACGGTTGTGATTTTCTAATCTTCTAAAGGACCCAGGGTTTCTATTCATTAGGCATCGTTAAGGGATTATTTATCCTTCCTAATGTCATGCATGGGCTTTGTATAATTATGGAAATGGAAAGGGGAAATAAAAGTGGCATAGAGAAGGAAGTGGAGAAATCAGTAGAGGTATCCTCTTCCCCTTTGGAATTCAAAGTGGCTGAAGGGAGCTCGTTCTGATCAGATGATGGCCTGAAGTTGATCTAGGGAAATACCATGATTCTTCATGGAAAAATGACTCGTGGAAAAAAAAATTGGTGCCAAAATTTTGGTTCCCAATGGGTAGAAGTGATCCTTAGCATGTGATGTGCTACAAAGGTAGTGGAGTCGGGTGGAGCTCGAGTTTCCAAGCGAGGTGAGCATGATTCTATGAGGAGTGGCGTCATTATCTTATGAAAATGAATTACAATCGAGATTTTGTTTTCACACATAGAATTAATGAGAGGATGTGAGATAGTTAATAAATAATCCCTTTCATCCCCAGCCACAACATAGTTGATCAGGTGTTGTAGGATGCTCGTTTCCACCACAGACTACCCCATTCTAGCAAGCCTCTCCTCCCACAGTTGTGTGGGCATGACCACCACATTCATGTACGCTCATACACCAATGACCAAAATATTAATTCTCATTAAATTCACCACCATAGTACCTTCAAATACATGAACCCCCATGTAACTTACCCTAGTATGGCTCTCATGTGGGCTGACATGGCCGGAGGACACCTTGTGGGTTGCCTATGTGTGGTGTAGGACCCTTAGTCGAGGGATAGACCATTTGGATATTTTTTTGGAGAAACTATTTAAAAATAATCTCAGAAATTAGAAAAAAATTATAACACTTATAAAAATTAAACTAAATAAATTAAAAACAAAATCTAAATTCTGAATTCAGAAATATTAATTCATTTAAATCAAATTTAATTCCACATTTATAAGTACCCATTATTGAATAAAAAATTAAATTACATGGTAATTATCAATTAAAAAAATTAAAATCATTGAAAAAATATTAAATATATGAATGAAATGTACATGTTTCAAATACCCCCACATATAAAACATTCCTTTCTTAAATAATAAAGTCTCAATATAGAATTTAGAGGGAACTGATGTTAACAATATTCAAATTCCATATTAATGAAATAAAATAGTTTTCAATGTCAATTTTTTTTAATAAGTACACATAAAATATCAAATTAATATTTTAATTTTCAACGAATGAATCAACTCATGTATTTTAAATTTTTCCCATTTGAAAAAGATGGTTTTTCTTTCTAATTCATTCAGGTTCCTTAATTAATTATATTTAAACTTTTTAAGTCATTATATACCTCTTTTTTAGAGATTTTCTCTCATCACTCATGATACAATTTAATCATATATATGCTCATATCATGAGACCATGCTTCTCAACCATAGTATCATAATGGAAATACTTTATTAACTTTGTAATAAAAAATTCCACCTGAAATTATGAGGGATTTTCAATAAAGGTTCATACGTCTCTGAGGTTTTGGGTTGGTAAGAATTGTTGTTTGAAAATAAGGATCAAAGAGGAGGCTTATATTTTAAAGTCTAAATCATGATATCATAATTAAAATCTCAATTGAATTCTCCCCTTGAAATGTAAAAAATCATACATTCACCAAACTCATTATATGGACATGATCAAAATAAATCATAATGAAATATATGTGAACCCTCTTGAATTTTTCTCTACTTTTATATTTCTTTTTATTTTTCAATGTAATTTTTCATTTTTCCCTTTTTCAAAATTTGTTATTATAATAGACCACACATACTCCTTCTAACCATATATGTTATAAAAATAATAGGTCTAGTAGAAATGATTTTTTATACTTCGAAGTCACAACACATTATTTTCATCATTTTAGGTATTTTTTCATTTTTATATTGAAGAGGCGACAGACCGTAATGAGTATCATGAGTCAACAAAATTTCTCAAAATCTCATGAATAACCACTAAATATTTTCCATTACATTAAAATCATCCCTTTCTTCCTTACTCCCTTGACCCCCACACTTCTACATAAAATATCATGAAAATATAAATAGGTTGGTAGGAATGGATAAAAATGTTCTTAAAAATGGATAATTCCAAACAAGTTAATTTTTGTTCTCTATATGATAAAAAAGGATTAATGTAAAGGTTTTATATCAAGGATAAATTATTTTTAAATGAAACCCCAATCAGTTTAAATGTTTTTTTCACAGTTATTGCTTTTACAAGTCTCAATGAATATTCTAGTCGGTGGAATGTCCCAAAATCACTCAAGAAATATGCTGAAGAATTAATGTGAAGTACTTTGTCTAGAAATCCATTAGAGAATGGAAATAAGATATGGGGAACTCACTTAAGTAATTAATATTAAATGAAATATATTAACATGAATTTAAGAATTTCATAGAAAGAAAAAGGTTATGAAAATTTAATTTATACTAATCAACTAATTCCATCAAATCATGAGTCCTAATTTTAATATCCATGATTATCTTTATTCATTTAATTCTCCATTTTACTCATTAGAATTCATTATCATTGAAATATAAAACATATTTTCATAGTATTCCTACAAAACTCATGTCTCCTATATAAGTCAAGTATTTCCTGATTCAATACAGGGAATTCAATTACAGTATAATCTCAAAATATCTTCAGACCAAAATATAGGGAGTTTAAAATATAATCATAACAGTGACCCCCCCCCCCCTTTAAAATAATGAATCTATCCTCTTCCTCCATTTTTTGAGGGGTGACATACGCCTTAATGGTCCTATAGAAGTAAATTAATTAATTAAAAATAAAGATTATTCCATTTAAACCTTTATTGATATAGAGAGTGAGGGTATAGGCTAGAATTATCCTAGAAATGAAATTTAAATTCCTATAATGAAAGTAAAAGGTTATGACTACGTATAATCCCTCATGTGGGATATAAATTTTTCCTTCCTCGAGAGGGAAGTATGAGATATTTTCCAAATCCTGATGTGGTATTAATCTAATTATACTTAAATAAACACTTGCCTTTTTTCCCATATTGTACTTCATTTTTGGTGGTGACGAATGACTCATGAATAGAGTTTACCAGATCCTCGGCATAAAAATTAAGTAAAATTTTAATAGTGGTTGTCTGATAAAGTAAGAATTGTCCTCTTTATTTTTTTCTACTTATGAAACATTCTCCTTTCTAGTTCTACATCAACATTATATACATGAATGAAACGATAAAAGGAAAAGTAATAATTTATTTTCGCTTGAATAATATTTAAATTTGAATTATTAATAAGTACTTTTTCACTTTCAAAATAGGAATACATTATCATTATTTCCTCAAGCTCTATAATGTGTACTTCTTCCAGTTCTTCCTCATATTCATGTCCTATAAAATCAAGGAGCTTAATGTGTTCGTCAATAGGTGAATATGTTGTTTCTTTATCTTCCTCTAAGGAATAGAAAATTTTGTTTGATTACTAAAATTAAATGACGTTGGATTTAATAATAAATTTTTATTGAAGAAATTAAAATTAAATTGAGTTTTATAGTAGCTCAACTCACTGAATTAGTTCAGCTTAAATCTCAAATTCAGTGGTTAGTGCCTCATTGAGTTGGATAGTAGAAAGTGGAGGTATGTTGTAAGGCTACTCCATCTTTCATCAAATTCTACCACTTGTGTGGTGTATTCATCTTCCATTGATAGAGTGAAATCCAATAGTACTCGATCTTATACATTATAGGGATCAACGAGATAAATCTGTACCTCATACTCCTTCTAAAAATAAATGAGATCTTGGTGATGTTACACAGTTATCTCAATAGTAAATTATTCCTCGTTATGAATCCACTAAAGATCATCATGGTCATTTGGCATCTGGTTCTTTAAATTGTTGAGAAGTTGATCTTCCATGAGTTTTGAATTATCTTCATCGACGACTTAAATGAAAGTGGGGTTAACCAGTGGCATTTACTTCTTGGACTCAAAACTTTTCTTGTCAGTTCAGAGTTCATCAAGCATGCCCATCAAATATTGAGGCGATATTTCTATACATATGCCTATTTTCTTCTACATTAAAATTATAATAAGATCATATAACCTTTATTTCAGGTTCTCCTCAGTATAGTGTATTTAATATTCTTTTACCTATGAATAATTATTTCATGAATTGAAAACAAATCACTCAAAAACATCATGGAAAAATAAATTTTATTATGTTGCTTTTAATGAAATGAAAACATTCTAAAATTTGGAAATAGAAAAGATCAGAAAACTAATATTGGATCCCTAGAAACAACAAATGTTTTTACAACACACCAATCATGGGGTGTGGAAAAAAAAATTCTAATTTTTTTAATAGTATAGCACAAGGGATGATAAGGGTCATCTCAGTCAATGAGGTTCTCAGTTTTTTATACCTAAAAAATCTAAATAACATATGTCTACTTGTTTCAACTATTTTTATTTTATTAAAACACTGATAAATGATTTTGGATTTTGGATTTATTTATGAATATTATAAATACATTAAGAATTTAAATTTAAGACTTATAATAACATGTAATACTAAATAGAATTAAATTAGGAAAAAGAACTTTTTCTTACGATCATTAGTTAAATCATTATTCCCCTTTATTTTTTTAAAAACTGAGTTTGATAATCCAATCATAGAATATCATGATGAATTAATATCATTTTATTTATAAATTGTGAAATCTCAAAAAAATTAAGAGAGATAAATTTTAAATCTTCCTGTAATTAAGGATAATGGAATACCTTAGTCAAGAGGGTTCCCTATTCTAGAACATGGCTATATAGAATGTCATTAATCCATTGATTTCATCAACTCCATCATGTGAATATATAACCAATGAAGAGATGGAGATTAAATTAAACAAAATAATTGAAATATATTTGAGCTTTATGTCATGGGGGATAGAAACCACACATAATAATGAAATGCATATTTATAAAAAACATTAATCAAGAATTAAGAATGAATTCAGGAACACCTTGACTCCCCTAAGAAAATCATGGGGCCATCCCCTAATATTCAGAGGTATGATATCACTTTGGTGGAATGGTAATGATGTGAATTAGTGAAGAAATTAAAAATAAAAATAATGAAATAAAAATAATATGAGAGAGAGAGAAAAAAAATGATAAAATAAAATAGAAGAAGAAGAAATAAATGGAAGAAGAAAATAAAATGCATGAAAAGAAATTTAAAAGAAATTAAGATACTAAAATAGTTAATAAATAAATAAAATAAAAATAATATGAAGGATAAATAAAAGAATAAGAAGTAGAAGAAGAAGAAGAATAGAAGGAATAGTAAAATAGGTGGAATAAATTTATATAGAAGAAATGAAAGAAATAATTTTTGTAAAAAATAAAACTAAAATTAAATAAAATGTAAACTAGAACACAAATAAAAAACAAATGAAAAAGAAAATAAAAGAAAATAATCAATCATGGACCTCCAAGGTAGATTTTATCCATTGGTGTTGATATATGATATGCATGTCATGGGCTTCATTTTATAGGTAAGGAAAAGATATATCGGAATTCTTAAAATTGAATTCCTCAGTGGTCAAGGATCTTTAAAATCATAAAAAAAATATTTTTTTAAAATGACAATGGGATCAATGATTTTTCTATTATTATCACCTATATGAGATGGGTTTTCCATTATATAGTCATGGACCAGTGGCATCTTCATCCTTGGTAATGCCTTTGATGGGATCCACAAAATTATGGTACACGTAAGGTGAAACAGATTAGGCAAGGAGAAGGAAGAGGAGAAAGAATTGGCGGTCTTCTCTACCTCTTCATCCTTCAATGTGGTTGGAGGGATCACGTTATTGAAGGATAATTGTATTTGGGTGATTACAAGTGACCCAAGATTTGGAATAGAAAAATAAATTGAGCCCAAGATTGTGTAGACTTGCATTGGTGTTTCTAGTGAGGAGATATGGTAGCTGGTGAGTACTATGTAGTAGAGGCAGTGGAGAGGGGTAATGATTGAGTAATTGAGAAAGGAATAAAGGATTCTGTGAAAAGTGGAATCATTCCAAAAAAAATAGTTTCTGTGATTTTTTTATAATATCAAAATGGGGAGAGGATGCATGATCATTAATAAGGAAACATCTCTTACCTCATCCATAATGAATTCCACCTAATGTTAGAGGATGTATGTCGCCAATACAGACTATATCATCCTAGAGACCCTCTCCTCCCGCAACCCTCTGGGTTTTACCACCATGTGAATGTGTTTTCATATAGCTACGGCCCAGCTATATATGCTAGATAAAATATCCACTTTTATCCCTACACAGGCCTAACCCACCCATGAAGCTGCAACTCAATATGGCTCTCCCATGGGCCAACATGGCTAGGTGACAACTTGTGGGTTACTTATGTGGCATTTAGGCCCCTTGGTTGAGTTCTAGACCATGTTCCAATTTTGTTATAAAAGACCTGGAAAATATGATCAACACTTATTAAAAATCATAAGACTTATCAAATATGATCCCAGGAAATCAAAAATAGAATTAAATCTTCAAACTCAAAAATCATAGGTCATTTAATGGGAATTTAATTACACATTTTTAAAATAGAAACTTTTGAATAAAATGATAAATTAAATGGTAATTATAATTATATTTTTTTAAAAAACATTTCAATTTCATAAGAAAATGAATTTAGTTTATGTGACTAACTGAAACCTTTATTTCATTCCCTTTCAACTGATTTAACCCTTAACGTAAGTTATACATATTTACCAAGGTATGTATTCAATATGCCCAAAAATTAATTTTAATTTATTACCTAAAATAAATTAATATTATCCAAAATATTGAATTTATTTTACAAGATTAAACTTTTAGATGTGGTATAAATTTCTTTTAGAGTAAGTTCTCAAACCATACAGAAACCATTTTAAGAAAAATGATTGTTTTAAGCATAAAAATTATTTAATGGGAAAATAAATTAAAATTTTGATTCCAATGGAATTGAATAGATTATGTTAAATAAATGGATTCTTATTGTTTATTAAAAATAAACGAAAATAAAAAATATTTTTTTAAATACTTCAGTAATTGAAATTACTAAAAATAATATTTATTTGGGAAAAAATTACATAGAATTAAAAAATGTTAAGAATATAATTATAAGTTAAAAATTATATTTATATAGAATAGATTAATTATTAAAAGTAAATTATTTATTGAAAAAATTATTTATGAACTTTCTTGTTATTCTTATATCATTATAATGTCATAAAAGTCAAAGATTTGTAAAATCCTTATTTTTCATTATTAACCTAAAATAAACTCTTCTAAAAAATATAAAATAATCATTATATGATATTTTTGGCATGATAAATTAAAAAATGAAATTAATTTATTTATATTAAATTTATAAATTTTTTAAAATTTTATTTCTTGAAAAAAGTTATGTGAATTGTGTTATTGTTTCATTATAATAGAAATCTTACTTATTATAATTGAATCCTGGGAGTAACATTTTTTCCTCCTTAAATACATTTCTCCCTCGACATTTAAATAATGTCACCTCATGAAATGTTTTGGGTATTTATTAATCCTAACTTCTTTATGTTCTGGCATCGCCATTTCTATATTATTATTTCTTTAATGTACCATTACTAGTCCATTTATCAAATTTTTTAACCATTGTTTTCCAGTGTCAAGAATCATGATATACTCTTCATAGTAAGATAAATCATGTTCCAATTCAATTTCCATAGAGGTGAGAATATGTTCTATATATATAATTAACATCTTTAATAAAAAGAAACGAAGTAGTTTATAAAAATTAGAGATTCTAGAGGATTCTTGAAACAGAATTCCACACCTCCAATCCATTCCATAATTCTCAATGGATATATATATCTAGAATATAGTTTCCATTTCTCTATAAATATTATCACATGTTTCCACAAAGGTACCTTGATTATAACATAATCTCCATCATGAAATTATAAATCCTTCATTCGGTTATGGGAACAAATTTTCTACCTATATTGATGTTCCATGATATGACTCTGAATAGTTATTACATTCACCATTGTTTCCTCAATAAATTATAGGACTAAAATCATCATTTTGGTAACTTCATACTAAAATGTTTGGGTATATCATATTTTCCTATAACAATATTAATATTCTGGAATTGGAATGCACAAATGGAAGATATTATTATATTTAAATTCCACAAAAGGTATCGATTGATCCCACATACATTGAAAGATAGGTGACCCTAACCTCAACATTTATTCTAATTTCTAAATAGTCCTTTTAGACTGTCCATCTATATAAGGATGATATGTAGTGAAAACAAATATATCGGTGTCGAGATCCTTATGAATACTTTTCCAAGATTTCAATACAAATCATGGTTTAGGATCTATTTTATTCAAAAGTGGTTCACCATGAATTATTATGACTTAAATACTATAAATTAGTGTGATTCTATGAAGAGGTATATCTTCCTTTATTGAGGGAAAATATTTGAACATGGTAAGGTGATCAATAATAACCCATATGATATCATTCATTCTTGGCTTAATTGGAAATATAATGACTACGTATATAGTAATTTCATTCCATTTCCACATAAGAATAAGTTGAGGTATTATTACTCCTTTTTGATGTTGGGTCTTAGCCTTGGCCCATTATCAAAGTACTCATCTTGTTACATAATCTGAAATATCCCATTTCATATTATCCTACTAAAATTGTTCCTACAAATACCAATAAATTTTTCTTCTACAATGTTGTATTGATAAATTTGAGGTGTGGTATCCCTTTATTAATTCTATACTCAGATCTAGTATAGATTGAACAGTTTATCTCATTCCAAATTTCAAAATTCCATATTCATAGATGAAGTATACCATCAACCCATTATTCATGTAATCCATTTTATTTTAAATATTTTTATCATCACGTTGTGAAATATTAATTTTATATAATAAGTATTTTTTATTCAATATCTTATAAAATGAATGATGCTTCCCCTTCAATAATGATTCCCATATCCAGATATACTAAATCCATTAATATATGATATTTTTAAATCATAATTTTAGTCAAAATCCCAATATCCTTTCTACTCAATGAATCATCCACCTTAATTGGATTCATAGGGAGATAGTATATTGAGAAATAATAATCTTAGAGTAATTATAGTCATTTAATTTTCCTCATGTTGATCACTTTTTATGATAAGATATATATCAATCTTTTCAAATACATGTTTTTTAACAATTTCACCATAAAGGTAACTCCCCCATACCTTCAATTCAATTAGTAAAAATACCAAATTTTGATCATGTGTTGGATAAATCTATTTATTGTTCATTATTTTTCAGGATGTATAGGCAATGAATACATCATTATGTATAAGGAAAAGTCCAAGTCCCTTTTAGGATGCATCACTATATATAACTAATACATCCACTATCTATGGTAAAGTTAATACTGATTCAATGAAAAATATCATATTTAATTATTCAAAATAATCATTATATTCATATAGCCATATTAACTTAACCCCTTTATATGTCACTTCATTAATTGTTTTTATAGTCAATAAATATTTTAATCAAATATTCCATAGTAACTATTAGGTCCACTTGGCTAGATACCCTGAGAGGCGGTGAATCAGGGTATGACAGATTAAAACGACTGCCCCTTTTGATCTTGTTTTGCTATTAGACAAAACCCTCTTCTCTCTCCATCCCGATGTAGAGTATGAAAAAACATTAAAGAATGCACAGGAAACAACAATTTTTACTTGGTTCACCCTCACTGGGCTACATCCAAGGAGTGTACATCGGTAGTGTGCTGATTTACCAATTTCACTATAAGTGCACTATTGTTTACAAGTTCGAAGCCGACTCACTGTCCTTCCAAGTTTACAACCACTCACAATATGAAAGCTCACTGCTCTCTCAACTGAAGTGTGCTTACTTCTTCTTCAAAAGATCCACTCACAGCTTGTAGACCTGTAGGTCTCTTCAATATCTCTAATGAAATCTACATCCTTAACTATTGATAGATGCTTTTTTGATGTCCAACTTTCACTTCCAGATGAATCTCTCTTTCCACCGGGTGTACCAGGCAACCCCAATTTTTATGCGTAGCCTTCACAGGGCCTTGTGCGTAATTCCATGATTTTGTGTGAAATTCACTTTTCGTGCAACTCCCCTTTTACGTGCAACACTCCTTTTAAAAACAGCGAATTATTTTATGCGCAACAGCTTTTACGCGTAGCCTCTGCACTCCCTTGCATGGATTTCTCCGCTTTTACGCGAAATTCACTTTTTGCACAACAGTCTTCTTTTCGCGCAACTCACTTATGCACTCCAATTTCGCCCGCTAGAGCACGGATAATCTCTATGTCTTGAGCTGCACTAAATAGAGTGGGGTCACTTCATATTTATAGACAAAATCGACCCCGCACGAAAAACCCTCCTTGAGCGCGTAATCCACTTGGAGCGTGAAAAACAAATCTTCCGCACATCACCATTTTTCGTGCCTTACTCTAATATTTTGCGCACCTCATTCCTTTTCTAATTTTCGAGCTTTAGACCTCGAAACACATCTTGTGGGAAAAAATTCACCCCACTATTTCGCGCATCACTTTCCTTTTTCATGCACCAGGAAAATATTTCGCGCAACACTTTATTTTTCCACGCACTGCGCTGATATTTCGCACACCACACTGATTTTTCACGCGCCACTATATTTTTCACGCACCACGCTGATTTTGTGCACTTCTCCCTTTTCAAAAAATGCATCTTTGTATTTTTCGATTTTCAAGCCCAAAAATTTGGCAAACATTGGAAAATGGCACCACCTTGTATCTGCCCTTTTTTTAGCACCTCCAGACTGTTAATTCATTTGTCGAGGTCCTTCAATCAACCATGAATTATTGGAATCATACCTTGAACCCAAAAAATCACCCTGTATACCCACTTTGTCAACACACTCATACATATTGGTTTTTTTGTCAACAAACACATTATGAAGGTCCACTTTATTAACAAACACAATCACCTAAAAAATGATTCAATGATACCTTGAGGGATTTTTGTCCAACAATATCTCCATTTGGTTTTGTTGACAACACTTATCATAAAATATATATGCACTTTATATCTCATTAAGGCTCCTTCTAACCGCTACCACTATTCGCCTCTTGGGATTCTGATAGCGTTCAAGGATTCACTTAACACGTACTCTAAGCCCACATGAGCAATGCTCGGCATGAGGAACAAGAGTAAATGAGAATTTCATCAATGAAACACTTCATTTTTGACACCAACTGTTGATACCAAACAAATAAAAATTACTAAAATGATACCAATTGTGGATTGATGGAAACCTTCTCTCACTATCACTCTTCTGCTTTTATCATGATCTGTAGTTGTCGTGATATCTATGCTTTGATCGATAACTTCTACCATCGTCAAATTTCAAAACTCCCCCTGTCTTCTTTTAGCTTCAACTCCTCTTTAGCCTTTCAACTCCCCTAATCTCGCTACTCCACTTGTCAGCTTCTCCTTGTGCCATTGATTAAGACATTTTCTCTCTTCCTTAGCCACAATTTCTCCCCCTTGAGGAGTCACTATTTCTCCCCCTTTGTCAAAAACCCCAAAGGTCACATCTTAGTGATCTGAAACACTAGAAATAATAAAAATTAGCACATTAGAGAAAATCATACCATCCCTTGGAGAGAGGGGGGTTCCACATCCCCACTTTTTCAAGTGCGGGGACTCGACTGGACTCCCAGAGTCAGTCGATGCCTTTCGAACACTTCCTTAGGTAACACCTTTGTCAGAATGTCTACAACCTATAGTTCTGTAGACACATACTCCAACATCATGATTCTCTACTCAACCTTATCCTTGATAAAATGATAATTTATCTCAATGTGATTTGTCCTTGAGTGATGGATTAGATTTTTGCTGAGATTTATAGCACTTGAGTTGTCTCACTGGATTCTGATCAGAGACTTCACTTCAACGCCCATATCATCAAGTTATTGCTTCATCCAAAATAACTTTGTGCAAGCTTGAGTGGCGTCAATATATTCAGATTTTGTGGTGCTCAACGAAATGCAATCTCGCTTCTTAATAAGCCAAGAAATACATAATCCTCCAAGATAGAAATCACCTCCTGACATTGATTTACTATCATCCACTGAATCAGCCCAGTTTGCATCAGTATATCCTAGTAATTCTGACTGAGGTTTGTCACTATATATCAAGCTAAAATCAATTGTTCCCTTGATATACTGAAGTGTTCTCTTCACTTCAATCATATAGATTTCCTTGGGATTACTCTGATATCTCATTGCTTGGCATGTAACGAATACAATGTCAGGCCTTGTCTCAGTTAAGTAAAGCATACTTCTAATGATTTCCCTATATTCTGTGATATTAACTTCTTTTCCATACTCATCTTTAGACAGTTTCATCCGGGTAGCAACCAGAGTCTTCATCTCCTGGTAATTTTAGATTCCAAATCTTTTCAGAACCTCCTTGGAATATTTGGATTGAGAAATGAATGTTCCATTCTATCCTCGTGTTAGCTATAGACCAAGGAAAAATGTTAGCTCTCCAATCATAGACATTTCAAACTCACTTTTCATGAATTCAGAGAACTGTCTGCACTGAGCTTCATCAGAGCCGCCAAATATTATTTCATCGACATAAACTAGTACCATCATTCTTTGATTACTATTTTTGATGAAATATAGTTTGTAATCAACTCATCCACGCTGGAAACCAAGCTTTTTCAAGAAGTGATCGAGTCTCGAGTACCACGCTCTTGGTGCTTGTTTTATCCCATAAAATGCCTTCTTTATTATGCAAACCTTGTTCTCATCCTCATGAATGAGAAAACCATCTGGATTCTGAATATACACCCATTCCTCCAAAACCCCATTCAAAAATATAGATTTGACGTCCATCTGGAAAACTTTGAACTTCTGTTGCACTGCAATGGCTAGAAATAATCTGATTTTCTCTAGTCATTCAATCGGTGAAAATGTATCATCAACATCTATTCCATCTATCTGGTAGTATCCCTTGCACACTAGTTATGCTTTATTCTGAATCAAAGTTTCATATTCATTCATCTTGTTGTGATAGACCCATTTAGTCCCGATTACATTCTTATCTACTAGCCTCAAAACAATCTCCCATGTCTGATTCTTCTGAATCTGATCTAGCTCTCCATTCTTGACCTGAACCTAGTTCTCATCTTCAGCTTCATCAGCGAATCATTTAGGCTCAACCTGAGATAAGAAATATATCTATTGTAGTGACTTCATTATTCTTGTCTAAACTGGATCTGATTGATCGTCAATGATATTTTTCCTGTCAATTTCATCTCGACTCCTTGGCTTCCGTTCATATACAGATTTTTCTTCTTCATGATCATCATCAGTATCTTCTTCTGAATCATCATCAACCACTTATACTCCTCCTACATTACTTTCCTCCTCATCATTTTCATCTAGAAACTGTTTATTATGTTATTGAATACTATCTTAATTCTCTAAAATAGTGACATAATTTCTATGAACTACTTTTCCAAAACTTTTGTTAAAACATTTGTATGATTTATTTTTTCTTGAATAGCCAAGGAATATCCCCTCATATCCATGCGACAAATGTTTCCTATATTTATCCTTGTTGAGGATGAAGCACTAACTTCCAAATATTTGAAAGTATTTTACTGTAGACTTCTTTTTATACCATATCTCATACGGAGTCTTTCATTCCTTAGGACACAACAGAGCCCTGTTATAAATGTAGACCGGTGTCAAAACTACTTCTTTCCAAAATTTCTCTGCTTGGTCTTTTTCTATGAGCATCATTCTGGTCATGTTGTTGATGATCCGATTTCTCCTTTCAACCACTCCATTCTGTTGTGGAGTTCTCACTGAGGAAACTTGATTTCTTATCCCGTGTTTCTCAAGATATTCTTCCACCTGACTGTTTGTGAATTCCATACCATTATCAGTACGAAACTTCATAATTTTCTATCCAAGTATCCTTTCGCTCTCCCTCCGGTACTATTTTAAGTAGCTGAACACATCAGACTAATGGTCAATAACAAATACCCATGACATTCTTCTATAGTCATCCATGAAAAGAAGATATTACCTTTTTCCTTAAATTTCTCTTGGTGTGATAGGCCCACATACATCAGCATGCACCAATTTGAGCACCCCTCTTGACTTATTTTCCTTTGCTTTAGACATCTTTCTGATGAGATACACTTGTGGGAATGCATCTCACGTGTGAGTATGATCATGTGATAGCTTAGGGAGGTCTCTTGTTACATCACACATTACCAGATCTTCCAAGGATGGTTGGCATAGATGACCAAGTCGTTTATTCCACAACTTTTTTTCTTCCTCTCTGGACAAAAAGCAGATATCTTCTTATCCACTTACCTGGTAGAGATTTTCCTTTGTCCATTTTCCTTGTAGAATCACTATCCCATCTCTTCCTTTGAAGATACACACCTTCTTAGTAAAACTTATATAATGTCCTAAGTCACATAGTTGAATGACGCTGAGAAAATTGTGACTAAGGCCTTCTACGACTAAGACATCAGCACGTCTCATCTCTTTGCCCCCAAACTTGGACTTTCCTGAGCCAATTATCTTCAGGCCTTCATTGTTTCCAAACATGACAACTCCTTCATTGTCATATTTTACGCCTGTAACAAGATTCTTATTACCTATCATGTGATATGTGAAACCGCTATCAAGGATCCACACACCAGAGCGATCAGATTTTTTAAGGGAAATTTTTGAAACCATGACCTTCTCATCCTTTTTCTTCTTGGTCTATATTTTTTCCTTCATAGATGACATGGATTGAGACTTATTATCTTTCGCAGAGTATGATGGACCAACTTCATCTTTCAATGCTGCAAATCTATTTTTCATTTTCAACTCACATGTTGGTTCACTGATCTCTTGCCTGCGAACATTTCGATTCTCCTTTGGCACATTCATTTGTATGGTCAAAGTACAATACCTAGCCATGTTCCCAAATCCTCTGCACCAAAAACAGTGTCCTTCCAAATATGTTCTGCATAACTATTCTTTGTTTGGATTCCACCTTTGTTCTTATTCCCTTTGATATCTCTTGGCTATGGAACACACATACTATGAATGTCCCATATTTCCACAATAATAACACCTAATATGAGGTGAATTCCTTTGTGTGACTTCTATGCAGCTCGTTTCCCATTGGGTTCTCTGAATATTCTGATTCTTCCTTATCCCAAATCAACCTTAAATCTTGGAGTGGGTTCTTGTGGTCTGATGTTAATTTTCATAGCTTTTTGTTTTCGATCAAGCCCCCCATAGCTCTTAGCATCTGAACTTATTTGATACTTCTTTTCTGCTGAACCACTATTTTCCACTTTTAGCTTCTCGATTTTCTAAGTGATCTACATTCCTGATGACCCAGCAGGAGTCAAGAGTTTTTCTCTATCTTTAAACTTTTTCCACAAACTGAAAAGTTCTCCTTCAAGTTATTCAATACGCATTATTTGATCTTTCCTTGTTATATTATAGTTATCGATCTCCCTTTTCTGTTCTTCAATTTTTATTTTATAATCACTAACTGATTCTGAGACCTCTAGTGTTGATGACTTCAGTTTCTCAATTTCTTTCATCAACTCAGACTTCTCTTCTTACTGCTGCTTCTTATAGAGTTTGGTGTCATGAACCACTTTGTTGGATTTCTTTGTATTTGCTCTCCTAATATCCATCTCCTCGAGTGTAGCCTCTAACTCATCTTGCATATCAACTCTTCCCTCAACTTCTTATTCTTCTTAATCATATTCGGTTTCATTCTAATTCTGAGATCTTTTGACAACTGCCACCATAGCATTTTCCCCATGATCTCTACAGTTCTCTATCTCTTCCACCTCCTCAACCTTAGACTCATCTGAACAGTCATATTCTTTTGAAAGAAGGTTCTTTTCTAAAATAAATTTTTCTTGAATTAATTCTTGCCTTTCCTATAGGCTGGATACTTCTTATTGGGAATTTTGATTTCATTGACAACATCAACCTATGGAAATTTTTGTGGCACCTTGCCGCAAGATGTCCAACCTTTCCACATCGAAAACAAGCAAGTGGAAGCTTCCCTTTAAACATTAATTTTCCTCTTTGAAGGTTTGAGGATCTAAATGACATCCCCTCATCTATATCTTCTTCTTCCTAAGAGTCTTCAATGGTGAGATTCTTCATGGCCTTGAATGCCACATATTGGGATTTCCCCTTTTCCACAGCATCGTTATCATCATTTATCATTTCATATGCAACAAGGTTGGTGTGCAGGTTATCCAATTTCATCTCTTTCGGGTCTTTTTCTTCCAAAACTGAAACTTTCAGATTGAACCGAGGTGGAAGTTTCCTCAAGATGCTCTTTACAATATTTATGTCTTTAATAAATTCTCTAAGACCTCGCATTTCTTCCACTACAACATTTACCCTAACAAAGAATGCATCAAAATACTCATTCGGGTTCATTCTTAGATCTTCATACCTATTCCACAACACTTGATGCTTTGCCTCTCTAACCTTTATATCCCCTTAATATATATTCAATAGATATTCCCACATGGAATGTGATGTTTTTCATGACATCACCATTGTATAAATAGGATTGGATAGGGCTCCCCCTAAGGCATTAATTCCTTTGGCATCAGCATCCAACTCTCTACGCTCATCTTATGATAATGCACCACTATTAATATCAGTTGTTATTCCATGCATTGCTGCTATGAACACATCCATTCTTAATGATCTGACGTAGTGTTGCATCTGATTCTTCCATAGTTATAAATGGTTCCCATTGATGATCGGAATCCCTTTACGATTAGTGACCTCCATTTGACAGAGAAACACTAATATTAACATTTCCCTATGATACCAATTGTTAGTTCCACTGGGCTAGATACCCTAAGAGGGGGGTGAATTAGGGTATGAAAGATTAAAACAACTTCCCATTTTGATCTTGTTTTACTGTTAGAAAAAACCCTCTTCTCTCTCTTTCCCGATGAAGAGTATGAACAAACCATAAAACATGCGAAGGATACAATGATTTTTACTTGGTTTACCCTCACTGGGAAACGTCCAAGGATCATACACCGGCAGAGTGCCGATTTACCAATTCCACTATAAGCGCATTGTTGTTTACAATTTCGAAGCGAACTCACTATCCCTCCTGGTTTACAACCACTCACAATATGAAAGCTCACTGCTCTCTCAACTGAAGTGTGCTTACTACTTCTTCAAAAGATCCACTCATAGTTTATAGACCTATAGGTATCTTCGTTATCTCTAATGAAATATGGATCCTTAACTATTGATAGATTCTCTGTTGATGTCCAACATTCACCCGCAGATGATTCTCTCTTTGCACCGGGTGTACCGGGCAACCCCAATTTTTACGCACATCATTCATTGGGCCTTGCGCGTAATTCAATGATTTTGCGCAAAATTCACTTTTCATGCAACACCCATTTTATGTGCAACACTCCTTTTACACGAAACAAATTATTTTACGTGAAACATCTTTTACGCCCAACCTCTACACTGCCTTGCGCGGAATTCTCCACTTTTGCGTGAAATTCACTTTTCGCGCAACAGTACTCTTGTCATCCAACTCACTTGTGCACTCCAATTTAGTGCTCCAAAGCACGGATAATATCTATGTCTTGAGCTGTACTAAATGGACCGGGGTCACTTCATATTTATAGGCAAAATCGACCTCACACGAAAAACCCTCCTTGAGCACGTAATCCACTTTGAGGGTGAAAAACAAATCTTCCACACAACACCATTTTTCTCTCACTACTCCAATATTTCACGCACCTCATGCCTTTTCTAATTTTCGAGCTTCATACCTCGAAACACCTCTTGCACAAAAACATCATCCCACTATTTCACACATCACTTTCCATTTTTGAACACCGGGAAAATATTTGATGCAACACTTTATTTTTCCGCGCACCGTGCTGATATTTTGCGTACCACGTTTATTTTTCGCGCACCACTATATTTTTCACACACCACACTGATTTTTGTGAGATCCTACCTTTTCCAAAAATGAATCACTCTATTTTCCGATTTTCAGGCCCAAAAATTTGGCAAACACTAGAAAATGGTGCCACCTTCTATCTTCTCTTTTTGTACCGCCTCCAGATCGTTCATTCCTTTTTTGAGGATCTTCAATTAATCATGAATCGTTAGAAGCATCCCTTGAACCCAAAAAATCACCATGTAAACCCCCTTTGTCAACACACTCATACATCATGGTTTTGTTTATCAACAAACACATCATGGAGGTCCAATTTTTCAACAAACACAATCACCTCAAAAATGATTCAATGATACCTTGAGGGATTCTTTTCCAATAGTAACTAACTAATCCAAGGAAATTATGTACCTCAATAATATATTTTTGGGAGTTGGTCATTCCTTCACTGTCTTTTGATTTAAAGAATAATCTAATATTCCATCCTATTAGATAATATGGGAATTAAAATAAAATACATGAATCTAGAATTTATATTTACTAAATTTTCCCTATAAATCATTTTCTTTAAGGGTACTAAGAATGATTCTTAAAAGACATGTATAGTCAACATTTATTTCATAGTATATCAAGTTATCATCAATAAATACCAAACCTAAATTATTGAGATAATCCATCAGTATATGTTCATAAAATCCATTAAAACATAGTATTATTTATTCAATTCAAATGGAATTATAGTAAATTTATAATATTCATACATCATTCAAAATGCCATCCTTGGAATATGTTCCTTGCTTACTGATAGTTTATGATACCTAGAACAAAGCTAAATATTTTAAGAATATTTAGATCCTTATAGTTGAACAAAAATATCATAAACATTGTGTGAGGATACTTGTTATTTTTTTTAAATGAAATGTATTCCCCCATAATTGATGCACAGACTCATACACCCATATTTATTCTTAATAAAAAACATTGGGGTTACCAAGGGTGAAAAACTAGGGTGTATAAATCCCTTAGCACAAAATTCATTTATTTGTTTATTTAATTCTACAAATTAAACAATGTAATATTTTAGGGATTATTATATGTAGGTTTTACATAAAGGATGTGATTAATAGAAAACTCAACTTCATGCTTAGGTGGATGTTTGTGCAGTTCATTAAGAATCACATTAATATATTCCTAAACAGTAGGTTCATCCACTATTCTAAGGAATCATTTCCCATTCAGAGGTTTCAAATTTTATTATTCTCTATGAATTTAATTAAAGATAGCTATTGGATATGGATCCAGGAATGACTTAGATAATTTAGTCTCCCCTATAAAGATATGGAAATCCACATTTCCATCACGGATCGTAATAACCTTCTTTTAGAAATATTTTTTTGAATTATGGCCTTAATGATAATCTATACAAAATATTATATATTATTTATACATAGTAATATCAATTAATTTTAATAATATGGTATGCTTATATTTCATAATGAGATCTAACTGACACATCTGGGTTGAAATAAGATTTCTACTAGAAGTCTACATTGACAACTCCCTTCTTAAGGTTTTGTAAATATATATAATTTTCATTGAAAACATGGAAGACAGAAAAAGCATGAATATATCTAGAATAAAATATTGAATTATCTAAATTAGATGTCAATGTAAAATTACCATCCACCACATATTTGGTAAATTCAACATCGATCATAGTAAATATATAAACATGGTCTTCCCCCCTTAGCCTCTTTTGTGGGATGTTCCCTTGATTCTTGGGAAATTGAGTTAAATAATTATACAGTCATTTATAGATTAATAACTAGATATAAGTGGTTTAATTATTTTCATATCATTCATTATCCTTGCAAAACCTTTCTCTTCACATGAATCAAACTCATGTCCCCATTAAGTAAGTACCTAAGTGTTTGTTTTTCTAAATAACACATGATTTAAATCTCATCATCCCATTCTTCTTATAATATTTTTTTCCATTCATAGTTCATATATGACATCTTCTTTTATTGATTTCCCATGAACATATATGACCTTGAAAAATCATTCTCAATCTTAACGGAACATGATAGTATATCCTTTTCTGATGATATCATTTGAGGAAATATTTACCTTATGAGACTCAGCTTAGGCCCGTCATAGAAATATTGAAACTTAATTTCCTAATTATATATATTTTTCACAACATTCATTGGAAATCATGTAATGTTAACAATATACTTTTGAATACTTTCTTCTTCCTTCTTAATTATTCTAAGGAACTTATTATCGACTTTAACTCACTGTTCTCTGGGAAAGTATTTCTCAAATAATAACACATTAAAGTTCTCAATTCCATACTTTCTAGTTCATAAACAAATTTAGTGTTATGGATAAATTAATTACATTGATCAGAATATCCTTTCAAAATTGACATTGTCATAGAACATTTTCCATATCATTACTTACCAAATCAAAGAATTTTGTTTCAAGCATCATGATCTTTTTTTCAGGTAACAACAAAGTAGTCTTTCCCTTAAAATATGAAGTAGTATTTATCATAAAGAAATCCAAATTTTGTAAATCATGATGTATATAAATATTTTCATCCATATAGGAAAGTATTTTCATCATAAAATAATTAAAAGACCCTAAAATATAAATGATCTACTCGGTTACAAATCCATCTATAATGGATTTCACAATAGGTAAATATGTATATTGACTATGTTTTTTGATTACCTTTCTTCCCAAGAATATATATCTAAATAATGATACACATTGGGTTAGCTCAAAATCATCTTTAGTATTGGTCCATAAAATAAAAATCCATATAATGTTAATAGATCTCAAATTCCTTAATGGATTTTCATAATCCTTATGTTTACTATGTTCATTTAAAATCAAGTTCCCAAGGTTCATACTAAATCGAATATGATACTAAAATTAACACCCTTAATCTAGAATCAAAAAGTTATGAGTTAATTTTATTTCATTGGTAAAATATATAATGGATCTCATGATATAGGATTGGTCGGTTTAGTAGTATTGGAAATCAAGATACATTCATGATTCTCATATTACATTGGAATACAAAAAATGGCAAATGAACCATTCTTACATCTATTAAATCATTTATAATGTCTTAAATTATTGTTTAATATTTGGGAAAAGAAACACCCAATGGGTATTTATTCAAAAGGAATGGCTTACCCAAGGCAGAAGCTCATTAGAGATTTTTACCACTGATGCTTTAGAACTCGCATTGGTCGAGTGGATGGGAGGCCAGACTCATCACACCTATTTGAGGGGAATTATTTCTTATTCCGGGACTCCATTATAGATTTATGATATGTTCATAAATTCTTTATTAATTCCCAGTAATGATGTGTATTTACCTTGAATTTTAAATCAATCATTATTATAAATAGAAATTATAATCATCTATATGTATTCGAGGTTCATCATCAATGGAGACATCTGTATGTATTCATGGATATAAAATTGATGGTATCCTCTTATATACCACATAAAGAATCATTAGATGTTATTACAATGATACTGGTTTTCAAGCCACATAGTGGAACACTCTGGAATATACTATCATCTAGGTAGAATAAGGTCACTCTGGAGTTTATTGTCATATAAGGAGAAGAGAGTTGTTTTGATGTTGGGATCAAATCCTTAAATGGGCTTAATACATATCCTCATGAATGTAATCAGAACCTACATTGTTTATTTATTTTTAATGGGGTACATTATACATTTTAATACTGTGTAATAAGAACCCAACCATAGAGTTTAACGTCATGTGGTAAAGATGTTTAGGAAAAAGGTTCCTACTCAAAGTTTGGTGTTGGACATATTCCAAAGAAGACTAGGGAAACATGGAAGGAATATGGATTACCTGGCAGAATCAAACCCTCTAGAGAATATATACCATAAAGAATAAGTTTTATTTTGATGGTTGTGTTTGAACCTCATGGAGGCTTCCAACGTATCCCATTTAGAGGGAATCAAATATCACGTAGTTCAATGATTGTATTGTAGGGGAGTATGGAACATTGAGAGGATAAGATAGGGGTTTCTCGTGAGGATATTACATATAAAAGGAACCATGAGATATGTTTTAACTCATGGTTGTTTAATGTTTTAACTATGGGATTACCCCTGAAGAGGATTCCTGAATTAAGGGAATTATGACTGGGGATTTCTCTTGAGGAAGATGCCTAGTGTGCTTGAGCCCTATGTGGGATTCAAACGTATCATGATTATAGGTAATTAGAGTTATTTTATTCCAATACATCACATGGACTGTATACGTTTCATGTTCATCATTAACCTCTAAGACCATGTCTGTCTTACTTGGTGTGAGATATAAGAGGGAGTTGAAGATTTAGACAACCACGTGATATTATTTCCCTGGTTTACATGTATTGGAAAGAATAGGGTATTACTACTAAAGAGGATTCCAATTTGATTATTGGTTGGGGATTACTCCTTGGGACGTTTCCCAGTTTACATTTGATTGGGGATTACTCTAATGGACGATTTCCATTTGTAGTCTGGTTGAGGATTACTCCTAAAAAGGATTCCCATTTTAGGTTTTTTTGGGGGCTTACTCCTAAGAAGGATTCACATGTGAGGTTTTATTTAGGATTAATCCTATGGAGGATTCCCATTTTATGTTTTATTGGGGTTTACTCTTAAGTAGGATTCCCATTATACTGGTTCAACCCGGCATGGGTGTCAAGTGATGATGTTTTAGGAGTTTCTTGAGAGGTCTATCTACTCAAGGAAGTTGAGGAATCATAAAGGATAATCTCAGCACATAACATGGGAAAAACCCAATAAGAGTATGTCAACACAAAGAATTTCATGGTGTGTGGAGTAGTATCTTGAATCATGGTATTCTTATGGTTGATGTTAAGGCCATATAAAGAGTAACCAAAAATGTCTTAAACCCATCCCAAAAAGTTCATGTTTTGACTCTCCATTTTTTATGGGGGTTAGTGATGGATGTGATGGGACCAGTGGGATCATGTAGTTCAGTTGTGTATATGGGTCACCCAGATGGCTCGTGAAGGTGGTTCACCAAGGTAGGTCATCCAGCTGGGTCGCCCAGTTATAGGTCGCACAAGTGCATTTCCCAGCTATGGGTTGCACTAGTGCATCACCCATATATGGGTCACCTGGAAATGGGTTTCCCATGTTCTAGGCTGGGGGCCTCACCTTATTGGGGGTGGGAAATGATAGGTTTCCCAAGTACTGATAGATTACATGGGCAAGGGAGATGTCAATTGGAGTCGTATCAGGATTCACCATCCGGATGTTCGGTCCTCCTCTAAAAATTTGACGTAGAGGGGTTTATTTATTTACCATAGTGGACCAACAATGATGGGCCTTCATGTATGTCCTGTGCGGTGAGATAATTTCCCTTACAAAAATCATTCATCTTCTAAGAGTCATAACTTTTGATCTGTGAGTCCGTTTGCGATCTGTGACCAGTCAAATAGAAGCTCTCAAAGAGATCTACACATCCTGATATGGACAACACACCAAGTATTCATAGAAGATACTTGAAATTTCCACTTTAATTTGTTGATACATTCATATCATCGATATTAAAAATCCACAACCTAGAACTATATGGGTTTCTTTCCACTTATCCCTCATTTTAGAGTATTCTTGTGGGACATAAAAATATTTCCTACATCCTCTTTCATCATGGAGACACTTCTCTACTCAAACAAGACATTGTTTCTCTATGTGAGGTTCATGTCCTTAATTCAGTGACAATGTGCATGAAATGTATTTTGTGGCATAAATAATCATATCATGGGGAAAGAAAACAAATAAATGTTGATATTAGATTATTTTTAAGGGATACATAAAGCGGAAGATACCCTGAGTAAATAAGGCATAACAATTAGGGATGAATGGATAACCAAAACAGAATCCATTTAATTAATAGGATAAGTCGAATGAAAATATATGAAAAATATAAACATAGATATACCATGGATAATGCAATATAAATTCTTAGTAAAAGAAAATCATAAATCTATAGATTCATGATCAAGGCCTCTGAACAAATATATCATGAATCTTACTATAATTTCTACTCAACCAAGACATCATTCTTAAAAAATGGTTTTGGGAAACCCAAATATCCTTATAATATGAAACATCTAATGTTTTGTCTCATCATACCTATCAGTGTATCATGGATAAATATATTACTGGTTTGTGCCCATCACTTGTATTCCATTTGAATTCTTAATATATTTAATGACTAATAAATTTCATTACAAATTTTTTTATAATAAATTAACCGTATTGAATCAGGAATAAAAAACATTAAAATTTCCCTATTAAATGAAATTACTTACTTAATAAGCTTCATTCAAATAATATTGTATATTGAAATGGTTTATGGTTGAAAGATCATGAATGCAATACCAATTATTTTTAATTCTTCTATGATACTAAAATGTGGTCATGAAGGAGAAAAATAATTTCCATTGAATAATATGATCATGGGAAAGTGAATGATATCAAATATGATATAACCCATTATCTTTAAAGAATGATGGTAGACCATCAATTCATCTGTATTAATGAGTTTTTAGAAAAAAAATAATTTAGAAAATAAAATAGTAACATTACATTAAATATAAATTCATATTATATTCATGTAAAAGAGATGATATAAATCAAATTTCAAGAAAAATCATTCCATTAAGAAAATAATTCCCTTTATTTTGGTATAATTTTAAAAAAAATCCAAAAATATTGAAATATATATATTTTTTAAAATATATCCCAATAATGTTTTATTTTAATATTTAAACCAAATATTTATCATGATGGTGGGAATATTCATTCATTAGGTGTATGTTAAAACAAATATTTTCTTCACACCATTGGTAAAAAGTTCATTGTTAGGAAAATTAAAAGAGTATTCCTTTTAAATATTTAGATAAAAATCTAAAAATTCAAAAATTAAATTTATTAATTATTTGTAAAATAGATATTTTTTTGAATGAATTATAATGTCAATATGGAAATGGAAAAAAATGTAGAAGTGAAACCTTAAAATAATATTTTTAAAATAATGTCCCTTACATTTAACTTATATATTTATTTTTTATTCAAAAAGTGAGGAAATTGAATAAAAAATGAAAAACCAAAAAATAAATTGAGGACAATAAAATATATTGGTTTTAACAGATTTGGATCATATAATTTTCAAAATGTAAATCAAAACCAAAATAATCACATAATGAAATTAGATTATAAAACAAATCCCTTACCTCCATCTGAATTTCCTTATATGTGATTTTAATCTCATATATAATAAATATATGGTTATTATACTTATATATCAGAACCTTATACAAACTAATATTATCATATAAGATACACATATAATATTCCAATGCCATTTTATTAATAATTCATTATTAAGGTCTTCATTTATGAGTGTTAAATGATTCCTTTTTCATATAAGTTTTGATTTAGTTGTTATAGTCCTTGCATCATGATCAAAGCATGATAATATCCATAATTTTAATAATGATATAAACAACACACATATTCATTATATATATATTTATTTATTTGTAATCCTCTATGAATATAAGACATGAAAATTAAATCATATCTCTTCATGGAGGAGGTAGGTCATGCATAAGCACAACAGGCATTGCCATTTTTCAACATCTAGAAGGGTAAGAAAAAAATGATATATAATATTAAAAAAATTATAAATATAATATATATTAATATTTAAATCTTAAAACCATATATTTAAAGTGTTGATAAAAAATGAATTACACTGCTAAGTTGAGATGGCAGGTCATGCTTAAACACTAACATTGTCTTTATTTTACATTGGATGGGAAGGAGGTGGAAAATGGTTATACATTAATCATAATAAAATATAATTATATTTATTATAGAATATTACTTATTTCCTTATGGTTAATATAAGGCACCATCCTTAAACATTACTTAATATTGAATTAAATGAATAATTCACATTTAGGATCTTTTTAGGTTTAGAGTTTTAGAGAATTAGGACATAACTATTACATCTCAAAAGATTACAAAGTAGACACTTCTACTAAGATTCCATAAAATAAAAACTCTTAAAAAGAAACATGTCTAGTTCCATGTTTTATATAGCATGACTTTCCCTTCATCCCATCCTTGACCCTATTCCACATTAAGTCCTGTGAAAAACATTTCAAAAAAACTTGGGGTGAGCATAAAAACTCAGTAAGGGATACACAAAGAATGAAAACTGTTAGTTTTTCAAACATCAAGTAAACCATGTATAAATTTATCAAAGTAATACCTTCACCATCATGAATTAGTAAAAACTCTTCGATGAATAAAATATCATTACTTACCTTTTTTTAACCAATGGATTACCATAAAACCCATATAAAGAACACAAAACATATAAAGGTAACTTGGGACATAAACATACTTAAGTGGAATGACCATACGGCCGACTTCCATACATATCACTTAATGGAATAGCCATACGGCCAACTTCCATACATACTTAATGGAATAGCCATATGGACGACTTCCATACCCAATGCATTGGAGGTTATAACGTAACCACCCGTCCTGGTATTCATGGCACCACCCATCATATGGTTTATCACGTAACCACCCGTCAAATGTCCAAGTACCAATATAAAATCATAAAACATAAAACCAATATAAAAGAATGATAAAATTTCCACATTTAAATCACAATATATCATTTAAATATATTGACATAATATAATACTTTATCAAAACCATTTTCAATACCAAAATACATAAAAGAGTACATGGAATTTATTTTATTTTAAAGACATTACGACTTGTTGAGGAAGCCAAAGATCAAATAATACTCTCGGCGGCGGAGAAGGTCGTTGTCACCGCGTACGTTAAAAGAAAAATTCCTTTTTTTCTTTTAGTAAAATGCTTTGTAGAAAAAGATCCCTTTTTTATAAAAGTAAAAGTCAAAGGGGTTTATACACCGTATAAAAGAAAGTTGTGTATAAAACAAAATTTTCCTCAATGAAAGGAGATTGAGACGAAGTCCCTTACAAAGATCATTTTTTTTAAATAAAATAGATCTATTATGTGTATTCACTATAATTACACATAAATAAAGTAAAAATACAAGATAGTACATAATAATATCATGACATAATTTGAAAGTAGGAGATTAACCCAAAGAATGTAAATTGGGTTAAGAAGTTCCCTTACCTCGGGTCCGACTTGACTGGATCGTTCTTTAACGTCCTGAATAATAAACTTGAGTCAATTTCTACTTTATTAAGAACCTTTTTAAAGTTAATTATTCCTTTTATATAACTTATTGCCATGTTATAAACATTATGTAACCATTTAAGTTAATAATGTTTGTTTTGTCGATATTTGGTTCTTAAGTCGAAAGTGGACTTCTTACAATTACATGTTGTTCGTGTGGTCAAAGTCTCTTTATATCCAAAAAGACATTCCTGATTTGTATAGCATATATATCATATATATCCATCATATACATGTATTTATAATATTACATAATCATTTAGAGGTAAGAAATGAAATGCACCGTTCATGGAGACGGTAAGCCGTACGTACGCATGAACGCTACTTTCATTTCATTGTCATATTAATGGAATTAAAACGAAATGAGAGGTATGTATATTTTAATTCCAGAATTATATTCATCATTTAGATGTATCATTCATCATATATATCCATTATATACATGTACTTATAATAGTACATTACATTTGGGGATAAGAAATGAAATGCACCGTTAATGGAGACGGTAAGCTGTACGTACGCATGAACGCTACTTTCATTTCTATTTCATATTTTTATGGAATGGAATAATAATGATATAGAGGTATATTATAACTCCAGTATAACATCATATATTATAACTTTAAATCCATCCTTTACACGTCCCACATATGGTATTAACGAATCACATCACTTTGAGGGGGCGGTAGTCCGCACTTCCTTAAATGAAGATATCGCGTTTACCCATAATGGAAACCATAACGGTATGCCCAAAATGAAAAATACAGAAGCTTAAAGAAAACATAAACATATTATATATCATATATAAATATATTTTCATCTTAATGGACACCTTTTAAGGTGTTAAAAGAATGTTGAACAATCATCGTTTCGGGAGGCCGAAATTCGCCATCCACGGAAATAGTATGTTCTTTAACCATTAGATGTAGGTGTGTGTAAGTGTAGATCGAATCCTTCCTATAAAAACATACTAGTATATTTATTATACAGTATTTGTTACAAATGAAATGAATAAAAAGAGTTTAGGGGGTTGGAGAAGCAAAAAAAACAAAAGGACTCAAGTGAAGACATTACCTTAAAATCGGGTAACTCCCTTTGGTTTGAGCTCAAAGGCTTCCTTGGGAAGACTTCTGCCCAAAGTGAGGCTTCAAGGAGTAATAGTGGGAATTGGATAGACAAAATGGGCAGGTTTTGGCGGAGCCAAAGTCTTTGGGAGTGTGGGTAAGGTGGTAGAGGTGGGGGCCTTTTATAAGAGGAGAGGAGGGACACTCTTGGAAGGTAAAGAAAAGTCACTTTATTTTAAAATGGTATTCGGATTTAAGAGGTCCCACATTGATATAATTCGAGGATAAGGTGATAAGGGTTCGATATCCACCCATCCAATAGGTTTTGGACATGTGTAGGTCATAGATTTTACATTTTCATTTCATTTTATTTAAATCCTTTATTAATGAGGTAATCGTTGCATCATCATGATGTCATAAATAATTTAATTTATTTAAAGTCTAAAAATTATAACAAAAATACTATGATGTAGTAAATCGTTTTAGTTTTCCAATGACTATTTATAATCAAAAATTTGACTTGTATAACCCAATGTAAAAAAATTGTTTAGTAAAACATCTCATGTTTGTGTTATTTTTACTTTAACATTAAATAAAAAGTTATTTATGTCATTTCCCAACCAAAGTGGCTCCATGGGGTCCCCAAGTTGACCCATGGATTTTCTTGGTCGTCCATGACACATCCAATAATGGTAGGAAATGTTTCTAGGTCATCTCATATTATTAAAACATCTTTTTTACGTTAAACTACACTAATTACCTCTAATCGCGATTAAAAACTTAATAAGTTACTATTCACCAAAAAAAATATTTTAATATCATTGAACAACATTTTACTTCTTAATGACAACCATGTATGTCGGATTTTTGAAATTCAAAACACAGAGGTGGTAAAATTTCATTTAAACGAAAAATCAGTTTTTTAAGTACCACTTAGTGGTTTCACTATTCATCAAAAATTGAAGTTTTTCAGAAAAATACCAAAACTTCACCCTAAGCTATATTTGATATTCTGAATTCAAAAATGAATTACATTTTATAAAACTCAAAACATATAAGTTGCATTAATTAATTTAATAATTAAATCCCGCTGTCAGAGCAAATAGCGTGTTTTTATGAAACAATAAGTATCAAAAGATTAACACTAGTTTAAGTACAATTTCAAAGTGAAATTGATTCCAATTACCACCATTGGATTAAATGGTAAAAATATATTCTAATTTCACTTTAAAACCAATTCAAAAGATAATATAATCATATAAATAAATTAGATTAAAAAGAGGTTTTGAATTAAAATACAACATTTTACACTATTCATTAAAAAATGAACTTTATCGGAAAAATACCAAAAATTTACACAAAGTAAATTTTGATGTCCCGATTATAAAGAAGAGTTTTATTTGGTCCAATAGAATGTATAAGAGTGAACAAAACTATATTTAATGACGGTTCTCCATCAAAAGGCGATAAGTGAACCTTTAGTGAAAACTAGGGCATATAAGCCTAAAATTGAATTCTTTCCGTATTTTAAGCCTTTATCTTTTATTAGATAAAAGTAAAAACACTTAAAAAACATATATAATCATATTTTATTTATTTCTATCCATTCCCGCTAATACAACGTCTACATGTTAACTACCATTTGAAATAATATTATTATATTACTAGTGTGCAACGTAAGTTTTCAAAGGAACTCATCGTTGTGTATCGGGTACGCTATCGAACATAGAAACCCCTTTAAAGTAAAATTAATATTTAATTTGTAAATATTAATAAATACGAAAAAATTTTATTCATTATTTTCCTGGGATGTTACATCCTTCCCCCCTTTTGGGAATTGCGTCCTCGCAATTTTATTCACTTATCAAAATATGTGGGGGTATTTATCCCTAATAGCATTTTCAGATTCCCTCGTTGGCTCTTCAACCATATGGTTTTTCTACAAAACCTTTACCTGGTGAATTACCTTATTTCGCAACACTTTCTCTCTTCGGTCAAAAATCTGGACTGGTTATTCTTCATAAGAGAGATTCTCTTCCAACAGAACTACCACTGGGCTCAAAACATGAGATGAATCTGGCATATACTTCCTCAACATCGAAACATGAAAAACATTGTGTACCTGAGATAAACTCAGAGGTAAAGCCACTTGGTATGCAACTGATCCAACTCTCTCCAGAATTTCATATGGTCCAATGAACCTTGGGCTCAGCTTTCCATTCTTACAAAATCGCATCACACTTTTCCATGGAGAAACCTTGAGAAAAACATGATCACCTACCTCGAAAGATAGATCCTTCCTCCGGTTATCCGCATAACTCTTATGCCTTCTCTGAGCTGTTCTCAAGTGTTTCTGAATCAACTGATCCTTTTCTGCCATCTCTTCTACCAATTCTGGTCCCATCAGCTTCCTTTCACCCATTTCATCCCAAAATGCTGGAGTTCGACACCGCTTCCCATATAATGCCTCAAATGGTGCCATCTGTATACTGGAATGAAAACTGTTATTATAAGAAAACTCAACCAAAGAAAGATGTTGGTCCCAACTTCCCTGATAATCCATCGAACAAGCTCGTAGCATATCCTCCAAGGTCTGAATTGTTCATTCTGACTGCCCATCTGATTGAGGATGAAAAGCTGTACTAAAATTTAATTCAGTACCCAATGACTTCTGAAGGCCTTTCTAAAAGTTAGATGTAAACCTAGGATCACGGTCAGATACAATGGAGAGAGGAAATCCATGTAACCTGACTATCTCTTTAAGATACAGACAAGAAAGTTGATCTAGGGAAAAATTATCTCGTATAGGAAGGAAATGAGCAGATTTAGTCAAGCAATCAACAATAACCCAGATTGCATTATTACCTCTAGATGTCTTCGGTAATCCCAAGACAAAATCCATGGATATTTTTTCCCATTTCCACTCTGGCACTGGTAAAGGCTGAATCATCCCTTTCGGTAACTGCCGCTCTGCTTTAACCTGCTGACAAGTCAACCACTTCATAGTAAAATCAGCAATATCCCTTTTCATTCCATCCCACCAGTAATACTCTCGCAGATCTTTGTACATCTTAGTACTGCCAGGATGAACTGAAAACAGAGAACTATGAGCTTCACATAACAAATCTCTCTTCAACTGTGAATCACAAGGCAGGCACAATCTCTTCCCAAATCTCAAAACACAGTCACTATCAATGTTGAATTCATGCAACTTACCTTTCTGAACCAGCTCTACCTTTTTCTGCAACTCACTGTCTTGCTTCTGTGCTTGCTTGATTTTGTCTGATAGAGAATATCTCACTGATACCTGAAACAAAATAGAAGGACATCCTGTACCAACAACTTCTATGCCAAAATTCATCAAATCCTTAACCAAAGGATCATGTTCCAAACACAACATCGTTAATGAAGCATTACTTTTTCGACTCAAAGCATCATCCACTTTATTTTCTTTTCCCAGATGGTAGTGAATTGTACAATCATAATCCTTGATTAATTCCAGCCATCTCCTCTATATCATGTTCAATTCTTTCTGAGTGAATATATACTTTAAACTTTTGTGATCAGTATATATTTCACACTTTACTCCATACAAATGATGCCTCCAAATTTTTAAAGCGAAAACAACAGCAGCTAATTCCAAATCATGTGTAGGGTAATTTACCTCATGAGTTTTCAACTGTCGTGAAGCATAAGAAATTACCTGATCATTCTGCATTAGGACACAACCAAGTCATTTCAATGAAGCATCACTGTAGATAACAAACTCACCATTCCTGGAAGGAAGTGCCAAAATTGGAGCATTCACCAATCTTCTTTTCAACTCCTGAAAACAATCATCACATTCTTTTGTCCAGATAAACTTAACACCCTTTCGAGTTAGCTTAGTCATTGGACTAGATAACCGTGAAAAATTTTCAACAAACCTTCGGTAGTAACCTGCCAAACCAAGAAAACTATGGATCTCGGTTACATTTGTGGGTCTTGGCCATTCTTCAACAACTTTTGTTTTAGCAGGATCAACAGTTATGCCATCTTTTGAAACAATGTGACCCAAGAAAGAAATTTGTTGTAACCAAAACTCACACTTGCTGAATTTTCCATAAAGTTTCTTTTTTTTAAGGTTTTCAAGATAACCCTTAAATGAATTTCATGCTCCTCTTTACTTTTAGAAAACACCAAAATATCATCTATGAAAACAACCAAAAACTTATCCAATAACTCATGGAAAATTCTATTCATAAGGTCCATGAATACAGCAGGTGCATTGGTTAACCCAAAAGGCATAACTACAAATTCATAATAGCCATATCTAATACGGAACGCAGTCTTCCGAACGTATGCTTCTTTTACTTTCAACTGATGGTACCCCGACCTCAAGTCAATCTTCGAAAAATACTGATCTCCCTGGAGCTGATCAAACAAATCATCGATATGAGGCAAAGGATACTTGTTCTTAACAGTAATATTATTCAAGGCTCTATAATCAATGCAAAGTCTCATTGATCCATCTTTATTTTTAATAAACAAGATAGGAGCACCCCATGGTGATGTGCTAGGTCGAATGAAACCTTTATCTAATAACTCTTGCAATTTCTTATTTAACTCTAAAAGTTCAACTTGAGCCATTCGATAAGGGGGTTTTGAAATTGGATTAGAATCAGGAAGTAAGTCAACAGTAAATTCAACTTCTCGATTATGAATAATACCAGGAAACTCATCAGTAAAAACATCAAGATACTCATTTACCACTGGCACATCATTAATCTGAATAGTTCCTTTATTTTCAACAATATGTGCAAGGTAACATTCATTTCCATATTTTACTATTTTCTCAACTTCCTGATATGTTATCAAAATCAAGGGTTCATTCTTGTAAACAAACTGAAAATATTTCTGAAAAGAAACAATTTTAGCTCTACAGTCAATCTTAGCATGATAAACAGAAAGCCAATCCATGCCTAAAATAACATCAAACTCTAATAGAGGCAAAAAATAAGGTTTGCTGGTATATTCTTTCCACACACAAGGATATGAAGGTTCTTATAATTTCTTTTTGTCTCAATGTTCCCTCAGGGTGTTTTTACCATAAGTTCAGGATTCATATCTTGAGATGGAATTTCCAATTTACTAGAAAACTTCTCAGAAATGAAAGAGTGTGTAGACCCTGAATCAAACAAAACACTGGCATAATCTGAACAAACAAACAGTGTACCTGATACTAATTCATTCGATGGCCCAACATCTGCTGAAGTTGTTGCAAAGGATTTCACCACCCCTTTCTGCTTGTAGTCTGGATTCTTTTCCCCAGTTGAGTTCTTCGTTAGACACTAATTTTCATTATGACCCATTTTGTTACACTTAAAACATCTCACCGCTGGCTTTTCATTGTCTGCTTGATCATCTTCCTTACAGTTACGAGCAATATGACCGGACTTACCACACCGAAAGCACTTACCAGACTTGGATAAACATTCTCCAGGATGCATTTTACCACACTTCTCACAGGATGGATATTTGGTTTTCTTACCTCCTTGCTTCTTTGATGAATTCTTCCCCTTTGCCTGCCAACTGGACCTCTTATTCTGATGTTTGTCATAGAACACCTGATCATCAGAAAACTCCATTTCCTCCTTCTCCGCACATCGAACAAGTTTTTCATAACTTTTGAACTCACGAGAAGCTAAAGCCCTTCGATACTTTGTCTTTAACCCTGAGTAAAAACAGTTTATTTTACTATCAAGATCTCGTATGAAGTTTGGAGCATACCTTGCCAAACGAGTGAACTTTGCTTCATAAGTAGCCACTGAATCATCCTCCTGCCTCAACTCTAGGAACTGTTTTTCCATCCTAAGATGAACCACCTTAGGAAAATATTTCTCAAGAAACATACCTTTGAATTTGTCCCAGTGAAGATCCTCAATCTCATCACTATCCCTGATATTTTTCACCATCGACCACCACTGATCAGCTTCACCTTCAAAACGGTAAACAAAAAGACTAACCTTTTGATGTTATGAACACCCCATGACATAAAAATCTTCTCTAGTGCTTTAATCCATCCTTCAGCTTGCACGGGGTCAGATGATCCTCTTAATTATGGGGTATGTTGCCTCATGAAATGTTCCACCACTGACATGTTCCTCTTCGGTTGATCTGGCTGATCTCGTGCATGGATACCACCACCATTTATAGCCTGATTCAACTGTGCCATCACTATAACAAACTGTTCAGTTCTAATTCCGACCATCTCAGGTTGCTTATTTGGAAGGTTGTCTTCCTGCTGATGTCATCCCAACATAGCTGCTTTGTTTCCTCTGCGAAAAACCATTCTGAACACAGAAATATCTTAGGTGAAGCAACATGGTAATCTTTAAATTCTATATCATTTCAATCATACCATAAATTAACTTATAATTTAACAATTTTCTAACTCCTAAAGTTTTCTAAACCGACCTCTGATACCAACTATAAGGCCCCTACCTTAAACATTACTTAATATTGAATTAAATGAATAATTCACATTGAGGATCTTTTCAGGTTTAGAGTTTTAGAGAATTAGGACATAACTATTACATCTCAAAAGATTACAAAGTAGACACTTCTACTAAGATTCCATAAAATAAAAACTCTTAAAAAGAAACATGTCTAGTTCCATGTTTTATATAGCATGACTTTCCCTTCATCCCATCCTTGACCCTATTCCACATTAAGTCCTATGAAAAACATTTCAAAAAACATGGGGTGAGTATAAAAAACTTAGTAAGGGATACACAAAGAATGAAAACTGTTAGTTTTTCAAACATCAAGTAAACCATGTATAACTTTATCAAAGTAATACCTTCACCATCATGAAGTAGTAAAAACTCTTCACTGAATAAAATATAATTACTTACCTTTTTGTAACCAATGGATTGCCATAAAACCCATATAAAGAACACAAAACATATAAAGGTAACTTGGGACATAAACATACTTAAGTGGAATAACCATACGGTCGACTTCCATACATATCACTTAATGGAATAGCCATACGGCCAACTTCCATACAAACTTAATGGAATATCCGTACGGCCGACTTCCATACCCATTGCATTGGAGGTTATAACGTAACCACCCATCCTAGTATTCACGGCACCACCCATCATATGGTTTATCACGTAACCACCCGTCAAATGTCCAAGTACCAATATAAAATCATAAAACATAAAACCAATATAAAGGAATGATAACACTTCCACATTTCAATCAAAATATATCATTTAAATATATTGACATAATAGAATCCTTTATCAAAACCATTTTAATTACCAAAATACATAAAAGAGTACATGGAATTTATTTTATTTTAAAAACATTACGGCTTGTTGAGGAAGCCAAAGATCAAATAATACTCATGGTGGCGGAGAAGGTCGTTGTCACCACGTACGTTAAAAGAAACATTCCTTTTTGTCTTTTAGTAAAACACTTCATAGAAAAAGATCCCTTTTTTATAAAAGTAAAAGTCAAAAGGGTTTATACACCGTATAAAATAAAGTTGTGTATAAAACAAAATATGCCTCAATGAAAGGAGATTGAGACGAAGTCCCTTACAAAGATCTTTTTTTTTAAATAAAATAAATCTATTATGTGTATTCACTATAATTACACCTAAATAAAGTAAAAATACATGAAAGGACATAATAATATCATGACATAATTTTAAAGTAGGAGATTAACCCAAAGAATGGAAATTGGGTTAAGAAGTTCCCTTACCTCGGGTCTGACTTGACTCGATCGTTCTTTAACATCCTGAATAATAAACTTGAGTCGATTTCTACTTGATTAAGAACCTTTTTAAAGTTTATTATTCCTTTTATATAACTTATTGCCATGTTATAAACATTATGTAACCATTTAAGTTAATAATGATTGTTTTGTCGATATTTGGTTCTTAAGTCGAAAATGGACTTCTTACAATTACATGTTGTTCGTGTGGTCAAAGGTTCTTTATATCCAAAATGACATTCCTGATTTGGATAGCATATATATCATATATATCCAGCATATACATGTATTTATAATATTACATAATCATTTAGAGGTAAGAAATTAAATGCACCGTTCATGGAGACGGTAAGCCGTACGTACGCATGAATGCTACTTTCATTTCTTTGTCATATTAATGGAATTAAAACTAAATAAGAGGTATGTATATTTTAATTCCATAATTATATTCATCATTTAGATGTATAATTCATCATATATATCCATTATATACATGTACTTATAATAGTACATTACATTTGGGGATAAGAAATGAAATGCACCATTCATGGAGACGGTAAGCCTTACGTACGCATGAACGCTACTTTCATTTCTATTTCATATTTTTATGGAATGGAATAATAATGATATAGAGGTATATTATAACTCCAGTATAACATATTATATAATAACTTTAAATCCATACTTTACACGTCCCACATATGGTATTAACGAATCACATCACTTTGAGGGGGCGGTAGTCCGCACTTCCTTAAATGAAGATATCGCGTTTACCCATAATGGAAACCATAAAGGTATGCCAAAAATGAAAAATACATAAGCTTAAGGAAAACATAAACATATTATATATCATATATAAATATAGTTTCATCTTAATGGCTACCTTTGAAGGTGTTAAAAGAATGTTGAACAATCATCATTTCAGGAGGCCGAAATTCACCATCCACAGAAACAGTATGTTCTTTAACCATTATATGTAGGTGTGTGTAAGTTTAGAACGAATACTTCTTATAAAAACATCCTAGTATATTGATGATACTGGAGTTTTTACAAAACAAATGAATAAAAAGAGTTTAGGGGGTTGGAGAAGCAAAATAAAACAAAAGGACTCAAGTGAAGACATTACCTTAAAATCGGGTAACTCCCTTTGGTTTGAGCTCAAAGGCTTCCTTGGGAAGACTTCTGCCCAAAGTGAGGCTTCAAGGAGTAAGAGAGGGAAGTGGATAGACAAAATGGGCAGGTTTTTGCCGAGCCAAAGGCTTTGGGAGTGTGGGTAAGGTGGTAGAGGTGGGGGCCTTTATAAGAGGAGAGGAGGGGCACTCTTGGAAGGTAAAGAAATGTCACTTTATTTAAAAATGTTATTCGGATTTAAGAGGTCCCACATTGATATAATTCAAGTATAAGGTGATAAGGGTTCTAAATCCACCCATCCAATAGGTTTTGGACATGTGTAGGTCAATGATTTTACATTATCATTTCATTTTATTTAAATCCTTTATTAATGAGGTAATCGATGCATCATCATGATGTCATAAATAATTTAATTTATTTAAAGTCTAAAAATTATAAAAAAAATACTATGATGTAGTAAATCGTTTTAGATTTCCAATGACTATTTATAATAAAAAATCTGACTTGTATAACCCCATGTAAAAATTGTTTTAGTAAAACATCTCATGTTTGTGTTATTTTTACTTTAACATTAAATAAAAAGTTATTTATGTCATTTCCCAACCAACGTGGCTCCATGGGGTCCCCAAGTTGACCCATGTCTTTTCTTGGTCGGCTATGACACATCCAATAAGGGTAGGACGTGTGTCTAGGTCATCTCATATTATTAAAACATTATTTTTACCTTAAACTACACTAGTTACCTCTAATCGTGATTAAAAACTTAATAAGTTACTATTCACCAAAAAATTATTTTAATCTCATTGAACCACATTTTACTTATTAATGACAACCATTTATGTCAGATTTTTTAAATTCAAAACACAGAGGTGGTAAAATTTCATTTAAACGAAAAATCAGTTTTTTAAGTACCACTTAGTGGTTTCACTATTCATCAAAAATTGAAGTTTTTCAGAAAAATACCAAAACTTCACCCTAAGCTATATTTGATATTCTGAATTCAAAAATGAAGTCCATTTTAAAAAATTCAAAACATATATGTTGCATTAATTAATTTAATAATTAATTCCCGTTGTCAGAGCAAATAGCGTGTTTTTATGAAACAATAAGTATCAAAAGATTAACACTAGTTTAAGTCCAATTTCAAGTTGAAATTGATTCCAATGACCACCATTGGATTAAATGGTAAAAATATATTCTAATTTCACTTTAAAACCAATTCAAAATATAATATAATCATATAAATAAATTAGATTAAAAAGTGGATTTGAATTAAAATACAACATTTTACACTATTCATTAAAAAATGAACTTTATCGGAAAAATACCAAAAATTTACGCAAAGTAAATTTTGATGTCCCGATTATAAAGAAGAGTTTTATTTGGTCCAATATAATGTATAATATTGAACAAAACTATATTTAATGATGGTTCTCCATCAAAAGGTGATAAGTGAACCTTTAGTGAAAACTAGGGCATATACGCCTAAAATTGAATTCTTTCCGTATTTTAAGCCTTTATCTTTTATTAGATAAAAGTAAAAACATTTAAAAAACATATATAATCATATTTTAGATATTTCTATCCATTCCCGCTAATACAACGGCTACATGTTAACTACCATTTAAAATAATATTATTATATTACTAGTGTGCAACGTATGTTTTCAAAGGAACTCATCATTGCGTATCGGGTACGCTATCGAACATAGAAACTCCTTTAAAGTAAAATTAATATTTAATTCGTAAATAGTAATAAATACGAAAATGTTTTATTCATTATTTACCTGGGATGTTACAGTTGAAATATATTTAGAGGAATTATAAGAATAAATAAATATTGAATTAGTCAGTAATTATGATTACATATTCATTGAGAGACCTCCATTGGCTTACACCTGAAGCATTCATATGATGGCCTTAAGAGAAGATCAGAAGCCCAAGAAAAAAGGGAAGGAATCTATAAGGGTTTTGGGATGTGATTTTATAAGATATACTACTCAATATTTGTGAATAATGGAGAAGAATATATTCCCTTTTATAGGTGAGGGGATGAAAACACATGGAATTACTAAAAATATTTTGTTAATATAAATTCATTTTCCTATGAAAATTTACTAAATTTTTAATGTATTCATATATTAAAGGTTAAATTATATAGAAAAACAAAAAATGTGGTTAAATAATGTGTTCTTGTTGTCTCAAAGCCTTATCCCTGTGTTTTTAACCCCTTTAAACTATTTAACCCTCAATCGATGTGATAAGTATTTACCATAGTTACTATTCATAGTGACCAATAATTAAGTTGAACATATTACATAATATTAATTTTACTAATTCCAAATATTGAATATATTTGAAATGATTCATCTTCTAGGATTTGAAAAAATTACTTTTAGTGTAAGTCTGCAAAATGCCATGAAAACCGTTTTTAGAAAAATGTTTATTCTAAGCATAAAAATGATTTTACTACAAAAAAGTACAATTATTATTAAAATAGAATAAATTTTATTTTTATAAATCAGTAGAAATATTTTTTTATAGAAACATTAACAAAAAATAAAATATACCTTATAAATAATTGATTAAAATAAAAGAATTAAAACAAATATTTTAATTGAACAAAAACATTACATATATTTCAAAAAAGTTATGAATATATTTATGAGTAAAAAATTATATTTTTAAATGAATTATAATAATTTTTTGATAATTTTTTCCTAGAAAATAGTTTCATAAAACATAATGTTATCCTTATATAATAAAAAATTCAAAACGTGGTAATTATATAAAATCAATGTTCTTCACTATTCACCTTAAAAAGAACTATTTCTAAAAAATCTAAAAAACTCATCTTCAGAATATTGTTGTTCTATAAATAAAAAATAAAAAAAAAATCTTCAAGTTCACTTAGATATTTTTTGGAATTTAGGTTTTAATCACATTCTTGAACAATGATATGTGAATATTGTTACTGTTTCATTAGAAATAAGAGCCTTCTTATTATAATTGAATCTCTATCATTATAGTTAGTGAAGTGAAATCTCCACCATTATATAACAAAATTAAATAATTATGTATGTTTTGGAATGAATGAATGGATAGTTCAATTAGAATTCCTACATAGATTTTTTTTAACATTGTCCTTTTTGAATAGTGATAGTGTCTCCCCTGTTACAAATGGGATGCCACTCTATTCCACATATCAATTTGGGCTTCCCAACGTGTCTTCCACTTAAAAAATATATATTTCATAATAAAATAAAAATCAAAAATAAACCACCAACATTCAGGAATATTTAAAAATTATTCTATCTTATGAGAATTAATCATAATACACTCTTGTAAAATACATTCATAAATGAAGAAATATATCAATTTGAAAAATAATATAGTATAGAAAAATAAACTATGATTTGTGAAACATATTTTAACTGTATTGAACATTTAACTATTTTTATTGTCATGATAGATCATACACATGATTATCAAAATTACTCAATTCATCATTGAATCCTATACATCATTATAAATATGTGACTCTTGTCCTATCATGAATATTTGAGTGTTGAATCAGTAACATCCTAATTTTTTAAAAATAGATAGTATATTCCAAATCATATATGATATTCCACATCGAACTTAAGTGAAAAACTAAATATTAATATTAAATGTTATTGTTATAACCTATCCATTATAATTGATGGAATTAAAATTATTAACTGAATTACGAAAATATGGTTTACACACACACACAGACACACACACACACATATATATATATATAATTAATTTTTCGGTGAACAATTAATTATAAATGAATATAAAACTATTTTTTAAAATAAAAGGAAATGTTTTTATGAAAAACTTCTTAAATGAAAATAAGTGAGTTTATAAAAAAAATAAAGTCACTCTTGATGGATTATATTAACGTAATATACACTTAATATATTCAATTTTTTGGTTTAAATTCATATTATCTATTTTCTTGACATGATATAAGAACAAATTCATTTTTTTGGATAAAAGAAGTATTTTTTTTCAAAACATGTAGTTTTTCCACCTTTTGATGGTGAACCCATTTTAAATCTAGTTTTAACACTTTTACACTTTATATTAGAAAAAATAAACTTATTATTTGGAAGTTGTACATATATATTCAGTTTAGATAAATTTTTTTCTATTTTTATGAAAAAATTAATATTTTAATGAATATTAAGAAATATTGTGTTTTAATTAAAAATAGATTTTTCATCTAATATACTTGTTTTTATGGAATATGATTTTAACAGGATTTAAATAATATTAAGATTTTTTTATCATTTATTTCAATGTTGTTCATTGTAATCAATTTAAAATTGATGTTGGATATAAATAAAATTTCAAACCTTTGAATGTTTCGCATTAAAAATTGACATTATCGTTGTGTCTACAGGATTAGTTTTAAATATAATTATTCTAATTATGTGAATTGAATTAGGTAAAATGGATTCCATATTTGGAATAATAAGGTCCAAATTAGGTTTTATGGTCATTATTATTTTTATATATAAAAAATTATCCATGGTAAAAAATTGTTTACTATGGTATGATTAAAAAATAAACCATGTTAAAGATAAAAGGGTAAAGGATTAAAATACCTAATAAACACAACTTTTAATGTTATTTTAGGTTTTTATTGAATCGAACCAGCCTAGAAAACATTAAATAAATGAATAATTTAATATAAAGTAATCAATAATTTAATCACTTAAACCCTCTTCTCCTCAAGTATAAATATCACCCCTCACATCCCCATTTCGACCTACAAATCCTTGAAGCTACTCAAATCTCTAATAAACCTATCCTCCTCAATATACCCATGTCCATATGCTGTCGATGTCACCCTAAAAAAAATCCACGTTCTAAAAGTGTATTTCAAAGAGGGGATACTCAAGAGGTAATTTTCTCAAATAACCTCTCTAAATATCATTTCTTTTTCTAATTTATCCTCCCCTACATAATCCATAAAGGAATTATAACTCTAGAATCATGTATATACCAGGGTTTTATGTATCTATTTTAATATCTAATAACCATTTCATTTCTAATCTTATCTTATTAAAAGTCATTAAACTAATGTCAAAATTATGGTCTTTTAACATCTCCGTGAATAATGATTTTTCATTTTCCATTACCACCTTCAAGTCTACTCATAAAATATTTACTCAGGATAAATGAGATTTAAATAGTTATATAATATCCAATATAAATTTCTATAAATATTATATACTCATAATAGTAATAATAATGAAACTAGTTCATGATGGTCGGTAAAACCAGCAAATTAAACCACACTTTTACCATTAAAAGTTTTATCAAATTAGTCATCCTAATACAAGAAATAAAAATGATATATGGGGCCATTTATTATACATTAAGATCATTAATACTATTTCATTAAACTTCTATAGTTTTTATTCTATTTTACTAGAACATCAATAATTTTATACAAATGAATCAGTCATGAAACATGGAAAGAATGCACCCGAATCAATGGAGATAATGAAATGTTATTAGTAAATGGGTCCTAAGATGTTATAAAATCATTACTTAATGTATGGTAAATGAAAATATAGTTCATTAATGAGTTAATAAACTTCTTTAAACCATTATATATGTGTTTTTAACATGTTTTAAGGATTTTAATGTGAGTTTAAGGGATTTTCTAACTCAACTTCCATTCATTGAGTTTTATGTATACCTTGTCGATTTTATTATTCCAATATTATGCATGGAATCAATTTTTATTGATTTATTTTGTATTTAGTCTTCTATATGTCTAGATATATATTTTATACACAAAATATCTGCATTGATTGATTCTCAACTCAATGATATGAACTTTGTAAGGATGTACTCGTCTCACTTTTTACCTCTGGGAGATATATTAATTATTCTCAGATAATTTATTTTTGGGGGTGTATATATGATTACCTTTGATACTAAATATCATGAATATATTTATACTCATGGTAATAAATTTTTCATTTGATGACTATTACTTTTATGGGTCATATGATTTTAGTGATTACAAGTGGTAAGGGAATATCTTAACCTAATTTTTATTCATTGGGTTAAACATCATCTTTTGTATTATATCAATAAACTCTTATATATGAAATGAATTTTTAATATCTTATATTTTATTTCTAATTATTTTATGTTTATTTATAGTGAAAAAAATAATCAATGTATTTTATTATCAAAATGATCTTTGTAAGATACATCATATAAGTCTCCATTAGTTGAGGCATATTTTGATTTTATACACCACCTTCATCTATGAGGTGTATAAATATATAATCCTTTATTTATTTGGGTATTTAAAATGGTTTTGGAAATGGATTGACTATTTCAATATCATGAAATTATTTCTTGTGATTCCAAATGATAATTAACTAGTGAAATGCTTGTAATAGAAAACTTTTATGTGTTATGATTATATAATGGTACTTGGAAATTTGAAAGGTGGTTACATGATAAAACTAATATGGTTGGTTTATAGAGAAACCAAGTGTGTGTGGTTATGTTATAACCACTAATTAATTGGGTATGGAAGTTATCCATACAGTTATTCCATTGGTAAGTGTGACATATATGGAAGTTGACTACATGTTTACTCTATTTTTTGTATGATTATTTACCAAGTTACCTTTATATGCTATATGTTATTTATATGGGTTTTAAGGTAATAATTTGATTAAAAAAACAAAAAATTTAGATTTTAATAAATGTAAAGTATTTAATATATCTTAAAGGTGAAATGAATTAATTTATGAGAAATTATTCATGGTTTACATTTTTTCAGAAGACTAACAATTTTTCTTCATTGTGGATCCATTTATGATATTTTTTATACACATACCAAGTTATAAAAGTTTTTTCATAGGATTTATGGGATATTATAGATATGGATTTTATCAAGGGAAATGTTTTCATGATTAAAAACAAAAAGAAACCTTGTTTCTTTTTAATTATTTTTTCTTGAAAAAATTGTAAGTGAGTTAAAAATAAACTTTGTAATTTTTGAATTATTATATAATAATAATGGTCTAGTTCCCTAAAACTATAAACTAAAAATATTTTGGGAATTTGATAAAGTTAATTCTAAATTTAATTTACTATATTATGTATTTAATTTGGTCGGGTCCTTATAGTTGATATTAGACCAGATGTAAGATAACAATAGAGGTTAGAATATTATCTGTGTGTTGGGTAAAGATCCTTTATAACCAAGAGGTTTATTGAAATTTTTAATGATTATGTTAATTTAGGTAGATTGTATAAAAACCAAAATCAACTAAGATATAATGAAGAGGGTGGATTAGAGTATTATAAAAAATTTATATTTTTGTCTTTACCCTATAGAGTATTATTCTCTTCATATTTCTTGGATTTTATTTTTGTAATATTAAGAATAATTTTTCAAGATAGATCTAAAGAGATATTTCAAAAACTTTGTATCCCTCCCATATGACTTGATCATGTATATTATAAGAAAATATTGTTCAACTAATTTAAAAATTTTCAATCACAAGAAATAAATTGTTTGAGTTATCCAAAACCTACTCATTTCTAAAACCATTTTATGGGTCATGGTATATTTTTCATATTATTTCAAGTTCTCAACTTGTCTAACTCTTCCAAAAAGTAAAATTAAATAATTGGATAGAACGTTTACTTTTTAAAGGTAGGATAACATGCCGAAATATAAAGGGAACATCAATAAGATCTTAATATCCAGATTCATGGTATGATTTATTTTCTTATACATAAACAATGAAACATTATTGGATTAATATTTAAAAATGATGATGAAAGTTGATTTTCACGATTTATGTATTAATAAATAAAGTGTAAATTCATATTTAATGGATTATAAAGAATGTTAAATAATTAATATGTCTACTTATAAAGGATTTAAGAGTAATGGTAGATTAACGTTGTTGAAATGTTTAAATGTACTGGTACTCTTTTGGTAGTTTCAGTGCTTTGTGGATATTGTATTTGAGTTTACATTATCCTAATGGTTTCAAATAAATTGTTATATGAGGAAGAATTATCTTTTGTTAGCATAATTATAAATTTATGGATAACTTTTAGGGTTCATATTATTTTGAGGTAATTATGGTTTATTAATTTTCGGGTTTCATAATGAAAAGCATGAGATCAAATTTGACAATAAAACATGTCATGGTTATTCTTTAGGACTATAACATATTTCACATAGGTTATAATAATTATACAATATTATAAAAAGTACAACCCACGTGATGGGTCCAAACCTATCATGTCCGGTAAGGTCACGGGAATCGAACCCACAACTGATGGGTGACAAGGGTACTTCACCTACCACTAGCCTCTGTGAAGTCCCTTGTTAGTATGACATAATTATTTTTAGTTAAAGAATTTGATGGAATGTGAATAAGTGGATTTTCAGAACTTATGTTTTATCAAATGAATATCCTTGTTATTGGAAAATGACTTAGTGATTAAGTGAATAATTTTTTTTATAAGATGTTCACTATCATGGAGACCCTATATGATCAAGGTAAATAGATTAATATTGAATTTAATTTGAGTAATAAAGGTGGAATTATTTTTTTGAATAATCTATTATGGAATTATTGTTATTAGAGTTATTTATGGAAATGGTTAACATATACTGAAGATTATTAGTATAATTAATTTTTTTGTGAGACTTCAAGAATAATTGATATTTTAATATATATTTTCAAATATATTTGGGATGACTATGTTATCAAGTCCTTATAGTTTTGGGTTTCAATAGTAGTTTGGATTATTTTGATGAATTTTAGGGAAATTTGTTTATTGAAAATCTTATGTAGAACTTGGGTTTTACTATTTCTGTTTGGAGACTACAAGTAGTTTTTCATCATAAATAAGTTTTTTCTTTAATTTAATTAACTTATATTATAATAACCATTTTGGTTTTAGTTAATTTCTAAAGATAGAATAAATATGTAGTTCATCTTTTGTGGATTATGTGATTCTCTATAAGTTGATTCTAATTCTTTTGGTGAGACCAAGTTATCTTGAATACTCATCATTTGGAGAAGATGATGATTTCATTAATGGATGAAACTATAGTTTTCATGGATGTATGTTTCCTTATAATTTTAGTCTAGGTATTAATATAATTCCTTAACTCTATTAAATGGATCTTGAAGCAAAAATGTTATACGATTATTTTTATCAACGAACTTTTCCCCATATCATAGTTATGGTATTATGATGGATAAAATTCCACGATGATGTTTTATATAACTCTCTATTAGTATATGATAGTTAGTTTTCTCTTCCATGTCTAGTTATTCCACCATGGTACCCTAATATTTGTTATCTAAGGTGATCCTCGTACATCTCATTTCTTCTTTTAATGTAATAGTTTTAATAATCCCTTTTTCGATGTGGGATTGTAAGAAATGTATTTTGAAAAGTAATACCTTACTTACAGACCCAAAATTCAAATTTTTAGGATGAAATTTATTAAATTGGGGAGTATGTAACATCACGAGTTTAAAAAGAGACCCTATGTTCTATTATGTATATGATACACCACATAGAACTTAAGATAACAACTATAGATTGTTATTAAATTTTTCCATTATAACAATGCTTTTATAATGAAGGGAAAGAACAATATTAACCAAACTATGAAAATATATTTTATATATGTATATGTATAATTATTTCTTTAGTTAAAAATTAATTGTAAATGAATGTAAAACTTCTTTTTATAAATAAAAGGAAATGTTTTTCTAAAAAACTATTTAAATGAAAATAGGTGAGTTTATAAAATAATAAAATCACTATTAAAGGATTTTATTAATGAAATATAAATAAAATATATTCAATGTATTATTTTAAATTCATCTTATATGTTTTATAGACATTATATAAAAACAAATTCAATTTTTCAGATTAAATAAAAATTGTAGTTTTACAACCTTTTGATGGAAGTACCATTTAAACTATAGGTTTTGAAACTTTTAGAAGTTATATTTGTAAAAATAAACTTATTATTAATAAGTAGGACATTGAAATTCAGTATGGATAAATATTTGGTATTTTTCTAAAAACAATCATATTTTAATGAATAGTTTGAAATACTGCGTATTAAATCATAAATGATTTTTAATTTAATTAATTTTTATTATCTGAATATACTTTTAATAGTTTTTAAAGTATATTTAGATTTTTATTTGTCATTTAATCCAATTTTGGTCATTGTAATCAATTTTGAATTGATATTGGATATAAAAATTTTAAAACTTTTGAACGTTTCACTTCAAAAACCCGCTTTTTTAATTACGACTACAGGATTAGTTTTAAATATAAATCTTTCATTTAAAGGAATTGAATTAGATAAAATGGATTCCTTAAATGGAATAAGAAGGTCCAAATTAGTTTCTTATGGTCACTTTTATTTGTTGTTATAAAAATTTTAATACGGTTAAAAAATTATTCACCGCGGTATAGGTAAAAAAATGAAACATGTTAAAATTAAAATGGTAAAGGCATAAAATACATAAAAACAACAAAATTTAAAGGTTGGTTGATGTGTGGGAAAACCCTATCCTGCCTAAAAAACAATAAATTAAATTCTAATTCATTGAACTTAATTCCACCTAAATGTGGTTATATTTTGATATAAAATAATTGATAATTTAATCACTTAAACCCACATCTTCTCAAGTATAAATATCACCCCTCACCTCCCATTTTAACCCAAAGAGCCTTATATATCCTAAATTTTCTATCCAAAACTGTCCACATCACTCTTCCCACATCCAAGTGTTTCTGGTCTCACCAAATTAAAAAATCCAGAGTCCTCAAGTTTCATTAAAGTTGGGGATATTCAAGAGGTAATTTTCTAAAAAAAAACCCTATCTTAATTTCATTTATTTTTCTAATTTATTCTCACCTCATTAATTTATAAAGGAATGATATATCTAGAATAATGTATATATGGTAATTTTATCTATGTAATGTAATATCTCATAGGCATTTCATTGTTCAACTTCCCTTATTAAATGAAACAAAACCAATGTCCAGATTGTGGTGTTTTAATGTCTCTATGAATAATGATTTTTAATTTTCCATTACCGCCTTAATTTCTAGAAATATAACTTTTATTCAAATTTATTGAGGTTGAAATATTTATATTGTATCATATTTAATGTTTTGGAACTAATATATATGTTGAGTCAAAGGTAATCTTTTGACTTTTCTATTTCTTTTTGTTTTGGAATTCACAAACATACCTTTTTAATCGTAACCATATATTACCTTTTCAATCATAACCATGTATTTCCTTTTCAATCATAACCATATATTACCTTTTCATTTGTAACCAAGTATTACCTTTTCAATCATAACCATGTATTATCATTTCAATCATAACCATGTATTACCTTTTCAATCGTAACCATGTATTATCTTTTCAATTGTAATCATGCATTACCTTTTCAATCATAATCATGTATTACCTTTTCAATCATAATCATGTATTACCCTTTTAATAATAATTGTGCATTAGTTTTTAATAGTAACTACATTTATTTTAAAATCATTACAGAAAAATAGTGTCTGTTTTGAAAGGAAAAACTTTTATTCAAAATGATTTCATGTATTATATTTTGATATAAATAAAAAAATGATGTCGTTGTTTCGGTTTCAATATAACCATTAGGAATATAGGTGTCCATGTCCCTCCAAAATTTCCGGAGAAATTCGACCATTGGATTTGACGCCTATAAATATGAGTTTAATTGAATGAGCTCAGTGTTGAGATATTTTCAAAATGATGAAACTCTGCTAAAGCTCTGCATCTTTTTCTTTGTGTGAAAAGGACTTGAAACGATATAGTTGTAAACATATTGTTCGACGCACTTATCATCATTAATTACCTTGATTTTCTTTGTGCGATGTTGATTATTGTTGAATACAATCAATGGATTTTGGGGATAAGAAGATAGATATACCAATCTTTTGAGGATCAAAGGATTCTAGGGATAGGAAGATAAATGTACAAATTAACTTATTAATCAAGGGCTTGTAAGGATAGGAAAACATATTCTGATCATCATTTCAAGGGATTACCCTAGTTTGGGTAAGATATAATTTTCTAAAAGTATAAATCAAGGGACCCTTATCCAAGGTTCTTGGATACTATTCAATTTGGGATAAAATATTTGTATTCATTTACTTTTATTTTACATTCCACTATTACAAATAGAAATTGATTTATTCATTTATTCATTTTTTATTGAATATTTTTTTCATCATACTTATTGTGATTAAAATCTTTATAGTTTGTGTGTTTATGATCTTTATAGTATGTATGATTATGATCTTTATAGTTGGTGTGGTTAAAATCATTACAGTCTATGTGATTATGATCTTTTACAATTTTTTTGATTATGACCTTTTACATTATGTACAATACGATTCTATATTCTATATGGTATAATAACACTATTTTTTTACTCTGATAATCATATCCATTGTAAATAGAATCCATTACCACACATTTGTAAGTTCGAAAAATAACATCCTGTGGAATTTCATTGTAGCCACTCTAACTATGATAAGCATAGGAACCAATGCCCTATCTGAATTTGTTGTTTTAATACAATAGAGTTTGTGAATTTAATTAGTCCTTATTTGGGATAAAAACCAATGTTTTACAACATATAATTCACCCCCTCTTGTAATTGAGTATCTACATCAATATTTTGATCCTACAGTTGGTATCGGAGCCAAGTGTTTATGGTTTTTACTAATACCCAGATTTAGTATCAATGGAGGATTTCATTATTTTTTTTTCTTTCATTATAAACTCTCGGTTTATAAATACATGATATAATCATCTTTTGTCTGGAAAAACTTATTTCTAAGATGGAAGGAATCAATGTTGGATCAATTGACAATATAAATCCTACAAGACCACCAATTTTTGATAGTAATGATTATGAGTATTGGAATGATGATATAAAGACCATTATTATCAATACTATTATAGACAAAATTTTCATTCTTAGAAAAGATTATAAAATTATAGACAAGGAAGTAAAAAACTTTACAAATCAAGAAAATCTCGAGTATCAACTAAACCACATGGTTCGCAATACTCTACATTTTTCCATAACTAGAAACATATATATATATATCAAAATTTCATCTTGTGAAGCAGGTAAAAGTATTAAGAAGAATCTTGAGGTTACTCTTTTTTGGAACTTTTAATGTTATTGAAACAAGAAGAGCGATGTTGAAAGCTAATTACCATGGATTAGTTATTCATTATGGAGAACCTATTTTCAAAGTTCAATAAAGATTACTGGATATAGTCAACATATTACAATAAATGGGAGGAAAAGTCATAGATAATGATATTATTGTGTATAAGATCATAGATATCATTCCAAATGAATGGGAATCTAAGAGAACTGTTATTGATGAAGCATTGAAAGTTTCTACTATTACTCTTGATGAGATATTTGGATCTCTCTTACAACATGGGAATATAATGAAGACATATGATGATGAAAAAAAGAAAAATGAAGGATTTTCCTTTACTTATACTTCAAATAGAATTAAAACCATAACTCCTGAGAGAACTGATAGATCAACAATGTCCAGTAATGTTATTATTCAGTCAGAATCAAGTGAATCTGATCAACCTAAAAATGATTTAGAAAATCTTTCTCGTAGAATGAACAAGATTGTTGGAAAGGATAACATTCAATATATGTAACACCCCAAGATTTCATAGTGTGTTATATCTTCAAAATAATTCAATAACTTTCACTACACGCAACACTGAGTTCAATCACACCATGACTTACAAAAAAAAAGCCATTAAAAGAGGTCATGAATAGTATTAACTAAATTTTAAACTTTATATAATCCTTATAATTTTAGAATCCATATTATGAGTTTCTTAGTCATAATGCAAGAACAGATTCATTTTCAGTATTTCACTTTTATCAACTTTTAATAGTAAAACCTTTTTAAATACAATATTTTAAACTTTTTGACTAAATGGGGACATCAAAAAAATTTAAAATGAAACATCCCAAGCTTCCATGGTACGCTTTCCTTTGAATAAAACAGTAGCGTGTGTTGTACGCAACTTCGTGTTTTAACACACACCACAACCGATCAAACTAGCCGTTATGAATAGTAATACCTAATTTTTGAAATTATATATATTTTATTTTTAAAAATGGACTTCATTTTTGGATTCGGAATATCAAATTTAGCCTAAGGTGAAATTTTGGTACTTTTCGGATAACTTTAATATTTTGATGAATAGTGAAAATTACTAAATTTTAATTAAAAACAACTTTTTTAATCAAAATATTTAATAGTGATAAATTATGAATTTGAATGGTTTTAAAGTATATTTAGAATATATTTTTACCACTTAATATAATGTTGGTCATTGGACATAATTTTACAATTAAACCGAACATAAACTAGTGTCAATCTTTTGATAGTTATTATCTCTTAAAAACACGCTTTTTGTTTTGACAGCGGAAATTAATTTTAAATTAATTTCTGCCACTTCTGTGTTTTGAATTTAGAAAAATGGATTCCATATTTGGAATCAGGATGTTCAAATTGTGTAAATAGGTAACTTTTATTTTTAGACATTTTGAATAGTTACTGTGGTAAATATTTTATTTACCATGGTTAAAGGGTAAATCCGGTAAATAAGGGTTAAAACAATAATATTATAATAATACTAAATTACCCTAAAACGTGTCTTAACCCTATTTGTTGATACATGGTCGACCATGGGAATCTTTGGGTCTATTTTGGGACCCCATGGATCCACTTGTAAGTGATAATGACACTTTATTTTAATTTAGTTAAAATGAATACAAAAATGACACAAGCATATATCTTTTAGAACAACAATTTTTACATAGGGTTATATATGTTGGATTTTAGATTATAAATATTAATTAGAAAGCTAAAAATATTTCCTACATAATTATATTTTATTTATAATTTTTAGACATTAAATAATTTATTTTATTTATGACACAATGATGATGCAGTAATTACTATAATAGTGAAAAATTAAAATAATTGATATTATAAATACCCAAATAAATATAATATGAAACTTTTAATGAATTAAACTAATTTTCTAGGCTAATATGATATATTAGGATTGATTTAATGGACTTTTTTTGAAGTAATCAATCTGTTATGAGTTTCACAAAAATCAACTATTGAATAGTGTCAAAATTGACATAAAAGAGTTCTTAAAACAAATATTATATTATTAATTGATATTAAATTCCTAAAAATCTACGGTTCGGCCAAGAGACTTATATTATGATAGGTTAATCATTAATGGACCACTTGGGGGTCGCTTGGATGTATATAGTAAGTTTATTAACCATATTATATAAAAATACAAAGAGACATTGTAAAAGTGAAACTAATTAACTTAGAGTTAACACTTAATGATAAGGTTAATATAAGTACCCAAACCTGTCTAAATTCTATTGGTTGAGTGGTTTTCGACCTATCCCCACCTTAACCTTTGAATAATAAGCTTTGGAGCCATTAGAAACCGAATATGAATTTATTATAAATTAATATTTCTAGCTTTTCCAAAGGTGCCCCTCACCCCTCTTATAAAAGGGCACTCCTCCTTCTCATTTCTTCACACCTTAAAAGCCTTTTGGTTCGGCCAAACTCTACCCAAATAATCTCCCAACATCTCTCACTACAACCTAGAGGCCTTAGTTTGATCAGAAAGCCAACCTAAGGAGCCCTTTTGATCAAATCAAAAGGAAGAACCCGAAGAAGAGGTAATGATTTCACCACCCTTTTCTAAGTTCATTTCTTCTTCCACTTCTTCTTCCTTTGTTCTTACCATTCTAAAATAATAACTCCAGTATCTCACATATACTGTGATGTTATTATAAGTATGGTACAACCATATTCAGTATTCTATCCACCCTTTGAATAACATGTCACCATACGTGCGTACGTACGGCTTACCGTCTCCACGTCGTGGTGTAATTGTTATTCAATATAATATTATTTGGATGGGTATAATAATGATGTGTAACTCATGTAAATAATAAATATAACATGTTAATGATTCTGTATATATGATATACCATTCATTTATATATTATTTTAATATCAAAAGAATGATATTGTCGCTCGTGCGTACGTACGGACTACCGTCTCCACGAACGCGATGAGATTCATTCTCCATCATAACCATTCAAGTATAATTATCATTTGATGATTTAAAAATGATTTTTAAGGACTAGATATCATTCTGGATATGAATAAGATACAACAACCATGGCTTATGTAACAAAACATATAAAGAAAATGAGTAATTTAACACCCGAAACGACGATAATTCTAAGATATTATTAACAAATCAATGTTAAAAGATCATATATGATATCATATTAATATATATGATTCTTGTATAATTTAATAACAATTATTTCACCATTATACAGGAGGTTAACCTACCCCAACCAAGGAAAAGTACAAGGTAAGGGTTATTTCACAATCTCTTCATTATCCGAGGTTGTTTATATGTAATAATCTACTGGGATCTCTTTATCATCCACATCCATGTTTCTTAAAAATGTATTTCAAAACATTTTTACTATTTACAAGAATATGGGTTAAAGTCATTTATACCTTTTTTTGACTTTTTATAAGAGGTTTATAAAGGAATCTTTCCGTCGTTTTCAAAACAAGGTCCTTTTTAACCTTTTCGACAGAATTGAGGTAAGAATGTTTTTTTTAACTTATACGGCGGGTGCGGTTATTTTACGCCGTTATAAAATCTTCAAAGCTTTCCTTACAAGCTTATAAGAATATTTTCAAAGAAAATGTTTTATTTTATATGGATCTTAAATGATTTCAAAATAAAAGGAGATATTTCTTTAAAAAGAATTTTGATTTCATCTATGTCAACATCCTTTGATGGATTTTAAGATTATTTGAAGTTGATTTATTATGATACAAAACTTCTATATTGTATTGAAGGTTTTGTGATATGTTTGACTGTGGATGTGCTATTTTTATACCATTCATAGTTTATTGTGAAAGTATTGACATTTCGTATGCTAGTTTTAATACGAATGTTTATGTTATGTTTAAACCTTTTCATATGGGAATGCATTGGACTTAATAAGTGACGGGTGGAGCCCGCTATAGCTCCTCGATGCATCGGTAGGTCTCATGAGACAAACTAGTGTCTTGGCACAAGGCCTTGACAAAATCTTATTTGTAGTCTTGGCACGAGGCCTTGGCTATGTGGTTATGATAGTCTGGCATTATGCATTCCAACATTATGAAAGTGGTTATTGATTTTTGCATGTGATTATTCGATTAGTAGAATATCCATGTGAACAAGTAAATGGCATTATTTCATTTTACTTTTTCCATACTATGTTGAAGTTCAATTTTAAAAGGCTTTTGTTTTAGTAATTCATTGCCTTAAATGTTTATGCTTATTTTGAATGTTCCGCTATATTGTTATCCTTACTGGGCATTTGAGCTCACCCCTTTTCTATGTTTTATTTTTCCCAGGTAGTGAAGAAGTAAATTATGAATGACTTGCAGGGATATTATGAGGGGTTAATAGTGTGGATATGAAGACTTTGTTGTTGTAGTAGTTTTTCACTTTGAAATGTAATGTAAAACTTTATGATTATATCTAGTGTTTCCAAGGCTACTAAACCAATCGGTCTTTCGAGGTTTGATCTTCTTGTGATCATGCCAATGTTATGTAATTAATGCACCGACTCTGGGTAGCTGGGGTCGGGGCGTTACAGTTGGTATCAGAGGAAGTTTAGTACAAACCTTGGAAGCTAGATTTAGATAAACTCTGATTAGAGCACGTAGACCTAAGATGAACTTTGAGGATTAGTATAGAAGAACTTCCTAGAATTTTGGTATTGTAGAGATTTTGTGAGTTTTCCGAGCAATACATCCTTGTCTGGATACGAGCAGGTAGAGGCGGCTCTGGAACAGATGTACCTAGGGGTAAAACCCGAAAACACCGCTTTGAGCTAGACTCGAACGGGAACTGGTGCACGACAACGGGCCTTGATGCACTCTTGGTTACGACACTCCCGGGGGATATGCTTAGGATAACTCTCATTTTCTTTACAAATCATTTTGAAGGGATTATGAGTATATACTTTCTCAAAGAAAACATTTTTATGATTATGGATTATATCCATAAATAGTTCAATTTATGTTAAGTGTTTTATAAGTATGGGATTATGTATTTTGATTCATAAACTGATCTAGTTTATGCCATTGTTTAGAAATGGCGCCCAGTAGAAGGAATGAGAACTCCAGAAATGCACATGATCCAAAGAGAAGGAAGGATCATATCTTTCATGGTCATAAGCTAGAATTTATAAGAGAAATAGTCTCCCATGTATTATCATCATATGAAGAAATAATATCATGTGTTGATAAGATAAGTAAAGAGTTTACTGAGTACTATGGATTTGAAGGGAAGCAAGAGAAGAAAAGGATGGAAGAGAGAAAGATGGATAAAGGAAAGAGGGAAAAGAAGAATTTAACATATGTGGTAACTGTGGAAAGAAACACCCTGGAACTTGCCTGAAAGGAATGGGAGTTTGTTATAAGTGTGGAGGAAACGGGCACAAAGTACGTGACTGCAAGGGTAAGAAAATGGTTTTAAATGTACAATGCTTCATTTGCAAGGAGTTTGGACACTACGCGAACCTATGTCCCAGTCATCAGACTATGCCGCAAATGATGCTATTGGATAATAATCAAGTTATGATACTACCACAGATGAAGAGGAATGATTAGAGTTCTTATATTGATTATGTCAATTGAGTGTTGTATCAACAATGTACTTGTTATAATAATTATGGAGTATATAAGGATTGTACTGCAGTACTATTTCATTAAGGACATGAGATTGTGTGGAACAATGAAAAGTGACTCAATAGCAGGATAACTTTTTGGAAAATATTTGGTTGAGAGAATGATAAATCATAATATAGTTCTGATACTGAGGTAGTGATTTTGGAATAATATGTGATTGTTTTGGATAAATTATATTGGATATTCTTGACTACCTTGGAACTGATTAATGATTTGTATATTCCATCATTGTTGGGGTTTAAAACATTTTTGGATTAATGAAGTATATCCAGCATTCTATATGGAATAAGGGAACATGAATTTAATCAATAAGGAATATGGTAATACATGATGAAGGTATTCATATGCTATTACGGGGTAAAAAGGATCTATATTATGTTTAACTTCCTTATAAATGTTGGACTGTGAGTTTGGATAGAAGTATTTTGGATAGTTCTAGTTTGGATTATTTTGGATTTCCATAAAAGGACAACCCGAAGGTCGGGCGGCAACCCGTCGCGTCCGGCGAGGCTGCGAGACTTGAACCCGCAACCGAAGGGCGACAAGGGTGTATCACCTACCACTGGCCCACGAGATGTCCTGGATTAAATAATGTAGTTTTTATTAAAAGATCTTGTAGATGAATTATAAATTCGTTTATTTTGGAACCCTATACAAATAGTGTAAATAGAATTTTTTTCTACATTCTATTATCTTTTAGAGTGAAAGATGAGTTTGTGGTTGAAATTTATTAATGGATAAAACTCTAATTATAAAGTAAGTATATCTCCTTATGATCTTAGCCAATCTCATAAATAAATTCCTCAATATTAAGAAAAGAAACTTAGAACAAAAATGTTTTCCTAGATGGTACCTTAAATCATCACTAATTTATGGCTTTGGGACTGTTGGCCTTTTCATAGCCATGTTCTCTACCACTCTCCATCAGATAATTGATGGTTAGATTTTTCTTCCATATCCATATTTTCCTACATGGAACCCTAGTATGTGTTATTTTCGGTAATCTTCATACTTTCGACTCTTTATTTTAAATAGAGGCCTCGTTAATTCATTTTTCGATGTGGGATTTCAACTAAGATATTTTGAAACGTCAAAAATGTGTTATCCCAATACCCTATACTTTGTTGAACCGATGGTACTTCAAATCATCATAGATTGATGAGTTTAAGGACCTCAATTATACACTTGTTTGTGATTGATGACCTCAATCACTACCTATAAATATTTACGTTTTTCCTCCGATTATATGTCTCTAATTGCCACCAATGTTCTCCTAATCAAGATCATAATTTGGTGGTGACCCTTTCATTTCTCTTTTCCTCATATTAAGACTAAATTTTAGTAACCCAATTTCCGATGTGGGTTTTCCCACAAATATATTATCTATTTTCAACCTTTTACTTTCGAAGAACAATTTCAAATTGCGAGGACGCAATTTATTGAAGGAGGGGAGAATGTAACACCCCAAGATTTCTTAGTGTGTTATATCTTCAAAATAATTCAATAACTTTCACTACACGCAACACTGAGTTCAATCACACCATGACTTACAAAAAAAAGCCATTAAAAGAGGTCATGAATAGTATTAACTAAATTTTAAACTTTATATAATCCTTATAATTTTAGAATCCATATTATGAGTTTCTTAGTCATAATGCAAGAACAGATTCATTTTCAGTATTGCACTTTTATCAACTTTTAATAGTAAAACCTTTTTAAATACAATATTTTAAACTTTTTGACTAAATGGGGACATCAAAAAAATTTAAAATGAAACATCCCAAGCTTCCACGGTATGCTTTCCTTTGAATAAAACAGTAGCGTGTGTTGTACGCAACTTCGTGTTTTAACACACACCACAACCGATCAAACTAGCCGTTATGAATAGTAATACCTAATTTTTGAAATTATATATATTTTATTTTTAAAAATGGACTTCATTTTTGGATTCGGAATATCAAATTTAGCCTAAGGTGAAATTTTGGTACTTTTCGGATAACTTTAATATTTTGATGAATAGTGAAAATTACTAAATTTTAATTAAAAACAACTTTTTTAATCAAAATATTTAATAGTGATAAATTATGAATTTGAATGGTTTTAAAGTATATTTAGAATATATTTTTACCACTTAATATAATGTTGGTCATTGGACATAATTTTACAATTAAACCGAACATAAACTAGTGTCAATCTTTTGATAGTTATTATCTCTTAAAAACACGCTTTTTGTTTTGACAGCGGAAATTAATTTTAAATTAATTTCTGCCACTTCTGTGTTTTGAATTTAGAAAAATGGATTCCATATTTGGAATCAGGATGTTCAAATTGTGTAAATAGGTAACTTTTATTTTTAGACATTTTGAATAGTTACTGTGGTAAATATTTTATTTACCATGGTTAAAGGGTAAATCCGGTAAATAAGGGTTAAAACAATAATATTATAATAATACTAAATTACCCTAAAACGTGTCTTAACCCTATTTGTTGATACATGGTCGACCATGGGAATCTTTGGGTCTATTTTGGGACCCCATGGATCCACTTGTAAGTGATAATGACACTTTATTTTAATTTAGTTAAAATGAATACAAAAATGACACAAGCATATATCTTTTAGAACAACAATTTTTACATAGGGTTATATATGTTGGATTTTAGATTATAAATATTAATTAGAAAGCTAAAAATATTTCCTACATAATTATATTTTATTTATAATTTTTAGACATTAAATAATTTATTTTATTTATGACACAATGATGATGCAGTAATTACTATAATAGTGAAAAATTAAAATAATTGATATTATAAATACCCAAATAAATATAATATGAAACTTTTAATGAATTAAACTAATTTTCTAGGCTAATATGATATATTAGGATTGATTTAATGGACGTTTTTTGAAGTAATCAATCTGTTATGAGTTTCACAAAAATCAACTATTGAATAGTGTCAAAATTGACATAAAAGAGTTCTTAAAACAAATATTATATTATTAATTGATATTAAATTCCTAAAAATCTACGGTTCGGCCAAGAGACTTATATTATGATAGGTTAATCATTAATGGACCACTTGGGGGTCGCTTGGATGTATATAGTAAGTTTATTAACCATATTATATAAAAATACAAAGAGACATTGTAAAAGTGAAACTAATTAACTTAGAGTTAACACTTAATGATAAGGTTAATATAAGTACCCAAACCTGTCTAAATTCTATTGGTTGAGTGGTTTTCGACCTATCCCCACCTTAACCTTTGAATAATAAGCTTTGGAGCCATTAGAAACCGAATATGAATTTATTATAAATTAATATTTCTAGCTTTTCCAAAGGTGCCCCTCACCCCTCTTATAAAAGGGCACTCCTCCTTCTCATTTCTTCACACCTTAAAAGCCTTTTGGTTCGGCCAAACTCTACCCAAATAATCTCCCAACATCTCTCACTACAACCTAGAGGCCTTAGTTTGATCAGAAAGCCAACCTAAGGAGCCCTTTTGATCAAATCAAAAGGAAGAACCCGAAGAAGAGGTAATGATTTCACCACCCTTTTCTAAGTTCATTTCTTCTTCCACTTCTTCTTCCTTTGTTCTTACCATTCTAAAATAATAACTCCAGTATCTCACATATACTGTGATGTTATTATAAGTATGGTACAACCATATTCAGTATTCTATCCACCCTTTGAATAACATGTCACCATACGTGCGTACGTACGGCTTACCGTCTCCACGTCGTGGTGTAATTGTTATTCAATATAATATTATTTGGATGGGTATAATAATGATGTGTAACTCATGTAAATAATAAATATAACATGTTAATGATTCTGTATATATGATATACCATTCATTTATATATTATTTTAATATCAAAAGAATGATATTGTCGCTCGTGCGTACGTACGGACTACCGTCTCCACGAACGCGATGAGATTCATTCTCCATCATAACCATTCAAGTATAATTATCATTTGATGATTTAAAAATGATTTTTAAGGACTAGATATCATTCTGGATATGAATAAGATACAACAACCATGGCTTATGTAACAAAACATATAAAGAAAATGAGTAATTTAACACCTGAAACGACGATAATTCTAAGATATTATTAACAAATCAATGTTAAAAGATCATATATGATATCATATTAATATATATGATTCTTGTATAATTTAATAACAATTATTTCACCATTATACAGGAGGTTAACCTACCCCAACCAAGGAAAAGTACAAGGTAAGGGTTATTTCACAATCTCTTCATTATCCGAGGTTGTTTATATGTAATAATCTACTGGGATCTCTTTATCATCCACATCCATGTTTCTTAAAAATGTATTTCAAAACATTTTTACTATTTACAAGAATATGGGTTAAAGTCATTTATACCTTTTTTTGACTTTTTATAAGAGGTTTATAAAGGAATCTTTCCGTCGTTTTCAAAACAAGGTCCTTTTTAACCTTTTCGACAGAATTGAGGTAAGAATGTTTTTTTTAACTTATACGGCGGGTGCGGTTATTTTACGCCGTTATAAAATCTTCAAAGCTTTCCTTACAAGCTTATAAGAATATTTTCAAAGAAAATGTTTTATTTTATATGGATCTTAAATGATTTCAAAATAAAAGGAGATATTTCTTTAAAAAGAATTTTGATTTCATCTATGTCAACATCCTTTGATGGATTTTAAGATTATTTGAAGTTGATTTATTATGATACAAAACTTCTATATTGTATTGAAGGTTTTGTGATATGTTTGACTGTGGATGTGCTATTTTTATACCATTCATAGTTTATTGTGAAAGTATTGACATTTCGTATGCTAGTTTTAATACGAATGTTTATGTTATGTTTAAACCTTTTCATATGGGAATGCATTGGACTTAATAAGTGACGGGTGGAGCCCGCTATAGCTCCTCGATGCATCGGTAGGTCTCATGAGACAAACTAGTGTCTTGGCACAAGGCCTTGACAAAATCTTATTTGTAGTCTTGGCACGAGGCCTTGGCTATGTGGTTATGATAGTCTGGCATTATGCATTCCAACATTATGAAAGTGGTTATTGATTTTTGCATGTGATTATTCGATTAGTAGAATATCCATGTGAACAAGTAAATGGCATTATTTCATTTTACTTTTTCCATACTATGTTGAAGTTCAATTTTAAAAGGCTTTTGTTTTAGTAATTCATTGCCTTAAATGTTTATGCTTATTTTGAATGTTCCGCTATATTGTTATCCTTACTGGGCATTTGAGCTCACCCCTTTTCTATGTTTTATTTTTCCCAGGTAGTGAAGAAGTAAATTATGAATGACTTGCAGGGATATTATGAGGGGTTAATAGTGTGGATATGAAGACTTTGTTGTTGTAGTAGTTTTTCACTTTGAAATGTAATGTAAAACTTTATGATTATATCTAGTGTTTCCAAGGCTACTAAACCAATCGGTCTTTCGAGGTTTGATCTTCTTGTGATCATGCCAATGTTATGTAATTAATGCACCGACTCTGGGTAGCTGGGGTCGGGGCGTTACAGTTGGTATCAGAGGAAGTTTAGTACAAACCTTGGAAGCTAGATTTAGATAAACTCTGATTAGAGCACGTAGACCTAAGATGAACTTTGAGGATTAGTATAGAAGAACTTCCTAGAATTTTGGTATTGTAGAGATTTTGTGAGTTTTCCGAGCAATACATCCTTGTCTGGATACGAGCAGGTAGAGGCGGCTCTGGAACAGATGTACCTAGGGGTAAAACCCGAAAACACCGCTTTGAGCTAGACTCGAACGGGAACTGGTGCACGACAACGGGCCTTGATGCACTCTTGGTTACGACACTCCCGGGGGATATGCTTAGGATAACTCTCATTTTCTTTACAAATCATTTTGAAGGGATTATGAGTATATACTTTCTCAAAGAAAACATTTTTATGATTATGGATTATATCCATAAATAGTTCAATTTATGTTAAGTGTTTTATAAGTATGGGATTATGTATTTTGATTCATAAACTGATCTAGTTTATGCCATTGTTTAGAAATGGCGCCCAGTAGAAGGAATGAGAACTCCAGAAATGCACATGATCCAAAGAGAAGGAAGGATCATATCTTTCATGGTCATAAGCTAGAATTTATAAGAGAAATAGTCTCCCATGTATTATCATCATATGAAGAAATAATATCATGTGTTGATAAGATAAGTAAAGAGTTTACTGAGTACTATGGATTTGAAGGGAAGCAAGAGAAGAAAAGGATGGAAGAGAGAAAGATGGATAAAGGAAAGAGGGAAAAGAAGAATTTAACATATGTGGTAACTGTGGAAAGAAACACCCTGGAACTTGCCTGAAAGGAATGGGAGTTTGTTATAAGTGTGGAGGAAACGGGCACAAAGTACGTGACTGCAAGGGTAAGAAAATGGTTTTAAATGTACAATGCTTCATTTGCAAGGAGTTTGGACACTACGCGAACCTATGTCCCAGTCATCAGACTATGCCGCAAATGATGCTATTGGATAATAATCAAGTTATGATACTACCACAGATGAAGAGGAATGATTAGAGTTCTTATATTGATTATGTCAATTGAGTGTTGTATCAACAATGTACTTGTTATAATAATTATGGAGTATATAAGGATTGTACTGCAGTACTATTTCATTAAGGACATGAGATTGTGTGGAACAATGAAAAGTGACTCAATAGCAGGATAACTTTTTGGAAAATATTTGGTTGAGAGAATGATAAATCATAATATAGTTCTGATACTGAGGTAGTGATTTTGGAATAATATGTGATTGTTTTGGATAAATTATATTGGATATTCTTGACTACCTTGGAACTGATTAATGATTTGTATATTCCATCATTGTTGGGGTTTAAAACATTTTTGGATTAATGAAGTATATCCAGCATTCTATATGGAATAAGGGAACATGAATTTAATCAATAAGGAATATGGTAATACATGATGAAGGTATTCATATGCTATTACGGGGTAAAAAGGATCTATATTATGTTTAACTTCCTTATAAATGTTGGACTGTGAGTTTGGATAGAAGTATTTTGGATAGTTCTAGTTTGGATTATTTTGGATTTCCATAAAAGGACAACCCGAAGGTCGGGCGGCAACCCGTCGCGTCCGGCGAGGCTGCGAGACTTGAACCCGCAACCGAAGGGCGACAAGGGTGTATCACCTACCACTGGCCCACGAGATGTCCTGGATTAAATAATGTAGTTTTTATTAAAAGATCTTGTAGATGAATTATAAATTCGTTTATTTTGGAACCCTATACAAATAGTGTAAATAGAATTTTTTTCTACATTCTATTATCTTTTAGAGTGAAAGATGAGTTTGTGGTTGAAATTTATTAATGGATAAAACTCTAATTATAAAGTAAGTATATCTCCTTATGATCTTAGCCAATCTCATAAATAAATTCCTCAATATTAAGAAAAGAAACTTAGAACAAAAATGTTTTCCTAGATGGTACCTTAAATCATCACTAATTTATGGCTTTGGGACTGTTGGCCTTTTCATAGCCATGTTCTCTACCACTCTCCATCAGATAATTGATGGTTAGATTTTTCTTCCATATCCATATTTTCCTACATGGAACCCTAGTATGTGTTATTTTCGGTAATCTTCATACTTTCGACTCTTTATTTTAAATAGAGGCCTCGTTAATTCATTTTTCGATGTGGGATTTCAACTAAGATATTTTGAAACGTCAAAAATGTGTTATCCCAATACCCTATACTTTGTTGAACCGATGGTACTTCAAATCATCATAGATTGATGAGTTTAAGGACCTCAATTATACACTTGTTTGTGATTGATGACCTCAATCACTACCTATAAATATTTACGTTTTTCCTCCGATTATATGTCTCTAATTGCCACCAATGTTCTCCTAATCAAGATCATAATTTGGTGGTGACCCTTTCATTTCTCTTTTCCTCATATTAAGACTAAATTTTAGTAACCCAATTTCCGATGTGGGTTTTCCCACAAATATATTATCTATTTTCAACCTTTTACTTTCGAAGAACAATTTCAAATTGCGAGGACGCAATTTATTGAAGGAGGGGAGAATGTAACACCCCAAGATTTCTTAGTGTGTTATATCTTCAAAATAATTCAATAACTTTCACTACACGCAACACTGAGTTCAATCACACCATGACTTACAAAAAAAAGCCATTAAAAGAGGTCATGAATAGTATTAACTAAATTTTAAACTTTATATAATCCTTATAATTTTAGAATCCATATTATGAGTTTCTTAGTCATAATGCAAGAACAGATTCATTTTCAGTATTGCACTTTTATCAACTTTTAATAGTAAAACCTTTTTAAATACAATATTTTAAACTTTTTGACTAAATGGGGACATCAAAAAAATTTAAAATGAAACATCCCAAGCTTCCACGGTATGCTTTCCTTTGAATAAAACAGTAGCGTGTGTTGTACGCAACTTCGTGTTTTAACACACACCACAACCGATCAAACTAGCCGTTATGAATAGTAATACCTAATTTTTGAAATTATATATATTTTATTTTTAAAAATGGACTTCATTTTTGGATTCGGAATATCAAATTTAGCCTAAGGTGAAATTTTGGTACTTTTCGGATAACTTTAATATTTTGATGAATAGTGAAAATTACTAAATTTTAATTAAAAACAACTTTTTTAATCAAAATATTTAATAGTGATAAATTATGAATTTGAATGGTTTTAAAGTATATTTAGAATATATTTTTACCACTTAATATAATGTTGGTCATTGGACATAATTTTACAATTAAACCGAACATAAAATAGTGTCAATCTTTTGATAGTTATTATCTCTTAAAAACACGCTTTTTGTTTTGACAGCGGGAATTAATTTTAAATTAATTTCTGCCACTTCTGTGTTTTGAATTTAGAAAAATGGATTCCATATTTGGAATCAGGATGTTCAAATTGTGTAAATAGGTAACTTTTATTTTTAGACATTTTGAATAGTTACTGTGGTAAATATTTTATTTACCATGGTTAAAGGGTAAATCCGGTAAATAAGGGTTAAAACAATAATATTATAATAATACTAAATTACCCTAAAACGTGTCTTAACCCTATTTGTTGATACATGGTCGACCATGGGAATCTTTGGGTCTATTTTGGGACCCCATGGATCCACTTGTAAGTGATAATGACACTTTATTTTAATTTAGTTAAAATGAATACAAAAATGACACAAGCATATATCTTTTAGAACAACAATTTTTACATAGGGTTATATATGTTGGATTTTAGATTATAAATATTAATTATAAAGCTAAAAATATTTCCTACATAATGATATTTTATTTATAATTTTTAGACATTAAATAATTTATTTTATTTATGACACAATGATGATGCAGTAATTACTATAATAGTGAAAAATTAAAATAATTGATATTATAAATACCCAAATAAATATAATATGAAACTTTTAATGAATTAAACTAATTTTCTAGGCTAATATGATATATTAGGATTGATGTAATGGACTTTTTTCGAAGTAATCAATCTGTTATGAGTTTCACAAAAATCAACTATTGAATAGTGTCAAAATTGACATAAAAGAGTTCTTAAAACAAATATTATATTATTAATTGATATTAAATTCCTAAAAATCTAAGGTTCGGCCAAGAGACTTATATTATGATAGTTTAATCATTAATGGACCACTTGGGGGTCTCTTGGATGTATATAGTAAGTTTATTAACCATATTATATAAAAATACAAAGAGACATTGTAAAAGTGAAACTAATTAACTTAGAGTTAATACTTAAAGATAAGGTTAATATAAGTACCCAAACCTGTCTAAATTCTATTGGTTGAGTGGTTTTCGACCTATCCCCACCTTAACCTTTGAATAATAAGCTTTGGAGCCATTAGAAACCGAATATGAATTTATTATAAATTAATATTTCTAGCTTTTCCAAAGGTGCCCCTCACCCCTCTTATAAAAGGGCACTCCTCCTTCTCATTTCTTCACACCTTCAAAGCCTTTTGGTTCGGCCAAACTCTGCCCAAATAATCTCCCAACATCCCTCACTACAACCTAGAGGCCTTAGTTTGATCAGAAAGCCAACCTAAGGAGCCCTTTTGATCAAATCAAAAGGAAGAACCCGAAGAAGAGGTAATGATTTCACCACCCTTTTCTAAGTTCATTTCTTCTTCCACTTCTTCTTCCTTTTTTCTTACCATTCTAAAATAATAACTCCAGTATCTCACATATACTGTGATGTTATTATAAGTATGGTACAACCATATTCAGTATTCTATCCACCCTTTGAATAACATGTCACCATACGTGCGTACGTACGGCTTACCGTCTCCACGTCGTGGTGTAATTGTTATTCAATATAATATTATTTGGATGGGTATAATAATGATGTGTAACTCATGTAAATAATAAATATAACATGTTAATGATTCTGTATATATGATATACCATTCATTTATATATTATTTTAATATCAAAAGAATGATATTGTCGCTCGTGCGTACGTACGGACTACCGTCTCCACGAACGCGATGAGATTCATTCTCCATCGTAACCATTCAAGTATAATTATCATTTGATGATTTAAAAATGATGTTTAAGGACTAGATATCATTCTGGATATGAATAAGATACAACAACCATGGCTTATGTAACAAAACATATAAAGAAAATGAGTAAGTTAACACCCGAAACGACGATAATTCTAAGATATTATTAACAAATCAATGTTAAAAGATCATATATGATATCATATTAATATATATGATTCTTGTATAATTTAATAACAATTATTTCACCATTATACAGGAGGTTAACCTACCCCAACCAAGGAAAAGTACAAGGTAAGGGTTATTTCACAATCTCTTCATTATCCGAGGTTGTTTATATGTAATAATCTACTGGGATCTCTTTATCATCCACATCCATGTTTCTTAAAAATGTATTTCAAAACATTTTTACTATTTACAAGAATATGGGTTAAAGTCATTTATACCTTTTTTTGACTTTTTATAAGAGGTTTATAAAGGAATCTTTCCGTCGTTTTCAAAACAAGGTCCTTTTTAACCTTTTCGACAGAATTGAGGTAAGAATGTTTTTTTTAACTTATACGGCGGGTGCGGTTATTTTACGCCGTTATAAAATCTTCAAAGCTTTCCTTACAAGCTTATAAGAATATTTTCAAAGAAAATGTTTTATTTTATATGGATCTTAAATGATTTCAAAATAAAAGGAGATATTTCTTTAAAAAGAATTTTGATTTCATCTATGTCAACATCCTTTGATGGATTTTAAGATTATTTGAAGTTGATTTATTATGATACAAAACTTCTATATTGTATTGAAGGTTTTGTGATATTTTTGACTGTGGATGTGCTATTTTTATACCATTCATAGTTTATTGTGAAAGTATTGACATTTCGTATGCTAGTTTTAATACGAATGTTTATGTTATGTTTAAACCTTTTCATATGGGAATGCATTGGACTTAATAAGTGACGGGTGGAGCCCGCTATAGCTCCTAGATGCATCGGTAGGTCTCATGAGACAAACTAGTGTCTTGGCACAAGGCCTTGACAAAATCTTATTTGTAGTCTTGGCACGAGGCCTTGGCTATGTGGTTATGATAGTCTGGCATTATGCATTCCAACATTATGAAAGTGGTTATTGATTTTTGCATGTGATTATTCGATTAGTAGAATATCCATGTGAACAAGTAAATGGCATTATTTCATTTTACTTTTGCCATACTATGTTGAAGTTCAATTTTAAAAGGCTTTTGTTTTAGTAATTCATTGCCTTAAATGTTTATGCTTATTTTGAATGTTCCGCTATATTGTTATCCTTACTGGGCATTTGAGCTCACCCCTTTTCTATGTTTTATTTTTCCCAGGTAGTGAAGAAGTAAATTATGAATGACTTGCAGGGATATTATGAGGGGTTAATAGTGTGGATATGAAGACTTTGTTGTTGTAGTAGTTTTTCACTTTGAAATGTAATGTAAAACTTTATGATTATATCTAGTGTTTCCAAGGCTACTAAACCAATCGGTCTTTCGAGATTTGATCTTCTTGTGATCATGCCAATGTTATGTAATTAATGCACCGACTCTGGGTAGCTGGGGTCGGGGCGTTACAATATAGGTATGAGAAAAAGTATAAGAAGGAAAATAATGATTCATAGGTAACATTTTTTGAATTTAGGAAAACCGAACCTATATGACTTTATTATCCCTTGATGAAAAGAAAATATAAGAAGTAAAGACATTCAAAAAGGAATTGTTAAAAGTATTTTAAGACTAAGGGGAAGAAAGTGAAAAAGTAAAATGATACTTGGAGTGCATGTGGTGGAGTTTCATCTGAGAAATCATCTAATATTGAATCTTCTGGACAAAATAATATTGAAATTTTTTCCATGATACCTCTTGGAAATAGTTGCTTCATGGCCAAGGTACACAATCCCAAATCTTTATTAGAGATGTCTTTAAATGAAAACTATCCAGATAAAAAATATTTATGAATCCTCAGATGGATAATCTTCCTTTGTAGAATATAATTCATTACCTTTTTGATGAAGTATCAAGATTTTCCATGTTACATGAAAATGAAAATTGCAAGATCAATAAGGAACATGATAAGGAAAATTATGGAATAAATTTTTTTATAAAAAAAGTATCAGATCTATCAAAATATATTGATTCAAAATATTTTAAAATTAATACTATTTCCAAAAACCTTAAGGATGAAAATTAAAAAATTGATAAAAATTCTTATTTCTTTGAAAAATCTAATTCTGGGAAAACTTTTGTTGAGAATAAACTGAATTCTAAATCAAATTCTCATGAGGATAAAAAAAATTTCCATAGACTAATGTCTGAAATATTTTCTCTTAAGAAGCTCCTATCAAACTTATCTTCTAGAAAAGAAAATTTTCATAAGACATATTCAATCATTTTTTATCTCAAATTCAATTCAAGACATGGTTATTCTCATCCAAAACCTATAATTAATAAAAATTATTTTTTTCAAAAAGTGCCCCATTTTTCACTAAATACCAATGTGGAGGTCATTGGAATAAAAATTGTTCTTTGAGAAAAATCCAATCCTTAGGATTTTATAAATACCATTTTTTAAAATAAATATGTATTCCTAAGATTTGTCTTTCTAAGAATTTCAGATCTAAGAATGTTTTGATTTTGAAATTCTAATTGTTTTGTTTTTATGAAAAAGAAAATAACAACAACAATATACAGTAAATGGATTGTGGATGTTCCTGGCATGTGACTGGTAATAATAACTTCATTGAAAATATTATCACAATGATTGGTGGAAAATTAAATTTCAGAGATAATTCCCAAGGAAAGATTTTTGGTATACGTAACATTATTCTTCTTGGAAAAGAATTGATTTCAAATGGTTTTTTGTGAATGGAATTAAGGAAAAAATTATAAGAATATGAAATTTATGTGATGACAGTTACCTTGTGAACTTTAGAAATGATAAATTTCTAGTACATAATTGCAATGACAAATTTATACTTTCTACCAATTAGCGTGAAAATATTTATAAACTTAACATAGAATACCATAGAATCCAAGACTTACATTGAAATAATTTAATGGAAGATCAATCCTGATTATGGAATATAAGTTTAGGACATTGTAACCTTAGGAACATATGTAAACGTTCAATGAAAAGACTTTTTAAAGATCTACCAGATCTTTGATTTTATTCTTCAAAGGTTTTTGACACTTATAAATATTAAAAGAAACATAAGTCAGGCTTTATATCATTAAGTAAAGTTTCATCTTATGATGTATTATAGCTAGTGCACATGGAGCTCTTTTTTCCAACAAAAACTAGAAGTATTTGAGACAAATACTATGTATTTTTTTAGTTGATAGTTACACTAGATTTACAAGTGTATATTTTCAAGAAAATAAATCTGAATCCATTTATTATTTTAAAACCTTTAAATCCAAAGTTAACAATGAGAAAAATATTCCCTTGATAACTATTCATAGTGATCATGGTGGAGAATATGAAAATTTGGATTTTGAAACTTTTCGTAATAAGAAAGGAATTACTCATAACATTTCATATCCTATAACTCCTCAGTAAAATTTTGTTATTGAAAGAAGAAACAAAATTCATTAAAAATAACTAGAACCATGATGAGTGAATACTCAATTGCTAATCATTTTTGGGCTGAATCTGTTAGTACTTCTTACTATACAAAAATTCAATTTTTAATTAGACCATTTCTTAATAAAACCCTTATGAGTTATAGACTGGCCAACAACCAAAAGATGTATTTGGATGAAAAGTATTCATTTTGAATACAAAATATAACTTACACACATTTTCTCCCAAATATAATTAAGGTGTGTTTTTAGGATATTCCACTACTTCAATGGCCTATAGATTTTTCAACAAGAAAACATGAACTGTTGAGGAAACAATGGATGTTAAATTTGATAAAATTGATCCTTTTTTAAACAATCCAAACCTATATCTTATGATGTATTTAACAAAACTGATTATCAACCTTTTGTAGAAAACTCATCAAATAAATAGAATACCAATTAAATTTTTTCTGAAGTATTCACTCTAGAATATTTTCTACCTTATGTTGATGAACAGGTTTTTCAAAACCCAAGTCAGTTATTTCTTTATAATCATCATAGTGATAGTATCACTGATGATTTAAATCAACTAGTAAGAACTAGAATTTCATTAATAAGTCAAGTATAATATTTAGAATTATTTTCCTAATTATAACCAAAAATCATAGATCAGGATTTAGGTGATGAGGATTGAAATAAAGAAATGAAAGATGAACTAAAGGAATTTTAAAGGAATTAAGTATGGTTCTTGGTTGAAAGTCCTAAAGAAACCTATCTAATTGCTGTGAAATGGGTATTTAGAAATAAATTTGATGAAAATGGAACTTCCATAAGAAATAATGAAAGACTTTTTCTAAAGGATATAATAAAAAAGGAATAGACTATAAAGAAACATATGCCCTGGTATCTAGACATTAAGCTATTTATATTTTAGTATCCTTTATAGCATTAATTAATTTAAGACTATTTCAAATGAATGTGAAAAATGAATTCCTTAATGAATATGTTCAAGAGGATGTTTATGTAGAACAACCTCCTGGTTTTGAAGATACAAAACATCCTGCACATGTTTTCAAACTTACTAATGCTTTATATGGTCTTAAACAAGAACCTAGATCCTAGTATGATAGAATTACATGATTTTCGTTAAAAACAACTATATTAAGTTAAATTTTGATCCAACACCTTTAATAAATAAAGATAACAAAAATGGTTTAACTATTTAAATATATGATCATGAAATTATATTCGGAAAAACTCAACAACCCCTAACTGATTCCATTTAGAATCTTATAAAATTTGAGTCTGAAATGAGCACGATTAGGGAATCAACATTATTTCATGGTTTACAAATTTCTAAAAAACTATAAGAAACTTATATATTTCAACATAATTACATTAAATTTTTTATTAAAAAGTATGTATATGATAATACTAAAAATCTTAGTACTCCAATTAGAACCTCAAATACTCATGATCATGATGAAATTGGGAAACCAGTAGATGAAACATCTTTTAGAGTAATGATAGGAAGTTTACTATACTTAAAAACAAGTCATATAGACATAGTTTTTTCAGTATTATTATTTTCAAGATATCACAGAAATCTAAAAGAATCTGATTTAAAAGTGGTGAAAATAATTTTTTGTTAATAAAAATGAACAGTAGATTTGGGACTATTTTATTCTTTTGAAATGATTTTATTATAAAAATATTTTCTTATTATATCTTTGGTGGTTATGAAATGGATAGAAAAACTACATCTGGAACTTGTCAATTCATAGAAGATTCAATACTTTCCTAGTATTTTAAGAAACAAAAATCATTAACACTCCCCACTATTGAAGCTAAATATATGTCAGCTGGAAGTTGTTGTGCTCATGTGTTTTGGATGCAAGACAAACTCACTGATTATGGAATAATATTTACTAAAACTCAAATAATATTTGATAATACTAGTTCCATAGCCTTAAGTAAAAACCCTTTACATATATCATATGAAAAACACATAGATATTAAGAATCACTTTCTTAGGGATCCCACACAAAAATGAGATATAATATTAAAATTCATCATAGCACAAGAACAACTTGATAATATTTTTATAATACCTTTACCTTATGATAGATTTCAATGTATTAAACAAAAACTAGGAATGATCAATGTAATGTAATCATTCACATATATTTCTTGTTTAAATCATATCCTTATATTATGTTACTAATTTTTAATGGGAGAGTTCGTATATTTTTAATTGGTTTCATGTTTTTAATTTATTTCATGTTTTTAAATTTGTTTCATGTTTTTTAATCTTTTTCATGTTTTTAATTTATTTCATGTTTTTAATATGTTTAATTTTTTTAATTGGTTTCATGTTTTTAATCAGTTTCATGTTTTGTAACGGTATCACGATTTTATCGGTATCAAAGTATTGTAGGTATCAACTATTATCAGTATCACAATTTTATTGTTGTCACAATTTAACGGTGTCATATTTTATCAGTATCACAATTTTCTCAGCATCACATTTTATTAGTATCACATTTTATCGATATCACAGTTTTATCGCTACCACAATTTTATCGGTATCATAATTTAATCAGAATCATGTTTTTATTAACATTACAAATTTTTTCATTAGAAAAATATATTGAAAGAAGTATATCTACCTTAATACTCTGATTGGCACAATTTTATAACCATACACATTCTATTACATTCCAAATTGTTGGAATTTCAGTTCTTTTATATTTTTTTAAATCATTATCGGATTCATCTTGAATACATTAAAATCTTTTCTTATAAAATCTTAAGAGTTAAAAATATTCTCAACCGTTAGATCTTATCGATCTAATATGGACTGTAGAATCTCAAAAGTCACTCTCCCTCACCTATAAAAAGGGACCCCCTCCTCATCCCACATATAACATCTTTAGAAGCAGATATGAACCCCTACTAGTCTTTAAGTAGAAAAAACCATTTGTTTCCATAATTGGAGGAATATTTCATTATCATGTCAGAATCCACTGCATCTTCTCCCAAAACAAACGATATGACTTCAAATGGATTTTACATAATTTATTTTCAAGGAGAAATGATAGTTTCTAAGGATTTCTATTAGATTTATAATTCATCCATTAAAAGGACTATATATTTTCCAGGCTGGAAAAATATCTATATTTAATACCTCAATAACCGACTAGATCTTGTCAATACCGATGAAGTTCTCAAGTTTTATAAGACTAAGAAGGTTGATGATGATATGAATGTTTATTTTTCAATATATGATAAAGTCTATACCACATTAGGGAATCAAGCATCCAATATTGTTATAATTCTATGTGAAGGGGATGGCTTTTTTCCATCCGACAAGCTATCAAAATCTAAAGGGACTTTTAATAATAAACATGGTGATAAATCTCTTTTCGATATTTATGTGGATAATAAAAAATTTATTCATCTCTCTACTGATAACTTTCTAATAGCTCTATAGATTAATGGTTTTCTAGTTCCTAGAAAAGGTGATGAGGAAACTCTTAAGGATTCAGATATTTATTTCATTGACTTGTTAGTCAGTATGAGAAAATTTAATCTTATGGGTTTCATCTTTTTTACTATCAAGAAAATCAAATATGGTTCAATATAATCATAACTAATCATGCTTCCTAGCATTTTAAGTAATTTTCACTATGGATTTTTAAAAAAAATCAATGTTTCAATCAATTCTGAACCAAAAGGATTCAGTTATCCTTTTATTAGTATGGAAATGATTAGAATATTGAAGTTATAATTAAATTCTGAATCCAAAATTCTTGAGAAACCAGCTGAAGCTGATATGTCAAAATAAGTTGCTGGAGGGAGCCAAAAAATTCAAAAAAAAATCAATTAAATTATTTCCATGAAAAATAAATCTCAATCAGAACCTACCAAAAAGGAAAAGAAACAAAAATCCATACTTGATGGGGTAGAAAAATATTGGAGAAAGAAAATGTTAGAATGAAAATAAGGTTATCTTCTATTTGGTTTTGATCGTACTAAGGCCCAAGCCAATAATATTCACACACTAGAAACCATTAAACAATAAGAGAAGAAGTTGTAAATGAAGAAGAAAATGACTGAAGTTGTTGATATTGATAGACTTTTGAAAAATGTTGTGAAATACAGTACCATTGTTGTTTTTAACGAATCCAAAAATGAAGAATCCAATGATAGTATTATGTAACGCCCTGATTCCGGGTGCCCCGAACCGGGTTCGCCACGTGACCTCAAGCGCATTTCTCCAAACACCAGAGGCTACTGACTAGCAGCGAGGGCCCAGGTCTGATAGTGGGGAAACTATGCCCTCATTTGTCAAAGTGTAGCGCAGTGGAAATAAATAAAACATACAACAACAGTGGAAGCAGTAAATCATACACAATTGAAATAAAAAACTGCAGTAGATAAAACCAACAAGTATATAAATAATGGTGCAACATACCTCAAATTCTAAGAAAGCAGCTAGAACATGTTTCACAACAGTACAGTACAGTACAAGTATAGGAAAGAAAAACAGAACAAATCAGCTAGTTGCATCGCGAGCCAGAGCTCGGTCCCATGCTCCCCTACTCCTCAACAACAATCATGTACCTGTATAAGGGCCCTTTCCCTTATCTACACCTACAGAAACATAATCTTTTTAGGCCGAAAAGAATGACCCAAACAGGGTGTGAGAAATAATTCCCAATAGGCACCCACCAAAGGCCCGTGTTCAACTGTGTGTAAACATGCAACAACAGTGTGCAGTAGTAAATGAAATAAACTAAGTTGTACTAAAAAGTAACTATATTAACCAGTTATATTTCCATTTTAATTATTTATTTAACCATGTAATCTAGTAACATTCTGTGTTCAACAGCACCAAGCCCTCAAGCTAATGGAACCACGCCCAAAGGCTAATATAGTGAAACCACACCCTCAGGCTATACAGAATCCCACCCTTAGGCATTTACCTCAGGCGAAGTAGAATATTTCCCGTAGGCCAAACTTAAAATAAACCCTTAGGTGAACGGAATCTTTCCCCTAAGCCTTGCTCTTAGGAGGAATAGTAACCTTTCCCTCAGGCTATACAAACCACGCCCTCATGCTAATATAATAAAACCACACCCTTAGGATAATATAACTGGCCTGATACCAACACATAAATATGCAATTTATACAATTCATCTCAAGGAAAAATTAATGCATAAAGTAAACATATCATACCCTCGGGTATCCTGGCCAAACGGCTAAACAAGGGAACGCACTCCTGGGGTTGTCCTGGATCCAAGAAGCGATCCCAAACAATATTTTTATATCACATTAAATTACCTATACAATTCTGGGTATTTAAAATAGCCATGGCCTCAGCCACACGACACCCCAAATATGGGTTCGTAGCTCGAAAACACACAAAACACACGACAGTTGGAAAATAAACACCAAGCCACCTACCTTAAACACCCACGAACGATATACGTGAATGATGACTTCTGAAACGTCCAAGAACGTCGTATATTTGAGGAAATAAAATTCTTGTTTAAATGAAAATAACTCCCATTAGGGGAAGAATTGTAAAGAACCATTAAAGAAGAGTGGAGGGCTTACCCGTTCAGTTCCAACGAGATCGTCCGAGGCGGAAATGGATTCCCGACGTGCGCTCGGCGGATCTCTGAAGGTTCGGTCACCCTCTCCTAATCTCCCATCTGGTTCTAATCCTTCCCTATGAACAGGGGAGGCTACTGCCCATATTAAGCGAAAAATCAAAGTACACGACGTGTATTTCCAAGTACATGGGGTGTACTTCTCATTTTTTTAACTGTTCCTCTGGCGGTTTCCCACCAGCGTGGCACTGTTCACCTGCCAACATGACCACACGGCATGTCTTCATAAGTACATGGCGTGTGCTTCTCCACAGCTGGCCAACACCTTACTATTCTCCTGCCAACTGACTACACTGCATGTAAAGGACCACTACATGGCGTGTAGTCAGTTCCTACATCGTTTGTCGCTGACATGGCCACACGCCCTATGTACTCATCCCACACGGCCAGAAGTACATGGCGTGTGGAAAAGTACACGGCGTGTACTTCCAAAATTTAGCATTTTCCCCCATTTTTCTTATTTTCTGAAAACACTTAAGGAAAAGAGAAAAGAGGAAGCCCGTACCTCAAAAATAAGAACCAGGTTCTTACGAACTTCCCCCTTTAAAGAAATTTGTCCCTGAATTTCCCTTCCAAGGGTGGTGAAGATAAAGCTCAGAACAGCTCAGGCCACTGAGCACGTACGTCAGTCTCCCGCTCCCAGGTTTCATCCTGTACTCGGCCATGCTGCCATAGCACCCATACGAGAGGAACTGACCAGCCTCGGAGAACTTTCGTGCTCCTGTCAACGATACAAATCAGATGCTCCTCAAAGGACACATCCATCTGAAGCTCAACATCCTCAGGCTAAAAGACGTGAGATGGGTTTGAATGATAGTGGCACAACTGAGATATATGGAAGACGGCGTGCATGGCTCGGTACCTCTGTGGTAACTGCAACTGATAGGCGACCGGCCCGACTCTCTCCAGAATCTCAAACAGTCCCACATTCCTCAGTGAAAGTATACCATGTCTCCTGACCCGCCTGTGTCCCAGCCTCGGCGAGACACGCAAGAAAACCTGATCCCTGACCATGAACTCTAAAGGTCGTCTGCAGTGATCAGCATAAGACTTTTGACGAGACTGCACGGTATTTATCCGCTTCTGAATCAACTGGACCTGCTCAGTAGTCTCCTTCATGAGACTTGGTCCCAGTAAAGCTGCCTCACCTGCCTCTGACCAACACAAATGTGATCGGCATGGCCTACTATATAAAGCCTCGTAAGGTTCCATTTCGATAGTTTTCTGAAAACTTTTATTGTAAGAAAACTTGAATAGGGGTATATATTTCTCCAAATATCCCCCAAATTTTAGGACGTATGCACGTAGCATGTCCTCTAGCACCTGTATCGTACGCTCTGACTGGCCATCGATCTGAGGGTGGTATGTTGTGCTCAGAAGCACCTGTGTACCCAGTGCCCTCTGAAAACTCTACCTGAAACGATATGTAAAGAGGGAATCCCTATCTGAAATGATAGAATGAGGGACCCCATGAAGATGTACGATCTCTCGGATATACAACTTCTGGATTTCGTCAACACCGAAGGTCTCCTTGATCAGCAAAAAGTAAGCTACCTTCGTGAGTCTGTCCACAACCACCCACACTACATCATTGCCTCTAGGTGACCTTTGCAACCCCATTACCAAATCCATCATGACATCATCCCATTTCCACTCCGGAATGGGTAACTGTTGTAACATCCCAGCTGGTCTCTGGAGCTCCGCCTTCACCTACTGACAGGTGGAACATCTCGTAACAAAACCAGCTATATCTCTCTTCATACCCAGCCACCAGTACTGGCGTCTCAAGTCACAGTACATCTTGTTAACCCTGGGATGAACTGCCCAAGATAAATCATGAAACTCCTGCATCATCTCCTCACGTATATCCCATGGAACCCACACTTTTCAATGGAAACGTAGAACCTCATCATCGCATATCGTCTAACCATGAGGAGGGTCCTCACTTGCCACCGACTCCCGTAGAACTAGGCCTTCTGAATCAGATAGTTATCTCATCCTCACTCTATCTAGGAGGGTAGAAGTCAAAGATATAGATGAAAGATAAGTTGGCCCCTGACTTTCATGCACCTCCAGATGCATCTTAGAGAACAAGGTCATGAGCTTCCACTCACCATTGGCCTCCTGCATAGCCTGTGTTTGAGTCTTCCTGCTCAGTGCATCAGCTACTACATTACCTTTACCAAGAGTATAGTCAAGCTCAAAATCGAAGGACTTTAGGTATTCGACCCACCTTCACTGCCTCAGATTCAATTCACGCTGAGTAAAGATATACTTGAGGCTTTTGTGGTCAGTGAAAACCACAAAATGCTCTCCTAATAGATAATGTCTCCAACAGCGCAACGCATGCACAACTGCAGCCAGCTCGAGATCTTGCGTCGGGTAATTCCTCTCATGTTGCCTCAACTGCCGATAACTGTATGCAACAACTCGATCACCCTACATCAACACTACTCCCAGCCAAATTCCTAATGCGTCATAGTAAACTGTATAGCTCTTCCCCTGCTCTAGGAGTATCAGGATCAGTGCTGATGTCAACCTTCCTTTCATGTCCTGAAAGGATATCTCGCCAACTTCCGACCAAACGACCTTCACACCCTTCTTAGTCATTCCTATCAACGGCACTGCTAAGCGGGAGAAGTCCTGTATGAAGCGTATGTAGTAACCAGCCAGCCCTAAGAAACTCTGTATCTCAAACACGTTTTTAGGCTGCTCCTAGGAAACTACTGCTCTGACCTTATCTTGGTCTACTGCAACTCCTTATTCTGAGATAATATGTCCCAGGAAGTGAATTTGGTCCATCAAAAAGTGGAACTTTGAGAGATTATCATATAGCCGATGCTCTCTCAGTGTACTCAATACGATCTCGAGATGGGTGGCATGGTCCTGTCGAGTGTGAGAGTACACCAAGATGTCGTCCACGAATACTACCAGAAAATAATCCAGATACGGATGGAACACACGATTTATCAGAGCCATGAAAACTGCTGGCACGTTCTTGAGTCCGAACGGCATAACCAAGTACTCATACAGACCATATCTTCCTCAAAAAGCTGTGAGCGGTATATCTGATGGTCTCATGCACAGCTGATGATATCCGGATCTCAAGTAAATCTTCGATAACACTCATGCTCCTAGAAGTTGATCAAAAAGACCATCTATCCTCAGCAAAGGATATCGGTTCTTAAGCGTCAACTCGTTCAGCTTCCGGTAATACACATAGAGTCTGAGGGTACCATCTACCTTCTTCGCAAAAAGGACCGGTGAACCCCACGGAGAAGTACTGGGTCGGATAAAGCCATTTTCCTGTAACTCTTCTAACTGCCTCTTGAGATCCTATAAATCAGGTGTAGCCATCCTATAAGGAGGAATGGACACCAGTGCTACTCCTGGAATGAGCTCAATAGAGAAATCCACCTCTTGATCTGGAGGTCGACCTCAAAAGTCGTCCGAGAAGACATCCCTGAAACGATCAACAACTAGAGGTAAATCTGTCTGACAAGTCCCTTGATCATCTAGATATATGCTCGAAATATGGCTTGTGACTCCACCTCACCCATGATGCTCTGGTCCAGCTCGACTCTCCTGAACATCCCATTCGCCCTTGTATAGAAACTATCCTCCCTCTGGTGATGTGAAACTCACCCTACGACGATAGCAATCTACAAAGGCTCTAAAGGGAACCGACCAGTCCATCCTGAGAATAACGTCATAAGCTATCATCTCTAAGACATAGAGGTCCCATAAAAAGTGACACTGACCAACCTCAAGGGGGAACTCCTTGCACTGATGCACACCAGCCATCCTAGTCCCCAACGGAGTGTCTAGCATCATGATAATAGAAGAAGTAGAAACACAGATCCCAAGGCTCTCCACAACAGGCACAGATATGAAACTATGTGTAGCACCCGTATCAAAAAGTATTGAAGATAAGAAAGAAGCTACTAGAATAGTACCTCTGACTGTAGAAGGTCCGGGATCCTACTCCTGCTGGGTCTGTTGCACTGCATATGCCTGCCCAGTGTCGCGGCCCTGTGACATAGCCTGACTACCCTAAGCATTCCCACCTTGATGCCTCTGAGATCCTGGTGTCTGGTTACCACGGCCATGACCACCATCTCTGCTTACACGCCCTGACGTATTCCAGTTTTCGGACTGGTAAGAAGCTGCTGGTCTTGCTCCCTCATGCGGAGTCTGCATAGAACCCCTCTCACTAGCCACTGGTAGAAATGCCTTGCAAAAGCGCTACAGATGACCCACCTTTCTGCAAGCTCAGCACTCCAATGGATCACGTGGACACCACAGTCTTTTTTTTCCTTCTTTTCCACACTGGTAGCACCTGATCGGGCCACTTGAAAAAACTATCTAGCTGGTACTGCCACCCTGAGAGAGATCCATCTGTCTCTTCCTCTTGCCACACTACTGGAAAGCAGACTTTTCCCAACACTAGTATACCAATGGTTCTTTGAACCGTTGGTATATATTATCTTTACCAATGGTTTTCATAAACCATTGGTAAAGATCTGGAACAAGTGAATTTTCCCAATGGTTTGATAAAACCGTTGGGAAAGATGGGGAAAAAATCAATTTTCCCAACGGTTTGATGAAATTTTTGGTATGATGGGGAAAAATTTAGTTTTCCCAATGGTTTCATTAAACCGTTGGGAATGATTGGGTTTTCCCAACCATTTTTAAAAACCGTTGGGAAAAAATCCCCAAATTCTCCAAACCCAGGCAGCCACTTCCCCACGATTCCAGAACCCTTCCACTGGTCTCCAGAAGCGATTCCTTCGTAGAAGCACTTAAGAAGCCCCACCTCTTCCATCGGATCAGCAGCTGCCAGGTTATACTCCTTCCATATTTTATCAAGGATATAGTTCCACCTCTTATCAAGCATATTCTACTATTCTCAACGATTTCGTTATTCCCAATTTTTAGGGTTTTTGTAAAATTTTATGATTGTTCCATGAATTGTGTACTCAAATCCCTATATCGGTGTATGTCCAATTAATGTTTTCATTACACATTTACATTTATAAGGGCATGGTGTCTCTTTATTGTGTTCTAATTTTAAAGAATAATAGTTTTTTTAATCTTAATGATTCAAATATTATAGCTTCATGTATATGAACTAATAAGAAATTTTTTGTAATATTTATTGATATTATTTCATGAAAATCACTCCTTTCATTAAGATCATGTCAAAAATGAAGATCTTGTTCATCTTACTTTTTGTACACTATGTCTATTACATAACAATAATGTATCATGTTTCTATCAAAATCAATATATATATAAAATGACACACTGTTCACTTATCCTTTGGACAATAGAACATATAGAGTATCTTCTTGAACTTTGCAAAATAGTATGTGGTCCCTAATTAGTACTTCTTCTTTCTTCAAGAAACTAATTCACAAAATGTAAAATTCGAAATATTAGTGAATATTAGTTTTTCTAATATAACGATTAATCATTCTGCATTTGACATTATACATGTGTTATTCAATCACCTTTTAAAAACACAATGGCCATTTTCACTGATTTGGGGTTCCTCAAAATGATTGGGAAAATCAGAAAAATGCATGTATTGAATCGTGTTTCTCATATGGTTTCATGGATACAAGTTCATCTCGAAAATCATGACTGTGTGGTTCAAATATCATGAGGACCATGAGATTATTATTCTTCACACAAATGATGCTTTTTTCTGCAACTATGTGTTTTTGTTTTCACTTTTGAATTAGCTGAAAGGGGAGCTTTGTGGGCATTAATAATTGTTTTGGGTGGTCATTTAGGATGTAAGATTGTATGACTTCATTTTACTTGATATATCTAATATTATTATTGATTTATGTTTAATTTGATTATCTTTAACAAGTGATGTTATTTAATAAGTTGTTATTAATGGTTGTAATAATGACGATATGGTATAAGGGTTCATATGGTGTGTATAAGGGATCACATGGTGTGTATAATGGTTGACATGGTATCAGTGAACTCAAGTCGTTAATTTAAGCCTTCATTCTCACTAGCATGTAAGAAATTGAATGATATAAACCCATCCTCACATGATTTCTAACCTTAGATAGTGTCCAACATATGGAATACGGGCTTTTGAATTCATCAGTTAACCAGGATCATATATTACATTTCCCCCAAGATGACTGTACTAATATAACTTTAGGGTCAACTAAATATGGTTCTCGTTGTACGTTGTATATTATGTGTCCTTCTTGGCCAATACTCACTTTTATGAGGGTGGGGTGCTTTTCACTACCCATTCTGGCATGTGTAGACTGCCATAAAAATGTTAGATAAGTCACAAGTTTAATTCAGTAATGTTGTTATCATTGACATACTTTATTATTAATTTCAAATTTAAAAATAAATGTTTTTTTCTATACTTAATGAAATTAAATCTTTTTACAATCCATAAACAACCTATTAGTGTAGAAGCCTAAAATTTATTCACCCATGGGGTGCGCTTGACTTGGGGAAGTAATTGGGTAATGAAAGGTATAGCCATAGAGGTGTCAATAATGAGTTATTGAACATGAGTGAATGATTTCGGATGCCTATAACACATGATGGGACCTGAGGCATGTGCCTCTTATAGACCTAATGAAAATGAATATAAATAAATTTTAATTTAATTTATGAGTACTTGTTCTTTACATTATTCTAATAGTTCACTACATCCACTAGAAACTTCTTCCTTTATCGTTTACAAATGTATTTTCTATTAAAGTTCAATACTATTGGATTATTTATGAAAAAATGACTTATATAAATTCTTTTTACAGAATGGACAAAAGTTGGATGTATGAAACCGACCGGATCTCAAGCGATTTTCAAAACAATTTTCTATATTTTTATAGATTTTTCATTTCAAAATTCTTCAGATAGTGGTCGCATACACTGACCATGTTCTAATTGTGTTGGTAGACCTTGGTTGAGCTGTGAAGAAGGTAGCTACCACATAACCAAAAATGGTTTTCAAGCAAACTACATTGTGTGGTATCACAATGGGGAGAAAATGAAATCTCAAATTGGTGATGATCGAAATGAAAGGACTGGAATAGAGAATTTGTTAGATGATCAGTTTCCATTTATTCTCCATCATGAAAAAGAATGGATTTAGACTCAAGAAGTCTTCGATCTGAAGACAGCTGATGCATCTAGTGAAAATGATGATATTGATAGGGTGAAAAAATTTAATGATGCTGCCACGACTCCAGTATATCAACAATGAAATAAAATGAAAAGGCTGGAATTTTTAATCTGATTATTTCATGGGAAAACTATGTATGGTATTTCTAATACAACAATCAATTACATTCTTACCCTCTTGAAGGATTTACTTCCAAATGATGAAGATATTCCCTCAAACCACTGTATGGCATGGAAGTTAGTTGAGGAACTTGGATTTCCAAGAAACAAAATTCATGCTTTCCTGAAAGATTGCAGTTTATTCTGAGAGGAAACTGCTGAACGAAATGATTGTATAAAATGTGGCACATCCCGCTGGAAGTCAAAATCTGATGGAACACCATCCTGCATTCCACGGAAAGTAATGTGGAACTTTCCATTGATCCCGAAACTCCAGAAGATTTTTATGTCTGATGACATATCAATAAAAATGAGATGGCATGATACCGAGAGAAAGAAGACTAATGATGAGTTGGTTTATCCTACAGATGGATTTGCATGGCAGAGATTTGATGCTCGACATCGTGATTTTGCAGCTGACATGAGTAATGTGAGGCTGGGTCTTTCATGCGATGGTTTTAATCCGTTTGGGCAGATGCTTACTTCGCACAACACATGGCCAGTTTCTATACACATTTATAATCTTCCCCCATGGTTGTGTATGAAAAAACCTTTCACTTTCATGAGTATACTCATATCTGGTCCTTCTGATCCCAGCATTGATATTGATGTATACATGCAACCTTTAATAAAATAGTTGAAACTTCTTTTGGATGTGGGTGTGCGCACATATGATGCATGTTCGAAAGACATATTTCAGATGTGTGCTACGCTTATGTGGAAGATCAATGATTTTACGGATTATGAAATGATGTCTGGATGGAGCACGATGGGAAAACTGTCATGTCCATTTTGTATGAAGAATACACGATCCAGAAGACTGAAACATCGCTGTAGTTTCAGTTTTATGGGACATCGATGATTCTTGCCAAAGGATCATCCATATAGAATAAACCGTCGAAGATTTGATAATACCATAGAGAACAATGATCTACCTCAGCGTATTTCTGGAACTGATGTGCTTAATGAATTGAAAGATTTTAGTTTTTCATTCTGGAAGGGTCAAATGAAATCTAGAAAGAGAAAGAATGTTTCCACTGAAACCTGTTACAATTGGAGGAAGAGGAGTATCTTTTTTTATTTTCCTTATTGGTCAACCAATTTGTTACGTAATTTCTTAGACGTAATGAATATTGAAAATAATATATGAAAAATGTTTCTTTCGGTTCTTCTAAATGTCAAGGGGAAGACAAAATATGATTTACGATCTCGGCGTGACTTGGTGGATTGGGGCATCAGACCAGAATTGCATCCTGTGCATATCAATGAAAATAAATGGAAACTTCCATTTGCTTCTTATGTGATGACACCTATGAAAAAAATCAATTTCTGGAATTATTAGAGACTATTAGAGTTCTTGATGGATATTCAAGCAACATATCTAAATGGGTCAACAGAAGAGAGTTGAAGCTAAAATCTTGGAAGACTCATGATTAGAACGTTCTACTGCATGAGTTGCTTCCAATAGGAATCTGTCATATTTTTCCCAATAATGTAAGGGTGGATGTTATTCGGCTGTGCCATTTTTTTAGAGATCTTTTTTCTACGAAGTTGTCCAAGTATTTCTTGCAAAAAAATGTTGGCAGATTCCCCATTAATTTTGTGTGAGTTGGAGAAAATATTTCCTATATCATTGTTCACATGCATGCTACATCTGACTATCCATATTCCCACTGAAATACCTCTTGGAGGACCTTTTTCTTTTAGTTGGATGTATCCAACTGAAAGAAATATGTTCACATTAAAGTCTTATGTCTGAAACAGAAATCATCTCAAAGGTTCTATCATGAACGGTTACCTAGCTCAAGAATGTATGGATTTCTGCTCGATGTATTTTTATGATCTTACTACAAGATTGAACAGACCAATGAGAAATTAAGAAGAATAGTATGAGAAAATTGAACCTAGTTTTCCATCACTTCCTCAAATAGAATGAATTCCTGGATCATATACATTGAAGACATTAAGCCATGAATAGCGGGAGATGGCACATCATAGAGTTTTTTTGAACTGTGATTTGTTCGATGACTATATCAGGTAACTAAATTGATTATGTATATCTTACATATATATTTGTTAAACTATTCATATTTTTTATCTACATGGAACATTAAACAATGATAAATAGGAAGCATCGTTCTTTATCTTTGAGAAGGAGAGAGTATTTTCATAGCAAAGAGTTTTCTGCTTGGTTAAAATTGAAGGTAAAAATATTACTGTTTAAATTAATTATTTAAATATTTAATTAAGTTTAACAGTCATTTATATTGTAGGTATTCAGTTTTTCTTCTGACTCTGTCTCTGAGGAAATAAGAGCTTTGGCTTTTGGTCCTAATACCATTGTTCGTGACTGTAAATCAGTTGTTATCAATGGGTACAAATTTATTGTCCCTGTACGAGTAAAGAACATGAGAACAAAACATGATGGTGTTATGGTTACTGCCACAACAGATTCTTATGACAGTGCATCAGATAGTAGACTGCGATTTGAAAATGTGGGTTACTATGAAGTCATTGAGAAAATAATAATATTGGATTATTACTCTCATGGACGAGTCATAATAATGAAATTCCATTGGTTTGATTTGATGACGATAAATGGCACATTTATTGATGATTGTGGATTTTGAGTAATTAATATGACTCGCACTCTTGCTACCGAAGAACCATATGTGTTGGTATCAATGGCTAAACATGTTTTTTATGTCAAAGACCAACTTCGACCTGAATTTGGTTTCATAGTTGATGTAATTCCAAGACATATTTTTGATGATGGTGATGATGGAATTGACACTGTCTCTATTTCCATTTGAACCAATCCATTTATTTCTTTTTATGACTCCAATAGCTCAATTTCCAGAGTTGATTGTGAACTTGATGTTGTGGTTGAAAATATATATAATCATTTATCCATGTTCTGAATTCTTTTGGTTTACCTCGAGTTTGGTTGTTAAGGTTGGTAATATTCAAATTGATTTAGTATTGATCACAAATATGTTTTAGCTAACTTGACCGTTATGTGAATTTTCAATGTTTATTGGTTTCTGTTTTATTTGAATTGAATTTTCAAATTTGTAATTGAACTGTATTCAAACCTAGTCAAACAATATTTCTAACTTGGTGAACATTACAACTTGTATGATATATTAAATTCATTCAAGCTCTTCTAAAACAATTTATAGCTAAATTACCAATGAACCCCCCTATTCCCTCATATATTTAGCTTTTTGGTTTACACATTAGTTTCCTTTTTCTAATTAATTACATATTTCTTTTCAAAAGCAGGAAATGCAGCCAATTGAAGAGAGATGAAGGAAAAAATGATGGAGAACAATCGTCGGATGGTGAAGATGGGTGTTCCACCATTATTTCCGACAGTGAGTACTTTATTTCAAATATATATATATATATATATATAAAGACACTACTGGAATTTGGGTTTTTCCCAACGGCAGTATACCAACGGTTCAATTAAACCGTTGGTATACTCAGTCTTTGCCAACGGTTTACTGAAACCGTTGGCAAAGGGCATTCCAGTGACCCATTTCCCAACGGTTCTATAGAACCGTTGGGAAAGGGGTGCTAAACTTATCCCTTTCCCAACGGTTTTTACAAACCGTTGTCAAAGGTTTTTCCCAAATAGCAACCCCAATCTGCTCTCCCTCATTCGAGACAGAGCCCTAATTATCCTCCGCTCCCGTGATCTCGCGAACCCCCCGTCCGAACATCATCGACCCCCGTCCGAATAGGTACACCCCCCATCTGAATAGGTAAAAATTGATCTCAATCAAGTTGTTGTAGTTGTTTTAATGAATTTATTTTTCCATTAATTAAAACATAAACACTATGGTTCCATTTTTATAGAAGCTTACATGCCAATGGTGGACAATTTTATAATGCATATAGATTCTATTATTTTTAGATTTCTTCTCTTATGGATATGTGTTGGTTTTCCACATGGAATGCCTTGACTATCTACTTAGCATGATAGAGGGTTTCTTTTGGAAATTTCCAATGGAAGTTACATGATCCTATAAACATTTTGATGAATTTTCCTAACCTAGATGGATTGTCTGATGTTTCTCTAATGATCAAATACGGAATGTTTGGAGGACATCACAAGTCCTGACTGGTTGATCCTAGAAGCAATTTCATGATAATGGATGTAATGCCTATAGGAAATCTCTTGATTTTGGTGATCTTCTCCATTTTCATCAAAAGACATGTTTGACACACTGGGAGGGAAACTCTAGAGTCAGTGTGACATGTCTTGAAGGGTGATTTATGTCCATAGTGACATGATTTGAGGACATCACATGACCTAGTTGGTGTGCCTGGAGGGTGTTAAGGGATCCATCTAACATTCCTGACATTTAATATGAGACTGAGATAATATGTATTGATTCCCCTATATAGAAGGAGATACATATCTATTGGAAAACATGTAGTCTGTATGGTGAGAATTAAAGGCTTTTCATTACAAGGGTGGCATATTCATGGGTGCCATCTGATTTTATTTGACATGTCAAGGGGACATCAAATGATCAAAATAGGTTTCCAATGGAATTTATTGTGAACAGGATGAAATTTCCTAGTGCAATAAAATTTCATAGGTGATGCATGTTATGAACATTAGGGTCAACATATATTTCCTTCACCTTAGTCTCCCATATATTAGTATTTCATCCATCCTTTTATCCCAAATTCCATAGAATTATACATTATTTTATTATATTATGTCTCAAATTATCTAAAATATGTGTTTGATGTTCTTCACGTGACCTATCATAATTCCTTCTCATAATCTATAGTGATCATGGGAAGATCCCATGCATGATTCATGATCACTCAAATTATTCTGCAGATCATACATAATGGAATCCTTACAGGATGTGAGATGATTATATCTATGAAATCTACTAAGGTACCTGGTGAGGAAGTGCATATTAATTCAAAAAGGTAAATTGCATATGAGGATACCCTACTAATATGGTTATGGGATGAGGCATGCTCTGATGTGATAACACATTAAGTTCTTGTTGGTTTTATATTTTTTCAATAACACATTAGTATGTTTTTTTCACATGTATAGTTGATACCATGATTATTTTCTTCCTTTACCATTTACTTAAATGTATTTTCTATTAAAGTTCAATCCTATTGAATTGTTTATGACAAAATGACTTATATGAATTCTTTTTACAGAATGGACAGAAGTTGGATGTATGAAACCGATCGTATCTCAAGGGATTTTCAAAACAATTTGGAGAACTTTATAGATTTTGCATTTCACAATGCTTCAGATAGTGGTCGCATACACTGCCCATGTTCCAATTATGTTGGTAGACCTTGGTTGAGTCGTGAAGAAGTCAGCTACCACATAACCAAAAATGGTTTTCAAGCAAACTACTTTGTGTGGTATCACAATGGGGAGAAAATGAAATCTCAAATTGGTGATGATCGAAATGAAAGGACTGGAATGGAGAATTTGTTAGATGATCGGTTTCCGTTTATTCGTCATCATGAAAAAGAAAGGATTTCGACTCAAGAAGACGTCGATATGAGGACAACTGATGCATCTAGTGAAAATGATGATATTGATAGGGTGAAAAAATTGAATGATGCTGCCACGACTCTAGTATATCGACAATGCGATAAAATGAAAAAGCTGGAATTTTTAATCCGATTGTTTCATAGAAAAACTATGTATGGGATTTCTAATACAGCAATCGATTACATTCTTACCCTCTTGAAGGATTTACTTCCAGATGATGCAGATATTCCCTCAAACCACTATATGTCATGGAAGTTAGTTGAAGAACTTGGATTTTCCAGAAACAAAATTCATGCTTGCCCGAAAGATTGCAGTTTATTCTGGGAAGAAACCGCTGAACGAAATGAATGTATAAAATGTGGCACATCCCGCTGGAAGTCAAAATCTGATGGAACACCATCCCGCGTTCCACAGAAAGTAATGTGGCACTTTCCATTGATCCCCAGACTCCATAATCTTTTTATGTCTGATAACATATCAATAAAAATGAGATGGCATGATACCGAGAGAAATAAGACTAATGATGAGTTGGTTCATCCTGCAGATGGATTTGCATGGTAGAGATTTGATGCTCGACATCCTGATTTTGCAGCTGACGTGCGTAATGTGAGGCTGGGTCTTTTATTCGACGGTTTTAATCCGTTTGGGAAGATTCTTACTTCGCACAGAACATGGCCAGTTTTTATACACATTTATAATCTTCCCCCATGGTTGTGTATGAAAAAATCTTTCACTTTAATGAGTATACTCATATCTGGTCCTTCTGATCTCGGCATTGATATTGATGTATACATGCAACCTTTAATAAAAGAGTTGAAACTTCTTTGGGATGTGGGTGTGCACACATACGATGCATGTTCGAAAGACATATTTCAGATGCGTGCTGCGCTTATGTGGACGATCAATGATTTTCTGGCTTATGCAATGATGTCTGGATGGAGAACGAAGGAAAAACTATCATGTCCAGTTTGTATGAAGAATACACGATCCATAAGACTGAAACATCGTTGTAGTTTCAGTTTTATGGGACATCGACGATTTTTGCCAAAGGATCATCCATATAGAATGAATCGTCGAAGATTTGATAATACTATAGAGAACGATGATCCACCTCAGCGTATGTTTGGAGCTGATGTGCTTAATGAATTGAAAGATTTCAGTTTTTCGTTCGGGAAGGGTCAAATGAAATCTGGAAAGAGAAAGAATGTTTCCACAGAAACCTGTTACAATTGGAGGAAGAGGAGTATCTTTTTTGATTTTCCTTATTGGTCAACCAATTTGCTACGTCATTGTTTAGACGTAATGCATATTGAAAAGAATATATGTGAAATGTTGCTTTTAGTTCTTCTAAATTTCAAGGGGAAGACAAAAGATGATTTACGATCACGACGTGACTTGGTGGATTGGGGCATCAGACCAGAATTGCATCCTATGCGTATCAATGAAAATAAATGGCTACTTCCATGTGCTTCTTATGTGATGACACCTACTGAAAAAAAAACAATTTCTGGAAGTATTAGAGACTATTAGAGTTCCTGATGGCTATTCAAGCAACATATCTAAACGGGTCAACAGAAGAGAGTTGAAGTTAAAATCTTTTAAGACTCATGATTATCACGTTCTACTGCATGAGTTGCTTCCAATAGTAATCCGTCATCTTTTGTCCAATAATTTAAGGGTGGGTGTTATTCGGTTGTGCCATTTGTTTAGAGATCTTTGTGCTAAGAAGTTGTCCAAGTCTTTCTTGCAAAAAATGTTGACAGATGCCCCATTAATTTTGTGTGAGTTGGAGAAAATATTTCCCCCGTCATTTTTCACATGCATGCTGCATCTGACTGTCCGTATTCCAACTGAAATACTTCTCGGAGGACCTGTTTCTTTTCATTGGATGTATCCAACTGAAATAAATATGTTCACATTAAAGTCTTATGTTCGAAACAAGAATCATCCCAAAGGTTCTATCGTTAACGGTTACTTAGCTCAAGAATGTATGGATTTCTGTTCGATGTATTTGTCTGATCATACTAGAAGAATGAACAGACCAATGAGAAATGAAGAAGAACAATATGAGAAAATTGAACCCAGTTTTCCATCACTTCCTCAAACAGGAGGAATTCCTGGATCATATACATTGAAGACATTAATCCATGAATAGCGGGAGATGGCACATCGCACAGTTTTGTTCAACTGTGATTTGTTCGATGACTATATCAGGTAACAAAATTGAATATGTATATCTTACATATATATCTATTAAACTATTCATATTTTTTTATCTACATGGAACATAAAACAATTATAAATAGAAAGCATCGTTCTTTATCTTTGAGAAGGAGAGAGACTTTGCATAGCAAAGAGTTTTCTGCTTGGTTAAAATTGAAGGTAAAAATATTACTGTTTAAATTAATTATTTCAATATTTACTTAAGTTTAACTGTCATTTATATTGTAGGTATTGAGTTTTTCTGCTGACTCTGTCTCTGAGGAAATAAGAGCTTTGGCTTTTGGTCCTAATATCGTGGTTCATGACTGTAAATCAATTGTTATCAATGGGTACAGATTTATTGTCACTGAACGATCCAAAAACATGAGAACACAACATTATGGTATTATGGTTACTACCACAACAGATTGTTATGACAGTGCATCAGATAGTAGACCGCGACTTGAAAATGTGGGTTATTATGGAGTCGTTGAGAAAATAATAATATTGGATTATTACTCTCATGGACGAGTCACAATGATGAAATGCCATTGGTTTGATTCGATGACGAGACATGGCACATTTATTGATGATTGTGGATTTCGAGTAATTAATATGACCCGCACTCTTGCTACTGAAGAACCATATGTGTTGGCATCAATGGCTAAACAAGTTTTTTATGTCAAAGATCAACTTCAACCTGAATTTGGTGTCATAGTTGAAGTAATTCCAAGACATATTTTTGATGATGCTGATGATGGAATTGACACTGTCCCTATTTCCATTGGAACCAATCCATTTATTTCTTTTGATGACTCCAATATCTCAATTGTCAGAGTTGATTGTGAACCTGAAGTTGTGGTTGGAAATATATAGAATCATTCATCCATGTTCTCAATTCTTTTGGTTTACCTCGAGTTGGGTTGTTAAGGTTGGTAATATTCATATTTATTTAGTATTGATCACAAATATGTTTTAGCTGACTTGACCGTTATGTGAATTTTCAATGTTTATTGGTTGCTGTTTTATTTGAATTGTATTTTCTAATTTGGAATTGAACTGTATTCAAACCAAATCAAACAATATTTCTAACTTGGTGAACATTACAACTTGTATGTTTTATTAAATTCATTCAAGCTCTTCTAAAACAATTGATAGCTAAATTACCAATGAATCCCCTCATTCCCTCATATATTTAGTTTTTTGGTTTAAACATTAATTTCCTTTTTCTAATTAATTACATATTTGTTTTCAAATGCAGGAAATTCAGCCAATTGAAGGGAGATGAAGAAAAAAAATGGCGGAGAACAATCGTCGGATGGAGGAGCTGGGCATTCCACCATTAGTGCCTACAGTGAGTACTTTATTTCAAATATATATATATATATATATTTACAGAATATATAATGTCATGTGATTAATTTTTTTGTAAACTTTTTTGTAGGATCCACCGTTACGTCGATAGTTATTCGACGAGGAGCCTAGTACTGGTCCTAGTACTCAGGCCGGTGGTATGAGGAGGGTTCGTACCAGAGGTGGACGTAGAGCTGCGCGTGCCCGACTAGACCCTGCCCCTCCCACTGACATTTCAGCCTTCCCACATTCTGATCCCGGTGTGTCGTTAGGGACACACAGGGTATTTAGGCCTCCCATGTTTTCGCTACCTTCTTCATCTTCTGCCCCATCATTTTCACATCCCATGATGATTCCCACTCCCCAGTCAGCATCAGGTCATACAGCTGTTCCATCTTCTTTTCCTTCTACTTCTATCTCTCCGAGATTTTATATTCCATCGTCTTCGACTCTTGTTCCACCAGAGGGTGTTCCATCAAGTTCTGTGGATCCGGCGCCACTCATTGATCAGACTAGCGTAGGTATATTTATAAAACCCTAACAAATTTTTATAGCAATATTTATTTTCATTATAACATGTTTTGATAAAATATTTGTTTTTCTTTCATGACAGATACATATACTGATAGAAGGCTGGGGCGGGGCCGTACATGCATGCGTTCAGTGTGGAACCGTCGCACACAGGTTATGGTGGAATATAATGAAGACAATCAGATGGTTGAGAAAACAAGGCAGCAATGTCGGAGTTTTCTGGCGACGCTTGCCAAATACTCCGACATCATTCCCGTCAGCCCGTTGTCGTGGAGACATTTTCCACATGAGGTCAAAGATAGAGCTTGGGCATAGATATGGGTAAAAAAATCTGTTGTATTTAATGCCATGAATTATTTTTGTATTTATATGAATTAATATTTTGATTTCAGCTTCGATTTAATTTTCCTGATGGTGAGGGTGCACGACTGGAACGTCTAAAGGATTTAGGCGAGCTTTGGAGAGCCTACAAGCATGAGCTGTATATTGGATGGCGTGCTAGAGTTGGCACTGAGTTAGAGGCGGTACCAGTCGTGGATGATTGTCCTATAGAGCAGTATCTCAGATGATTACTCATTGGACGAGTACCCAGTTTAAGGTATGAATTACATTTGAGGTATTTAAATAATAACTTTCAAGTTTTGCATTAATATTATCCTTTGCATTATCGAATTTTATTTAGGAATCATCTGGAAAAAATAAAAAAAACATTGATGCAAAAAAATACCACCATACACTAGGACGCACGACGATGCCGGATCATGAGAGGCAGCAGGTATGACAATTGTTTATAAGTTTTCTTTACGACTTATATTTTATTTTGTTTCCTCAATTATTTAATCATTTGCTAAAGTTTTTATATAACTTTTGTTTTCAATGTCATTGTAGAGGCAAGTACAAAATATTGAAGGACGTGTGCCTCGAGAAAAACTGTTTTGCTCGAGTAGACGAAAAAAGGATGGAAGTGCTGTCAACGAAGCGACTCAGCAGCAGATTGTAAGTTTTAATCTGTTGATTTTATATTTTAATATCTATTTTGTAACTTAATAATATATTTATATTTCTAACAGGATGCTTTAGAGGCCCTCGATTCCTAAGAAGCAGACAATTTTGGGCCATCTGATCACTTACATCAGGTGTTGGGAGAGGATCATTCTGGCAGAGTATGATGCCGACCTAGGATAGCCCCGACGAGGTATTGGCCTGCCTCAGGTACGAGTTGTAGTGCCACCGAGCTACAGCAAGTTAGGGCACAGGCAGAACTGGCTAAGAAAAGGGCCACAGAGACGGCAGAACAGTCTGCTAGGGAAAACAGTGCATTTATGAAATTTATTGAAGTTCTACATCTAACACTTCCAGCAGAGGCCAGCCTAGCGATTGATGAATACATGTCGTCGATACATTCTATATATGGTGCACCAGTTGGCAGTTCTAGTGGTGGTCAGGTCGATGTCCATCTTGAAGATGATGATGGCGAGGAGTCTGATGTGGAAGAGGAGGGAGATGAGGAGGGCGAGGAGGAGGGCAAAGGCGAGGAGGAGGGCGCTGTGGAGGGTGAGGACGATGGGGAGGACGATGACGAGGGTGATGATGATGATGATGATGGTGATGCTGATGCTGATGTAGGACATATTGATCCGTTACATTTTTGACTTATATTACTGAGATTTGAGGTTTAATCTATTCTAGTTGTTGGTTTTATCTAGACTCGTAGTATAGTATTGGAGTTGAGTTATTTTTATATATTGTCTGTTTTTATGGATGTTGTTGTCTTTTAGTGGTTGTGTGTTTGAGAACTCCCTGGACAACCCCCCTCATTCTTGGACCCTGGACAACCCCCCCCCTCCCCCTTGGACCCCGAACACCCCCCAAACACCCCCTGGACAGCCCCGCGGACAGCCCCCTGGACAGCCCCCCGGACAACCCCCCCACCCTCCCCCTTGGACCCCGGACAACCCCCCAAACACCCCCCAGACAGCCCCCCGGACAGCCCCCTGAACAACCCCAGACAACCCCCTGAACAACCCCTGAACAACCCCTGAACAACCCCTGAACAACCCCCTGAACAACCCCCTGACAGCCCCCTGAAAAACCCCGGACATCCCCCTGAACAACCCCCAAACACCCCCCGAACAGACCCCGCACAGCCCCCCCACCCTCCTCCTTGGTCCCCGGACAGCCCCCCGGACACCCACCGGACAGCCCCCCCGGACAGCCCCCCAGACAGCCCCTCCACCTTCCTTAATTTCATTAGCTCTGAAATGTTTCATAGCACGATCAACTAAAATCTAATCCATACTAAATATGATATAAAAATATTCTATATGAATTTCCATAAGATTTTAAGTGAAAACAAAAAGTGACATACGAAAAACTGACCAAACGCATTCCAAATGTGTTGATGCTTTAGGACAACGATCCATGGTTCATATGTGATGTGTACAAATCAACATCGCCTCAATCCGAGGCGCGGTGTGTCCGGAACAACTCAAAGTGTATGTCTTTTGTTTCAAAAGGACATCATTTTAAGTGAAAAACATCAACTGGCATACGGAAAACCGGCCAAACGCATTCGGATTGTGTTGATACTTTAAGACAACGATTCATGGGTCATTTGAGATGTATACGAGTCAACTCCGCCAAAATCTGAGATGCGGTGTGGTCGGGACCACTCTAAGTGACTTTCTTTTGTTTAAAATGGACAGTATTTTAAGTACATACAGAAAACCAACCAAACGCATTCGGTTTCTGTTGAAACTTTAGGAGAACGATCCATGGGTCATATGTGACGTGTACGAGTCAAAGCCACCTCAATCCGAGGTGCGGTGTGACCGACACCACTCAAAGTGTCTCTATTTTGTTTAAAATAGACTTCATTTTTAGTGAAAACAACAAATGACATACGGAAAACCGACCAAACGGATTCTGATTGTGTTGATACTTTAGCACAATGATCCATGGGTCATATATGACGTGTACTAGTCAACCCTGCCTCAATATGAGGTGCATTGTGGCCAGCACAAATCAAAGTGTATGTCTTTTGTTTCAAAAGGACATCATTTTAAGTGAAAAACATCAACTGGCATACGGAAAACCAACCAAACGCATTCAGTTTCTGTTGAAACTTTAGGAGAACGATACATGGGTCATATGTGACGTGTACGAGTCAACGCCACCTCAATCTGAGGCACGGTGTGGCCGACACCACTCAAAGTGTCTCTATTTTGTTTAAAATGGACTACATTTTTAGTGAAAACAACAAATGACATACGGAAAACCGACCGAAAGGATTCTGATTGTGTTGATACTTTAGAAAAATTACTCATGGATCATATGTGACGTGTACGAGTCAACCCCGCCTCAATCTGAGGCGCGGTGTGGCCGGCACAACTCAAAGTGTATGTCTTTTGTTTCAAAAGGACGTCATTTTAAGTGAAAAACATCAACTGGCATACGGAAAACCGGCCAAACGCATTCGGATTGTGTTCATACTTTAGGAAAACGATCCATGGATCATTTGAGACGTGTACGAGTCAACCCCGCCTAAATCCGAGACGCGGTGTGGCCGGTACCACTCTAATTGTGTCTCTTTTGTTTCAAACAGACAAGATTATAAGTGAAATAAACAACTGGCAGATGAAAAACTGACCAAACGCATTCGGAATCTGTTTAAATTTTAGGAAAACGATCCATGGGTCATATGTGACGTGTACGAGCCAACCCGGGCTCAATCCGAGTCACGGTGTGGTCGGGACCACTCTAAGTGACTTTCTTTTGTTTAAAATGGTCAGTATTTTAAGTACATACGGAAAACTAACCAAATGCATTCGGTTTCTGTTTAAACTTTAGGAGAACGATCCATGGGTCATATGTGACGTGTACGAGTCAATGCCACCTCAATCTGAGGCGTGGTGTGGCCGACACCACTCAAAGTGTCTCTATTTTGATTAAAATGGACTTCATTTTTAGTGAAAACAAAAAATGACATACGGAAAACCGACCGAACGGATTTTGATTGTGTTGATACTTTAGCACAATGATCCATGGGTCATATGTGATGTGTACGAGTCAACCCCGCCTCAATCCGAGGCGCGGTGTGTCCGACACAACTCAAAGTGTATGTCTTTTGTTTCAAAAGGACGCCATTTTAAGTGAAAAACATCAACTGGCATACGGAAAACCGGCTAAATGCATTCGGATTGTGTTGATACTTTAGGAAAACGATCCATGGTTCATTTGAGACGTGTATGAGTCAACCCCGCCTAAATCTGAGACGCGGTGTGGCCGGTACCACTCTAAATGTGTCTCTTTTGTTTAAAACGGAAAAGATTATAAGTGAAATAAACAACTGACAGACGAAAAACCGACCAAACGCATTCGGAATCTGTTGAAATTTTAGGACAACGATCCATGGGTCATATGTGACTTGTACGAGCCAACCCGGGCTCAATCCGAGTCACGGTGTGGTCAGGACCACTCTAAGTGACTTTCTTTTGTTTAAAATGGACAGTATTTTAAGTACATACGGAAAACCAACCAAACGCATTCGGTTTTTGTTGAAACTTTAGGAGAACGATCCATGGGTTATATGTGATGTGTACGAGTCAACTCCACCTCAATCTGAGGCATGGTGTAGCCGACACCACTCAAAGTGTCTCTATTTTGTTTAAAGTGGACTTCATTTTTAGTGAAAACAACAAATGACATACGGAAAACCGACCGAACAAATTCTGATTGTGTTGATACTTTAGCACAATTATCCATGGGTCATATGTGACGTGTACGTGTCAACCCCGCCTCAATCCGAGGTGCGGTGTGGCCGGAACAACTCAAAGTGTATGTCTTTTGTTTCAAAAAAACGTCATTTTAAGTGAAAAACATCAACTGGCATACGGAAAACCGGCCAAACGCATTCGGATTGTGTTGATACTTTAGGAAAACGATCCATGGTTCATTTGAGACGTGTACGAGTTAACCTCGCCTAAATCTGAGATGCGGTGTGGCCGGTACCACTCTAATTGTGTCTCTTTTGTTTCAAACGGACAAGATTATAAGTGAAATAAACAACTGGCAGACGAAAAACCGACCAAATGCATTCGGAATCTGTTGAAATTTTAGGAAAACTATCCATGGGTCATATGTGACGTGTACGAGCCAACCCGGGCTCAATCAGAGTCACGGTGTGGTCGAGACCACTCTAGGTGACTTTCTTTTGTTTAAAATGGATAGTATTTTAAGTACATACGGAAAACCGACCAAACTCATTCAGTTTCTGTTGAAACTTTAGGAGAACGATCCATGAGTCATATGTGAAGTTTAAGAGTCAAATCCATCTCAATCCGAGGCGCGGTGTGGCCGACACCACTCAAAGTGTCTCTATTTTGTTTAAAATGGACTTCATTTTTAGTGAAAACAAAAAATGACATACGGAAAACTGACCGAACGGATTCTGATTGTGTTGATACTTTAGCACAATGATCCATGGGTCATATGTGACATGTACGAGTCAACCTCGCCTCAATCCGAGGCGCGGTGTGGCTGGCACAACTCAAAGTGTATGTCTTTTGTTTCAAAAGTACGCCATTTTAAGTGAAAAACATCAACTGGCATACGGAAAACTGGACAAACGCATTCGTATTGTGTTGATACTTTAGGACAACGATCCATGGTTCATTTGAGACGTTTAAGATTCAACCCCTCCTAAATCCGAGATGCGGTGTGTCCGGTACCACTCTAAATGTGTCTCTTTTGTTTAAAACGGAAAAGATTATAAGTGAAATAAACAACTGACAGACGAAAAACCGACCAAACACATTTGGAATCTATTGAAATTTTAGGAAAACGATCCATGGGTCATATGTGACGTGTACGAGCCAACCCCGGCTCAATCCGAGTCACGGTGTGGTCAGGACCACTCTAAGTGACTTTCTTTTGTTTAAAATGGATAGTATTTTAAGTACATACGGAAAACCAACCAAACGCATCCGGTTTCTGTTGAAACTTTAGGAGAACGATCCATGGGTCATATGTGACGTGTACGAGTCAACGCCACCTCAATCCGAGGCTCGGTGTGGCCGACACCACTCAAAGTGTCTCTATTTTGTTTAAAATGGACTTCATTTTTAGTGAAAACAACAAATGACATACGGAAAACCGACCAAACGGATTCTGATTGTGTTGATACTTTAGAAAAATTATCCATGGGTCATATGTGACGTGTACGAGTCAACCCCACCTCAATTCGAGGCGTGGTGTGGCCGGCACAACTCAAAGTGTATGTCTTTTGTTTCAAAAGGACGTCATTTTAAGTGAAAAACATCAACTAACATACGGAAAACTGACCAAACGCATTAGGATTGTGTTGATACTTTAGGACAAAGATTCATGGGTCATTTGAGACGTGTACGAGTCAGCCCCGTCTAAATCCGAAACGTGATGTGGCCGGTCCCACTCTAACTGTGTCTCTATTGTTTAAAAGGGACAAGATTATAAGTGAAATAAACAACTGACATACGAAAAACTGACCAAACGCATTCAGAATCTGTTGAAATTTTAGGACAACGATCCATGGGTCATATTTTACATGTAAGAGTCAACCGCGCCTCAATCCGAGTCGCGGTTTGTCCAAGACCACTCTAAGTGTATCTATTTTCTTTAAAATGGACTACATTTTAAATACATACGGAAAACCAACAAAACGCATTCTGATTGTGTTTATATTTTAGAACAACAATGCATGGGTCATGTGTGATGTGTACGAGTCAACCCCGTGTCAATCCGAGGCGTGGTGTGGCCGGCACCATTCAAAGTGTCTCTCTTTTATTTAAAAAACACTTCATTTTAAGTGAAAACAACAACTGGCATACGGAAAACTGACCAAACGATTTCAGAATATGTTGATACTTTAGGAAAATGGTCAATGAGTCATTTGTGACGTGTACGAGTTAACCTCACCTCAATCCGAGGCACGTTGTGATTGGTATCATTCCAGGTGTATGTATTTTGTTTAAAATGTATATGATTTCGAGTAAAAATATATGGTGTACAAAAAACCAATCAAATTATGAATTGAATTCCGGATTCCACATACGATTGTCATCTAAATTTTAAATTTAATTCTAAATGAATTATGTATGTTTCTAATTATGTTATGAATTATAATTTAATTATGTATGAGTATATTTCCAGGATGCATTATATGTGTTGGTTGGTTGGTTTGCATTATTTAAATGTGTTGGTTTGTTCTCTATATGTATGCATTGTATATGTATTACAGTTACAATAATTGGATTGAAAATTGAATTGAAAATGAAAATTGAATTGAAAATGAGCCCAAAACAGACCTGCTGTGCAAATTGCAGGCTGCTGTGCAATTTGCACAGCAAAGCCTATGCCAACGGTTTCAAACCGTTGGCATAGCCCATATGGAGCTGTTTTTACCAACGGTTCATTAAACTGTTGGTAAAAACAGACTATCCCAACGGTTCAAACCGTTGGGATAGCTTTTGGAATTGATGTTTTTACCAACGGTTGGTAGAACCGTTGGGAAAGAAAATATACATGGGATTCCCCAACGGGCCAAACCGTTGGGAAAGGATTTTCCCAACGGGCCAAACCGTTGGGAAAGGATTTTCCCGACGGTTTGGAACAACCGTTGGGGTAGGTTGATTTTTTCTAACCTATCCCAACGGTTCCTTGTAAACTGTTGGGAAAAGCCTTTCCCAACGGCTTACTTCCTCACGGTTGGCAGAACCGTTGGTATAACATATACCAACGGTTCTGCAGCCTTTTCCAACAGTTCAGAACCGTTGGGAAAGGATGGATTTCCAGTAGTGAGAATATATAATGTCATGTGATTAATTTTTTGTAAACATTTTTTTAGGATCCACCTATACGTCGACAGTTATTCGACGAGGAGCCTAGTACTGGTCCTAGTACTTAGGCCGGTGGTACGAGTAGGGTTCATACCAAAGGTGGACGATCAGCTGCGCGTGCCCGACTAGACCCTGCCCCTCCCACTGACATGTCATCATTCCCACATTCTGATCCTGGTGTGTCGTTAGGGACACATGGGATATTTAGGCCTCCCATGTTTTCACTACCTTCTGCATCTTTTTCCCCATCATTTTCACATCCCATGATGATTCCCACTCCCCAGTCATAATCCAGTCATACTGCTGTCCCATCTTCTTTTCCTTATACTTCTATCTCTCTGAGCTTCTATATTCCATCGTCTTCGACTCCTGTTCCACCACAGGGTGTTCCATCAGTTTCTATGGATCCGGCGGCGCTCAGCGATCAGACTGGCGCATGTATATTTATAAAACCCTAACATATTTTTATAGCAATATTTATTTTCATTATAACATGTTTTGATAAAATATTTTTTTCCTTCATGACAGATGCATTAAATTATAGGAGGTGGGGGCGGGGGCGTACATGCATGTGTTCGGTGTGGAACCGCCACACACATTTTATGGTGGATTACAATGAAGACAACCAAATGGTTGAGAAATCAGGGCAGCAATGTCGGAGTTTTTTGGTGATGCTTGCAAAATACTCCGACATCATTCCCGTCAGCCCACTGTCGTGGAGAAATTTTCCACATGAGGTCAAGGATAAAGATTGGGCAGAGATATGGGTAAAAAATATGTTGTATTTAATGCCATGAATTATTTTTGTATTTATATAAATTAATATTTTGATGTCAGCTTCGATTTAATTTTCCCGAGGGTGAGGTTGCTCGAGCGGAACGTCTAAAGGATTTAGGCGAGCATTGGAGAGCCTACAAGCCTGATTTTTATATTGGCAGGCATTCTAGAGTTGGCACTGAGTTAGAGGCGGTACCGGTCATGGATGATTGTCATATAGAGCATTATCATCAGATGATTACTCATTGGACGAGTTCCCAGTTTAAGGTATGAATTACATTTGAGGTATTTAAATTATAACTTTCATGATTTTCATTAATATTATCCTTTGAATTGTCTAATTTTATTTAGGAATCATCTGGAAAAAAAACATTGATGCAAAAAAATACCTCCGCACACTAGGACGTATGACTATGTCGGATCATGAGAGGAAGCATGTATGACAATTTTTTATAAGTTTTCTTTACGACTTACATTTTCTTTTGTTTTCTAAATTATTTAATAATTTGCTATAGTTTTCATATAACATTAGTTTTCAATGTCACTGTAGAGGCAAATACAGAATATTGAAGGACGTGTGCCTTGAGAAAAATTGTTTTGCTTGAGTAGAGGGAAAAAGGATGGAAGTGTCATCAACGAAGCGACTCAGCAGTAGATTGTATGTTTTAATCTGTTGATTTTATATTTTAATCTCTATTTTGTAACTTAATAATATATTTATATTTCTAACATGTTTCTTTAAAGGCCCTCGATTCCCAAGAACCAAACAATTTTGGGCCAACAGGTCACTTACATCTGGTGTTGGGAGAGGAGCATCCTGGCAGAGTACGATGCCGACCTAGGATAGCCCCGACGAGGTATTGGCCCTTATCAGGTACGAGTTGTAGTGCCACCGAGCTGTAGAAAGTTACAGAACAGGCAGAACAGGCTGAGAAAAGGGCCACAGAGATTTCAGAATATTCTGCTATGGAAAAAAGTGTGTTTATGAAATTTATTTAAATTCTACATTCAACACTTCCAGCAGAGGCCAGCCCAGCTTTTGATGAATATATCTCGTCGATATGTTCAATATATGGTGCACCAAGTGGCAGTTCTAGTGGTGATAAGGATGATGTACATATTGATGATGATGATGATGGTGAGGAGTCTGATGCGGAAGAGGAGGGAGAGGCGGAGGGTGAGGCGGGTGGTGAGGGCGAGGAGGAGGGCGAGGGCGAGGAGGAGGGCGTTGAGGATGGCAAGGACAATGATGGGAATGAGGAAAAGCGGGATGATGATGGTGATGATAGTGATTGTGATGTGGGACAAATTTATCCATTACATTTTTGACTAATATTACTAAGATTTGATATTTTATCTATTCTATTTGTTGGTTTTATCTAGACTCGTAGTATAGTATTGGAGTTGAGTTATTTTTATATATTATCTGTTTTTGTGGATGTTGTTGTCTTTTAGTGGTTGTTTGTTTGGGAACCCCCCCCCCCTCCTTCCTGAACCCTGGAAAACCCCCCACCATCCTCCTTGGACCCCGAACACCCCCCAGACAGCCCCCTGAACAGCCCCCCCACCCTCCTCCCTGGACCCCGGACAGCCCCCCGGATAGCCCCCCAGTCAGCCCCCTGGACAGCCCCCCACCCTCCTCCTTGGACCCTGTACAACCCCATGAACACCCCCCAGACACCCCCCCCCCCTGCACAGCCCCCACCCTCTTCCTTGGTCCCCAGACAGCCCCCCGGACACCCCCCAGACAGCCCCCCGGACGGTCCCCCTGGATAGCCACCCCACCCTCCTTGATTTATTTTACTTTTAGGAAATCTATAATATATATTTTATTTATTTTCATCATGATAATAAATGTAAATCACATTTACACATCTAATCAATATCATAGATTCTAGGTATGTTATAAAAGGGGTGTATTCATTGGGCATGACATTGTTAGCTCTGAAATGATTCATAGCATGATAAACTAAAATCTAATCCATACTAAGAATGATATAAAAATATTCTATATGAATGTCCACAAGATTTTAAGTAAATACCATTCCACTAATAGACAATTGAGGATTCTCATAAATCATGTTTACCTTAATATTTCCACAAGGATTTTTAGTAAAAGTTTTATCTTCTATTAATTTTCTGATATTATCATTTTAAGTACACATGGAAAATTGACCAAAAATATTAGGTTTCCATTGAAACTTTAGGATAATTATCCATGGGTCATATGTGATGTGTACTAATCAACCCCGCCTCAATCTGAGACGTGGTGTGGTCGGCACCACTCAAAGTGTCTGTCTTTTGTTTCAAAATGATGTCATTTTAAGGGAAAAACATCAACTGGCATACGAAAAACTGACCAAACACATTCGGATTGTGTTGATACATTAGCACAACGACCCATGGGTCATATGTGACGTGTATGAGTCAACCCTGCCTCAATCTGAGGCGTGGTGTGGCCGACACCATTCACAGTGTCTCTCTTTTGTTTAAAATGGACAGGATTATAAGTGAAAAGAACAACTGACATACGAAAAACCAACCGAACGCATTCAAAATGTGTTGATGCTTTAGTAAAACGATCCATGGGTCATATGTGATGTGTACGAGTCAACCCCACCTTAATTCGAGGCACGGTGTGGCCGGGATCACTCTAAGTGGATCTCTTTTGTTTAAAATGGACAACATTTTAAGTACATACAGAAAACCAACCAAACACATTTGGTTTCCGTTGAAACTTTAGGAGAACAATTCATGGGTCATATGTGACATGTAAGACTCAACCCCGCCTCAATATGAGATGTGGTGTGGCTGGCACCACTCAAAGTTTCTGTCTTTTGTTTAAAAAGGACAGCATTTTTAGTGAAAAACATCAACTGACATATGGAAAACTGGCCAAACTAATTAGGATTGTATTGATAATTTATAAAAAAGATCCATGGGTCATATTTGATGTGTACGATGTTGGGCGGAGAAAGAGAAGGAAGTGATGGCAAGAGGGGGGGTGAATTGCCTTTTAAAAATTAATTAACAATTTAAAATCAAAGTAAAGAATGCAGCGGAAATAAAAGAGGCAAGACACAAAGCTTGATAACGGAGTTCAGCTTAAACCCATGCCTACGTCTCCGCTCCCAACTCAACCATTGAGAGATTTACTACCGCTTTCTTTTTAATGGTTTTAGTAAGAAACCCACTAGACTTTAAGGTTAGTCTAGAACCTATTACAGCTTGCTTTTATTGGTTGAGCAAGAACCCACTAGCCTTCTTACAGGTGAAGGCTAGCTCACCTATGTCTCAATCCTTTTAAAGGAAAGGCTTGACCAACCTCTTCACACCTTGAAGGTGGTGTGAAAACCCAAATGGAAGAATGAAGGAAAGAGATGGGGTTTGTAGGCACAAACCCAAATTGATGCTCAAAATAAATAAAACAATGAAAAACCGTAATGGGGAAGTCTTGGGCACCAAAGGATTGATGGAGTTGATGAAGAGCTCTCCAAAGCTTCTTTGGTGATGCTCCTTGGATGTGGAAGTGTGATGGAGCAAGTGAGGTTCCTTGGAAGGAATGCGCCGGAGGTTCGCCAAATGATGTAAAATGTGTCCCGTGGGCTTCCGTATGTTTCGCTAGTGTTCTGGGGCTTCCTAGTCCTTTATTTATAGAGGGGAACCCTCAAAAGGCCTTTGGGAGGCTTCGGAGCCGTTGGAGAGGCCTTCGGAGCCGTTGGGAGTCAAGTGGACAAGCCTGGTCAAAGCCCAACGGCTAGTTTGACTGGCTCCACCGGCTGACCGGTGCTTGGCCACCGGTTGGCCGCTGCTTTGAAAATGGGAGAGGGCTCGGGCTCAGGCACCACCGGTTGGCCGGTGAGGAGGCCACCGGTTGGCCGGTGCTGAGGCAGTGGCTGACACTGTTCTGGCTGGGTGCCACCGGCTGGCCGGTGCTGAGGCCACCGGTTGGCCGGTGCTGAGGCAGTGGCTCAGCCTTCTGTCTGGGTTCCACCGGCTGGCCGGTGCGGAGACACCGGTTGGCCGGTGGTCTGGACAGAGGGATGCCTTCTGTCCAGGCCTCCATCGGCTGGCCGGTGGTGAAGCCACCGGTTGGCCGGTGGACATGAAAACAGTCCACTTTTCTTCCTTTGCCACTTCTTGCTCATGAAATCATGCCTATTAACAAAAACACTTGAAAACAAGATTAGATAAAAAGGAGGGTGATTGTGATCATGAAAATTAAACCACGAGGGGTACGAGAGGTACAACAATCTCCCCCTATTTTGATGATCACAATCACCAAAATAAGCAATGTAAAAGATTGAAAAGAGAGGCATGCTTTAAAAGATTTTTCCCCCAATCAACCAAGAATTTCTCCCCCTTTGTGATTATCAAAATAGCACGGGGCATAAAACTTGATTGAGGGAAACGTTTTGAAAAACTAGATAAAATTTTAAACCAATTGAATTTTTTGAAATTTGAATTGAAAGTTTTGAATTGGAAGATTTTTGAATTGAAGATTTTGAATTGAAGATTTTGAATTGAAGATTTTGAATTGAAAGTTTTGAATTGAAAGTTTTGAATTGAGAATTTTGAATTGACAGTTTAGAATCGAAAATTTTTAATTGAAAGTTTTGAATTGAAAAATGCAAAAAATCTTAAACAATCCTAACTCCCCCTAAATAAAAACAAAAAATCACCGGGGAGAAGTTTTTGGAACCGAGACAAATTTTGGTCCGGTGAGACTCGCTAAAAGGGATTTTTCAATCCATACTTGTCTCGTGGCGGGTCTTCTACTATAAAATTCATCATTAAATAAAATGGTTTTGGGCCTACCATACCGGGCATTTTTGCAATCGCACTCATAAATTAAGTGCCCGGGTTTTTTGCAATAATTACAAAATTTAAATTGGGAGCTCCCCCTTACAAAAATAGTTGGAGCATGGGAAGAGGAAGCTTTCTTGGAATAGCCAAGCCCTTCGGTGGTTCTAGATATGCGTTGGGAACCAAGGAGTTTGGTCAAATTTCGTTCCCCTTGGGTGAACTTAGCAAGAGATTCCCTTAAATCTTTGATTGTTTATTCCATAGAATCAACATCGGGAAGTTTTTGGACTTTGAGGGACAACTCTTCCTTTTCTTTGAGAAGTTGTTCCTTTTCGGAAGAGAGTTTTTTGAAATTCTTTTTTAAAGCAACAAATTTGGAAGAAAGTTCGTGAAAACCTTCCTCCAATTGATCTCTAGCATATTGGAGATCCTCATAGGATAGATGATTAAAAGAATTTGAAGAACAAGAGGAAGAGGAGTCGGAAGAAGTTACCTCATGAAATGCCATTAGACATTTGTTACCGTTGTCGCTTGAGGAGGAGGAGGAGGAGGATGTGGAGCTATCACTCTATGTGGCCTTGAAATCCTTTTTCTTTTCCTTTTGCTTGGCCTTTTTCTTATTGAGTGGAAAATCGGGCTTGTAATGGCCTTTCTTGCCACACCCATAGCATGTTACCTCGGGCTCGGATTTCTCGTCGTGTTTTTCCTTTCGAGCCTTGCAGGATTTCTTCTTTTTGTGCTTCTTCATGAATTTGTGCATCTTGCGGGCAAGATTCTCCATTACGGAATCGCCGCTTGAAGAGGAAGATGATGAGGAGGAGGAGCTTTCTTATTGTTGAACTTTGAAGGCGATGTTCTTTGGAGTTTTGATCGGTTTTCCTTACTTTTCAGCTTGTCTCCTCATGGTGATCTCATAGGTCATGAGGGATCCGATGAGCTCTTCGACCGACATGTTCTTGATGTCTTTTGCTTCTTGGATTGTCGTGACTTTTGGTGCCCATGAGCTTGGTAAGATCCAAAGGATCTTGTTGACCATCGTTTCTGCAGAAACATCATCACCAAGGGACTTTCTCCCATTGCAAACATCAGTAAAATGAGTAAACATTTCAGTAATATTTTCAGATGGATGCATGGTAAAAGACTCAAAATCTTGACGGTACATGTCCAATCGAGTATCCTTCACTTTGTTGGTCCCCTCATGGGTAACCTCCAAAAGTTTCCAGATTTCATGAGATGAGGTGCATGTGGAAACTCGATTGAACTCATTACGATCAAGGCTGCAATGTAGAGCGTTCATGGCTTTGCCATCAAGATCGAAATTTTTAATATCGGCTTGGGTCCATTTGGATTCATCGGGAGAAGAGAGAGTGTAACCATGCATGAAAATTTTATAAATAGGATAACCTATGCTCCTAAGAAAAGTGGTCATGCGGGTTTTCCAATAGTTATAGTCGGTTCCATCAAAAAATGGAGCACGACCCAAAGAATAGCCTTCGGGGGCGAAAGAGGTTGAAGCCATCACAATGGATCTTGAATTTGAAACCGGTTAGGGTATTACTCAAAATTTCCCTTTGATACCAATTGTTGGGCGGAGAAAGAGAAGGAAGTGATGGCAAGAGGGGGGGTGAATTGCCTTTTAAAAATTAATTAACAATTTAAAATCAAAGTAAAGAATGCAGCGGAAATTAAAGAGGCAAGACACAAAGCTTGATAACGGAGTTCGGCTTAAACCCAAGCCTACGTCTCCGCTCCCAACTCAACCGTTGAGAGATTTACTACCGCTTGCTTTTTAATGGTTTTAGCAAGAAACCCACTAGACTTTAAGGTTAGTCTAGAACCTATTACAGCTTGCTTTTATTGGTTGAGCAAGAACCCACTAGACTTCTTACAGGTGAAGGCCAGCTCACCTATGTCTCAAGCCTTTTAAAGGAAAGGCTTGACCAACCTCTTCACACCTTGAAGGTGGTGTGAAAACCCAAATGGAAGAATGAAGGAAAGAGATGGGGTTTGTAGGCACAAACCCAAATTGATGCTCAAAATAAATAAAACAATGAAAAACTGTAATGGGGAAGTCTTGGGCGCCAAAGGATTGATGGAGTTGATGAAGAGCGCTCCCAAGCTTCTTTGGTGATGCTCCTTGGATGTGGAAGTGTGATGGAGCAAGTGAGGTTCCTTGGAAGGAATGCGCCGGAGGTTCGCCAAATGATGTAAAATGTGTCCCGTGGGCTTCCGTATGTTTCGCTAGTGTTCTGGGGCTTCCTAGTCCTTTATTTATAGAGGGGGAACCCTAAAAAGGCCTTTGGGAGGCTTCGGAGCCGTTGGAGAGGCCTTCGGAGCCGTTGGGAGTCAAGTGGACAAGCCTGGTCAAAGCCCAACGGCTAGTTTGACTGGCTCCACCGGCTGACCAGTGCTTGGACACCGGTTGGCCGCTGCTTTGAAAATGGGAGAGGGCTCGGGCTCAGGCACCACCGGCTGGCCGGTGAGGAGGCCACCGGTCAGCCGGTGCTGAGGCCACCGGTTGGCCGGTGCTGAGGCAGTGGATCAGCCTTCTGTCTGGGTTCCACCGGCTGGCCGGTGCGGAGACACCAGTTGGCTGGTGTTCTGGACAGAGGGATGCCTTCTGTCCAGGCCTCCATCGTCTGGCCGGTGGTGAATCCACCGGTTGGCCGGTGGACATGAAAACAGTCCACTTTTCTTCCTTTGCCACTTCTTGCTCCTGAAATCATGCCTATTAACAAAAACACTTGAAAACAAGATTAGATAAAAAGGAGGGTGATTGTGATCATGAAAATTAAACCATGAGGGGTACGAGAGGTACAACATACGAGTCAACCCCACCTCAATATGAGGCGCAGTGTGGCCGACACCATTCACAGTGTCTCTCTTTTGTTTAAAATGAACAGGATTATAAGTGAAATGAAAAACTGATATACGAAAAACCGACCAAACGCATTCGAAATATGTTTATGAGTTAGGAAAACGATCCATGGGTCATATGTGATGTGTACGAGTCAACCTAGGCTCAATACAAGGCACGGTGAGGCCGGGATCACTCTAAGTAGCTCCCTTTTGTTTAAAATTGACAACATTTTAAGTACATACGAAAAACTGACCAAACGCATTCGGTTTCCATTGAAACTTTAGGAGAATGATCCATTGGGTCATATATGACGTGTAAAAATAAATCTATCCTCAATCTGAGACGCGGTGTGGCTGGCACCACTCAAAGTGTCTATCTTTTGTTTCAAAAGGACGTCATTTTATGTGAAAAACATCAACTGACATACGTAAAACCGACCAAACGCATTCGGATTATGTCGATACTTTATCAAAACTATCCATGGGTCATATGTGACGTGTACGAGTCAACCCAACCTCAATCTGAGGCGCGATGTGGCCGACCCCATTCACAGTGTCTCTCTTTTGGTAAAAATGGACAGGATTATAAGTGAAAAGAACAACCGACATACAAAAAACTGACAAAACACATTCGAAATGTGTTGATGCTTTAGGAAAATGATCCATGGGTCATATGTGATGTGTACGAGTCAACCCAGGCTTAATCTGAGGCATGGTGTGGCCAGGATCACTCTAAGTGTCTCCCTTTTGTTAAAAATGGACAACATTTTAAGTACATACATAAAATCGACCAAACGCATTCGGTTTCCTTTGAAACTTTAGGAGAACGATCCATAGGTCATATGTGATGTGTATGAATCAACCCCACCTAAATATGAGATGTGGTGTGGCCAAAACCACTCAAAGTGTCTATCTTTTGTTTCAAAAAGATGTCATTTTAAGTGAAAAACATCAACTGGCATACGGAAAACCGACCAAACACCTTCTGATTGTGTTGATACTTTATCACAATGATACATGGGTCATATGTGACATGTACGAGTCAACCCCGCCTCAATCTGAGGCACGGTGTGGCCGACACCATTCATAGTGTCTCTCTTTTGTTTAAAAATTGACAGGATTATAAGTGAAAGGAACAACTGACATACGGAAAGCCGACCAAACGCATTTGAAATGTGTTGATGCTTTAGGACAACAATAAATGGGTCATATGTGACGTTTAAAATTCAACCCCGCCTTAATCCGAGGCATGGTGTGGCCAGGATCACTCTAAGTGGCTCTCTTTTATTTAAAACGGACAACATTTTAAGTACATATGAAAAACTAACCAAACGCATTTGGTTTCCATTGAAAATTTAGGAGAACAATCCATGGGTCATATGTGACGTGTATGACTTAACCCCGCCTCAATATAAGACATGGTGTGGACGGCACCACTCAAAGTGTCTGTATTTTATTTCAAAAGGACGTCATTTTAAGTGAAAAACATCAACTGGCATATGGAAAACCGACCAAACGCATTTGGATTGTGTCGATACATTAGAAAAATGATCCATGGGTCATATGTGACATGTACGAGTCAACATCACCTTAATCCAAGGCGCGGTGTAGCCAACACCATTCACAATGTCTCTCTTTTGTTTAAAATGGACATGATTATAAGTGAAAAGAACAACTGACATATGGAAAACTGACCAAACGCATTAGAAATGTGTTGATGCTTTAGGAAAACAATCCATGGGTCATATGTGACATGTACGAGTCAACCCCGCCTTAATATGAGGCACGGTGTGGCCGGAATCACTCTAAGTGGCTCTCTTTTGTTTAAAATGGACAACATTTTAAGTAGATGCAGAAAACTGACCAAACAGATTCTGATTGTATTGATACATTAGAACAACGATCCATGGGTCATATGTGACATGTACGAGTCAAAAATTCCACAATTCGAGGCGCGGTGTTGCCGACACCATTCATAGTGTCTCTCTTTTGTTTAAAATGGACAGGATTATAAGTGAAAAGAACAACTGACATACAAAAAACTGAGTAAACGCATTTTAAATGTGTTGATGCTTTAGGAAAACAATACATGGGTCATATGATACATGTAAAAGTCAACTCTTCCTCAATCCGAGGTACGTTGTGGCCGACTCCATTCACAGTGTCTCTCTTTTGTTTAAAATGGATAGGATTATAAGTGAAAAGAACAAATGACATACGGAAAACCGACCAAACGCATTCAAAATGTTTTGATGATTTAGGTAAACGATCCATGGGTAATATGTGACATGTACGAGTCATCCCAGGCTCAATTAGAGGCACGATGTGGCCGTTATCACTCTAAGTGGCTTCCTTTTGTTTAAAATGGACAACATTTTAAGTACATACAGAAAAATGACCAAACGCATTAGGTTTCTGTTGAAACTTTAGGAGAATGATACATGGGTCATATATGACATGTACGAATCAACCTTGCCTCATTCTGAGTTGCGGTGTGGCTGAAACCACTCAAAGTGTCTGTCTTTTGTTTCATAAGGACATCATTTTAAGTAAAAAACATCAACTGGCATACGGAAAACCGACCAAACACATTCGGATTGTGTTGATACTTTAGAAAAATGATCCATGGGTCATATGTGACGTTTACGAGTCAACCCTGCTTCAATCTAAGGCGTGGTGTGGCTGAAACCATTCACAATGTCTCTCTTTTGTTTAAAATGGGCAGGATTATAAGTGAAAAGAACAACTGGCATACGAAAAACTGACCAAACGCATTCAAAATGTGTTTATGCTTTAGGAAAACGTTCCATGGGTCATATGTGATGTGTAGGAGTCAACCTGGGCTCAATCTGAGGCATGGTTTGACCGAGATCACTCTAAGTGGCTCCCTTTTGTTTAAAATGGACAGCATTTTAAGTACATATGGAAAACCAACCAAACACATTAGGTTTCTATTGAAACTTTAGGAGAATGATCCATGGGTCATATGTGATGTTTAAGAATCAACACAAACTCAATCTGAGACATGGTGTGGCAGGAACCACTCAAAGTGTCTGACTTTTGTTTCAAAAGGACGTCATTTTAAGTGAAAAAACATCAACTGGCATATAGAAAACCGACCAAACGCATTAGGATTGTGTCGATAATTTAGCACAGTGATCCATGGATCATATGTGAAGTTTAAAAGTCAACCCCTCCTCAATAAGAGGTACGGTGTGGCCGACACCATTCATAGTGTCTCTTTTTTGTTTAAAATGGATAGGATTATAAGTGAAAAGAACAAATGACATATAGAAAACCGACCAAACGCATTCTAAATGTGTTAATACTTTAGGAAAATGATCCATGGGTCATATGTGACATGTACGAGTCAACCCCACCTTAATCCAAGGCACGGTGTGGCCAGGATCACTCTATGTGGCTCTCTTTTGTTTAAAATGGACAACATTTTAAGTACATGTGGAAAACCGACCAAACGCATTCCATTTCCATTGAAACATTAGGAAAACGATCCATGGGTCATATGTGACGTGTAAGACTCAAACCAGCCTCAATCTGAGATGTGGTGTGGCTGGAACCACTCAAAGTTTCTGTTTTTTGTTTCAAAAGGATGTCATTTTAAGTGAAAAACATCAACTGGCATACGGAAAACCGATAAAATGCTTTCGAAATATGTTGATACTTTAGGACAATGATCGATGGGTCATTTTTGACGTTTACGAGTTAACCATGCCTCAATATGAGGCACGGTGTGGCTGGTATCACTCCAGGTGTATGTATTTTGTTTAAAATGGACATCATTTCAGGTAAAAATATATGGTATACGAAAAACCGATCAAATTATGAATTGAATTACGGATTCCACATATAATTGTCATCTAAATATTAAATTGAATTTTAAATGAATTATGTATGTTTATAAATATGTTATGAATTCTAATTTAATTATGGATGTGTATAGCTCCCGGATGCATTATATGTTAAATGTGTATGAATTTGTTCTCTATATGTATGTGTTAGTTGGTTATTGTAGGTAAAATAATTGTATATGTATGTGTTAGTTTATTGCAGGTACAATAATTGGATTGAAAATGAGAGGGAATGCACAAAATGAGACATGCTAGGAAAATTGTAGAGTTGATGTGCAAATTGTAGGCTGTTGTGAAATTTGCACAGCATAGGATATGCCAACGGTTTCAAACCGTTGGCATAGAATCAGTGAGTTTTTTTTACCAACGGTTATATAAACCGTTGGTAAAAAAACCTTTCCCAATGGTTTAGAAACTGTTGGGAAAGAGGAGAGTGCTTGGGATTTCCCAACGGTTTAAGCCAAACTGTTGGGAAAAACTTTCTCAATGGTTTGGCAGAACCGTTGGGATAGGTTAATTTTTCCCCACCCTATCTCAACAGTTCGCTGTAAACCGTTGGGAAAATCATTCCCAACGGCTTACTTCCCTACAGTTTGCAGAACCATTAGTATAACATATACCAACAATTCTGAAGCCTTTCTCAATGGTTTAGAACCTTTGGCAAAGACTGTATTTCCAGTAGTGCTAATAGAAATAGTACCAGTAACTAGTGCTGAACCGCCCTGGCCCACACCACTAGCTTCCCGTAGGTTCCTCTCTGAAATCAGCGCCTGGTTCACAATAGCATGTACTGAAGGAAACCTGAAAACATTCACCAGTGCTTGGATTTCATAACGAAGACCATCCTCAAAGCGCCTGGCCCTCAACGTCTCATCACCCACCAAAACGGGTGAAAAATGCTGAAGCTCAGTAAAACAAGCAGAACAGTCCATCACCGACATAGTGCCCTGCTGCAGATTCATGAACTCTCGAGCTCTATCTTCCCTCATCGTATCTGGGAAAAAGAAGTCATAGAAGAATGCCTGAAAATCTTCCCATGCCATGTCTCTGTAATGTTCTGACTGGGTGGTAACATCCCACCACCTCTTGGAGGAATCACGCAGCATATACATCGCGAGCTTGACCCTCCACCCTGGAGGCATCTCAAGATGCTCGAAAATAGTCTGCATCGACCCCAGCCAGGACTCCACAGCCTGTGGTTCGTCATCCCCTGAAAAAGTAGGTGGATGCTGCTACTGGAAGATACGTGTCAGCTCAGTCATAGATGGAGCAGCCTGCGGTGCTCCCTGAAAGGTCTGCATGAACTGCATAAAGCCTTCATGGAATTGTGCCTCTGCGCCTATGTCCGGTATAACAGCTGGTGCCTCATCTGGCTCTGCTGGAGGGTCTATTGGTAGCCCATGGCCCACCATATCTAGAGTATACTTGTCTCCGCTATCCTGGAGAACAACGCTCATTCGTCTAGGCAGCATGACACTAAAAGGTCAAAAACATGCCTCAGATTCAATATTATCAAGACTGAAAGCAAAGGAACCATAAAGGGAACAAGAGGGAGAAGGCATTTCAAGATTTTCGAAACAAGACTACACGGCGTGTACCTGACTTCTCTTCCCCTGGTTGGGTCCTTCTACACGGCTAAGCCACACGGATCCCATTGAACAAAAATTACACAGCGTGTATAATATCTACACGGAATGTATGGCGTTATTTTCAAACTTCCCGTGTCGTTTGTGACACAGCCGACTACTCAGCTTGCAACTACACGACGTGTAACACCCGCACACGGCATGTACACCACCCTGTTTCCCAGCAACACGGCTAAGTCCACGTGGTCTGTCCTCGGACAAGACTACACGGCGTGTCCCAGAGGTACACGACATGCTCAAGGAGAGGTGACACCGACCCGTGTTGTTAGTTACACGGCCGAGTCCCCAGGTCACACTACATGGCATGTTCATCATTGACACGGTGTGTTCTATACGGGAGTTCACCGACCCGTATTGTTAGTTACACAGCCGGACTTCGAGTCAACACTACACGACATGTACATTTGGTACACGGCATGTTTCCCCCAAACATTCTCTACCCCATGTCGCCACCCACACAGTTTGTGGCACGGGAAGAGACTACACGGCGTGTACTCTGGGTACACGACATTTACTTAAAAAGTTTATTTTTTTCCCGAATAGAAGGCCATACACAGTGTGTTTAAAGATACTACACGGCGTTTATATTGGGTTTCCGGAGAGTATGCCTCAGAAACTTCCCTAGAACCCAGAAAATACCAAAAAACAACACCTAGGTGTCAAATTCCGACCCGTGAGGGCCCATACTCCCCACAAATCAAAGTTTGACATCTTATCTATGTTATAACAAAATAAACAGTCAATGAGACACCAAAATCCAGTCAATGAGGGCCCATACTCCCCAAAGACCAAATTTTTGCGTTCATTCTATTAAATAGTCTCAAATAAAAATACCTTATCACGCAGCAGGTATTTTATCAAAGCAGCTATCACAACAACATGTTTTACTAGCACAACAACTATCACAACAACATGTGATGTCTAACGCACCTAATGGAATGGGAACTATGCATGGCATGTGATTTCTAGCATGTGCCTATATGATGCATGAGATGGCATACCCTCATCTCATCTGGTTGCAACTAAATAGAATGCATAGATAAAATATAAATAGCACAATCTCAAGTGTGTCACCCAATGGTGATATCAAATCAACTCTAAAATTTGAAAAATCAAAATGTGTGCATAAATACGAGGTAGACTGGCTTTTCCCTGTAAACAGGTTAGCTATGCCCGGGCACAGCTCATTATCAACTACTATTCTCATCCTATCCCTGACTACGGCTCCAAATAGTAAGTCAAAGAAAAGAAACGCCTTTGATACCACTTTGTAACGTCCCGGTTCTGGGTGCCACACAATGGGTGCCCTGAACCCAGTTCGCCACGTGACCTCAAGCACATTTCCCCAAATTTCAGAGGCTACCGACTTGCAGCGAGGGCCCAGGTCTGATAGTGGGGAAACTATGACCTCATTTGTCAAAGTGTAGCATAGCAAAAATAAATAAAACATATAACAACAGTGAAAGCAGTAAACCATACACAACTGAAATAAACAACTGTAGTAGATAATACCAAACAGTATATAAATAATGGTGAAACATGCCTCAAATTCTAAGAAAGCAGCCAGAACATTTTACACAATAGTACAGTACAGTACAAGTACAGGAGAGAAAAAAAGAACAAATCAGCCGATAGCATCGCGAGCCAAAGCTCGGTCCCATGCTCCCCTACTCCTCAGAAACAATCATGTACCTGTATAAGGACTCTTATCTTATCTAAACCTGTAGAAACATAATCTATTTGGGCTGAAAAGCATGACCCAAACAGGGTGTGAGATATAATTCCCAGTAGGCACCCACCAAAGGCTCGTACTCAACTGTGTGTAAACATGCAACAACAGTGTGTAGTAGTAATTGCAATAAACTAAGCCGTACTCAAAAGTAACTATCGTAACCAGTTATATTTCCATTTTAATTATTCATTTAACCATGTAATCTGGTAACATTTTTTTCTCAACAGCACCAAGCCCTCAGGCTAATGGAACCATGCCCTCAGGCTAATATAGTGAAACCATGCCCTCAAGCTATACAGAATTTTTCCCTCAGGCATTGCCCTCAGGCGAAGTAGAATCTCACCCCAGCCCAAACTGAAATGAAACCCTCAGGTGAACGGAATCTTGCCCTCAGGCCTTGCCCTCAGGCGGAATAGTAACCTTGCCCTCAGGCTATACCAACCACGCCCTCAGGCTAATATAATAAAACCACGCCCTCATGCTAATATAACCAGGTCGAGCCCAACACATAAACATGAAATTTATACAATTCCTCTCAATGTAAAAGTGAAGTAATTCATAAAGTAAACATGGCATAACCTTGGGTATCCATGCCAAATGGCTAAACATAGGAACGCACCCCCGGGGTGGTCCTGGATCCAAGCAGTGATCCCAAACAGCATTTTTATATCACATTAAATTACCTATACAATTCTAGGTATTTAAAATAGCCACGGCCTAAGACACACGACACCCCAAATATGGGTTCTTAGCTCAAAAACACACAAAACACACGACAGTTCATAATATTCTATATATTTTCTCTTTATCCATCTAATATTTCAGTGGAAATTTAATTGATCCCAAAAATCAAGCTAAGTTCTGACCCGACACCGAACACCAGAATAATATTTATGACAAAGAATTAATTTATCCAGGCGTCAATCTCTTATTCCACAATCATGTGGAGTATTTCATAAAAAACAAACAAATATCATTTAAAGTATCAATTTAGGCTTCAGAATTATTATAACGAGATAAATATGAAGCGTGATTTTTTCCCCACATTGTTGTTTTAAAATTTGTGGTGGGGGAGGAGTGTCTCGTCTAGTGGTTCAACTAATATTAGATGGATAAAGAGAAAATATAGAGAATATTATGAACTGTCGTACTGAAGGTCCATCACCAGAGGCCACCCTCCCTTCAGCGATTGTGGCTATCACGGCATCCCTCCCTAGAAGTGTTGTCCTCAATGACAGTCACTGCTTCTCACTGTATGCACTATCATATTGAACATCCCAGAACACCCACGAACAATATACGTGAACGACGCCTTCTGAAACATCCCAGAACGCTATAGATCTGAGGTAAAATAATTCTCACTTAAATGCAAATAACTCTCGTTAGGGGAAGAATTGGAAAGAACCATTAAAGAAGCGTGGAGGGCTTACCTGTGCGGTTCCAACTAGATCGTCTGAGGCGAAAATAGATTCCTGACGTGCGCTCGGCAGATCTCCAAAGGTTTGGTCGTCCTTTCTCAAGCTCCCATCCGGTTCTAAGCCTTCCCTGTGAACAGGGGAGGCTACTGCCCATTTTAAGCGGAAAAAAAAAACAAAGTACACGACGTGTATTTCTAAGTACATGACTTGTACTTCCCATTTTTTTAACTGTTCCTCTAGCGGTTTCCCACCAGCATGCCACTGTTCACCTGCCGACATGACCACACGACGTGTCTTCATGAGTACACGGCGTGTGCTGCCCGACAGCTTGTCACCGCCATACTATTCGCCTGCCGACTAACTACACGGCGTGTAAAGGACCACTACATGGCGTGTAGTCAGTTCCTACACCCTTCATCGCCGACATGGCCACACGCCCTGTGTACTCATCCCACACGGCTAGAAGTAGACGACGTGTGGAAAAGTACATGGTGTGTACTTCCAAAATTTAGGATTTTTCCCCATTTTCCTTATTTTCTGAAAAACACTTAAGGAAAAGAGAAAAGAGGAAGCTCGTACCACAAAAATAAGAACCGGGTTCTTACATATTATAAGGTAGATCGATGAATATATTAATGAATAGAAATAGAATGTTGAATTTAAAGAAAAATAAGAAGAATAATTAGAAGTGGTGGAGGAGGAACATCCAAATGAAGATGATGCTATTAATAGTAAAAGAAATCATACATAAAAAATGCCCACCATCCTTTAATTTTTTGTCTCCCCATGCTCAATCCTCAAAGAAAGATGATCAGATAATTGGTTAGAACAAATAAAATCAAAATTCACATGGTTAAGAAATAGAAGAATCCGATGAAAATCAAAATCATTAAATTCATAATGTGGTAATAGGGCCTCATTTTTTGTGCTTCTAGACTTCAATGAAGATACTGATTAAGATAGATAAATTAAAATTCAATGAGTGCAATAAATCAAGCAATATTTTAAAATGTTGTAAAAATCCATTCTCTACATTCCAAAAAATGATGTAAATATTTATTTCATTTCAATTTTCAGAATGAAAAATTAGACTCATTCAAATAATTAATAGATATGTTTTAGAAACTCAAAGATGATTTTAATGTCTTTAATGAACGTGCTCTCGAACAAAATAAGGCTTGAAGTAAAGTTTTCAAGTGGTAATATAACATTAATGGGAATGTAATGATACATGGGGAAAATATACAAGAGATAATAGATCTTGTAAATAATTTTAATATGCAATACCAAAAATTAGTCAGTGATATGAATGCAATATTGAAGGCATTTCAAAAATCCATTACGTCAATAAAAATTCAATATGAAGAGTTTAAAAGTTTCAAAACCAAAATATCATACTTGGAAAATATAAATTCTTTGTTAACATATATATAGTATAAATTCTATAGAAGGCCTTCAGAATTTGGATAGAGGATTTGCATACTGAAGAAGAAAAACTAAAAGCTCAGGAACAGATTAATCAGCTCCAGGAAGAAAAGTGTCCTAACCAGGACAATTTGATTGTTGAACAAGAAGAGAGATTATGTGCATAGTAATAATCTCCTGATAAGTTAATAGAAGATAGAAAATATTTCAAGAATATGAAGACAGACGTTTTGAATCTCATGGAGAAGGGATAGGAGAAAAAATAAACTTTATTTGAACTCTTGTTGAATTATTTATTTTCTGAAATTCTAATTCAAAATCATTAATGATAACCATCTTCATATTATTTATTTCCATATTTTTTCAGGACTCTCCTATTCCTTTTTTCAAATAAAAAAGCGGAATAATGTTTTATATAAGGGGGATAATGTTTTATATAAGGGGGAGAATGTTTTATAAAAAGGGAAAATGTTTTGGATAGGGGGAGAAATTCTCTAAGCAAGCATTTTTTTTGAATAAAATTTTATTGAATACTATCCTTATGGATCCAATTATCCTATGGGGGGACATTGTATTGAAATTATTCAAAACTGTTTGGAAACACAAAGGGAGATATGTATAAGTGCCTAGTTTAGATAAATAAATCATTTTACTCTTGTAATTATTTATTCATTTTATCTATGGTTTGTGATTTACAGACAAGGGGAAATTATTGAGTCAAAAGTGATATTTTCAATTTTCTATTCCTTTTTTTTAAATAAAAAACTTACCTTTTTAGTTGTAACAAATGATGTCACCTTAAGAACACATAGTTTGCCACATATTTTAATTTAATATTTAACAATTTAATTAATTAATTTTTCACTTTTACTAAAAAATGCATGTTTGTATTTTTATAATTAAATTTTTTAATTAATCAATTTTTATAATCAAATATGTATTTTTAGTATTTAAAAAAACTAAATAAATTTAACTTCATTTTTCTAATAAAAATAATTCAACAATTAGTTTAGTTATTTTAATCTGCTCTACTTTTTATAAATTTGACTTGCTTATTAAGTAACCAAACTATTATGTTGTTTACATTTAATTAACTTAGTTTTTAATCCACATATTTAATTATGTAATTTTAATAAGTTTACTCTCATTTAAGAAATTAACTCATTAATTTTTTTTTAGTGTAATATAAAACAATTCTATTAGTTAATGTGTTTAAAAATTATTTAATTCTATAATTTGATTGTATTATCTCAATTTAATTAACAATCTTGATTCATTATATTCTATTTGATTTTATACAAGTAGCACGCTGCTATAGAGAGTTCTTTTTCTTCCACCTGCATCGTCAGTGCCACTGACACAATATCACCCCCTGCCACGCTGCTACCAATAGTAGAGCCCCCATCATCCTACCAACACTGACACTATAGACCACCACACGGGTAATTTTTTTATATGGGTTTTAAAAAAACAAAAAATAGGTAAAAGGGGTTAGGGTTCACATATTTTTAAAACTGGGTCCGAGATGCGTGAACCCCGTTCACGCATCACCGACCCCGGGAAGATGCGTGAACGGGGTTCACGCATCTTAACCGCGCTGAAGGATGCGTGAACCGCGTTCACGCATCCTTCACGAAGTTGATGAAGGATGCGTGAACGGGGTTCACGCATCCTACAGTAACTTTTTTTTTAAAATTTTTATTTTTATTTTTATTTTTTGTTTTGTTTTGTTTTATATATATATATATATACACAAACAAAACATAAAATTCAGCAGAATTTATCTGCTATTTAATATCCAGCAGAACTGCCATTACAGCAGTCTGGATTCTGACAGAAACCATCACCCAGGGCTCTCTTTTATAAGAGGGCTTGCCCAGGAAATCATACTGCATTTCCGATGTGGGATTCAGGTTCTCTTTTCCTGCACAGAACATTCTGCATTTCCGATGCGGGATTCTGTTTCAAGTACGTGACTTTGAAAGACTATAAAATACAAACTATACGACCAATATAAATAAAACTTAAAACATGGATTAAACATATAATAAATAGTTGAAAATGAAAAGAATTTCGTAAAAAGGGTTGATGAATAATAATTTATAAGCTTTCAAAACCACCAACTTGAAACTTAAAAAAGTTTCAAGTACGTGATTTTGAAAGACTATAAAATAAAAACTATAAGACCAATATGAATGAAACTTAAAACATGGATTAAACATACAAGAAATAGTTGAAAATAAAAACAATTTCATAAAAAGTGTTGATGAATAATAATTTATAAGCTTTCAAAACCACCAACTTGAAACTTAAAAATGTTTCAAGTACGTGTCTTTGAAAGATTATAAAATACAAACTATATGAACAATATGAATGAAACTTAATATACGGATTAAACATATAATTATTAATTACATAATAATTAATTAGTTAATTAGTAAATTAGTAATATAATAAATAATTATAAATATTCATTACAATTATTAGTTATTAATTATTAAAAATTAATTATATATTAATTAATTAGTTAATTAGTAATATAATTTTTAATTATTATTATAATTATTAATTATATAATTAATGATTATATTACTAATTAACTAATTAATTGTTATGTAATTAATAATTAATAATTATATTACTAATTAACTAATTAATTAATATATAATTAATTTTTAATAATTAATAATTATATTGGTAATTAACTAATTAATTATTATATAATTAATAATTACTAATTATAATTACTAATTATATTACTAATTATAATAAATAATTATATTACTAATTAATATATAATAATTATAGTTAATAATTATAGTACTAAATAACCAATTAATTTTTAATAGTTAATCATTATATTGGTAATTAGCTACTTAATTATTATATAATTAATAATTAATAATTAATAATTAATAATTAATAATTATAATAAATAATTATAATCACTAATTATATTACTAATTAATCAATTACTTATTTTATAATTAATAATTATATTACAAATTAACTAATTAATAATTATAGATAAATAAAAAATAATTATAATTAATAAATAGATTACTAATTAGCTAATTAATTATTATATAATAAATAATAAATAATTATATTTAATAATTATATTATTAATTAACTAATTAATTATTATATAATTAATAATTAATAATTAATAATTATAATTATAATTAATAATTATTATTAAGATTTATATTACTAATTAACTAAGTAATTATCAATTAATAATTATACTACTAATTAACTAATTAACTATTATATAATTATATTACTAATTAACTAATTAATTATTGTGTATTAGTAATTAATAATTAATAATTATATTAATTATTAACTAATTAATAATTATATTACTAATTAACTAATTAATTATTAACTATTTGTTCTATGTTTAATCCATGTTTTAATTTTCATTTATATTGGCTTTATAGTTTGTATTTCATAGGCTTTCAAAGGCACGTAAACGTATTTAAGTTTCAAGTTGGTGTTTTGAAAGCTTATAAATTATTTTTCATTAATTTTTTTTTTATGAAATTCTTTTTATTTTCAACTATTTCTTATATGTTTAATCCGTATATTAAGTTTCATTCATATTGTTCATATAGTTTGTATTTTATAATCTTTCAAAGACACGTACTTGAAACATTTTTAAGTTTCAAGTTGGTGGTTTTGAAAGCTTATAAATTATTATTCATCAACACTTTTTATGAAATTGTTTTTATTTTCAACTATTTCTTGTATGCTTAATCCATGTTTTAAGTTTCATTCATATTGGTCTTATAGTTTTTATTTTATGGTCTTTCAAAGTCACGTACTTGAAACTTTTTTAAGTTTCAAGTTGATGGTTTTGAAAGCTTATAAATTATTATTCATCAACCCTTTTTACGAAATTCTTTTCATTTTCAACTATTTATTATATGTTTAATCCATGTTTTAAGTTTTATTTATATTGGTCGTATAGTTTGTATTTTATAGTCTTTCAAAGTCACGTACTTGAAACAGAATCCCGCATCGGAAATGCAGAATGTTCTGTGCAGGAAAAGAGAACCTGAATCCCACATCGGAAATGCAGTATGATTTCCTGGGCAAGCCCTCTTATAAAAGAGAGCCCTGGGTGATGGTTTCTGTCAGAATCCAGACTGCTGTAATGGCAGTTCTGCTGGATATTAAATAGCAGATAAATTCTGCTGAATTTTATGTTTTGTTTGTGTATATATATATATATATATATATATATATATATAAAACAAAACAAAACAAAAAATAAAAATAAAAATTTTAAAAAAAAAGTTACTGTATGATGCGTGAACCCCGTTCACGCATCTTTCATCAACTTCGTGAAGGATGCGTGAACGCGGTTCACGCATCCTTCAGCGCGGTTAAGATGCGTGAACCCCGTTCACGCATCTTCCCGGGGTCGGTGATGCGTGAACGGGGTTCACGCATCTTGGACCCAGTTTTAAAAATATGCGAACCCTATACCCTGTTAACAAATTTTAATTTTTTAAAAACCCAGATAAACAAATTACCCCCACCACACACTGATGCTCATTTTTTTCCTTTTCTATTGGTTCTGGTCTCATTCCGGCTCCTTCAGTGTTTGGTCTCTCATTCTCCCCATCCTGTTATCAACATCTACCATCCTCTCTTGCTACTGACACTGCGTCGATGTTAGCTCCATTCCATAACCATGCTATCGACACGTATTTTAACTCCTTTGATATTGATGGTCTCACCTCCCTCCCAAAGATCAAACTTGCAGACTCAAATCAAAGTCATTCAGACAATTTTAACACTTTCCAGAATTAAACAAATGACCAAAATCACACCAATAAAAACATTTAAACAGATCAAATCCTAAACCCAAAGATATGAAAAAATAACCTATAATCCAAACTTCTAGATGATCTGGTTCCCGAGCCGACCCCGTTTAGGCCACCTTGCGTTGTTACGTTGGAGCTTGGAGTCGATGCAGTAGAGTGCATTGTTTATTGATGTGTCTTCTCCGTGATTCGAGAGGAAGAGTTAGAGGAGATTCCACTACCTACTGCACCACCATGGAGGTTACGCCAAGCCACTGGACTACCTTACGTCAAGGGTGAACCGCAAGCCGAGCTCCCCGCTATGGATGGAGGCTCGGACACCACCACATTGAAGGCCGACTCGTTGAAGGCATTGGTTTCCACTGAGAATACCATCTCCGTATTGTTGATCAACTGCAATTGAAGTAGCGAAACACCTCCCCCTTATTTGTGTTGTGGAGAGGAGAAATTGGCAGGAATAAGAAAATAAAATTTTAAAATAAATAAAAACAAAAACTAAACTAAAATATAAAACATAAAAAAATAATTAGAGTAAATAAAATAAATAGTTAATATTAAAAAAATAAATTATATAACTAACTAATTAAATTGAATGTTCAAAAACAAAAACAATTAATAATAATTTATAAATAAAATTAGAATATTTAATATAATTAAATTAATCAAAAATTCGATACAGTAATCTAATAATAATAATTAAAATAAATTTTTTAATCAATTAAATTAAACATTAGAAAATTAAAAACTTTTCAAAATAATAACATTAATAATTATTATTAATTAAATAAATTATAAAATTAAATTAAACTTTTTAAATTTAAAATTATAATAACTTATAAGTCAAATTAATCAATCAATTGATTATTAATAATTATAACTTAACTTTTATAATAAAATAATAATTATTATAGTTTAATTTATTATTAAAATAAAATAATTAATAATCTAATACTAATTTAATAAAATAACCAAATAAATAATAATTAATTAAAAATTTAATAATTATTTATATAATTAAAGACTTATTAATAAATTGATAATTTTATGACTAATCAAATAATTATAAATTAAAACATATAACAACATTAAATAAGTAAAATTATATTTAATAATAATAATTTAATTTCTTTATTCTAAATAAGTATTTATTTATTTTATCTTTTTCTTAACTATTTTAACTTCTCACTAATGTTTTGTGTAGATACATACAGGTACCCAATTCCCATCCAAATTCATGCAACTAATTAACTAATAGTTAGTTACATGGGAAGGATAAAGTGACATGTGATGCAATAAAAAATACATCTGTCCGGTGTGCAAAAAGGAGACAATATTAAGTTGTGGGAGAATTTTTTGTGATTATGGACTAGAATAAAATAGATTTAAAAAACAGGGCATGACGAATATGATCTAGGAATTGATCAATCAAGACTTGATCGTTCATTCTACACACACACACATTGGAGACAAGGTCTTAATAGTAGTTCTAGGAGTCTTGGAGGACTGATAGTCCTAGAGTGGAAGGAGTTCAGAAGCAGAGCATCATTTGAAGAGTTCTTCCTCCCACTTATCTTAATTCTTGTACTCTATTCTATGTTGTTTTCAATGGATATAATGAACATGATAGTTATTTAAATTATCAGTTCTAGGGTTTGTTATTTTCTACTGGTTGTCTTCAATTTACCTTTTTCACTTTTTATTTTAATGCAATCATATTTTATTGGTGAGATCAATTTTGAAACCATTCTAATGTTTCATACCTCATTCACTTAATTAGAAATTCCACAATCACTCAGAGAGTCTGATTATGGATACAATCTCTAATGATTTTTAATTAAAAATACAATAGAATATACAGCGAGGTTGTTCGATTGACATTTTAAAATATTAAACATGTAGTTAAACTCTCTTGGAGGGGTGAACTCCAAGATTGATAAATCTATATGGATTAACTCCTCGTGAGATAAATAATTCATTCCATTTTACAGAGGAACGTTGCATCCTCTTGAAGTGAATAGAAATGTTTTTAAAACCAGTATAATAGATTACCCTTGACATTTCTCTTGATTGTTCATCTTGGAATCTTTGTTTGAGTTTTTTTCATTGTAACTTTTTCTTATATTACTTAAATCTAGGTTCATTATAGTTTAGTTAAAACATAATTTTCTTAGAATATAAAAAAATGCAGAAATGTTAAAAAAGTATTCCCACTCCTGAAAATAGTGGGGTATTTTCTAACTGTTTTACTATATTTTTCATGAGAACTAGGTCAACTACTGATAGGATAGATCCACTGAACATTGAAATAGACAAACACTTATTTTCTCTATGATAGAAAAACAAAATAGATATATAAAATCTAGAGAATAGGGTTCTAGTACCTAACAACTTCCCAAAACACCACCCAAAACTCTTAGATGAAGTAGAGTGGCCTAGGATGAGGGAGTTCTAACTCCCTCTTGTTTCAATCAACCCATCATACATTAGACTTACTCTTAGAGCTCAAAAATTTGAACTGAATCATTCCAAAATTTCACTAATACCTACATTCAATGGACTCTCTAATGAGGACTAAAATTTATTCATTAGATATTTCTACAAAACTGTTTAATAGTTACCTCTTCTAGGACTCACTGAAAATGAGATGAGAATGAGAGTCTTTCCATTTTTTTAATGAAAATGCTAGAATCTGGTTTCAGAGTCTAGATGAGGATGTTTTTGAGAATTGGGACCAAGTATACAACTCATTCATAATGAAATTTCATCCCCCAATATTTAATGGTTAACTTAGAAAAATGATTAATAGTTTTTATAAAGAGGATGGAGAAGCTTTTCATGAATATTGGGATAGATTTAGGGACCTTATTAGGTAGTGTCCCCATCATTGACTCTCATCCCACCTTATCATGGATACTTTCTATAAAGGTCTATCCTCCTCTAGTCAAACTATAGTTGATCAAAATTTTGGGGGGAGGTAATTACAATGATAAAACCGATGAAGAATTGAGACAAATTTTTTGTAATCATACTCTGAACTCTCAACATTAAAATTCAAGAAGATAAATAGTTAATATAAATGTTAGCACTATTTAGTAAATGATACTCATGCTCAAATGGCTGAAATCACCAACCAACTTCAATAATTAATGATCCATGACTCTAAGAAATATGTTTACCAATTGGGATATCAAAACAAAATCCAATATTTAAGGGAATAGTGTGCCCATTGTGGAATATTTGAACATACTGAATTATTTTTCCAAACATTTGCATGTCATACCAACAACAAGAAAACTTAAATTTTTTTAATTATGGTTATAGGATACCTAATAAAGAAGATCCCTTATCAAACAATTACAACCAAGGCTATATGAAACATCCAAAACTATCCTGGAAAGGACAAGGCCTAATTAAACAATCTACTACCCCTAATTATCAAAACCAACCAAGACATAATTTTCAAAATAAAAAAATTGTTGAGTCTTAAAAATCTCGAGGTAATAATGATGGACATGTTTTTTCTAAACAAGATATAGTTTTAAATTGAATGAACTATCAAGAGGAAAGATTCATGAAACAACTGAAAAAATATAAATCCAAATATAAATTTGAAAATATCTAAACTGATGTTACAATGAAAAACATGGAAACACAACATAGCCAATTAGCTAGAGATTTCACTTCTAGGGATAACGGTAGGTTGCATAGCACAACCGAACTTAATCATAGGGAGGAAAGTATGGTTTGTCACTAGATGTGGGATAAATACTCAATCTGTTACTGAGAGAAACATTGAAAATTACCAAAACAAAATACTGTGTCAATTTGGGAATGAAAATCTGTTATGTACAGATTCTAGAAATTTACAGGAAAGTATTGAAAATGATCAAAATCTAAAATTTTCACATAATAATTAATATGGATTTTTTTTAAAAAAGATAGAATAAAGGAAAAGATAATGTTGTTGAATAGGTGAGGGATATTCCTACAATCCTGAAACAAATTTCCCCAACAATACCATTCCTTGAAAAACTAAAACCTCATTGTAACCCAAAGGACGAACTTCTTTAGTTCCTTGGGCTTCTTAAAAAGCTTCAGGTGAATATCCCTTTCATCCAAGCCTTAATTCAGAACCCTTATTACTTAAAATATCTCAAAAAATTGTTTAAAAAAAGTCTGCTGAAGAATTTTTCACCAAAATCCTCACTAAAGAGTGTAGTGTTGTGATTCAAAATAAAATCCCACCCAAACTCAAAGACCAAAGTATCTTTTTCATACCATTCACCCTAGGGAATTCTAGTCAACTCAACTATTTGTGTGACTTGGGTGATAGAATCAATATTCTCCCAAATTCACCGTTCCAACAGTTGAGATTGGGTGATCTTTAAACCACCACAGTCATCATTCAGTTGGCTAACCGTTCTTTCAGTCATCCACTGTGGAGGGTGGATGACATTCTAGTTGGAGTTGGGAATTTTTATTGACTGCAGACTTCTTATTCTTATATATGAAGTGTGATCAATATGATCTCATCATTTTGTATTGGCCATTCTTGGCCATAGGTGGTGTAGTAATTAATGTGTCAAAGGGTCACCTTATCATTAAAATTGTAGAATAAATAGAAGATTTTAATGTTTTTAAATACATTAAAGGGAAAACATTTCTTAAAATTATTTAATGGTAGAGTCCTTAGAAGATGAAAACTCAAGTGTAATCATAAATGAATCTGATATTGAATCCTATATTGAAGATACTCATTTTCATGTTGAATATCATGTTATACATGTCTCACATGTAGAAAATTATTCTCAAAAACTAAATCTGGAAAATTTTCTAGAACTGGAAAATGGTCCAGTTTTTGTTGTTGGAGAGTCCTCTGTTCCAGAACATAGAAGATTTTTGAGTGAATTTAATGGTGTTTCTTATGACACTATACTTTCTAAATATTTTGATAATGCAGAGGGAGAGCTTATTAGACAACTTGATGATTCTGCATTGATTAATTTGTTAAATTCAAATCTAGAAAATATGGACAATGAGGTGTCCACCTTAGACAACAACACTATTAATTCTAAAACTAAACTAGAAATTAAAAATATTTCATCATTTCAAACACCTTATAAGAGGTATTTTTATGACCTTGGTCCTCCTAGGCCCAAGAGGCTTCCTTCATGTGAAGAACCACCCACTCATGAACTAAAACCACTTCCTACTCATCTTAAATACACATTTTTGGGTGAAAAATATACAATTCTTTTCATTATCTCTGCTGAAAATAGTTAAAATCATGAAGAGTTATTGTTTAATGTGCTTAAAAAGTTTAAATATTCTATATGATAGACCATATCTAATATAAAAGGAATTAGTCATTCATTTTGTATTCATAAGATACCTATAGAGCCAAACCATAAGCCTAGGGTAGAGTGTCAAAGAAGATTGAATCCCAACATGAAATTAGTTGTGAGACAAGAAGTTATTAAAATGATGGACACTATATTAATATATCCTATTTCTGACTATGCTTGGGTCAGTCCGGTCCAAGTTATCCCTCTGAAAGGAGGTTTCACTATTGTGAAAAATGAGAAGAATGAAGAAAATAAAGGTAGGAAAGCCACAAAATGGAGAGTCTGCATAGACTATAGAATTCTTAATGCATCCACTATGAAGGAAAATTGTTCAGTTCCCTTTCTTCATAAAATGCTTGAGAGGGTTACTCAGAATGAGTTTTTCTATTTCCTAGATGGTTATTCTAGTTACAACTAGATTGTTTTATCTCTAGAGGATCTAGAGAAGACTACTTTTACATGACCCTTTAAGAAATTTTACTACATGAGGCTACACATTATATTGGCTGGAACCCTTGAAACTTTTCAAATATGTATCATGGCTATTTTCTCTGATATTATTGAGTGGATCATACATGTCTTTATGGATTATTTCTCCATTTTGGGTAGTAATGTAGATGCTTGTCTTGGAAATTTGGATTTATTATTATGGAGGTGTTGGGAGACCAATGTAGTAATCAATTAGGAAAATGAAAACTCATGGTTACTGAAGGTATTGGGTTAGGACATAAAGTTTCCAAGAGATTTTTGGTGGTTAACACTGCTAAAATAATATTTATTCAAAAATTACCACCTTGTGAAAATGTTAATGGTGTTAGAAGTTTCCTAGGGAATTCTTATTTCTATTGGAGGTTCATAATAGATTTTTTTAAAATCACTAATCCCTTGTGTTCTTTTCTTGGAAAGGATGATCCGTTTAGATTGGATGAAAACTACTTAAAATCATTCAATTTGTATAAGGAAAAACTCACTACATCACCTATCATTACTTCACCTAATTGGAAATTACCTTTTGAATTAATGTTTGGTGCTAGTGATATGGTTATTGGAGATGTCCTTGGATATAGGAGAGACAAGAAGTTACATATGGTATATTAGGTTATTTGACTACTATACTAGGCCCAAAGGAACTATACCACTACTAAAAATAAATTTTTAGTTGTTTTGTTTTTTATTCAGAAAATTAGACAGTACCTTTTAGGTTCAAAAGTCATCATATTTTCTGATCATTCTTCCCTGAAATACTTACTGTCTAAGAAAGAAACAAAACCCAGGCTTATTAGATGGATTCTCTTATTGTAAGAATTAGATTTAGAGAATAGGGATAAGCATGGAACTGAAAATCTAGATGCAGACCATCTTTATGGGATTCCCCATAACCAATCGTAAGATCATTGGGAGATAAACTCTTTCATTCTAGATGAGAATATTTTTATTTTTTCAATTAATAAATCTTCTTGGTTTTCTGATTTTGTAAATTTCATGGTAGCATGGGTCTTTTCGAAAAAATTCCTAACAACTAGAGAAAGAAATTCATTTCTAAACATAAGTATTACATTTGGGTTGTTTCTTTTGCTGTTTAAGAGATGTGTTCATGGTATTATTAGGATGTGTTATCACAAGTAATAGGTGTTGTCCATATTAGATAGTTTCCACTACTCACCTTGGGGGTCATCATGGTAGTGAGAGGACATCTCAAAAAGTCCTCCAAACTAGTTTTTATTTTACCACTATTTTCAAAGATACTAGATGTTTTTCAATTGGATGTGATAGGTTCTAGAGGTTAGGAAATGTTGGAAGAAATCATGAGTTACCCCAAAAAATAAATTTTAGAAGTAGAGATTTTTGATATCTGGGATTTAGATTTCCTAGGTTCATTTCCATCCTCTCATGGGAACGAGTATATTCTTGTGGTTGTAGACTATGTTTCTAAGTGGGTTGAGGTAGTAGATCTTCCCAAAAATCAAGCTAATTGTGTCATAAAATTTGTAAACAAGAATATATTTTCAAGATTTGGAGTTCCAAGGGCATTTATCATATATAATGGAACACGTTTTAAGAATTAAATGTTTAAGGCTTTAATGGAAAATATATGGTTGTTACCAAAAAACAGGTACTCCTTATCATCCACAGTACAATGGACATGTGGAAAATTTCAATGGGGGAACTTTTACAAAATATGGAAAAACAAATATGTCACAACCAAGTAAAGGTTGATCTCTTAAACTAGATGAAGCCTTCTAGGCCTATAGAGAAGCTTTTAAGACCTCAATCGGTTTTCCCCATATAGGATATTGTTTTCAAAATGTTTTCATTAGCCTGTGGAGAAACAAGACAAGTCATATTGGGCAGTTAAGGCTCTGAATTTTTATTCTAAAAGTGATGGTGAAAAGATATTGCATGATTTGAGTGAATTATATTATATTTGTAGAGAGAGTTATGATAATTCATGGATGTATAATGATATGACTAAAATAGTTCATTATTCAATCATTTAAATCAAAGATTTCAAACCTCAACAGAAGGTCCTTCTCTTTAACTCTAGACTCAAACTTTTTCCTAGAAAGCTGATGTCCAAGTGGTCTGGACCTTTTACTGTTGTCAAATTATTAAATAATGGAGTTGTAGAGATTTTCGGTGAGGAGAATAAACCCATGTTGGATAATGGGCAGTGAGTGAAACTCTATTTAGAAGGACATCCAAAGATCTTGGATGCTTTCACATTGCTTGAAAACTGATCGAGAATAAAGTCTAACTAATGACTTTAAACACAGTGCTTCATGGGAGTCAACCCATAGTCAATGATTTTTCATTACTTTAGTGTTTGTTAGATTTTGAATAAAAATGATGCATGCTCTATTTTAGTGAATTTTTTGTTGCTGCTTATTTTTTCTCCTCGTTTATTTTTTCAAATTTACAAGAATAGTGTTGTGGTGTCATTGATGGAGTGGAATTCACATGCTTAAGGATTAATGATTAACCTTGTTTCCAGGAAGTACTTAACTCTTAATTTTTTCTTTCATTTTTCTGATCCCATCTAGTTTGATAAAAATTCATTCTTGGTCACACTATACTTTTTTTGGTGAGCCATTGAATCACCGATACACTTCACCCATTGGTAGTATTGTCTATGACTCATTGGTTGTATATTTGGTCACTCATATGTACAACTATTGATGGCTCTGTTATTTTTACTTAAATAATTCTTCTTGTACTGGAAAGAAATTATTCTACATTTTTTGTTATAGAAGAAGTTTTATAGCTTATTATTTGATGCGTGGAACATTTTTTGAAAGTTTTGGTTTACTGGAAAATTTGTTGCATGTCACTTTGTTGAAAAAATTTTCCGCAATTGTCACATTATTGTACAAAAATTATTCATGTTCCTATTTTCATAAAAATTAAATTTCATTGATTAAAAAATAATCACTATATGAACTAATGTGTGTGTGGGGGGATACTTGTAGACTATATGTGCATGTTTTTTATTGAAATTCCTTATATTCATTTGGTGTATAGAATGAACATTGTATGCTTATTGGAAAATCCAATTGATTTAATTCTATCAATACTTCGATACCCATTTCACTTTTCACCCACATGTTACACATCAAACAAATTGAACTGTCATTGAAGATTCTTTTCATTGAACTTAATTGATAATGCATGTCCTTGGAAAGTGTACGTGTTGTTGTAATAATTATTGTAGAAATCATTTTATTCTGAATTTCAATGAGACCCAATACATGTTATTGGTCTGCATTTTTGATAAAATATTTTTATATTTAATTGTATAATTGTTGTCTTCTTCACTATAGAATTCAACTTTGTAGACATAGTTGGGTTTTAAGTATGGGGGAGGGAGTCAATCCACCTTGAGCTAAACTGTGCTTAATTTAAGCTCATCAATTCCCACTACCACATCAAATTTTTCTTAAAAAAAATGGTCAAATGTTTTTGAAATTATTTCACAACATTAGGCTACACTTTATACTTCAATTGAGTTTTTCCTAAGGATGATATCTTGTTGGTAGTTTGAATATTCATTGAATCTAAAATTATTGTTGGTGAATGATTGCTGAGTGAATTTGCTTAGTGATTTTATGAAAATTTGGTTTAGGGAATACTCTTTAGATTGATATGGGTAACATTTTTGTAGAATTGAAATCATAAGCTTGGGTACTGGAAGTTTAATCTTGATCTCAGGAGAAACACTTTATTTTAATTAATAAAAGAAATCACCTTAGTGAGTCAAGATAAATGGTTTTATATAAATTTTTTGAACTTGGAATAAAATGGGCATTTGGGATCCCACGGTGAATCTCTGAGACCCTAGGTGTTTGGTGCATTTCTATTAAATAAAAGTCCTCTATACACCTTGAATATGTGAATATACACAGTGCTTAGCACATTATTCAAGGCTTGGGAAAAATTAAATAAACTGTCTAGGGTCAAAAATGAGTTCATTAAGGTGAGAGGGATAATGAATAGTAGATGAAGAATGTGACAATTGGTTTATATGGGAGTCATTTAGGTTGTATCAATAAGGTGAACCAAAAAAATATATTTAATTTTGGAACCTAGGAATGAGTCAAAGTACAAAGTTCCTACTGTTATGTTCTTTTTTTCCTCTTCCAAACTAAACTTATTACAAAAGTTCAACTGCACAGCCCAAATCCCATATATAGAAATTATAAGTGCACCTCTGCATGAACTGTAGATATGGTTTAAATAAGAAACAATAAACCTGTATGAATTCTATCCAACCTATCCACTGTAAGAACCCGGTTCTTATTTTTGAGGTACGGGCTTCTTTTTTTTCCTTTTCCTTAAGTGTTTTTGAGAAAATATGGAAAATGGGGAAAAATCCTAAATTTTGGAACTACACGCCGTGTACTTTATCCACACGCCGTGGACTTTTGGCCGTGTTGGGATGAGTACACGGGGCATATAGCCATGCTGGTGATGAAGGGTGTAGGAACTTACTACACGGCGTGTAGTGGTACTTACACGCCGTGTAGTCAGTCGGCAGGCTTAAATAGTGAGGCGGTGGAGTTACCGCCAGCTGGGCGACAGTGCACGTCGTGTACTTGGGGGGAAATGTTGTGTACTCAGGTCGACAGATGAACAGTGTGGCGGTGCCGCCAAATGAACAGTTAAATGAAAGAAGTATATGTCGTGTACTCAGAAGTACACGTTGTGTACTTTGTTTTTTCGGCTTTAAACAAGCAGTAGCCTCCTCATTTGGCAGAGGAGGCATTTGAGCCATTTTAGAGCCAAAGGAGGAGGCCAGATCTTTGAAGATCCGCTGGGAGTTCGTCTGGAATTCGATTCAGCTTCGGATGATCTCGTTGGAACCGCATATGTAAGCCCTCTCCTCTCCTGGTACCATTCTTACCAATTATTCTCATAACGTAAGTTATTTACATTGGATTGGGTTTTGTTCTTTGTCATATCTATGCCGTTCTTGGGCGTTTTGGGAACCGACATTCATGTATAACGCTCGTTGGCATATAAGGTAGGTGTCTTTGTGGTTATTTTCCAACTGTCGTGCGTTTTTTGTGCATTTTCGTGCCACGAACCCATGTTGGGGTGTCGTGTGGCTGAGTTCGTTGCTTTGTTTAATGCCTAGAATTGCATAGGTTATTAAACTATGATAATAAAATGTTGGTTGGGATCATTGATTGGATCTGGAACCACCCCCGGGGTGTGTTCCACTGTTTAACCATTTGGCCAGGATACCTGACGGTATGCCTTAAATGTAGTAACTGTAGAATTTCCTTGAGATGAATTGCTTGTTTACTGCATTCTGATATGTTGAGCACGGCCCGGTTACCTGTTTAGCCTGAGGGCATTGTTGTGATTGGCCTGAGGGTGTGATTGTTTTAGCCTGAGGGTTGTCGTTATTCCTCCTGAGGGAAACCATTCGTGCCTGAGGGCTGGAATTTTGTGCCTGAGGGAGACACTTCGTATGCCTGAGGGTGGGAATTTCTGTTATGCCTGATGGAAATACATGCGGGTTGGATTCTATATGGCCTGAGGGCAAGCCTAAGGGCGTGGTTTACTATTTTATCCTGAGGGAAAGCTTTTGGTTGGCCTGAGGTCTTGATTTTGTTGAGCACAGAATGTTACTAAGTTAAATGATTAAATGAATAATAAAATAGCAATATAACTAGTAGTTAGTTACTTTTGAGTACTTCTTTTATTATTGAATTTTACTACTGCACACTGTTGTTGCATGCTTACACGCAGTTGGGCACAGGCCTTTGGTGGGTGCCTACTGAGATATATTTCTCACACCCTGTTTGGGTCATGCTTTTCGGCCCAAACAGATTATGTCTCCGTAGGTGTGGATAGGGGCAAGAGACCCTATACAGGTACTTGACTGTTGCTGTAGAGTAGGAGGGCATGTGACTGAACCTCGGCTCGTGATGCCGCTGCCAACTGTTTGCTTTGTTTTGTTGTACTCTTCTGTTTACTGTACTGTATTGATGTATAACAAGTTCTGACTATTTTCGTAGAACTTGAGAGATTTAGCATCATTATTTATACATTGTTGGTTATATCCACTTCCTTGTGTATGGTTTACTGCTTCCGCAATTTGTTGTATGTTTTATTTCAATTCCGCTGCGCTACACTTTGACAAATGAGGGCATAGTTTCCCCACTATCAGACATGGGCCATCGCTGCTAGTCGGAAGCCTCTGGCATTTAGGGAAATGCGCTTGAGGTCACGTGGCGAACCGGGCTCGGGGAACCCGTTGCGTGGCACCCGGGTCCGGGACGTTACAAAGTGGTATCAAAGGGGGTTTCTTTTCTTTGACTTACTATTTGGAGCCGTATTCATGGATAGGATGGAACGGTAGTTGGTAATAAGTTGTGCCTGGGCGTAGCTAACCCGTGTATAGGGGAAAGCCAGTCTACCTCGTATTTTTCATTCTTTTGATTTTGCAATTTTACGGTTGATATGATTTCACCATTGGGTGACGCACATGGATTGTGCTGTTTATATTTTATCTGTGGGTTCTATTTAGTTGCAACCTGATGAGATGAGGGTATGCCGTCTCATGAATCATATAGGCACATATTAGATTTCATATTTCATTCATAGTTTCCATGCCATGTAGGTGCATTAAAAATTCGCATGTTGTTGTGATAGTTGTTGTGCAAGAAAATCATGTTGTTGTGATAGCTGCTTGATAAATACATGACTTGTGATATGGTATTTTTGTTTGAGATTGTTTATAGAATGGACGCCAAACTTTGGTTTTGGGGAGTATGGGCCCCTATCGACCGTAATTTGGTGGATCATTGACTGTTTATTAGTTATAAAACACATAAGATGTCAAACTTTGATTCATGGGGAGTATGGGCACCCACGGGTCAGAATTTGACACTTAGGTGTTGTTTTTCAGTATTTTCTGGGTTCCGGAGAAGTTTCTGAGACATACTGTCCAGAAACCCAGTATACACGCCGTGTAATATTTTTTTTACATGCCATGTGTGTTCTTCTGTTCGGGAAGAAAAATGAACTTTTTGAGTACACGTCGTGTAGTCTCTTTCCGTGTCAGAAACCGTGTGGGCGGCGACACGGGGTAGGGAAAGACTTGGGTAAAACATATTGTGTCAATTATAGGCACATTGTGTAGTGTGACCTGAAGTCCGGCCATGTAACTAACAACACGGGTCAGTGAACTCCTTGACAGAGCATGTCGTGTCAATTATAGACACGTTGTGTAGTGTGACTTGGGGACTCGGCCATGTAACTAACAACACGGGCCGGTGTCACCTCTCCCTAAACACGTCGTGTACCTGTGGGACACGTCGTGTAGTCTTTTCCATGGACAGACCGTGTGGAGTTAGCCGTGTGGCTGGGAAACAGGGTGGTGTACACGCCGTGTGTGGGTGTAACACGCCGTGTAGGGTGAAGCCGAGTAGTCGGTCGTGTCACAGACGACACGGGCAGTTGGAAAATAACACCGTACATGCCTTGTAGATATTATACACGCCGTGTATTTTAGTTGAACGGAAGTCGTGTGGCTTAGCCGTGTACAAGGACCCAGGCATGGGAAGGGAAGTCAAGTACACGCCATGTAGTCATTGTACACACCGTGTAGTCTTGTTCTAAAAATTTTGAATTCCTTCTATCTCTTGTTTCCTTTGTGGTTCCTTCGGTTTTTGGTCTTAATAATCTTGAATCTGAGGCGTGCTTTGGACCTTGTAGTGTCATTCCACCTAGACGACCGCGAGTTGTTCTCCAGGAGAGCGGCGATGATTATACTCCGGAGATGGTGGGACATGGGATACCAGTTGATCCTCTAGCAGAGCCAGATGTGGTCCCAGCTGTTATACCGGACACAAGCGTGGAGACGTAGTTCCGTGAAGGCTTATTGTGGTTCATGCAGACCTTTTAGGGAGCATCGTAGGCTGCCACATCTATGGCCGAGCTGACGTGTATCTTTCAGCAGCAGCATCCACCTACATTTTTAGGGGATAGCGGACCATAGGCTGCAGAGTCTTAGCTAGGATCGATGCAAACTATTTTCGAGCACTTGGAGACACCTCTAGGGCGGAGGGTCAAGCTCGCGACTTACATGCTGCGTGATTTCGCCAAGAGGTGGTGGGATGTTACCACCCAGACAGAGCATCATAGGGGCATGGCGTGGGAATATTTTCAAGCAGTCTTCTATGACTTCTTCTTTCTCGAGACGCTGAGGGCAGATAGAGCTCGAGAGTTCATGAATCTGCAGTAGGGCGCTATGTCAGTGATGGACTATTATGCTCGTTTTACGGAGCTTCAACGCTTTGCACTCGTGCTGGAAGGTGATGAGACGTTGAGAGCCATACGTTTTGAGGATGGTCTTCGGTATGACATCTGAGCGCTGGTGAATGTTTTCAGGTTTCCTACTGTACAAGCGATTGTGAATCAGGCGCTGATTATAGAGAGGAACCTGCAGGAATCTAGTGTTGTGTTCCAGGGTGGTTCAGCACCAGTTACTGGTACTATTTCTACTGGAAAGAGGAAGAGACAGATGGACTTCTCTCAGGGTGGCATTACTAGCCAGGCAGCTTCTTCAGGTGGCCTGATCAGGTGCTACCAGTGTGGTAGAGAGGGGCACAAGAGGTCTTAGTGTCCACGAGACCCAGTGGAGTGTTGAGCTTGCGGAAATATGGGTCATCTGCAGCACTTTTGTAGGGAGTTTCTACCAGTGGCTAGTGAGAGGGGTTCTGTGCAGACTCCGCGTGCGGGATCAGGACCAGTGGCTTCTTACCAGTCAGGGAACTGGAATACGTTAGGGTGTGCAGTCAGAGATGGTGGTCGTGGCCGTGGTAGCCAGACACCGGGATCACAGAGGCAGCAGGGCGGGACAGCTTAGGGTAGCCAGGCTGTGTCGTAGGGCCGCAGCACCGGTAGGCATATGCAGTGTGACAAACCCAGCAGGAGCAGGATCCCGGACCTTCTACAGTCAGAGGCACTATTCTAGTAGCTTCTCTCTTGTCTTCAGTACTTTTTTATACGGGTGCTACGCATAGTTTCATATCGGTACCCGTTGTGGAGAGCCTTGCGCTCGGTGTTTCTACTTCTTCTGATATCATGATACTAGACACTCTGTTGGGGACTAGAACGGCTGGTGTGCGTTAGTGTAGAGAGTGTCTCCTTGAGGTTGGTGGGTGTCACTTCCTTTGGGACCTCTATGTCTTGGAGATGATGAGTTATGACGTCGTTCTCGGGATGGACTGGTTGGTTCCCTATCGGGCTTTTGTAGACTGTTATCGTCGCAGGGTGCGTTTCATGTCACCAGAGGGCGGAGAGTTTCTATATAAGGGCGAATGGGATGTTCAGGCAAGTCGAGCTGGACCAGAGCATCATGGGAGAGGTGGTGTCACAGCCCAGATTGCGAGATTATATCTGGATGATCAGGGGACTTGTCATACGGATTTCCCTCCAGTTGTTGCTCGTTTCAGGGATGTCTTCCCAGACTACTTTTTAGGTCTACCTCCGGTGCGCGAGGTGGATTTCTCTATCGATCTAGTGCCAAGAGCAGCACCAGTGTCCATTCCTCCTTATAGGATGGCCACTCCTGAGTTGCAGGAGCTCAAGAGGCAGTTAGAGGAGTTATAGGCAAAGGGCTTTATTCGAACCAGTACTTCTCCTTGGTGTTCTCTGGTCCTTTTTGCGAAGAAGGTAGATGGTACCCTCAAACTTTGCATAGATTATCATAAGCTGAACCAGTTGACGGTTAAGAACCGATATCCCTTGCCGAGGATAGATGATCTGTTTGATTAGCTTCGTGGAGCATGAGTGTTCTCGAAGATTTATTTGAGATCCGGATATCATCAGTTGCGCGTTAGACCATATAATATACCTCTCACAGCTTTCAGGAGTAGGTATGGTCTATATGAGTATACGGTTATGCTGTTTGGACTCACGAACGCGCCAGAAGTTTTTATGGCTCTGATGAATCGTGTGTTCCATCCGTATCTTGATTCTTTTGTGGTAGTATTCGTGGACAACATATTGGTGTACTCTCACACTCGACAGGACCATGACACCCATCTCGAGATCGTATTGAGTACACTGAGAGAGCATCGTCTATATGCTAAGCTCTCGAAGTGCCACATTTGGATGGACCAGATTCACTTCCTGGGTCATATTATCTCAGAGGCAGGAGTTGTAGTAGACCTAGAGAACGTGAGATCAGTAGTTTCCTAGGAGCATCCTAAGAACGTGTTTGAGATACAGAGTTTCTTAGGGCTGGCTGGTTACTACAGGCGCATCATACAGGACTTCTCCCGCTTAGCAGCACCATTGACAGGTCTGACTAAGAAGGGTGTGAAGTTCGTTTGGTCGGAAGCTTGCGAGGCAGATTTTCAGGACTGGAAGGGAAGGTTGACATCAGCTCCGATCCTAATACTCCCAGAGTAGGGGAAGAGCTATACAGTTTACTGTGATTCATCAGGTATTGGGCTGGGGGCCGTTTTGATGCATGGCGATCAAGTTGTTGCATACGGGTCCCGACAGTTGAGGTCACATGAGAGGAATTACCCGACGCATTATCTCGAGTTGGCTGCAGTTGTTCATGCATTGCGCTGTTGAAGACACTATCTGTTGGGAGAGCATTTCGTGGTTTTCACCGACCACAAAAGCCTCAAGTATATCTTTACTCAGCGTGACCTGAATCTGAGGCAGAGAAGGTGGGTTGAGTACCTACAGTCCTTCGATTTTTAGCTTGCCTATACACCTAGTAAAGGTAATGCAGTAGCTGATGCATTGAGCCGGAAGACTCAGATACAGGCAGTGCAAGAGGCTAGTGTTGAGTGGGAGCTCATGGCTTTGTTCTCTGAGATACATCTGAAGGTGCATGACAGTCAGGGGCAGACTTATCTTTCCTCGTTAGCTGTGACTTCTACCCTCCTGGACAGAGTGAGGATGATGCAGCTATTGGTTTCAGATGGTCTAGTTCTATGGGAGTCGGTGGCAAGTGGGGACCCTCCTCCCGGTTGGACGATAGGAGATGATGAAGTTTTGCGTTTACATGGACGAGTATGGGTTTCAGGGGATATACGTGAGGAGCTGATGCGAGAGTTTCATGACTCAGCTTGGGAAGTTCATCCCGGGGTTACCAAGATGTACTGAGAATTGAGACGTCAGTACTGGTGGCCGAGTATGAAGAGAGAGATAGCTGGTTTCGTTACAAGGTGTTCCACCTGTCAGCAAGTGAACGAAGAGAATTAGAGGCCAGCTGGGCTGTTACAGCAGTTTTCCATTCCAGAGTGGAAATGGGATGATGTCGCGATGGATTTTGTGACGGTTTTTCCGAGGTCACCTCGAGGCAATGACGTCGTGTGGGTTGTTGTGGATAGACTCACGAAGGTAGCTCACTTCTTGTCGATCAAGGAGACCTTTGGTGTGGACGAGTTTGGAAGGTTGTATATCCGAGAGATCGTATGTCCTCATGGGGTCCCTCATTCTATCGTTTCAGATAGGGATGCCCGCTTTACGTCTCATTTCTGGCAGAGTTTTCAGAGGGCGCTGGGTACACAGGTACTTCTGAGCACATCATACCACCCTCAGACAGATGGCCAGTCAGAGCGGACGATACAGGTGCTAGAGGACATGTTGCGCACATGCGTCCTAGATTTTGGGGACTCGTGGGAGAAGCATATACCCTTAGTCGATTTTTCCTATAACAATAGTTTTCAGGCGACTATTGAGATGACACCATATGAGGCTTTATATGGTAGGCCATGCAAATCACCCTTGTGCTGGTTAGAGGTAGGTGAGGTAGTTTTACTGGGGCCACAGCTCGTGCAAGAGACGTCTGAGCAAGTCCACTTGTTTCGGAAGCAGATGGCTACCGCACAGTCTTGTCATAAGTCTTATGCTGATCGCCGTAGATGACCTTTGGAGTTTGTGGTCGGGGATCGGGTTTTCTTGCGTGTTTCACCGAGGTTGGGACACAAACGGATCAGGAGACAGGGTAAGCTTTCCCCGAGGTATGTGGGACCATTTTAGATTCTGGAGAGAGTCGGACTAGTTGCCTATCGGTTGGAGTTACAGCAGCGGTACCGAGCCATGCATGACGTCTTCCGCGTGTCTCAGTTGCGTCACTTCCATTCAGACCCTTCTCACACCTTTCAGCCATAGGAGGTTGAGCTTTAGCATGATGCGTCCTTTGAGGAGCATCTGATCTGTATTGTTGACAGGAGCACGAAGGTTCTCTGAGGCCGGTCAGTTCCTCTCGTACGGGTGCTATCGCAGCATGGCCGAGTGCAGGACGGGACCTAGGAGCGGGAGGCGGACGTACGTGCTCAGTGGCCAGAGCTGTTCTGAGCTTTATCTTTGTCACCCTTGGAAGGGAAATTCGGGGACGAATTGCTATAAGGGGGGAAGTTTTTAAGAACCCGGATCTTATTTTTGACGTACGGGCTTATTTTTTTTCCTTTTCCTTAAGTGTTTTTGAGAAAATATGGAAAATGGGTAAAAATACTAAATTTTGGAACTACACGCCATGTACTTTATCCACATGCCAGGCCGTGTTGGGATGAGTACACAGGGCGTGTAGCCATGCCGGCGACGAAGGGTGTAGGAACCGACTACATGCCCTGTAGTGGTACTTACACGCCGTGTAGTCAGTCGGCAGGCTTAAATAGTGAGGCGGTGGAGTTTCCTCCAGCTGGGCGACAGTATATGTCATGTACTTGGGAGTACATGCCATGTACTCAGGTCGACAGATGAACAGTGTGGGGGTGCCGCCAAATGAAAAGTTAAATGAAAGAAGTACACGACGTGTACTCAGAAGTACTCGCTGTGTACTTTGTTTTTTTCGGCTTAAAACAGGCAGTAGCCTCCTCATTTGGCAGAGGAGGCGTTTGAGCCATTTTGGAGCCAAAGGAGGAGGCCAGATCTTTGAAGATCCGTCGGGAGTTCGTCTGGAATCCGATTCGGCTTCAGATGATCTCGTTGGAACCGCACGGGTAAGCCCTCTCCTCTCCTGGTACCGTTCTTACCAATTCTTCTCCTAACGTAAGTTATTTACATTTGATTGGGTTTTGTTCTTCGTCAGATCTACGCCGTTCTTGGGCATTTCGGGAACCGACGTTCGTGTATAACGCTCGTTGGCATATAAGGTAGGTGGCTTTGTGGTTATTTTCCAACTGTCGTGCGTTTTTGTGCATTTTCGTGCCACGAACCCATGTTGGGGTGTCGTGTGGCAGAGGCCGTGGCTATGTTTAATGCTTATAATTGCATAGGTTATTAAACTATGATAATAAAATGTTGGTTGGGATCATTGCTTGGATATGGAACCACCCCCTGGGTGTGTTCCACTATTTAGCCGTTTGGCCAGGACACCCGAGGGTATGCCTTAAATGTAGTAACTATAGAATTGCCTTGAGAGGAATTGTTTGTTTACTGCATTCTGATATAATGGGCATGGACCGGTTACCTGTTTAGCCTGAGGGCGTTGTTGTGATTGGCCTGAGGGCGTGACTGTTTTAGCCCGAGGGCTGTCGTTATTCCGCCTGAGGGAAACCTTTTGTGCCTGAGGGCTTGACTTCTGTGCCTGAGGGTGAGAATTTCTGTTACGCCTGAGGGAAATACTTGTGGGTTGGATTCTGTATGGCCTGAGGGCAAGCCTGAGGGCGTGTATAGCATCCCACCTTTTTATCACATAAACTTTAATTACATTTTACAAAACCGAGGATCTTTAAGGTTTAGTGTCTTGGAAACCAGGAACTTAAAACATGAAAACAACATAAAGAATTCTTCTTAAACACTTGAAAGGCTTCTCCTCATGTTCACCCTAGGCTCATTACTGAATCTCATAACCTGGGGACATACATCAAAAGAAAGGGTGAGCAGAAGGCCCAACAAGGGAAACAAGTGAAACATTTTACATATGAACTTGGGATACATCAATAAAGTCATGAAAAGAACATTAAGGCATGAAAATGAAATCATGAGGCATATCATAATAAAAATAAAACTTTTTCATAACTTGAAGATGTGGCTGCAACATTTAATATTGGCAATCGTTTCATTTCACCAAGGTCCATCCCCAAGGTGTTGTTAAAAATTACCAAGGTTATTCACCAAGGCGTCGTTAAAATGGTCATCTCTAGAGATTAAGTCTTTACCCAATGCATTGGAGCGCTATCAGGGCGCACCCTTAAATTTTCCCTTATTATCATGTGAGCCACATATATCATCATCAAACATTTCATAAATAACCCATATAGCATAAAATAAATGGGTTTCATTTCATAATCATAACATTTTAAAAACTACTTTAATGACAAGATCTTTACGGCACTTTAAACCCACGGAAAGGGAAGCGGGTCTCATGTATGTAAATCCCAGAATTTAAAATGGAACATTTTGATATATATGTTAATAACCTTGTAGAAAAAAGAGCTTTGAGTATTCACTTTATAACATAAAATAATTTTTGAGAAAAGAGAGAGGCATTTGGAGGGGAAAATTCTGCAGCATAACGGCTATGTTACAAGGTTTTAGAAAACATTGAGAAAAGAGGGGACATGGGTCAAACATTCATAAATGACCCATCATACAGTAGAGGGACAAAATATAAGGGATTTATGAACATGGTAATGAAATTTGAAAATATACCATATGAAATGAAGAACATGAAAGGAAGAAAACAAAAGAAGATTTTTCTTGTGAAAATTCAGCAGCCTAACGGCATCACTTAAACTTCAACAAAATTGAATTGACAAGGTCAAATAGGGTCTCTCATCATATGAACATAAGAGTCCAGTATGATAGATATAGAGATCATACCCCAACATAATAGAAAGGAACTTGAAAGAATTGACATGAAAGTAGAACTTCAAAACGAGAAGGGTGAAGAACCACTTAAAAATTCGGCAGCCTAACGGCGCCACTTAAGACATCAAAATACTGAATTGAAGAGATCAAATGGGTTATCTCATCATGTGATCATAAAATACCAGTATGATAAATATAGAGATCATACCCCAACATAATAAAAAGGAACTTGAAAGAATTGACATGAAAGTAGAACTTCAAAACGAGAAGGGTGAAGAACCACTTAAAAATTCGGCAGCCTAACGGCGCCACTTAAGACATCAAAATACTGAATTGAAGAGATAAAATGGGGTCTCTCATCATGTGATCATAAAAGACCAGTATGATAAATATAGAGATCATACCCCAACATAATAAAAATGAACTTGAAAGACTTGACATGAAAGTAGAACTTTGAAAAAGAGAGAGGTGAATGAATCCCTTGAAAATTCGGCAGCCTAACGGCGCCACTTAAACTTTCTTAAAACGAAATGATGAGAGTAAGAGGGGGTCTTTCATCATATGAACATAAAAAGGGAAGTAAGAGGAGTATAAAAGAACATCCTCCAAAATAAGAACATGGAGCATAAAAGGAATGACATAAAAGATATCACTTGAAAAGAAAGAGAGGGGTCGGATCCCTTACCTTAAAATGTAACTCTTAAACCTCAAAGGTTGGGACCTTGAGGGCTTGGGGGCACCTTGGGATGACTCCTTGGGAGGTAATGAGACCAGAACTTCGTTGGGGAAGAGTGGGGAGTCGAATGGATGAGAGGATGGCTTGGTATTTATAGGGAAAGTGAGGGGACAAGGCATTAATAGCAAAGGGACACCTCATTAGTGGTTTTGGCAAAACCATGGGCTTGCCCATGGTATTTTCCCATGGTATTGGCCACTTGGGACACCTCATACCTTATCTCACTATTCGTAATTCGAACATATTGATTACAAACTTAATACATCATTTAATGATGTCATTAAACACCCGTAACTTAAAAACTGTATTTTCACTATTCGTCAAAAATTCAACTTTCTCAGAATAATCCCAAAATTTCACCTTAACCAAATATCAACGCTCTGATTACAAATATGAACTCCATTTTATAAAAATAATTTTCTAAATATTTTTAATTTAATTTTTAAATAAAAACACTATTCATTGAAAATTCATTTTTTCAGAAAAAACCCCAAAAATTACCATAACATAATATCGATGCTCTGAGTTCAAAAATAAAGTCATTTTTATAAAAATAATTTTCTAATTATTTTTAATTAAATTTTTAATTAAAAAACACTATTCACCCGAAAAAACTAATACTTGAATAATAATTAATGAAACCGTTATTTAACTATTTTATTGAATCACATTACTTAATCAAGGTGCCTAGATTATTTTAAAACTTTCTTTAAGTGAGATTACTAATCCATTTGGTCATATTACTAATCCTAATCATAAAATCACTATTCATAATTTACTATTCATCAAAAATCAAGTTGATCTTATTAGACTCTAAATTTCGTACTGAACATAATTGTAGAAGACCATTTTTCGAAAATCATTACACATATTTAATTATTTAAGGTTTACACAACCATTTTTAAAATATCCTTTTTCTAAAATTCATCAAAAATATGCATACAATATTTATCCGGTCATTTGAAAATTCATAAACATCATCATAAGAAGAAATCCAAATTTTTATTTTAAAAAAAAGATTACACAAGGCAATTACGGTCTCGTTACATAACCCCTTATAATACCAGCATAGGACCTAAGAGTAAGGTGTTCTAGGGTGATAGAATTTTGGGGCGGCTCAGTCAACATTGCCCGAGTAGTAATTTCTATCAGTTTGAACTTCTCGCGAAGGCGATTCCGTTCTAGCTTCACATGATGAAGTTCGGCTTGGATTTGGTCCAAAGCAAATCCCAATGGTGCTACCTCCTTCCCAATCTCTGTTAGATGGGCTTCGATCGGCCCAAGGCTACTAGGTGAGGCCATCAAATCTTATTTCTATAATAATTAACCAAGATTACTTAAATTTAGAGACAATAATCAAAACATTTTGTTCACGGTGGTCATATTGACCGATGGTCATATAACACTCAAAAACCAATGGTCTCATTTTATTTATAATCATGTTTATCAAATAAAACATTTTTTTTGAGTATAAAAAATAACACATGAAATTAGGAAACAAGATTTATTCAAAATTTCGGGTCGTTACAATCTTCCCCCCTTAAGAAATTGCGTCCTCGCAATTTTTTTTAAATTGGGTTTTGAAATTTCATTGAAAGTCCCACATCGGAAAAAGAGTCAGTAACACCATTACTTTAAAAAGAAGAAAAGGAAGTACAATGGCCACCCGAGTTAACCCACACTCGGGTTCCATGTAGGAAAACATGGACATGGAGGAAAAAACAAAGGGTCAGTTCTGAGAGAGAGTGATAGAGAACATGATTAGGAGAAAGTTAACCATGAGAAAATCCCAAACTTATGATGTGTGTAAACGGTCTTTGATTACCTAGTAGGAAACGTAAACCAACAACATTTTTGTTTTACGTTTCTTTTCATAATTTTGAGGATTTCATTTACTACATAGAACAAAAACATAAGAAAATATACCTACCTTCAAGTAGAGTTTCATCCTTTAACAAGTCCCTACCAACACTAATCTTTTCACCAAATGATGAGAATTCAAAAACACTTGGTCTCATAAAAGCACAAGAATCATCTTCTATAGAATCACATAATCTACAAAAGATTAACTATCTATTTCTTCTATCTTTAAACATTATCCCAAAAACAGAAAGGTTAAGGTAAAACAACTCTTCAAAAAGAAAGAATCCCATAGGAATAGAACCTACTTTTAAATCTTCAAAGTTCCATGATACTACCCAATGTTCATCATAGACCACTCCATAAATAACGGTCCTTAAAATTCCTCAAAATAAACCAAACTAAGATTGAAACCCAAATACAAGAAGGATTTGATAACATAGTCTTCCAAAACAACTTCATTGTTCATCTCCAGACAACATCAACCACTCCTAACATCTTATAACAAAAGTAGCTAACCTAAACATATTTTACCCAAGATAGGTTAATCATTCCCAAAAGTAACCTAAATTACTATAAGTCCACCTTAAATTCATCAATTCTTCAAAATATAAGTCAACCTTACTCCTCAATGAAAATACTATAGTAATCTATTTACCTCGATCATATAGGGTCCCCAAAATAGTGAACGTCTTCCAAAATAATAATCATCTTTTAATCCCCTAATCATCTCTGACATATTAATACGGAAATTGTCACATTTCCTATCACATTGGTTGTTGGGACACGTTATTCCATTTCCCACCATTAACTAAGAAGATAAAGTATAATTAGAGGCTTAAATACTTAACCAATAATCATGAAAAGGAACTTAAAGCATATAAGGATAACTTGTAGAAGAAAAGTATACCCTAACTTGTGATCCCCTAGGTTCCCATCTAGGTTATCCATGATCATATATTCTTATGTGAATATTTATTTTATTTTATCTTTGTTCCTTTAATAATGGTTCATACCAAGCTTATGAATTTACCAAATCATATCCCCCGGGAGTGTCATAACCAAGAGTGCAGCAAGGCCCGTTGTCGTGTACCAGTTCCCGTTCGAGTCTAGCTCAAAGCGGTGTTTTCGGGTTTTACCCCTATGTACATCTGTGCCAGAGCCACCTCTACCTGCTCGTATCCAGACAGGGATGTATTTGCTTGGCAACCCCTTACTCAATACTCACCAAAATACCAGGAAGATTAAACTTTTCTATAGGGTTCCTCCTAGAGTTTTCATATCCTAATTTCCACAAATAACTAAACCATCCTTTGATACCAACTATAGCATCCCACCTTTTTATCACATAAACTTTAATTACATTTTACAAAACCGAGGATCTTTAAGGTTTAGTGTCTTGGAAACCAGGAACTTAAAACATGAAAACAACATAAAGAATTCTTCTTAAACACTTGAAAGGATTCTCCTCATGTTCACCCTAGGCTCATTACTGAATCTCATAACCTGGGGACATACATCAAAAGAAAGGGTGAGCAGAAGGCCCAGCAAGGGAAACAAGTGAAACATTTTACATATGAACTTGGGATACATCAATAAAGTCATGAAAAGAACATTAAGGCATGAAAATGAAATCATGAGGCATATCATAATAAAAATAAAACTTTTTCATAACTTGAAGATGTGGCTGCAACATTTAATATTGGCAATCGTTTCATTTCACCAAGGTCCATCCCCAAGGTGTCGTTAAAAATTACCAAGGTTATTCACCAAGGCGTCGTTAAAATGGTCATCTCTAGAGATTAAGTCTTTACCCAATGCATTGGAGCGCTATCAGGGCGCACCCTTAAATTTGACCTTATTATCATGTGAGCCACATATATCATCATCAAACATTTCATAAATAACCCATATAGCATAAAATAAATGGGTTTCATTTCATAATCATAACATTTTAAAAACTGCTTTAATGACAAGATCTTTACGGCACTTTAAACCCACGGAAAGGGAAGCGGGTCTCATGTATGTAAATCCCAGAATTTAAAATGGAACATTTTGATATATATGTTAATACCCTTGTAGAAAAAAGATCTTTGAGTATTCACTTTATAACATAAAATAATTTTTGAGAAAAGAGAGAGGCATTTGGAGGGGAAAATTCTGCAGCATAACGGCTATGTTACAAAGTTTTAGAAAACATTGAGAAAAGAGGGGACATGGGTCAAACATTCATAAATGACCCATCATACAGTAGAGGGACAAAATATAAGGGATTTATGAACATGGTAATGAAATTTGAAAATATACCATATGAAATGAAGAACATGAAAGGAAGAAAACAAAAGAAGATTTTTCTTGTGAAAATTCGGCAGCCTAACGGCATCACTTAAACTACAACAAAATTGAATTGACAAGGTCAAATAGGGTCTCTCATCATATGAACATAAGAGTCCAGTATGATAGATATAGAGATCATACCCCAACATAATAGAAAGGAACTTGAAAGAATTGACATGAAAGTAGAACTTCAAAACGAGAAGGGTGAAGAACCACTTAAAAATTCGGCAGCCTAACGGCGCCACTTAAGACATCAAAATACTGAATTGAAGAGATCAAATGGGTTCTCTCATCATGTGATCATAAAAGACCAGTATGATAAATATAGAGATCATACCCCAACATAATAAAAAGGAACTTGAAAGAATTGACATGAAAGTAGAACTTCAAAACGAGAAGGGTGAAGAACCACTTAAAAATTCGGCAGCCTAACGGCGCCACTTAAGACATCAAAATACTGAATTGAAGAGATAAAATGGGGTCTCTCATCATGTGATCATAAAAGATCAGTATGATAAATATAGAGATCATACCCCAACATAATAAAAATGAACTTGAAAGACTTGACATGAAAGTAGAACTTTGAAAAAGAGAGAGGTGAATGAATCCCTTGAAAATTCGGCAGCCTAACGGCGCCACTTAAACTTTCTTAAAACAAAATGATGAGAGTAAGAGGGGGTCTGTCATCATATGAACATAAAAAGGGCAGTAAGAGGAGTATAAAAGAACATCCTCCAAAATAAGAACATGGAGCATAAAAGGAATGACATAAAAGAGATCACTTGAAAAGAAAGAGAGGGGTCGGATCCCTTACCTTAAAATGTAACTCTTAAACCTCAAAGGTTGGGACCTTGAGGGCTTGGGGGCACCTTGGGAGGACTCCTTGGGAGGTAATGAGACCAGAACTTTGTTGGGGAAGAGTGGGGAGTCGAATGGATGAGAGGATGGCTTGGTATTTATAGGGAAAGTGAGGGGACAAGGCATTAATGGCAAAGGGACACCTCATTAGTGGTTTTGGCAAAACCATGGGCTTGCCCATGGTATTTTCCCATGGTATTGGCCACTTGGGAAACCTCATACCTTATCTCACTATTCATAATTCGAACATATTGATTACAAACTTAATACATCATTTAATGATGTCATTAAACACCCGTAACTTAAAAACTGTATTTTCACTATTCATCAAAAATTCAACTTTCTCAGAATAATCCCAAAATTTCACCTTAACCAAATATCAACGCTCTGATTACAAATATGAACTCCATTTTATAAAAATAATTTTCTAAATATTTTTAATTTAATTTTTAAATAAAAACACTATTCATTGAAAATTCATTTTTTCAGAAAAAACCCCAAAAATTACCATAACATAATATCGATGCTCTGAGTTCAAAAATAAAGTCATCTTTATAAAAATAATTTTCTAATTATTTTTAATTAAAATTTTAATTAAAAACACTATTCACCCGAAAAAACTAATACTTGAATAATAATTAATGAAACCGTTATTTAACTATTTTATTGAATCACATTACTTAATCAAGGTGCCTAGATTATTTTAAAACTTTCTTTAAGTGAGATTACTAATCCATTTGGTCATATTACTAATCCTAATCATAAAATCACTATTCATAATTTACTATTCATCAAAAATCAAGTTGATCTTATTAGACTCTAAATTTCGTACTGAACATAATTGTAGAAGACCATTTTTCGAAAATCATTACACATTTTTAATTATTTAAGGTTTACACAACCATTTTTAAAATATCCTTTTTCTAAAATTCATCAAAAATATGCATACAATATTTATCCGGTCATTTGAAAATTCATAAACATCATCATAAGAAGAAATCCAAATTTTTATTTTAAAAAAAAGATTACACAAGGCAATTACGGTCTCGTTACATAACCCCTTATAATACCAGCATAGGACCTAAGAGTAAGGTGTGCTAGGGTGATAGAATTTTGGGGCGGCTCAGTCAACATTGCCCGAGTAGTAATTTCTATCAGTTTGAACTTCTCGCGAAGGCGATTCCGTTCTAGCTTCACATGATGAAGTTCGGCTTGGATTTGGTCCAGAGCAAAGCCCAATGGTGCTACCTCCTTCCCAATCTCTGTTAGATGGGCTTCGATCGGCCCAAGGCTACTAGGTGAGGCCATCAAATCTTCTTTCTATAATAATTAACCAAGATTACTTAAATTTAGAGACAATAATCAAAACATTTTGTTCACGGTGGTCATATTGACCGATGATCATATAACACTCAAAAACCAATGGTCTCATTTTATTTATAATCATGTTTATCAAATAAAACATTTTTTTTGAGTATAAAAAATAACACATGAAATTAGGAAACAAGATTTATTCAAAATTTCGGGTCGTTACAGCGTGGTTTACTATTTTAGCATGAGGGCAAGCTTCTGGTTGGCCAGAGGGCTTGGTGCTGTTGAGCACAGAATGTTACTAAGTTAAATGATTAAATGAATAATAAAATGGTAATATAACTGGTAGTTAGTTACTTTTGAGTACTGCTTTACTTATTGCATTTTACTACTGCACACTGATATTGCATGCTTACACGAAGTTGGGCACGGGCCTTTGGTGGGTGCCTACTGAGATATATTTCTCACACCATGTTTGGGTCATTCTTTTCGGCCCAAACAGATTACGTCTCTGCAGGTGTGGAAAGGGGCATGAGTCCCTATACAGGTACTTGACTGTTGCTGTGAAGTAGGAGGGCATGGGACTGAGCCTAGGCTCGCGATGCCGCTGCCAACTGTTTGCTTTGTTTTGCTGTACTCTGCTGTTCATTGTACTGTATTGATGTATAACATGTTCTGGCTGTTTTCTTAGAACTTGAGACATGTAGCATCATTATTTATACATTGTTGGTTATATCCATTTCCTTGTGTATGATTTACTGCTTCCTCTGTTTGTTGTATGTTTTATTTCAATTGCGATGCGCTACACTTTGACAAATGAGGGTATAGTTTCCCAACTATCAGACCTGGACCATCGCTGCTAGTCGGCAGCCTCTGGCGTTTGGGGAAATGCGCTCGAGGTCACGTGGCGAACCGGGCTCGGGGCACCCGTTGCGTGGCACCCGGGTTCGGGACGTTACATCCACACTCTTTCATGCTTTTCAAGCTGGTGGTCGACGCTCTTTCTGCTCTTCTCGTGGCAGTCCACGCTTCTCATTGACCTCTCAGGCTTATCAGCCATGGCAGGGGACTGGTTTTTCAGTTTTTCAGCCCTGTTAATGCTCGACCTTGGCTTTTCTCTTCGATCCGTGCTCTTTCTTGGGACCTCCGTGCTTTTCCTCCCCGGTTCCAACTCATCTGTGCTTTTTCTACACATCCTTTGTGTTGTTATGTTCTTTAATACCACAAAGAATTGACATTTTGTCCCTCTTGGACATAGAACTTGAGCTTGGATTGAAATGAGTCACTAAGCACAATCATATATGTGGTAAGGCATCTTCATAAGTGGATGATTTGTTTCTCATTTGATTGCCCACTACCACAAAAACAGTTTTTCACAGCGCCCCCCTTTATCAGCGCTTGTTTAGTAGCGCTGATAAAGGGGGGGGGGGCTTTATCAGCGCTTTTTTTAAAAGCGCTGATAAAGGGTCGGCTTCAAGTTTTTTTAAAAAAAAATATATATTAATATATTAATATATAAATATAGTTATATTGATATATAAATATAATATATAATTTTTAAATATATTTTAGATAACTATAAATGTACATTTACACTTATTATACATAATATATAAAATATTTAGTGAAAATAGCTTCTTAAAAAATTAAAAAAATATTTTTAATTAATAATTTGCTAATCATTATGGAGTAATAGTCACTTAATAACAATTTGAAGACTACAAAAATTAAAAAAAAAATTAAAAACAGATCCAAAATATGTTGAAAACGCAACTCAAACTTCAAACGGCCATAACTTTTGATCTGGGTGTCCGTTTGAGCTCCACCACATATCAAATTGAAGCCTGTGATGAGCTCTACATCGTTGTGACCCAAGAGGACATCGGTCAAGGGATTTTCGAGGCCAAAAGAGGCCCAAAATGCCTCTAAAACTGAGTTTTTAGTCGGGGTACCCCGATTTTTTAACATTTTGTGGATTTTCAGCCTCGTTTAAGGGGGTATTATTGGATTTTTTTGGTGGGGTATGAATTTATTCCAAGGTATTACATTCATATTGATATTATGTCTTTGAAATTTCATCATTTTTTATAATGCACTGCTATTTATAATCAAATATATAACAATATATTCATATTCTTTAAATATTCACACCTAAAAATTTAATTATAAATATAAATAATAAAATATATTTACATATAAAATATATTATCTTTATCTAAATAATAACAAACATCCATTTTATTTAAAATACAATGAATATTTATATACCTATATATAAATCTAACTATATATATATATATTAATCTTACTATATATATATATATATTAATCTAACAATATATATATTAATCTAATAACTATATATATATTAATATAACTACATATATATATATATTAGTATTACTATAAATATATATATTAATATCACCATAAAGATATATATTAATATCACTATATATATATATATATTAATATAACTATATAAATATATATTCATATAACTATATATATGTTAATATAACTATATATATGTTAATATAACTATATATATATATATTAATATAAATATATATTACTATACGAATAAATATAACTAAATATATATTTATATAGATATAGATATATATTAATACCACTATATATATATGTTAATATTACTATATATATTATAATATAACTATATATATATATATATATTATAATATAACTATATATATATATTAATATAAATATATATTACTATACGAATAAATATAACTAAATATATAAATATATATATATAGAGATATCATGAATTGGAAAGTAAATCAAAATAGAGTAGTGGTAAGGGCTTAGGCACGCATGGGGGAGGTCTTGAGTTCAAATCCTGGTGCAGGCAGGGGTGCGCGCGCGTGGGGAATATTGGAGCAAGCACTGGTAGGTGGAGGGGGGTGCGTGGGGTGCTGTATAGGGGCTGAAAAGCACTGAAGGGGGGGGGGGGGGGTTCAAGTGCTATAAAAGCCCAGTATTTTTTAATTTTTTTTAATTTTTTTTAATTTTTTTTAATTTTTTTAATTTTTTTTAATTTTTTTAATTTTTTTTAAAAAAGCTGATAAAAGGGTCCTTTATCAGTGCTAAAATGAAAGCGCTGATAAAGAGGTACTTTTATCAGCGCTTTTTTGGGGGGTTCAAGTGCTATAAAAGCCCAGTATTTTTTAATTTTTTTTAATTTTTTTTAATTTTTTTTAACTTTTATCAGCGCTTTTTTTAGCGCTGATAAAAGTGGTCTTTATCAGCGCTTTTCGGAGCACTGATAAAGGGGACCCCCCCTTTATCTACACTGGCTTTATCAGCGTTTTTTCTAACGCTGATAAAGACCATTTTTAGCGCTGATAAAGGCCGTATCTGTAGTAGTGGCCCTTGATTATTTGATTTAAGGAATGACTTTGTTTGTAGAAATCTTTGTAAAGCCTAAAGACAATTTTCAGCCCGCTATTTTTAAGTGTTAGACATGTTACTCTTTGATCTTAGTGATACAAACACACTTTTGTTTTTCGAAGTTAATAAAACATAGGATTGTTCGAGGACCAAAAATATTTATGTGTAGGGGAATTTTTTGTTCCCTAAAACACACACAATTTGACACATCTTAAACATTATTTTTACAATTTAATTATTTAATTTTTCACTTTTTACTAAAAAAATCATTTCTGTACTTTTATAATAAAATTTATTAATTAATTGGTTTTTATAATCAAATATGTAATTGTGGTATTTCATATAATTAAATTATTTTATCTATATTTTTCTAATAATATAATTCATCAATTAGTTTAGTTATTTTAATCTTCTCAAATTTTTATCAATATGACTTGTTTATTAATTAAGGAAATTATACTGTTTTTTACATTTAATTAACTTAGTTTTTAATCCACATATTTAATTGTTTAATTTTAATAATTTAACTCTCATTTAATAAATTAACTCCTTAATTTCTTTTTAGTTCAACATAAAACAATTATATTAGTTAATGTGTTTAATAATAATTTAATTTTATATTTTGAATGTATTATCTCAATTTAATTAATAATCCAGATTTGTTTTATTATATTTGATTTTATATAGTTTTAGTTTTAGTTTTATTTGATGTTTTTTCCATTTCTATCGGTTTCGGTCTCATACAGACTCCTTCACTGCCGGCCTCTCTTTCTCCCCATCCCGCGCTCTTGCTACTGACGCGACGTCGGTGTCGGCTCCATGTCATCACCTTGTTACCAACGCGTCTTCCTCCTCCTTTTCTACCGATGGTCTCACCTCCCTCACCTCGTCCATGCTACCGACATGGACCCCTCGTTTTTCGGTGTCGGCCTCTCGTTGCTCACATTCCATTATCGGTGTCCGCTCTACCTTTCTCCACTTCCACCGACGCACTTTGGCGGTGCCATCAGCGTCCTCCACCCCAATTCCCTCTTCCTTCATCTTGTCGACGGGTCACCGCCGATAGTGGTGGAAAGGTGGGTTGTGTCGATGAGGCAGTGTTAAATCCTCAACCCTCATATCTGACAAAAATAACTTCAAATCCAAACATATGGATGATCTAGATCCCGAGCCGACCCCTTTCGGGCCACCTTGCATTGTTATGATGGATCTTGGAGTTGATGCAGCAGAGAGCCGCGTGTCTTGATGTGTGATCATCGTGATTTGACGGGAAGAGTCAGAGGAGCTTCCACCATCTGATGCCCCGCTAGACTGCCTCACGCGGAGGGTGAACCGAAAGCTAAGCTCACCGACATGGAAGGAGGCTCGCACACCATGGCACTGAAGTATGGCTCACTGAGGCGTTGATTTCTGCTGAGAAGACTTCCGCCGGATTGTGGATGAACTATGCTTGAAACTGCGAAACCCCTCCCCCCCTGTTTGCACCGTGGACAGGAGAAAAGGGCTTGGAGAAGAAAATAAATTAAAAAGGCTAAAAACTTAAACAAATACTAAAATAAAATATAAAAATTAAAAAAAAAATTATTTTAGATTAAATAAAATAAATACTAAATAAAAATAAAATAAATTATATAACTAACTAATTAATTTGAATATTTAAAATGTAAAATAATTAATAATAATTTATCAATAAAATTATAATATTTAATATAATTAAATTAATCAAAATTAAATACATTAATCTAAAAATAATAATTAAAATAAACTTTTTAATCAACTAAATTAAACTTCAATAAATTGACAACATATTAAAATAATATCATTAACAACTATTATTAAATAAATAAATTATAAAATTAAATAACAATTATTAAAATTAAAATTATAACAAATTATTAGTAATATTAATCAATTAATTAATAGTTAATAATTATAACATAAATTTTACAATAAAATAATACTAATTATAGTTTAATTTATTATTAAAATAAAGTAATTAATAATTTAATACTAATTTAATAAAATAACCAAATAAATAATAATAAATTAAAAACGTAATAATTCTTTATATAATGAAAGACTAATTAATAATTTAATTAAATAATGTAAATGCTATTTAGTAATAATAATTTAAATTCTTTAATATAAATAAGTATTTATTTATTTTAAAGTTTTCTTAACTGTTTTAATATAAGGACCCACACTTATTTCATACATAATCTTGAATTTAATCAAGAAAACACTTCATTTTACATTGAGGATCTTTTCAAGTTTAGAGCTTTAGAGAATTAAGACAAAACATTCATAACATTACACATTGTTACATAGTGGATACCATAAAATCAGTTTCCATTTTCCTCAGAATATAAAACATTAAAACATAAAACAAGACTCTTTGACAATTCTTCAACATTTAACATGTCTTCCTTCCTTGTATTACTCATCATTAACCTGTGAAAAATCATTTAAAAACTTGGGATGAGCACAAAAGCTCAGTAAGGTATGAAAAAGAAGGAAAAATCACACTAGTCCATGAATACGCATGACGTATGAAAACATTTTCAAAAGACATGCTTTCCACCCATAAAATCTTACTTACCGTAACATGAGATTTACAACAGATCCACACAAACATAATTATAATCATAGAGGTATATTGGGGCATTACTTATATAATCTTGTAACCATCTTGGCTACCTTAAAATTTGTAACCCTCACGGCTACCTTACTTTGTGTAACCATCACAGTTACACTTGGAGTAACCATACGGCCGACCTCCAACTTACTCTTACCCAATGCATTGGAGGGAAATATAGGTCCCACCCTTCATCATAAACAATTCCCAATAACCAAAACATAATCATACAACATAAACAATTGCATAAAAACATTTCCTTTGAATCTTATAAAACAGAATTTTAAAAGAGGATTTTAGAAGAAAAGTCCCTTATAAACATCATATACTTGAAGTGAGGCTTAATAGAGTGGATGTAATATGTATATACTCTGTAAATACACATAATGAAACATAATATAAACAAAACCCATCACACAAAAAATTTAAATAGCACATAAATTATAAAGTAGAATGTTAACCCAATGAATGGAAATCGGGTTAAGAATTCCCTTACCTTAGGCTTGTCTTACTTCAAAATTGTTTAAACCTCCTGTATAATGGTTAAAAGAGTGTTATTAGTATTTTACAGAAACATGTTCATGTTTATAACATCTTATATGGTCATTTCATAACCTCATTTCACCCCTTAATTGTTAGTATTTTATTCCTTGCATTATTTTGGGTGAGTTCTTTTGTGATTTTCACAATCGGTTCATGATGAATCGTTCTTGTTGATTGGAAATGAAACTCCATAATTGGAATGTAGTAGTATTTACATATTTCCAGTACCATAAATTATACAATTTATCACTTTGGTTCTTTATATGATGATGATTAATAAGTTAAAACATTAATTATGTTTGTTTAGATCATTTAAGTGGTTCTTTGATAATTACAACTTCATTTAGTCTTATAAATTTGAATCATGTGTACAAAAGAATTCCAGAACCTTATGTGAGTCATAAAAAATTATATTATAACCTGGTTCAACCATATAAATGGTTTCATGACCAGACTTGAAATAATTAATGGAAATTGAAAATACATCGTCCACGATATCGGCAATTCGACACAAATGGACAATGTTTTTTGATTCTTTAAATAAGTGAGAGAGGAGAAGAATAATGATTTGTAATTTTCCATAAACATGAAAACATCCAAAATATACATGATTCTGTAGATTTCATGCCTCTTGGATAAGAGGGGGTGAAGAAAGAAGAGGAAGGAATCATGAAATGAAGAAAACATGAGAAATTTCTTACAAAAATTCGGCAGCCTAACGACGTCTCTTAAAATTTCATAAAAACAAGATTGATGAGAGGAATTGAATATCTCATCATCATACAAAATTTTTACAGTAAGGGGAAATATTTAATGAAATATCCCAACAAAAGACACAGGGAAAGGAAGAGAATAACATAAAATGGAAGAAAAGAATGAAAATGAAAGAGGATGTTTACCTCTTGATCTCTTCTCCTTGAGATCCTCCTTAAGGGCTTTGGTCTTGCTCTTTTGGTGAGACCAGCAGCTCTAGGACGTGGGGAAGAATATTGGGGAGGGAATTTGGCAGAAATTAGACAATGCTCAAGGCTTGAGAGGTGTGGGAGGAAGAGGGGAGTGAGGGTGATATTTATAGTGGAGGGGGGGGGGAGGTATTTTAGATTATTTTAATTATTATTATAATAATTTTATCAAGACTATGAATAATCTCAAAACAAGTGGCCCTAAATAGTGATAATATCATGTGATTTCGAAGCAAGTGGCCTTGCATCACTTATGATGTCATAAATAGTGCATTTTTACTGATAAATTGATTATACGGTATTTTACCGTATTTCACTATTCACCGAAAATTCAAGAGTTTCAGAAAAATACCAAAAATTTACCCCTACCATTTTTCGACGTGTATAATTCAAAAGTGAAATCCATTTTTCAAAAATAATTTTCTAAATATTATTAATTTAATTTTTAAATAAGGTCACAGTTAATTCGAAAAATAGCAATATTGAAGTGCAATTAGTTTTATGTGACATTGGAAAATTAATTAAGATCCCATTATCCTATTTCCATGGGAAAATAAAATAATAATATTATTTACTATTCATGAGGTCATATTACTATTCATATTACTATTCATAAGGGCATGTTACTATTCACCAAAAAAACAAGTTTGTTCCATCAGACTCTAAATAACATACTGAACACAATTGTAGATGATAGTTTCTTGAAATTCAAAACATAGAAGAAATAAAATTATGTTTAAAGGATACGTATAAATATATACCTTAAACAAAATTTCAAGCATTTTCAATTTATTTTTAGAAAACCTTGGGATGTTACATTATCCCCACCTTCTTGAAATTGCGTCCTCACAATTTTATTTACTTATTAAACAACTGAGGGTATTTTTCCCTCATAGCATTTTCAGACTCCCATGTTACTTCTTCAACCATGTGGTTTCTCCACAAAACCTTTACCTGGTGGATTACCTTATTCCGTAATACCTGTTCTCTTCGATCAAGAATCTGAACCGGTTTTTCTTCATAAGAAAGGTTCTCTGCCAGCTGAACTGCTTCCGGCCTCAAGATATGTGATGAATCTGGAACATACTTTCTCAACATCGAAACATGAAAAACATTGTGTACCTGAAATAAGCTCGGAGGCAAAGCTACGCGGTATGAAACTGTTCCAACTTTATCCAAGATTTCAAAAGGACCGATGAACCGTGGACTTAGTTTCCCTTTCTTACCGAAACGCATCACACTTTTCCAAGGAGATATTTTAAAGAAAACATGGTCACCTACCTTGAAAGAGAAGTCTTTCCTTCTGTTATCTGCATAACTTTTCTGCCTGCTCTGAGCTGTCCTCATGTGTTGCTGGATCATCCTCACTTTCTCAGCCACTTCTTCTACTAATTCTGGCCCCATCAACTTTCTTTCACCGACTTCATCCCAAAACGCAGGAGTCCGACACCGCTTTCCATACAAGGCCTCAAAGGGTGCCATCTGAATACTGGAATGGAAACTGTCATTATAAGAAAACTCAACTAATGAAAGATGCTGATCCCAACTTCCCTGATAGTCCATTGAACAAGATCGAAGCATATCCTCCAAAGTTTGAATCGTTCGTTCTGACTGCCCATCTGATTGAGGATGAAAAGCTGTACTGAAATTCAACTCTGTGCCCAAAGACTTCTGAAGTCCCTTCCAAAATTTAGAAGTGAACCTGGGATCTCGGTCAGACACAATGGAAAGAGGAACTCCATGTAACCTGACAATCTCTTTGAGGTACAATCGAGAAAGCTGATCTAATGTCATTGTATCTCGAATAGAAAGAAAATGAGCAGACTTTGTTAGCCGATCAACAATAACCCATATCGCATTGTTACCTCGAGAAGTCTTTGGTAGTCCCACCACAAAATCCATGGATATATTCTCCCATTTCCATTCTGGAACTGGAAAAGGCTGAAGCATCCCCTTCGGTAACTGTCGCTCTGCTTTAACCTACTGACATGTCAAACATTTCATTGTAAAATCAGCAATATCTCTTTTCATCCCATTCCACCAGTAATACTCCCGAAGGTCTCTGTACATCTTAGTACTTCCAGGATGAACAGAAAATGGAGAACTATGAGCTTCACACAACAATTCTTTCTTCAGCTGGGAATCCCAAGGCACACACAACCGTTTTCCAAACCTTAAAACACAATCTTTATCAAGATTAAATTATGGAAACTTACCCATTTTAACAAATTCTACCTTTTTCTGTAGCTCACGGTCTTCCCTCTGCGCTATCATAATTCTGTCTGACAACGAAGACTGCACATAAACCTGAAACAAAACAGATATATTCCCTGCACCAATAACTTCTAAGCCAAAATTTATCAAATCATTAATCAAGGGATCACGTTCCAAACGTAGCATGGTTAATGATGCATGGTTTTTCCGACTTAAGGCATCCGCTACTTTGTTTGCTTTTCCAGGATGGTAATTAATCGTGCAGTCATAATCCTTTATCAGTTCTAGCCATCTTCTCTGCCTCATGTTTAATTCCTTCTGAGTGAATATATACTTAAGACTTTTATGGTCAGTATATATTTGGCATTTGGTTCCGTATAGATGATGCCTCCATATTTTCAAAGAAAAAACCACAGCTGCCAATTCCAAATCATGTGTGGGATAATTCAGCTCATGAGGTTTAAGTTGTCTCGAAGCATAGGCAATTACCTGATCATTCTGCATCAAAACACAACCAAGTCCCTTCAAAGAAGCATCACTGTAGATGAAAAACTCACCATTCCGGGAAGGTAAGGCCAAAACTGGAGCATTCACCAATCTCTTCTTTAGTTCCTGAAAACAAACATCACATTCCTCTGTCCAAACAAATTTAACCCCTTTCCATGTTAACTTAGTTATTGGGCTAGATAACCGTGCAAAGTTCTTAACAAAGCGTCGGTAATAACTTGCTAAGCCCAGAAAACTACGAATCTCTGTAACATTTGTGGGTCTTGGCCATTCATCAACTACTTTTGTTTTGGCAGGATCAACTGTTATTCCATCCTTATTTACAATGTTCCCAAGAAAAGAAATCTGTTTCAACCAAAAATCACACTTGATGAATTTTCCATATAGTTTCTTTTCTTTTAAAGTTTGTAAAACAACCCTTAGATGTTTTTCATGCTCCTCTTTATTTTTAGAAAAAACCAGAATGTCATCAATAAATATAACCACAAACTTATCCAAGAACTCATGAAATACTCTATTCATAAGATTCATGAATACAGCAGGTGCATTAGTTAACCCAAATGGCATAACAACAAATTCATAATGCCCATATCTAGTACGAAAGGCTATTTTCGGGATGTCATCCTCCTTCACATTCAGCTGATGGTATCCGGATCTCAAGTCAATCTTGGAAAAGTACTGAGCTCCCTGGAGCTGATCAAACAAGTCATCAATATGAGGCAAATGATACTTGTTTTTAACAGTGATGTTATTCAAAGCTCTATAATCAATGCAAAGTCTCATGGAACCATCTTTCTTTTTAACAAACAAAACAGGGGCTCCCCATGGTGAAGTACTGGGACGAATGAATCCTTTGACAAGCAAATCCTGCAACTGATTTTTCAATTCAAGAAGTTCTATTGGAGCCATACGATATGGGGGTTTTGAAATTGGCTTAGAATCAGGAACTAAGTCAATTGTGAATTCGACTTATCGTTTAGGTATGACACTGGGTAACTCCTCAGGAAAAACATCAAGGTATTCATTTACCACTAGCACATCATTAATTTGAATATTTCCCTTGTTTTCAACAATATGAGCCAGATAACTTTCATTTCCATCTTTTAGTAGTTTCTCAGCTTCTTGATATGTTATCAATTGTATGGGTTCATTCTTGTATACAAACTGAAACTCTTTCTGAAAAACAACTTCTTTAGCTCTACAGTCAATCTTAGCATGATAATCAGAAAGCCAGTCCATCCCCAGAATAACATCAAACTCGACTAAGGGTAAAACAACAAGGTTTTCAGGTAAAGTCTTTCCACATACCACAATAGAAATATTCTTATAATTCCACTTTGCTATAACATTTCCCCCTGGTGTTTTAACAACAAGTTCGGGTATCATTTGTTGAGGTGATATTTCCAATTTACTAGAAAATTCCTCAGAGATAAAGGAATGTGTAGACCCCATATCAAACAAAACTTTAGCAAAATATGAGTGAACAGACAAAGTACCTGATACAACTTCATTGGATGTCTCAACATCTGCTGACGTAGTCGCAAAGGATCTCACTACACCTTTCTGCTTGTAGTCTGGCTTCTTTGCATCATTTGGATCCCTCTTTGGACAGGCATTTGCATAGTGACCCATCTCATCACATTTAAAACACTTTACAGTTTTCTTATCAGGATTAGTCTTTGGATCATTTTCATTGCAATCTCGGGCCATATGTCCAAACTTACCACATTTAAAACACTTCCCAGTTTTGATAAGACATTCCCCAGGGTGCTTTTTGCCACACTTTTCACAAACTGGAAACTGTATTTTCTTACCATCAAACTTCATTGGTTGATTCTTACCCATTGCTTTCCAATTGGACCTCTTCTTCTCTTTGTTTCCAAATTGCATGTGATCGTCAGCAAACTTCATCTCTACCCTCTCAACACATCGGACAAGTTTCTCGTAACTTTTGAATTCACGGGAGGCCAACGCCCTTCGATACCTTAGCTTCAATCCTGAGTAAAAGCTGTTGATTTTGCTATCGAGATCCAGAATAAGATTTGGAGCATACCTCGCCAGTCGGGTGAAGTTCACCTCATACATAGCCACTGAATCTTCCTCCTTTTGTTTCAATTCAAGGAATTGTTTCTCCATTCTAAGTCGTACCACCTTAGGAAAATATTTTTCAAGAAAAAGACTTTTAAATTCATCCCACACTAAGGCATCAAAATCCTCTCTACCCCTGATATTCCTTACCATTGACCACCACTGATCATCTTCCCCTTCAAAACGATAAATGGCAAGACTTACCTTTTGATTTTCCGAACATCCCATAACATCAAATATCTTTTCAAGGGCTTTAATCCATCCTTCTGCTGCCACTGGGTCAGAAGATCCATTGAATGCAGGAGGATGTTTCCTCATAAAATGTTCCACCACTGTCATGTTCCGTTGGGGTAACTCTATTTGTCCTCTTTCATGGATGCCACCACCATTTATTTCCTGCGTTAGCTGAGCCATTACTGTCACAAACTGCTCGGTTCCAATCCCTACCATTCCGGGCTGTTGATCAGGAAGGATGTCATTCTGTCGGTGCCTATCCTCTTCAGCATCCATGTTCCTTCTGCGGACAACCATTCTAAAAAAACATTTCTTAGATGAAGCAACATGGTAATCTTTAAATGCAATAACAAACTAAACATAGAGTGAAAATTATTTATGGTATTCTATTAGCATCACCTTAACCCCTAAAGTTATCTAAACCATCCTATGATACCAACTATAAGGACCCGCACTTATTTCATACATAATCTTGAATTTAATCAAGAAAAAACTTCATTTTACATTGAGGACCTTTTCAAGTTTAGATATTTAGATAATTAAGACAAAACATTCATAACATTACACATTGTTACATAGTGGATACCATAAAATCAGTTTCCATTTTCCTCAGAATATAAAACATTAAAACATAAAACAAGACTCCTTGACAATTCTTCAACATTTAACATGCCTTCCTTCCTTGCATTACTCATCATTAACCTATGAAAAATCATTTAAAAACTTGGGATGAGCACAAAAGCTCAGTAAGGTATGAAAAAGAAGGAAAAATCACACTAGTCCATGAATACACATGACGTATGAAAACATTTTCAAAAGTCATGCTTTCCACCCATAAAATCTTACTTAGCGTAACATGAGATTTACAACAGATCCACACAAACATAATTATAATCATAGAGGTATATTGGGGCATTACTTACATAATCTTGTAACCATCTTGGCTACCTTAAAATTTGTAACCCTCACGGCTACCTTACTTTGTGTAACCATCACAGTTACACTTGGAGTAACCATACGGCCGACCTCCAACTTACTCTTACCCAATGCATTGGAGGGAAATATAGGTCCCACCCTTCATCATAAAAAATTCCCAATAACCAAAACATAATCATACAACATAAACAATAGCATAAAAACATTGCCTTTGAATCTTATAAAACAGAATTTTAAAAGAGGATTTTAGAAGAAAAGTCCCTTATAAACATCATATACTTGAAGTGAGGCTTAATAGAGTGGATGTAATATGTATATGCTCTGTAAATACACATAATGAAACATAATATAAACAAAACCCATCACACAAACAATTTAAATAGCACATAAATTATAAAGTAGAATGTTAACCCAATGAATGGAAATCGGGTTAAGAATTCCCTTACCTTAGGCTTGTCTTACTTAAAAATTGTTTAAACCTCTTGTATAATGGTTAAAAGAGTGTTATTAGTATTTTTCAGAAACATGTTCATGTTTATAACATCTTATATGGTCATTTCATAACCTCATTTCACCCCTTAATTGTTAGTATTTTGTTCCTTGCATTATTTTGGGTGAGTTCTTTTGTGATTTTCACAGTCGGTTCATGATGAATCGTTCTTGTTGATTGGAAGTGAAACTCCAGAATTGGAATGGAGTAGTATTTACATATTTCCAGTACCATAAATTATACCATTTATCACTTTGGTGCTTTATATGACGATGATTAATAAGTTAAAACATTAATTATGTTTGTTTAGATCATTTAAGTGGTTCTTTGATAATTACAACTTCATTTAGTCTTATAAATTTGAATCACGAGTACAAAATAATTCCACAACCTTATGTGAGTAATAAAACATATATTATAATCTGGTTCAACCATATAAATGGTTTCATGACCAGACTTGAAATAATTAACAGAAATTGAAAATACATCGTCCACGATATCGGCAATTCGACACAAATGGACAATGTTTTTTGATTCTTTAAATAAGTGAGAGAGGAGAGTAATAATGATTTGTAATTTTCCATAAACATGAAAACATCCAAAATATACATTATTCTGGAGATTTCATGCCTCTTGGATAAGAGGGGGTGAAGAAAGAAGAGGAAGGAATCATGAAATGAAGAAAACATGAGAAATTTCTTACAAAAATTCGGCAGCCTAACGACGTCTCTTAAAATTTCATAAAAACAAGATTGATGAGAGGAATGGAATATCTCATCATCATACAAACTTTGGACAGTAAGGGGAAATATTTAATGAAATATCCCAACAAAAGACAAAGGGAAAGGAAGAGAATAACATAAAATGGAAGAAAAGAATGAAAATGAAAGAGGATGTTTACCTCTTGATCTCTTCTCCTTGAGATCCTCCTTAAGGGCTTTGGTCTTGGTCTTTTGGTGAGACCAGAAGCTCTAGGACGTGGGGAAGAATATTGGGGAGGGAATTTGGCAGAAATTAGACAATGCTCAAGGCTTGAGAGGTGTGGGAGGAAGAGGGGAGTGAGGGTGATATTTATAGTGGAGGGGGGGGGGAGCTATTTTAGATTATTTTAATTATTATTATAATAATTTTATCAAGACTATGAATAATCTCAAAACAAGTGGCCCTAAATTGTGATAATATAATGTGATTTCGAAGCAAGTGGCCTTGCATCACTTATGATGTCATAAATAGTTCATGTTTACTGATAAATTGATTATACGGTATTTTACCGTATTTCACTATTCACCGAAAATTCAAGAGTTTCAGAAAAATACCAAAAATTTACCCCTACCATTTTTCGACGTGTAGAATTCAAAAGTGAAATCCATTTTTCAAAAATAATTTTCTAAATATTATTAATTTAATTTTTAAATAAGGTCACAGTTAATTCGAAAAATAACAATATTGAAGTGCAATTAGTTTTATGTGACATTGGAAAATTAATTAAGATCCCATTATCCTATTTCCATGGGAAAATAAAATAATATTAGTATTTACTATTCATGAGGTCATATTACTATTCATATTACTATTCGTAAGGGCATGTTACTATTCACCAAAAAAACAAGTTTGTTCCATCAGACTCTAAATAACATACTGAACACAATTGTAGATGACAGTTTCTTGAAATTCAAAACATAGAAGAAATAAAATTATGTTTAAAGGATACTTATAAATATATACCTTAAACAAAATTTCAAGCATTTTCAATTTATTTTTAGAAAACCTTGGGATGTTACATTTAACTTCTCTCTATTTTTGTTATGCAAATACGTGCAGGTACCTAGTTCCCATCCAAATTCATGATAACTAATTAACTGAAATTTAGTTAAATGGGAAAGGATAGAGTGACATGTGATGGAGTTAAAAATGAATTTGTGCGGTGTCCAGTAAGGAGACAAGATTAAGTCGATGGAGAATTTCAGTGACTATTCACTAAAAGAAAATAGATTTAAAAAATAGATTAGTAACAATAGGATCTAGGCATTCATTATTCAATACATGATCATTCATTCACCGAACACACATTGGAGACCAGAGCCCGAGAGTAGATCCTCGAGACCTGGAGGACTACCCGTCTTGGAGTGGAAGGAGCTCAGGAGCATAACATCATTTAGGGAGTTCTTACTCCCACTTATCTTAATTCTTCTACTCTATTCTATGATGCCTTCAATTGATGTAATGAACATTATAATTAGAAAAATTCTCAGTTCCACAGTTTGTTTTTTTTCTACCAATTGTCTTCAATACACCTTTTTCACTTTTTTTAATGCTTTTAGAATTGATCGGCGAGATCAATTTTGAAATCATTCTAATGTTTTATACATCTTTCACAAAAGTAAAAATTCCAAAATCACTCAGCGCGTCTGATTATGTACAAAATTTCTAATGATATTTGATTCAGAAAACTACAGAACATACGATGTGTTTTTTCTTTTTCCATTTTCAAATATTAAACTTGTAGTTGAACACTATTGGAGTGGAAAACTCCAAGATTAATCAATCTTTATTGATTATATCCTAGTGAGGGAAATATGTCATAGAATCTAAGGACATACCTACTAATTGTTCATCATATCATCTGTTGTTGAGTTTTTTATTACTTCTTTGTCTTATATTATTTACCTTTTAGTTCATTATAGATCACTTAAAACATAGTTTTATTAGAAAAGAACTAAAAAATGAAAAAGATGAAAATTTCAAAATGTCTCCCCACTGTTGACAACATCGGGGTGTTTTCACAGGTCTTTTATAGAAAATTGATGGTTCCAACTCCCCTATGAGTTTGAACATGATCACCAAAAATGTTGTACTTAGTAGGAAACATATAATAATTAAACTATGATCGACTTCAATGATGGCCGTGTCAACCATGTATTACCTTTTCAATCATAACCATGTATTACCTTTTCTATATTAACAATGTACTACCTTTTCAATCATAACCATGCATTACCTTTTCAATTATAACAATGTATTATCTTCTCAATCCTAATAATGTATTACCATTTCAATCGTAATCATGTATTACCTTTTCAATCATAACAGTGTATTGCATTTCAATCGTAATTGTGAATTAATTTTCAATTGTAGCTACATATTTTTCTATAATTGTAACCTAAAAATAGTTTATGTATTGAAAAGAAAACCTTTTATTCAAAATGATGTCATGTTTTCAGTTTTTATATACATAAAAAAGGATGACATTGTTTATGTTTCAATATGACCATTAGGAAGAACAATGTCCAAGTCCCTCTGAAATTTCAGGAGAAATCAGACTGTTGGAGAAAGCGCCTATAAATAGGATGTCATTTGAATGAGCTGAGTGTTGAGATATTTTACAATGCGAGGAATCTCTACTAAATATCTTCCACCTTTTATTTGTGCAAAAATCCTTGAAGTTATATAGTTGTAAACATGTTGTTTGACACACTTATCATCTTCAATTGCTCTTCTTTTCTTCGTGTGATGCCGATTGATGCTGAATATAATTGAGGGCTTCTGGGGATAGGAATACATATGTGTTGATCATTTGTAGACCTAGGGATTCTGGGGATAGGAATATAGATTTTCTGATTACATTTTTAATCAAGGGATTGAGGGGATAGAAAGACAGATTCTATTCATCGTATTGAGGGCTTACCCTAGTGTGGGTAAGTTAAAATTTCTTGAATGTATAAATCAAGGGACCCTTATAAAAGGTTATTAGATACCCTTCTCTTTGGGTTAAAAGATTTGTATTCATTTACTTTTATTTGACATTCCACTATTACAAATAGAATTTGAATTATTTACTTGTTTATTTTTTTATTGAATACTCTATTCATAGTACTTACTATGATTATGATAATTACAGTCTTTGTGATTACGATCTTTCTAGTATGTGTGATTATGATCTTTATAGACTGTGTGATTATGATCATTATAGTTTGTGTGATTACGATCTTTTACAGTTTGTTTGATTACGATATTTTCCATTCTGTACAATACGATCCTATACACTATATGGTAGAATCCCTTTATTTGTTTTACTCTAACAATCATATCCATAGTGAATACAATACATTACCACACATTTTTAATTATGATAAATAACATCCTGTGGAATTCCATCATAGCCACTCTGACAACGATAACCATCAGACCCAGGGCCCTATCCGAATTAATTATTTTATTATAATAGAGGTTGTGAATTGAATTAGTCCTTATTAGGGATAAAAATGAATGTTTTTAAACCTAAAATTCACCACCATCTTGTAATTGAGTATCTACATCATTATTTCAATCCTAAAATATTCTCATAATACTAATAATAAGAAAACTACTTCATGATGGTCGGTAAAACTGCCAAATTAATCCACACTTTTACCATTAAAAGGATTATCAAATGAATAATCCTCATACAAGAAATAAAAATGATATATGGGACCATTTATTCTCTGATAATATCATCAATACTATTTCATTAAATTTTTTGTAAATTTTATTCCATTCTACAAGAACATCCATAATTTTATACAAATGAATAGATCATGAAACCATGAAATTACTATACCTGAGACAATGGAAATAATGAATTGTTATTAATAAATGGGTCATAAGATGTTATAAAATCATCAATTATAGGATTTTAAATATGAATATAGTTATGGAATGTGTTAATAACATTCTTTAAACCATTATATATGAGTTATTAATATATTTTATGGAATTAGAATGTGAGGTAAGGGGTTTCGTAACTCAATTTCCATTCATTGAGTTATATGTCTACTTCATTGATTTTATTATGAAAATATTATGCGTGGACTCACTTTTTATTGGTTTATGTTGTATTTACACTTATATATGTGTGTATATACTTTTGTTTCACATAATATCCCCATTTATTAATTCTCAACTCAGTGATAGGAACTTTGTAAGGATTTATTCATCACACTTTTTACCTCTGTGAGATATATTAATTATTAACCACTAATTTCGTTTTTGTGGTGTATGTATAATGAATTTTGATAGAAAATATCATGAATATATTTATATTCATGGTAATAAATGGTTTATTCGATTATTATTACACTTATGGATCATAAAATTTGACAGATTACAAGTGGTAAGTGAATCTCTTAACCCAATTTCCATTCATTGGGTTAAACTTCAACTTCTTTATTATTTCATTCAACACTAATTTGTGAAATTTATTTTTCTTATCATATCTTATATTTCTACTTTTTTATATAGATTTATAGTGAAAACACATATTCAATCTATTTTATTAACCAAATTCTCTTTATAACAGGCTCGTCTCAATCTCCTTTCATTTATGCATATTTTGTTGTTATACACCACCTTCTTTTATGAGGTGTATTAATAAATCCGTCTATATGTATTTTGGTACTAGAAATAGTTTTGAAAATGGATTGATTATTTAAATACCTTGAAATTATTTATTGTGATTGAAAATTATATTTTATTAGTGAAATACTAATAATTGCAATATTTTATGTGTTATGATTATATCATGGTACCTAGAAATTTGATGGATGGTTACATGATAAACCAAATATGGGTGGTTCTAATATGAACCAGGGATGAGTGGTTATGTTATAACCTCAAATACATTGGGTATGAAATTTGGTAGTATGGCTCTTCCATTTGTAAGAGTGATATGTATGGAAGTAGATTGAATGGTTTTTTCCATTTAAGTATGATTATGTCCCAAGATACCATTATATGTTATATGTGATTTTTATGGGTTTTACGTTAATACTTTGATTAAAAAATATTAAAAAATATTATAATTAAAGGAAAGTATTTACTACTTCGTAAAGGTGAAAATAATTACTTTATGATAAAGTATTCATGGTAAATTATTACATTATGATAAAGTATTCAAGGTTCACATGTATTCGCAAGACTAATAGTTTTCCTTCTTTGTGTATACCTTTATGAGCTCGTTTATGCTCATCCCAAGTTTTAAAAACATTTCATGGGAATTAGGGGATATTGGAGACAAGGATGGGATCAAGGGAAAATCGTTGATGATTAAACATGAAAAGAAACCTTTTTCATTTTAATTATTTTTGTTTTGAGAAAAAAGGGATTGTTAGTAGAATAGTATACATTGTAATATATGATTTGTTATGTTAGAATAATGGTCTAATTTTATAAAACATTGAACTAATTTTTTTTTGGAATGTAAGAATGTGAATTATAAATTTAATTTACTATGTTATGTAATGAAAAAGTTCAGGTTCTTATAGAATTCCTAAGCTATTTGTAGCATCCCAAAACAAATATTCATATTGGTGAACCAAAATAATGCTCCCATGTTTATCAATTATTTGATATTCTTAGTTTATTTGGAGTTTTGATATCACCAACTTTTTCACATGGAAACCAAACACCAATATCATTGAATTTAATGTTCTTATGGTGTTTCCTTCTCACAAATTATGTTGAGGTCCTGACATTGATGTTTTTTTATAATTAATTTAAACTCATACTTATAGAAATTTTATACACCAACTCCAGTGAATTTTTTTAGAACATCCAAAAAATTATAGATCAATATACCAATTTCCACATTAATGATTCAATATTTTATCTATTTCCTGACATATCTATGTTAGAGACCAATGTGTCTCAATTTATAATTTTATGTGTTGTTATATTCCCTATCAAATATCACATAACTATAGAAATATATATCATCCAGATATATTAGAATATTCCATAGTGGTAGATCTTATAAGAGATATCTAAAACATTCCACATATTTATATTAAATTCTATATATAAAAACTCATAATCTATTATAGAGTATGTTATACAAGTTTATTTCTTTGATCGTCAAGAGATACATCCCCCAATAAGTGTAAAATACCAAAAACTAATAGAATATAGATCCTAAAGATTGGTAATCCGTCGTACATTAGAAAAAAAAATCCAACACCCATGGATTTCCACTATAGAATATACAATAATCCATAGTACCTAGTAAATATTTTAGTAGTCTTGTAACCACAAACAATTATAAGTAACCAATATTACATGTTCACTAAATTCACATAGAATATGAAACATTGGGTTTTATGAAATTCATATCACATTAAAGAAACCCAATAACCATAGAATTGTCCTTTTATGAAGACACCCTACAAGGATTTGGAAGAATATTACTCCCATAAGAATATGTTGTAGAGACCAATTAACAATTATTCTATTTAGACCTATTTTATAACTTTTAAATATAATGATGTTTCAAAAGAAATATAAAAATATTTTTTCTATATATTTTGATTTATAATATAAAATATTCTTTTCAAAAGCTGTTGATATCTAGATTTATAGAAAAACTATGGTTGGGGTCATTTACCTGATTCATAGAAATTCCAAAAAGTTGCCTTCCATCAATATATAAACAAATATAAACAATATTTTTAGTATTAAACCTACTATAAACACATTTATTTATATGGGGGTCTATAAGTCAATATTGATAATATTACATCATTAAATTTATTATGAAATTATATAAATTCTTATTCTAAACCATATAGGTACATAATTAATTTTCAAAGCATATTTTCCTTTTTATAGTAATTTTAATGATTCTTGTTTTTTTATATACATTTATTCATCCAATTTTACATTTCAGAATGCCTTCTTACCGATAATTTAGGGAATTTGAAAGTTAAATATAAAATCTAATGAAAATATGACTTTAATATTAGTCTTATCAAATGAAGAATATATATTTAAATAATTGGTTCCTTACATTGGGGTAAACCCCTTGGTTTTCAATATATATTTACATTTCTCAATTATATCATCAATATTTCTTTTCCATGTATATACCAAATTACACCATATTAGTTTTGGACCATATGGATGATCAACTAATATCCAATTATCATTTTTCTGTTACATAGACCATTTCATCATTTATAGGACACTTATGAAAATATATAGTAGAATATGGAAAAAATTCATTGAATTTTCTATTATGAGACTCTATATTGAAAATAATAGTGTTTGTGTAACATTTCTATAATTTGTCCCTTCCAACAAGTGAATTTGGAAATACGATCTATATATTATCGATACACAAGGTAGTTTACTTCCATAAACATCCTTAATTGAATCTTCTTGAGATATGATTTTATTGGAGCTATATTCCACAATTTACTATTTCATAGGTGAAGTAGTAAACTTTGATTCATCAAATATCACATTTTTTATAAATATATTAATGAATACTAAATAATTATATTACACAATTATGAAATAATAATTATTATTTTACACTAAATATCCATGAAATATACAATCAATACCTCTTAAATTTTCCCTTTTATGTTTAATTACTCATAAAATGTCATAAAAATACCAAATTGGTATATAATTGGGGATTTGTTTAATATATTTAAATAATATATATAGTCATAACCTTCCATTTATTTAGGACCCTATTTAGGATATGACATGTAGTTAGTAATTACTCTCCCAAAATACCCCATGAAAGAATTGGGAATAAAATAAAGGAATTGAAAATTTTATTTAATGGTATATTCATTCTTTTAGCCAGACCATTTGTTGTGGTGTATGAGAATACTTCTACTCAAGCATGATCCATTTGGATTCAATATGAAACAACTATAATATATCTCCCAAATTAGATTGGAGGTTATTAATTATAAGCTCAAAATTCATTTCAATAGGATTTTTAAAACACAACATATATTTATCACACCATCATTATCCTATCACAGAAGTTCATTAAAAAAATAGGCCAATCATCAATAGAATTTAAATAATACCTTTAATTACCAATGGTGGTTGTGCTATAAAAATCACATAGATCACTGTATATTAATTCTAAAAAATCACATTTCCTTTAAATAAGTGGTAAAAAATTCACAGTTATGATAATTTTCATGCTTGAAACACATTTATGATAATTTTTACTCATTCTCTGTAATAATTAAATTTTTTAAATATCATAAAGATTCATACAGTTTCTGAATTTGAAAATTTATTTTGTAAATAAAAATATTCCAAAAAGTAAGAAGAAAAATATTTTATTCAATTTTAATTGTATATCATACAGATGACCATTTTTAATAAACATCCCATCCATTGAAATATAAAATTAATCTAACCCAAATAGAATCTTAAGAAGGTTATCTTCTGATAAGTTACATAAACTATGCCCTTAAGATATTTGGTACCAAAGAATTTATCCTTTAGATTAAGTATATTTCTAGAGGTAAACTCAAGATTTACTACTTCATTCCCTTGTATTTTTATACTTTAAGAGCTAGTGTGGCATTCCAACATTAATTGATTCAATTCACTTGACTAGAGATTTTTTGTTTCACACGTGACTTTTAGCACTAAAATTGATTAACCATGAAGATTTATATTCATCCAAATTATCTTCTAAGATAATAGTAAAATTTTGATCCATTAGAATGTAATTTCCATCCTTATTCTTATAGTTAGGAAAGTCCCACTTGAGGAGTCCTAGATTTCCATCAAAACAAAAATCCCTTTGTATAAAACAGATTTTTTTGTCTATATATTCCATTAGTTTGAATATAAAAATACATGTATTATTATAAAAATCATTTTCAATGTAACTAAATTTATTCCATAGATAAATAAATTAATATTATAAGACATACATTATATAATTATGTTTTCAATGGAAACTAAATGTAAACGATAAACAAAAAAATTAATCAAGGAAAACATAAGAAATTTGATTCACATCAACATCATCACTGATGAAAAATATTATAATTGTTAGATGGAGTAAATACATACCATTCAAGAAGAATATAAATAATAAAGAAGATAAATATTACATATAAGTTTGATAAAGGAAACTGAATTAAATAATTGAAAAAACATAAACCTTTAAAATGTTACTACTAGTATAAATTGAATATAAAATGGTTTTATAATAACCATAAATTAATTTAATATTAAAATTATTATTTATTTATATCAATTATTTTATATAAAGTCAATATAAAACCATTTTATAACTTATTTTTTTACAATTAATTAATATTTCATATTATATTTGAAAAAAATATTCTTGATATATATAAAAATGTATTCATCATTAAATTAATAGATAAAATATGGTGATATATAGTCAATCACAGAGAATAAAAATAGTTTCTTAAATATTAATATTTTATTTTCAAATATTTTCTGTTTAATGATTTTAATTAATTATATATATATATATATATAATTAAAATAATTATTTGAAAAAAATGGGTTGAGAAAAATATAGTAATGGATGTTATTAAAATTAAATATAATAATTTAAATAATAATATATTTGGAATAAAAATGTAGTGATTCGTAATCAATGATATATGTTTGGCTTTAAAAAAATATTTTATTATATATTATGTGTTTTTATTTATATGTATACATTTTTAGATATGGAAAATTAAATTTAATAAAATGTATTGCATTGATATATTTATAAATGAAATAAAATAACTTGAATTAGTATTAGATTTAGGGAACAAATAATAAATTAATTAAATTTTAGAAAGAAATGTTATTCAAAGAATTATTTTTATCTATGCTCTCTAATTTTGTTTTGGTAAATTAAATTGAACTCTATTGTTGATTAGTTTTAATAATATGATTTATATATATATTAAAATAAATTAAAAATCATCTAATTTATATTACATGGTATAAAATTATTATACAATAAATTTTATGCTAAAAAAGAAACTTTTTCAAAACAAATTGTACACATTATTCATTTTTATTCTATATATATAATGGATTAAGGATGATAATGTTAAAATTTAATTATTATAAGTAGAAAATAATAATTTATCACCCATTCAATTTTTACTAATTTATATGTAATAAGATTATGAGCACTTAATGTTTAGATGGTTTAAAAAAACATTGTTTCTATAGAATTTTTGTTTTCATTTGAAAGATAAATTTTACATATTTAGAAAATTAATTAGATTAATTGGATTCATAATTTTAAATAATATTTTATAAATTTTCTAAGGATTTATATTTCATATTTTTATAATTGAACAAGTTAATAAAGAAAAAATTGTGTTACCACTGTACAAGTATAATGAGGTAAAATGGGATAAGACCAAGAGATAAGGAAACAAAATATCATAAATACATAACTATAAATTTTAGTATGATGGATTTATCTTCCAAGACATATCCTATGTACATTATATGTCCACTTTGTATCCACTATCATTTTATAATAATATTCATATATATATATATTAAGAAATGAGAATTTTCAGAAATTCCACTCAACAACCCATCTATAAAAAGTCTCATCCTCTACCCCACCAAAGCTATTATTTTATTTATGTTATCTATATAATATCTAACCATTTTAACTCTATAAACTATTTTATATATGTTTGATATATTTTAGTTCCATAAAGGAATCTTAAATCTATTATTCATAAGGAACTCGAGTTGAGAAGGAGTAAATCCTCAAAGAAAGGTCATATATTTTTTGAAATAATTTTCAATTCCCATATAAACTCTTTATAAACATATTTTAACCACTATAATCATATCATAGTAATAAAATAAATCTTATATTAAAAATATATTTAAATTATATAACTCTGTACTCTAACAAATTCATTAGTATGACCTGTTCTTGTTTGGGCGGGTTCAACCATATATATGAATAATGTTATAGGAAAATCATTATTTTCATACTAAAAATGTATCAAGACATTAATAATTAATAAATATGATATTAAGGGATAATTTATTTCACAAATAAAATTTTATAAGGAGGAAATACAATTTAATGGTCATTATAAAATATTTTTTTGTTATATGTAAATTACCTAAAACAAGCACATCATAGATTACATTCTAACAAAAAAACCATACCATAAAAAAAAGATCATGGGAATGAATATATAACATAAAATATGATTTAACTTCCTTGAATAATTTAAGAATGATGAACATTGTATTAATGAATAAGGACTAATATCACTATTATAAGTCTTATATGAAAAAATCAAAATTTCTCACATCTAATGAAGAAGAAAATTAAAATAATAATAAAAGTGTAATGAATGATTATAATTTATTATTAAAAAATATAATTGGAATTAATAAGGTTATTAAATAATTGGTTAATATGGTAATATTTTTGATATAGGGGATTAATTCCCTTTCACAAGAGTCGGTGGTAAAAGTAAGGGTTTATTTTCCAATATCTATTTAAAATAAAGTTATTTTAGGTTTAAAATTACATTGGTAGTAATAAAAGGTTATTTAATTATAATCACACATATACATTCTTATCCAATACATATTTATTTGGTTTAAAAATCTACCTAAAGATTTATCTTCCGTTGGTTTATAAATCAATTGAATGTATGTCTATACATGGACTCAACCTTATCTCTTTTTTTACTGGGAATCATTATTCTTTATGTCCACATTCTCTGTATTATTTTGGTGGATGCCTTAATTTTGGAATAAAATGTTTCTTAATTATATTTCATATTATGTTTTAATTTCATTATAAAGGTTTAATAGGGATATTTTTAAACATTTACAGTAATATCAATCTCTATTTATTTGACTCTCATTACAAAAGTGTGAGTAGAAGAATTATTTTAATTAATTCCTTATGACAACATTTCCTATATTACTGGAATATTATTCAGAATGGATACTTCTTTTTATGTTTTCATGGTTAACCATAGTAGAATTTATTTTCATATTTTTCAAATTTTGTTGAATAAAACATATTATAAAAAATGGTTATTTCTTTTTAATTTTAAAAATTAATTTTCGAATTATCTTATAAATTGTTCTTCTTGTAATTAAACTTAATTAAAAATTTTATTCTTAACTAGGATTATTCCATAATTATATCATATGACTTCTTTTATTTGATGGTTTGTGATCATGTTTTTTTAACTCATTATGGAACCCATTTCTCATGGGATAATTAAGCTATGATAGAATTAATAATGTATTAATTTTCTAGTATCTTATACATGAATGGTTTATCATTATAAAATGCGTTTTTCCATTATTTACCTTCAATTAATTTGGTATATTGTTATATATCATGATATAATTCATGGGAATGACTGTGTTTTCTCCCAGAAAACGCATGTGTATGATTGTGTTTTCTAACAACACAATTTTTTAATATCATTCGGTTTTCTCACAGTATAATGTGTGTGGATAATTAATATTGATCGTAATATAATGTGTTGGAATAAATAGATTTTGTAACATTATAATCTATGTACATCATGGGTCTCCACATAACTTCATGCATGAGAATCATTTTGTTTTCTCACAATATTATGGTTCACTGTTATTATGCTTGTAATGTATCCTTATGGAATGACTCATCACTATGTTAGTCTATGAGGATCATGATTACTGACTCTTTTTCCACATTTATATGTATCAATTATTTTTTAATGGAGAAATATTTGTTCCATGACTGTGGATTTTATGGTCTTTATTGATCTGGTATGATTATTTTTTGTTATGATCATGCACCTATACAATATTCTCATACCAATATTCTCATCATATTATATCTTCTGATATTTTATTGTTATCTCTTGAATTCATCCTTACTGAGAATCTAATATCCCCCTTTTTAATATTTCTATTCCCTTGAAGTTGATGAAGGGTTTTATATATGATCTGTCTAAAATGTTATCACGTGTGAAGGGAATATATGGGAAAAATGATTATTTATTGTAAAATTAAAAAAACTCATTTATATAATATCAAAATATGATAAGAATTTTGCTTCTCGGGTTGTGTGAATTTGTGATATGTAATGATTAAATTAGGAAGAAAATGAAAAATATATACGTCTTATTCTTAGGCCATCTCACCTTGTATTAATGAATTTGTGTAAATTTTGTATTTCTAGAACCAGATATGGGAGTTTGCATCTACGAAACCTCAATTGGTATCAATTTTTATTTGTAGGTATTTCATATATAACACTCGATAGGAGATTAAAGGACCTGGGTACCTCAGTTGGTAACATAGAGGGATTTTGTTAATTTTGGGGATTATGTTAATGATTTTAAAAGACAAAAATTATTGAATCCTAGGTTAAAATGATATGGTTATAGGTTTATCCAATTATTCCATAGATGAACCTAATGGGTTATAGATTTATAACGTGTCATAAGATAAGGTTTTTAGGATTGATTTTTTTATTAACTACTTTCCTGTACATATTGAGTTAATAATATTTTATTAAAAAAATATTAACATGGAATTAAATGATTTCATTTATTTTTATAATTTCTATTTTATATTTTATTTATTGGCTTACAAAATCTCATTGATAGTGAAAAAATCCTTTATATGGATGTTATTAATTTATGTATAACCCACATTTATCTTTTAAAGCATATTATACTAATAATCATTTATAAATCTTTCTCAAGTGACTTGGAAACCATTCCAAAAAATCAACCATTATAAAAAGTACTCTAAAATATATCGTAGTCATTTGATATAATTCAATTTAATGATGGATCATAAAATTATTACAAAAATATTTTGAAACGCCAATTATCCCATCTTACTCAATCTGGAGAATACCATCTGAGACTTCATCAATTTTTACAATAACATAATCAAATAAAGACCTTTTGGTTTTCTATTTAACTTGGATGTATGTTCTCATTTGATAAAATTATATATTCATATTTTTAGGGGACTATTACGAATATCATAAACTCCATCCCACTTTCGAAGAACTCAGATAATAAAATCATAATGATTTTTAGAAATAAACTTCAAATAGTTATTTCAAAACTACTTAATCAAAACACTAGATTATTTACAACCTTATATTTCGATCGTCATACATTTTGAAAAAAATGTAACAACTATACATGGATAATGGAATCATAAGAATTTAGAAATTTTGTGATGCATTCTAACTATGTGTTGACTCAACTAGGTTCATCAAGGGGCATTAGACTTCGTAAATGTTATTAGTGCACCCCAAAATCCTAATTTAAAAGGTATAAATAAAATATCCCATTATTCATGAAAATTAAATTAAATTTCAAGGATATAATTTATTTAAGGGGGGATAAATTAATAAACATGCTTATTAGATCTTATATTCAATTAATATTCATGTGTGGCCAGAATAATTTTATTTTACATTTCATTTTAATGGAATGATGTTTATTCCATATAAAAATAATTGAATATGAGAAGATAAACATGATTTCATATCCCTGTTAAAGGAAAAAATATGTAAATGGTATATAACAAAACATAATTTATAAAATATAAAATATTATATTAATTTAATATTATCATCTTACATAATGAAAATTATTATTATTATATGATTTGGGAAAACTATTAACCCTGTAATACACAAATAATCCATAAGAAGATAAATGTTATCCGTTGAAGATATAATAGAAAATGAATTAGATATTTTCCAAATCATAAAACATATTAAATATGAAATCTAGTATAAATAACCAAATAAATTGTTTATATAAGAATAATTTTTCAGGTTAATATAAAATTCATTATATATTTTTTTTTATTTCAAATATTGTAATTGTAAAACCAAATTATTAAATATATATTTTAAAAGTAGTAAATGTGTTATATTATATGTGATAATGTATGTTTGATATTTATAAATTATTATTTATCATTAATTTAAAAATTAATGGATGAAAATATATAATCATTTATATAAAAAAATTTCTTTATTATAAATATATTGGTTTTCAAATATTTTTATTATAATTTATTTCAATATATATATATATAATTAAAGTAGTTATTTAAGTAAAAATGAATGACTATGTTATATTTATTATGTTTAAAACATGTAAATTTCATAAAAAGTAGAACTAGAATTAAAATAATAATTTACATATTCTTATTGATTGAAATCTTTTTTCATTTAAAAATAAAATTTTAATTATATATTATATGCATTTATTTTGACATTCCATTATTTTGAGTTGGATTATGAAATTTAATGATACAATACTATTTTATATATATAAAAATTAACAACAAAACATCGAATTATTATCAAAATAGTAAGAAATAATAATAAAATCATTTAATTTTAAAATAAAATTTTTTAGTGACTTTATTCAATGCTCTATATATTAAATTTTTATATTAAAATTATAATGATATGATATGATATATCTCTATATATATATATTTAAATAATTTATAAATAACCTCATTGTTAATACTTTTCCAGGAATAATAATGTAATCATTTTTATTTAAAAATAAATTTTCATAGAAAAATTTATTCATTATGATTTTTTCTTCAAACAACCTAAATATATAAATGACTATGTGTGTTTCTACTAAAATTCATAATATATATGCATAACACAAAAATTTATAAATAATATATTTATTAGTAAAATTTATGAAATACGATTATGAATTTCTAATGTTTAGAAATTTAATTTTCTATAATTTTTTTTCTCTATATATTTTATGTTATCATTTAAAAGATAAATTCCCTATATTTAGAAATTAAATTATATTAAATGCCTTAAAAATATTATATCATCATATCAAAAATTTAAAAGGAGGTTAATTTTATATTTATGTATAAATATATGTTACTGGGGTAAGAAAAACAATACCATGCTAAAGATAAAAATCAGGTAAAAAGGGGATAAAATAAGAGGCAATAACACAAAAAATCATAAACCCCTATATATAAATGTGTGTATGAGGTATTTCAAACCATAAAATTATCCCACCTTCATTATGTTTCCACTTTTTAACCACAGTATTTTTTAAAATGGAAATATTATATATTATGGAATGAGAATTTGTGGAAATGAAAGTAAAAACTCACCTATAAAATGACCACTACTATTAACCATTCAAAACACTCTTTTCCATATTTTATCACTTGAATCTAAAAAAACACATCCCTCCAATATCCTTCATAAAATTTTGGTATCTTTTGTTTCCAATATGGAAGCCTAAATCCTTTATTCTCTAGTGACTCATGTATGAAGTATCAAAATCCATAAAAATAAAACTAACTCTTCATAAACCTTTTCAATTACCATGTAATATTCATCACTTATAAATCATATTATCAACTGCATTGATGTTATATTAACATCATTATTCTTTTATGAAAATTATTTTACTATTATACTTATCTATACTCTTACTTGTTTATTACTATAACATGTTCTTATTTGTGTTGGTTCAACCATCAATATAAATGATGTTATAACAATATCATTTTAATAATCATGAATATGTATCAAGTCATTAATATTGGTTATATTAAATATTACTGAGTAATTAATTTCATGAATAATATTTTTTAATGTTTACACAACACTTACATATCTTTATAAAATAATTTGTTATTATTAGAAAATAACCTTAAATAAGCTCATTATTGACCCCTTTCTTACAACCCATACCCATAATTTCCATAAAATTTAAATGTTAATAATTAAATAATCCAAAAAATCTTTATTCCACAACCTTCACCTATCTATGAATTATGAACTTTTTAACCAGTAATAAAGACCAATATCTCCAATATGAAACATTTAGTAAAATAATAAAAATAACAAACATATGATGATAAAAAAACTACTTATTAATAATTGTGTAATTTTTAATTATAACTAAATATTTCAAAATTTAATAATTATGAATAAGGTTCTAAAATAAGTTATTATTATAGTTTTCTTATTATAATTTGGGTTATAGTGCTACCATGTGATTCCAGATAACTCTTTTGGGTTTATATTCCAATTTCATGTTTAAATAAATTTTTTTTTGTTAAATGATCAATTATGAATATTTATAGGTTCTTTTTATATAAATATCCATATTTTTTTATTTTACTATGGTTATTACAATGTATTACATGTCTATTTACCCTTTTATCTCTTTTTTTTATAAATCCATTTGTTTAACTTTGGCTGATGTCATCGCTTCTTTTATTCCGAAATATTTATACTCCAATTCCAAAATCTATATATTGTTTTATAAATTTCCATTTTTTGGTTCAATAATTTCTTAATAAAATAAAATATTAACAATTAATTTCATTACAATGGTCTGAATTGATAATTTTTACTAACTTGATGCACGATTCATTTTCTACTGATATGAATTTCATTAAAAAAGTATTAAAGATGTATTATTTTTATTTATTTCTACATGAATAAAATTTCCTTATTTTATAAATGTATTTTAATAAACCTTATTTTTCATTTATTCATAGATTTACAATATATTTTCTACTATCATATTCACTAATTTTTTTTTAATTTTAAATAATTCTTATTATTAAAAATATGGGTATTTATTATTAATTTTCCAATTAATTTCCAAATTATTTTATGTCAGGGGTTTCATCTTGTAATGTCCTGACCCTAGAGCCACCTGATGTGCCCCGATCCGGTTGGTCACATGACCTCAAGTGTGCCTCGCCATATGCTAGAGGATACCGACTAGTAGCGAGGGTTTGGTAAGTCATTCATTGGGAGACAATACCCTCATTTATTATATTAAAACACTAGTAGAAACAAATATAACAAATGAAAAAGCAATATATCTAAACATAATAATACTCATGTAACAAGATATCCAAAATAAGAAATAAATTAATCAACTAAAATAGAAAAATGGCCTGACAATGCATGTGAAAATGTGTGTAATGTAACTGAAACAAAAGACACAAAGACTCCCAATCTCTATCCATAATCAGAAACCCTATCCCACGTACTTTCCCTTATCCTGTCCTGTAATAATATAATATACTCAAGTGCTGATCTGGAAGCCCAAATAGGGTGTGAGTAAAACTCAGTAAGCCACCACCAATGGTTTCTAAAAAGAGTCTAATCAAAATACAGTGTATTCAGTTAAATAAATAAAATAATTCAATATATAAATAAATTATCTATCAAATTATCATTTATTATTTATTTGAATCTTAATAAATCTAGGGTTCCTGAGGATACCCGTACATCAATATAAACTTTGGATCATGCCGGAGACCAAAGACTTTCGTAGGAAATATCATACCAATTGCCTCTTGTTGGAGCTCAAAACATCAATTTTCTATGATATCTCATTACCTAGTTCCACTCATGCATAATTTTGAAGGATCCTATGTGAGGCCATATCATTGAGTTCCATTATTTCCATTAATAACTTTCAATTTTACAATACAAATTTCCGATGTTAACAATATCACAACGTATATAATATAGAAATGTTTCCCTTATTAATTCTTAATAGAATGACCTTGTTTCGATTCTATGTACACATAAGAATATCAACCATGTTACTAGGTATACTTCAAAACAAGAAGACCATGTTCTCACCCTCTTTACTCATAAGTATGATAACAATGTTTCCAGTTGTACTTATCAAATCAGAATGACCATGTTCCCATTCTTTAACACGTATGTATGATGAAAATGTTACCATTTGTACTTATCAAATTAGAATGACCATGTTTCTATTCATAAACTTGTAATTAACTCATTAATTAATTACCCACATTTATCACCTTACAAATTCAACAATTAGTTTAATATATCAAATCCATTAGTTAACTCAAGAATTAACTATGTGTTTCAATAATCATTAATAAATTCAATCAATTAATTAATACATATCACAAGTCATAACCCATAATCAAATTTCTATAAATAATCTTCTCACTATCTATCACAACTCTTCATCATTAATATCCCAATTAATTTTCTAGGTCTTAATGTCAAAGGAACATATTAAATTCACAATTAATTATCACAATTTATCCAATTCAATATCCCATAATTAATCCCTCGATTAATCATCTAAAATTCAATATCTAAGTCTCATTACAAATGTATCCAATTGATTATCTAAATGGGAAGCCCCTTAGTATCATCATTCAATCACCAATTATCCATTTATCCTAACAAGACATCAATGCAATAACATTCAATCTTAATTACCCAATTTAGGAATTCAATTACAAAGGGATGATATCAATTGAATGATATTGAATATAAATTTAAAATCCATGACTGTGGGAATTCACATTTATACTACCTACCTCAACTTATTGATGTATGTTTATTCAGTGGAAATCCCTAAAATCCATGCAGTACAACGACGAAGAAACTTATCTGGATTCAAATACCTAATAAGGATTAATATTTCAAGGTAAGTATTTCAACATTTTCTCAATATAGATCTAGTTAAGAAATTAAAGATATAGATCTCACCATATGGGTTTATATCATTGAAAAACATATGATATTATCCTCCAAATGATGATGGAATAAGAGGACAATGAAAAGGAAAATCATTGAGACAAGACCCTCTTACCTAGTGTAGATAATATCTTGGATTTAGGATTTTGATCTCGAGGATTGGTGTTCATAGGGCCTTGTAATCCTTATGAGTTTATTAGAGAACCATCATCTAGCCTTTGGAATGTCAAAAAATCAAGTTAGGGACACATAAGAGATGAAAGGGAATCTAAAATTCTTAAATGAGTGAGATCCACAATTTTAGGATCTCACATTGACCCGTAAATAGTTAAGGAAAACCGTGCGCTAACCGTGAATTAGATAATACCTCAAAGGGAACCCCACATGGCTACCTCACACGATTATCCAAAACTTGAGCCAACTGTTTGGACCCTCTCTGCCTAGTGTTTCACAATTTACCGAGGTTGGTCACACAATTTACCCTAACCTTGCACTAACCCTGTAGATCCCCCTTTTTCTAAAAAATTCAAAAAAAAAATCACCAAAACGCACTCCAAGCCATTACTGAAAAAAAAGGTACATAGAAACAACAAAAATTACCTGAAAACAATCCCGAGATAACTCTAGAAAAAGTCAATATCTTACAATCTCCCCACCTAATAACAGATCATCTTCGAGCTACTCTTGGAAACCTTTCTAAAATTCTGATCCAAAAAGATTGGGCCATTGATCCCTCTTATCTTCTTCTGGTTCCCATGTATCCTCTTGTACACATCCATGTTTCCATAACACACAAACTGTCAGCACAATATTTCTCCAAAACACATTCTCACTGAGATTCAACACACGTATCATATTCTCCTCAAAGGATGCATCTTCCTCAAGATCAACATCATCCACATCAATCACATGAGAAGGGTCGGGATGATACCATCGTAGTTTTGATATATGAAAAGTTTCATGCATATCACTGTATTTATGTGTAAGAGACAATCGGTACACCCCTGACCTGATTCTCTCAACAATCTCAAAAGGTCCATCATTCCTAGGCCCCAACTTGCACCTACTCTATATCATGCGGTGAACCAACCTAGGCGACACTTGAAGGAATACACGATCACCCTCTAAAAACTATAGAGTCCATCTTCATTTTTCATCACACAACTTTTGTCTACTCTGTGTCATTGCTATACATTTTTGAAACAATTCTATCTTCTCTGATGTCTCTTGCATGAGACTCAGTCCCAACAACTATGACTCACCGACCTCCATCTAGTAAAGCAGTTTTATGCATGGATTACCATAAAGATCCTCATATGGTTCAATATGTATAGTTTCCTGATAACTATTATTATATTAAAGCACCACTAATGCAATTTGATTTTCCCAAGATCCACCGAAGTCAAGAACACATGCCCGTAGCATATCCTTAAGAACCTGTATAGTATGTTTTGACTGTCAATTTGTCTATGAGTGGAAATTCTTACTAAAACAAACATGCATACCTTGAACTTTCTACAAGAACTTTCAGAAGAATGAGTTAAAGAGTGAATCACGATATAAAACTATAGTCCGTGGAAACCTATGAAGATGAACTATCTCCTCAACTTACAGTTCTCCCAAATGCTCCGTTATGAATGTTTATCTTATAGGAATGAAATGAGATACCATTTTTAGTCGATCCATAATGACCCAAATAGCATCATTCTTATTAATAATATTGGAATACCTACAACAAAATCCATGGGCACATCATCCCACTTACACTTGGGAATAGACAATGGTTGCAGAAAACCTCATGGTTGTTGATGCTCCACCTTCACCTACTGATAGGTGAAGCATCGTTTCATGAACCTAGCCATCAACTTTTTCATACCCTGCCATAAGAATTATCATCATAGGTCACATTAAATTTGGGTCACTTTCGGATTCACCGCCCACTTCAAGGTATAAAATTCCTATGTGAGATCCTCTCACATGCTCATAGGTATAAACAATATACCTTTCACATAGATGATCTCATCATCATCTACCATCTAGTCTGATGTTTTATCCACACATTCAAAGATATCACTAAACGAAAATCAATTTGGATCCTCATACTTCCTTTCTCTAATCCAGCTCAAATATTTTGAATCCACTACAACTAAAACTAGATTCAAATTCTCTTGACTCTCCTAAACTAAAACATGCATCTCATCTATTAGACTCATCATCTTCTACTATACACTTGACTCTTGAACCATCTATGATGGATTTTTACTAATTAGAGCATCAACCACACTATTCCCCTTCCAAGGAATATATGCCAGTTCAAAATCAAAAGACTCCATATACTCAACCCGTATCCACTACTAAAGTATCAATTCAATTTGTGAAAAGATATACTTTTAGATATTGTGATCTGTATAAACTGTCAACTTATCACCCAAGATATAGTGTCACCAAAACTTCAAATCATAAACCAATGATTCTAACTCAAATTCGTGGGTAGGGAAATTCCAATCATGAGGCCTCAACTACTGAGACCCATATGACACAACTCTATCTCACTACATTAACCAATCTCCGAGTCTGATTCTATAAGCATCATAATAAACCATATACTCCTCACCTGAATCAGGTAGGATCAAAATTTATTATTACTTCAAACAATTCTTCAACTCTTTGAAATAATTATCTCATGTATCTATCCACTCAAAATTTACCCACTTTTTGGTAAATCCCAAAAAAGATACTACCAAATGGTAAAATTCATGGATAAATCTCCTGTAATATCCAGCTAATACTATAAATTTTCAAATATAAAAAACCTTCTTGGGACACTCCCAATAAACCACTACCGATACCTTCATTGGGTCCACTAACACACTTCATCTAATATTATGTACCCCATGAAGTGCACATGTTCCATCCAAAACTATCACTAAGATATCTTGGAGTATAACATATTTTCTATTAGTGTACTAAAGACGATGTCCAGATGTTGGGAATGATCATCACGAGTCTTGGAGTACACAAAGATGTCATCCACAAACACCACCACAAACTAATCCAGGTACGGATGAAAGATCTTATTCATCAAGTCCATAAACACTGTTGGTTCATTTGTCAACCCAAACTGTATTACAATAAAACTCATAAAGGATATACCTGCTTTTGAAAGCATTCCTCGATATATCAAAAGTCCAAACTCTCAACTAATGATACCCCAATCTCATGTTGATCATTGAGTACACACATGATTCCTTAAATTGGTCAAACAAGTCATCAATACATGAAGGTGGATATCATCTATTCAAAGTAACCTTGTTCAACTTCTGGTAATGGAAACATAAGTGTAAACTTCTATCATCATTCTTTTCAAAAAAAACTACTGATTCCCAAGGTGACATTTTTGGAGGGATAAATCCCTTATCCTCCAACTCCTCCAACCGAGTCTTAAGCTCATGAATCTCGGTTGGTACCATTCTGTATGTTGGAAAAGATAATATCTCAGCCCCTGACATGTTCTCAATAGTTAATTCCATATATATCTCTAGTGACAGTCCTAAGAAGTATTCTAAAAAAACATCTTGAAACAGTTCTACAACGGGTGAAAGAACATCCCGTCTAACACCCCCATCATCGAGCAACATACAAGCTACATGGGCTATGAGCTCTCCCATATGCTGAGTAATTGCACCTTCCCTGCCCGCTTGGATATCCTACTATACACGGTGGGTATACTGATCATCTTTAGGAGACACAAAGTTCACTCTAGTTTAGTACCAATCGAGGTGGTCTCCGTATGTGAATAACCATTCAATACCCAAAATTTGATCAAAACCCATCATATCAAGAATATAAAGATCCCATAGAAGACGATATTTCCAAAAATCTATAGAACATCCCTTACAAACACAAATTTCTCTAGATCATACTCCCAGAGGTGTATCTATAGTCATTACTCCACTCACTAACTTCAATTTTTATGTATATAAAGGAATGAGAGGCACCAGTATCTAACAAGGAACTAGATAAATTAGAAGCTACAAGAATAGTACCTATCACTATCTACAGCCCTGCCTCTTTATCTATAAGTGTAGGCTATACCACATGTAACCGTGCTTCCACTCTTACTTGTGATTCTTTTTTACTCCCCTGAGTACCACCACTCTGTTGATACAGACACTCTTGACCAGAAGCCCCACATCCAATACCTCTAATGCCTCATCCAGTAGAACTCTAGCTCCCTGCTCGATATGGTTTGGAAGATCCCCTTCCCACACATTGATTCTTCCTAGCTACACTGTCACTAACTGTCAGCCCTAGGTTCCTACAGAACCTCTGTAGATATCACATCTTATAACAGAATTGGCACTCCACTAGTGGTTGAGGACAGTATCGACGATAGTGTCTCTACTCACAACACTAATGACTGGTCACCCCAGTAAGGTTCTTTCCAACCGAGACACCTTTTCTGGGTACTCTGTTTCCCACATCCCTTACTAATGTTTCCATAATAGCACTTCCAGTTCATAGAATTCGGTTCTCCTGCTCAACCAATAACAACTATCTATCTAGTATTGGAATCCTTCCTTAGGTTTCCCTCTGAAATGATAGCTTGATCCACCACCTCTATAAACTTCTTCTACCTGAAAATATTCACCTGGGACATAATCTCACATTTATTTCCATCTTGAAAACATTTCATTATAGTTGCCTCATCTCCTACTAATGATAAAGAAAAGAGTTGCAGATTCATGTATTGTCCAACATAGTCCATCAATAACATGCTTCCATGTATCATATGCATGAATTCTAAAGCCTTCTCTTTCCTCAGTGTCAATGGATATAAGTTCTCCATTAACCTCTCTAAAAATTCTTTATATAACATACTATCCATATTTCTTGTTCTCACCTGAATGTCACCATATCGCTTAGCTGATCCTCATAGAATATAAGAAACCAACTAGACCCTCCTCTTTGCCAGAGTCTCCATGTGGTCGTGTATGGTATCTATAGAGTCAACCCAAAACTCATATCCCTCAGGTCCATTATCTCTAGTAAAATTTAATGGATGCTACAACTGAAACTTCCTTGTTATCTGAGACATTCTTTTCAGAACATTCCCTTGGCCTCTTTCCACGAATAGCATGAAACGAGTGAAGTTCTCATGGAACTTCTCCTCTTCCTATTCCACTGGCATGATTGGGGCATCAAGATCAATCCTTATAGGATCATTCCTACGAGTTCCCCTTGTTTATCCCCTCAACAACTGTCGTGGTGTCATTCTCCCTACAAATCCAAACACACACTTTTTTTCTCACAATACAACCTAAAAAATTTACATAAAAGGAAATTTCACTACAAGTCCATTCCCCAAACATCGTCACGTGGTCAACACCAAGGCACTATCACTACCCTTAACTATCATACACCTAGGTCTGGTTAACAAGGATAAACACATTCTCATTGTTCAATTTTCTCATTTAGAAACTAAATTATTCTTATTTTTAATCATTTTTACAATATTTCCCGATTCATTTTGGGAACTATTTTCAGTGCAATTTCAAAAGTAACGAAATGCTGTTCAAGGTCAACAACTTACCCATATCTCATTTTCTCATGTCTTCATAAAATGATGCATGTCATGATATAATCCTGAGTGCCTAGAGTGATGCATGATTACTCAACTATCATGCCATTTTGGACGACGAATCAATACTCAATAAATTTCAGAAACAATAATCACGTCAAACCACAAGTGCGTCACCCAAGGTGAAATAATATTCAACTGTAACAAAAAACAGTAATAACAATAATCCCATACTGAGTACTTAGATTTCCCCTATACATGGGTTTACAATTCCCATGCATGATCTCATTACCAAGCCCTGAGTCTTCCTAGTATCCTTTATACCTTTCCCCAAAATAGAAAGAAAAAACGATAAGAAAGAACACTGGGATCTGATACCATTTTGAAACATCCAAACCCATGAGTCACCTGACAGTTCCTTGAGCCAGTTGGTCACATGACCTCAAGAACACCTTCCTGTATGATAAAGGAAACAGACTAGTAGTGACAGTATAGTGAGTCATTAATTGGGAGACTATACAATTGGATATAAGATTAAAATACTATAAGAAAAAAATATAACAAATGAGAAATAAATATATCTAACCATAATTATACTCACATCATTAGATATACAAAACAATAAATATAATACTGAACTGAAAGGGAAAACATTATTTAACAATCCAAGTGAAAAGGTTTCTATTGAAACTGAAATAAAAGACACAAAGACTCCCAAGATTCTTCCACAATAAGAAACTCTATCCTAGGGCCTTTCTATTATCTTATCCTACAACAATATAATTTCTCAGGTGCTGATCGGTCCTCCTGAAGAGGGTGTGAGTAAAACTCAGTAGGCCACCACCAAAATTCTCTAAAACAAGTCCAGTTAAAAGGAAATGTATGAAGTTCTATATCAAAAGTAAGATAATTCATAAATAAATTATTTATCACATTGTTATTTCTTATTTATTTAAATCTTATTAACTCTAGGGTTCCCAAGGATACCTATACCTCAATATTAACTTTGTCTCATACCGGAGACCAAAGTGTTTCTCATGCAATATCATATCACAAACCTCTTGCCGAAGCTCAATGTTTCAAGGTGATATTATATATCAGTACCTCATTTGACTCATGCAATAGTTTGAAGGATCTTGTGTGAGGCCATATATTAGAGTTCCATTATTTCCACTAATCAATTTCACGTCTACAAGCCACATTTACAATGTTACTAATATGAAAATGTAGGTAAGATAAACATGTTACCATGATTACTTCTCAATAGAATTACTATGTTCCCATTCTATTTACTCATAAGTATAATGAACATGTTACCATGAATACTTAAAAATAGTATAACCATGTTCCCACCCTCTTTACTCATAAGTATGATGACCATGTTACCATTTTTACTTATCAAATCAGAATGACCATGTTCCCATTCTTTAACACATAAGTATGATGACCATGTTACCATTTGTACATATCAAATTAGAATAAACATGTTACCATTTGTAAACATGTAATTAATAAATCAATTAATTACCCATATTCATTACCTTAATAATTCAACAATTAGGTAAATATATCAAATCAATTTGTAAAATGAACAATTAACTAAGTGCTTTGATAACCATTAATTAATTATATCAATTAATTAATCTATATCACAAGTCAAAACCCATAATCAACTTTCCATAATTAATTATCTCACTATTTATCTCAACTCTTCATAATTAATCTCCCAATTAATTATCAAGGTCTCAATGTCAAAGGCACATATTCAATTCACAATTGATTATCATAATTTATCCAAATCATCATCGCATAATTAATTCCCCAATTAATCATCTAAACATGAATATCTAAGTATAATAACCAATTTCCACAATTGATTATCTAAATGGATATCCCCTTGGTCCCACGATTCAATCATAAATTAATCATTTTTATCAACAAGACATCAATGAAACAACATTCAATCCTAATTACCCCAATTTTGGAATTTAATTTAAAAGGGATGCTAGAAATTCAATGATCTTGAATATATATATCAAATCCATTAATATGGTAATTTGAATTTATAACACCTTACTCAACTTGTTGATAGACTTATGCTCAGTAGAAATCCCATACATTTGAGTAGCATAATGATTTAGAAAGATATCTAGATAAAAATCCCTAAACAATGATAATGATTTCAAGCTAAGGATGTTAAGATTTATCAATCTAGATCTAGATATCAAATCCTAGATCTAGATCTCCCCTCATGGTATTAGATATAAGAAAAACGGAGGATATTCTCCACCAAAATATGGAGGATGAATAAGAGAATGAAATGAAAAAGTATTGAGGCTTGATCCTCTTACTGAGTGAAGAGAGGATAAATATTTTGGGCTTTTGATCTTGAGGAATGGTGTTCGTAGGTCCCTATAATCCTTTTGTCTTTATTGGATAACCTTCATCAAGCCTTTGGAGTGTTAAAAATCTAATTAGGTCCATGTACGAGCATAATGGGTAGTTGAAAGTCAAAAACGATTGAAATCATCAATTATCAAATTTCACTTTGACCCTCACATGGTTTGGTCACACAGTTTAGGAAATTCTTGCACTAACCATGCAATAGATACTACCTCAAATAGAACCACACAAAGCTACCTTACACGATTAGTCAGACTGTCTTCTAGCCCAATGGACCCTCTCTGCCTGGTGTCACACAGTTTACCTAGGTTGGTCGCACGGTTTACCCTAACCGTGCACCAACCATGCACTGTCCAATGTTTGTCCAAAATTCATATAAACATCACCCAAAACACACTCCAATCAATAAATCAAAACAAAGGTACATAAAAAACACAAAAAGTACCTAAAAAAATCCTGAGATAACTCTAGAAAAATTCAGGATCTTACAAATCTAATTCAAAATACTTTAATATTTATATTTCATCACTATTAATGTTATGTAATGAAACTATCTACCTTATTCCTTTGTATATATTATGTTAATGTTTTTTATAAATAATTATGGAATTAGTTTTTTTATCTTGGGTTAATTATTCTACGATGTAATTTTTAATGTTTTTAAATACCTATTCCACATATTTGTATCATTTATCATAATGAGATAAGTAGATATGTAATAGCCCTCAAATGGAAAGTGTAAAAGGAAATATATTATGAGATATTTCATAATAATAACTATTATTTCTCTTAAATAATGTATGGTCAATATTTTTATTATAAGAACATAATATAGTGAAATAAATGGGTTTGTCACAAAATAAAATGTGAGAATAATTGAGTTTGACCAAATATTAATGTATTTGATTCATTGGGTTTTCTCACAATATAACGTGCGAGAATCAATTGGATTTCTCGTAACATAATGTGTGGGGATCATTGGGTTTTGAAAAGATTTAATGTTTTCAATGTCTTATTCTTGTACCACATCCATATGTTATGCCTCTTAAATATGTTATTCTAGAAGGCTTGTGATTATTTAGTAATATCACCACATTCATATGCCTCATTTCTTAGGTTATGCCAATATTATTTTCTATGAATAATTATTTTATGATATATATATTTTTGTATGAATCATTAATTTCATGCTCATTTACTAAAACTATAGTATCATATTCACATTATTATATTATTCACAATTATAAAAATTGAGTTTTATCTCTTATGTTTACCCTTACTGAGAATATGAGCTCACCCCATTCATATATTTCCATTTCATTGTTTATGAAGAAGATAAATAAGTTTGATTTGTATAAAAAGATGTCAAATGAGAAAAATATTTGAGATAAATGCTGAATACGTATTCTATTGTAAGAATATCATGTAGATAATCTATAATGACGCTAAACCATTGAGTTAGATGATTCTGTGATTTTTCAATAAAATGTTTACATTTTTAAAGTGATGTAAAATACATGTTGGTTATGTTTAGGAAATATCATCTGGAATTAAGGTATAAATATAATATTTATATTTATATCATAATATTCAAGAGTTGTGGTCTAGGTTTAACACCCTGAGTATTTAAAAATAGTACGCTACACACGATAACGTAAAGGACACACAACATGAAGCTTAAAGAAACTAAAAAATAATATTATTTTAAAAATTATAGTTATAAAAAAGATGTTAAATTTTAAATTATTGAAAATTCTAACTAGTTTGTGATATACATATATTTTTATACTCAATATAAATTAAAAACATGATATTAGTAAAAAAATAAATTTTTACTATAGTAATTTTAGCTTCAAAATATGTTTTCTTCAAAAATGATTTCCATTTCAATTTTTGAGAAATTATTATAAATAATTTTTGGGACTTCTAAAAAAATCTATTTTACAATTTTTTTTAAATCATTATATCAAAATTAACTTAGGGTTAAATTTTGGGTTTTTTTGAAAAGTATAGATTTTTTAGTAAATAATGAAAAATCCTGATATTTGTAAAACTATCATTACTTTTCAATATATTATTTAATTTAAAATTTAAATTATGAATTTAAATTTAATTAATGTGGGTTAATAATAATTTAGTTATATTTTATCCACATAATTTTTTAATTAGCTTCATATTAAATTTTATCATAATTTTTTTTGGGTTTAAAAACGGGTTTTTTGAAAACATTTTTAAAGTGAATCATGATTCCCCATTTAAATTAATTAAAACATACCCTAATGAAGATTTATCATAATGAAATTTATATATTTTATAAAAGTAAATATTAATTTAAATTTGAACAAATATTATTCCTGGTCATATAGTTAATATAAAATTATCTTATACTTGAAAAATTCATATATTGAAACACCACTTATTCACCACATCTATGTGTTTTGTTTTAAATTCAAATTTTACACCTATTTAATTGAATTTGTTAAATGAAATTCATTATTTCTAATAATAATAATTTATTATGTATAATAAGGTCAAATTAATTTTTGACCATTATGAATAGTGAAATCAGAGAAAATTAGTTACTACGGTTAATGTGAAATAAGTATCTAAGGGGTTAAACTAAAAACATAGTGGGTAAAATTACTTAAAAACATTTACAATTTTTTTCCATGGACTTATTTACAAATATTTATTTCAATTTTTTATAATTTTTCATATTCTACCCATTTTCCTTGTGAAAAATATGGGTATAACTTTTTCTTTTAAAAATTTACAAGGGTGCCACTCACCTCACTTATGAAAGGACACCCTATCTACTCTACCATTGAAACATTTTATGACCTTTTTATCATACAATACCCTAAAAATAATTCCCTAACTTCTATCCCCACTACCTAGATCCCTTATTTTGATTATAAATATATCCTATGAAGGATTTCGGTGCTTACCGAAGGAGGTTGTCGGAAGAAGAGCTATCATGCTTAACTTTGCATTTTTATTTAATTTCTTCTTCAACCTCCATAAATTCTCCCCCAAATTTTGTTATATAATTACAATAGTATTTCCCATATAATTATATGTTGTTATTCTAATGACATAACCAAAATCATTTCCCTCTTATATCAAATGGGATATGAAATCATTATTTGTGTGTATTGCGATCTAACACCTCACTAACCGACGACATTTGTTTTCCATAACCTCCTATCATGGGATTTAATAATGATTTATTAAATTTATATATATATATATATATGATATTTTTATCATATTTATAATTATGGATTTTTTATATCACATATACATTTATTACATTCCATTATGTGGGGGGTAAAATAATGTCACCTGAGTGTACGAAGGACCACCGCCTCACGATGTGATGTGAATCATTTTTCACTGATGATTTACAGGGAAGGGAATAAGTTAAATTTTAATTTTTATATGTGATATAAATTAAATAATTATATTATTATGTAAATAATTATCATTCTAAAAAGATAATATATCATTTTCTATCTTATGCTAAAAAATGATAACGGTGTTTGTGCTATGTGTGGGCTATGCCTTCCGTGTAACGATGTGATTCTTTTTTTATTATAACATTAAATAAATGATATATAAAGTTATATATAATGAAATAATATTTTATTTATGATATTATTATAATTATTGGAAGAAAAATTACTACATACCGATTTTCCATAATGATCATTGAAAATGGAAATTTCACGCCTACCTACGTACGACCTACCATCTTCATGATAGTAGTATTGATCATTTTTTCATAGAAAACATTAATGATTTGTTTTAGAAGTATAATTCATAAATAAATAGCACAAAATTTACATCATTTTTATTATAGATAAGATGAATCATTGAAGACTTTAACCATGGTCAACCCACCTAATCCGTTTCAAAATAATGATATGAACTTCCTCAAAACACCTGATATAGACATAAACGATTATGTATTTAAATATTACATGAAAAATAAATACAAGAAATTATTTATGTATAAGGTATTAAACAATTACTTTTTTAATGAATCAAATAACTTATATTTGTTTATTATACCTGAACTAAAGGATATACAAGGAATGTTTGGAGGGTAACTAGTGGATGGATCCCACATGGGAGTCTATGCCCTCATCCAACCATTGAAATACCCCTAAAGCTACAGCTCAAATCATCTCTTAGGATTCAAGATCCTTCGTGGATGTTGTCGTGGGTCACACTCCTTAGACAGAGTCAAAGACCTCTGAAGACATTGATCCGAATCATTTTCACCACCGAGGTCTATTGACGATCTCATTCTCAAAAGATGAGGTCCACACACTTTCTTAAGATCTATAATTCTATATGGTTGGTATGTTCTTTAAGCATAGTTCCTTGGTTTTTTTATTTGAAAAACTCTATAAAGCATCAGATTTGTAAAACTACATATTGAACTATTAAATTCTTCGTATGTGTTGTTTCGATTCTCATCGTAAGATGAGTATTATAGGTTTTGGACTCGTGGTTTCAGGTTTTTTGGGGGTTGCAGAATGAATTTTCTAAAATGGTTTCCAGACTTTTATTTAGATTCAAAATCCCCCTTGTTCCTCTCCAGATTGGGTTTCTGAGCTTACCCTTACACCTTTTCAAGAAAAATTCTATATTTTCTTTTTCTATACTATTTGATCCGCCCATTAAGATCGACTTTGATACCCTAAACCTAGAACAGCCCTCTGTCGCTAGGATTTTTACTGAGATCAACATTTCTAAAGCCTTTCCTTTAAGATTCTGTATTCAAAATAGGGATAATCATATCATTAAAGAGGTGGTATTTGAGAATGTCCCACCATTATGCAAAAAAAATCTCAAGCATCGGGCATTCTTTGAATAAATTTAAGAACCAATGCAATGACCCTCAGCCTCATCCTCTCTTCAAATCTGTGTGGGTGGAAAAGGAAACCTTTAATTTACCCTATTATTCTTATACAGTAAACCCCTATGACTGAACCAACATCATAAATCCCTTTGATCCCTCCAAGACACATCCCTCAACCTCTGTGATGCTTATCCCTTGCACAAACTTGATCCTTCTAAAGAAGAAAAACGAGATTTATCTAAGGATGAGCCATCCATTCCTATGGAAAGAAGTTATACGAAAAAAATATAAATAAGATGTGAAATATGATCATGAATAATCATTACAATTAGAAATTGAAAAATCTATTCAATTCAAAGAATACTTCATAAAATAAAGTGCTATAAAAGTGAAAAAAGTAATGATTTACTCCGACGGGTTCATCACTCCGAGTGCTAGAAGCACCTAGAAATGTAGGGATAATACCAATGTTGAAAGATCAATTGTTACACATTACTTTTCTTTTATAATTAGGGATACAATTTCACCTCAAACATAACATATTGAAAAAGTTTTTCTCTCCTCAGATTCCTCAACAAGATCCTCTGATTATTCTGAATCAGAAGCATCATCTAGTACATATGATGAAAATGACCCTTCATATAGAAATACCTATGTTATTTTATAAAAACTATATTTTCAAAATGAAATTGACTCTTGGATAGAGGAGATAGATAGAAATGCATTCATGTAGTATAAAAATGGGGATATGTCATCTGAAACCTATCGTGATCTTAGAAGGAGGATGTTTATCACAGTGGTTGAGGAATTTAAAAAGTATCCAAATTTCAATTTTATGGATATCCACTAGGAATGAATTATTTTTTTGGACTCTGGTTTCATTTATTTTGCTATTTTTTTTCTAGAGGTTATTCTTTTCATTTGTTTTTTTACTACTTTCCATCTCTTCTATTGATCTATTTTTTTGGTTTAGCTGGAGGACATTCTCTTTTGTTTGTATCTCACTGTTGGTTTTGAATGGGAGTATAGCTTTTGATATTTTAGAATTTTTTTACAATGAATCTTGAGAACCAAATATTTGAAGTAGATATGGATATTTTGGGGTCATTTTATTTGTTTATTTCTTCAAGTAATATTTCTGGCCTGCCTACTGGTGCTACTGTAATGGGTTTTCTTAGGTATTCTTTCAACATTTTTGAGTGATCTGTGTGTAGTTTTGAACAAGGTGTAGCAGCATAGTTGATATAATTATGTCCAAAAAACTATTGTAATCAGAGTTTGATGTACTATGTCAATTTAATTTACCATCGATAATTAATAATTCTGAAACACTCATTCAGAAGTGGGAAGAAAAAATGACTGATTATTTCAAGTTAGATCTATTTAAAGGTTTTTTCAAGGGAATTAAGGAGTCATTTGGAACTGAACCTACTAGATAAGGCAAGTTCAAGATGAAATCAGAAACAATAATGAAATTATTTTACTATAATAGTGAGTATGGAGAAAATATGCTCATTATGGATGCCACTTTCAAGTTGTAACATCACTGGATGAGGCTATTTCATGCGGGCTTTATTTCTTGGAGTGACAAGGAAACATGTTTGAATATTTTTATTGATTTTTGAATCTTTATGTCTCATCATGTTTCTATATTAATTTTCTGATGGTGTAATTTAATTACACCTTGATCTTGCCTTTGTAAAACTTTTTGTTTAATAAATTTCATTGGTCATGAATTGGGTGACCAATTCATGTCATTCCCTTTAAAAAATGGAATGTTTGGACTCTAGGTTAGTGGTTTCTTAACTCAATTTCAATTAATTAGGGTAAAATTATACTTCACTGATTATGTAATTAATATTATATGTGTGAAATTACCTCTTATTGTATTTATTTTAAGTATAAAATTCATTTTTTGGATTTACATTTTTCATTTCCAATTTATTCACTATTTGATCCTCACTTCAATGTTTTGAACTTTGTAATGGTTTCTCAACTCACTTTTATTTCAGTGAGAAATATTCCATATTCAACAATTATTTTAAATATGTGGTGTATATAAATCCCATGAATGTATTTTATTATTATTAACATGATAATTAATTGGATTTATAAATCCATTTGAGGTTCTCCCTTTGATTGGGTTTTGATCAATAGATTACCAAATAAGTAAGGGGATTCATCTCAATTCACCTTTATTGAGGCATATTTCAATGTTACACTCCTAATTTATTTTATATTGTGTAAATAATATCACTTTTACATGTAATAACTTTAATAATTCATTCGTAATTGTATTTTATATTTCATTTTTAATTATTTTATCCAATGAGATATTAATTAAATGTTATCAAGTGATAAATAATTTGATAACTCAATTTCTATTCATTGGGTTATATTATTTATTTTTTGTAATCAATGTTTTGAGATTATGTGTATAATTAATTTTGACCATATTATGTTTTATTTACACATGTTTTATTTTGATATAATTTTGATACAAATAATTGATTCATTGATTAATTATCGCTTCAATTTTATGGTCATTATTATGGTTTCCCATCTCAAATTGGCTCCTTTGGGACATATGTTTTTTTACACCAATATTATTTTAAGATGTGTATTTACTACACCATTGATATTTTATTTCATGATCTTCCCTATTATTATGATATTTAATGTTTCCTTTGAGTTATTATTTAATGGAACATATGATTAATAAGTCACCATAGTGGAAAAGGCTTTATGTTTGTACATCCATTTTAATGGGGATTGTTAATAAGTGATTTTAAATTGAAATAAATTATTTGATAAATTTCTATTAAAACACATTAAATTATTTATCCTATGGTTATTTATGATTTTTAAAGTAATATTAGCACTTTTCACTATTTTAAACTTTAAATTAATGATAAATTGTTTTTACAAAAAAAATTAAATTCATTTATCTCTTCGGTCAAAAATGTTATTTATTACATGTCCTTCTTTTATAAAATTTTTTAAAGAAATATTTTAAATTATTATTCATGATTCATTTATATTTTTTGAGGTTATTTTAAAATTAAATTATTTTGAAAATATTTTATGTTTTATTTTTTACGAAATATAATGTATATATTTGAAAATAAATATCCTAAGTGATCTTTAAAAATTAGTTCTATCTATGCTGAATTACTTTGCAGTTACTCATGTGAAATTTTTAGTTTACTTTACAATGTATTTGATTATTTTTTAATGTTATTTCTATTCCACTCCTTCACAAACACTTTATGTTACTGAATCTCTATTGGGATCTCTTGAAGTGATACAATCCTTATTCTTCCTCTATATGAATTATGATTCTTTTAAAAAAAATCAGGGAACTTGTTTCATTTACATGGGTTAATCAAGTTAGTAATGTAATACTGATTTTTATTGGATTTTTATTATTAATTTATTGATCTATGTACTTTATTTGTGTTATGTATCTTGGTAATTATTATAATGATAGCTACTTCTTTGATATACGAAGGAAGGGTTGTTACGTTAATTACCAAGGATGGGCAGTTCCATGGTAAACCACAGATCCGTTTTTCCATGATATCCCTTCAATTCACTTGGTATGGATGTAAACCCTACGTTCATTACATTTTTAAGGGTTATTTAAGGGTTTTATGTTATCTATGAAGGTAATGTCCCAAGATACTAATACATTTTATTTTTCCTTAGAATGGGTTTATAATGTTTCCTTTGATCAAGATTGATATAATATAGCTCATAATGATTGATTATTATGAATATAAAATTATATAAATATTTATTCCATGTTTCATGATTGATAATCCATGTAACTATAAGTATGAATATTATATTTTATTCCCATGAACATTAACTTTGTCTTCATACCATTATAATATCCATATTCTCAGTGATGATATTCAAGTATTGATGCTTATATTTACCCTTACTATGTATGTAAGATAACCATTTCTTATCTTTTGTTTTCCCCATGTTGTAAACTAATATATTTAACTAATTGTTTCTATAAGGGTTTCAAAAGATAGATTTTAAAAACAAAATGTCAAACATGAATTTCATGGTGTAGTGGGAGACGATGTTGATATTTATGATCCAATTGATTATGAATCGATGTTGTTAAGTGTTTGTACTAATTTTGTAAAAATATAAATTTAAAGGGTCATAGAATATGTAAGATATCTAATATTTTCTATTGATATTGTATGTTATTATATGGGAATAATTGGGTAATAATTATCGATATCAAAGACAGAAATTTGATATTTATGTTTTCTACCCCAAATCCAAGAGTGTTGTTTTAGTGTTTTTATAATTGGTATCAAAGGAATGTTTTAGATAACATTGGATATTAGGATGTTCTCATGTGATTTTATCACAAGTTTTATGGATTACATTATTGGTATATAAGATAAAGTTGATCATATGTTCAATGTTTAAGACACCATTTTTTTGGTTTTAAGTGATGAGATCATAAATTTATTAATTACATGTTTGGAGGTGTTTTATTGGGTTGAGGTATATATAACCCCCAGACATAATGTGAATTATTATTTGAGGAAGAATACCTTTAATTTTATTGAAATAATTTTAATGGTATTGGTGACCTTTTGGTTTTATCATATCTTTGATGTTGAGTTAATTTTGGGAACACATGTTGAATCATATACAAGATTAGGGGATTGATAATTAATTTTCTGACTATGTATTTAATGATAATACAGATGAAGAGATCTATATTATAGTGCATGTACATTGAAATAAATGAGATACAACTAAAGGTTAAAAATTTATATAACAATATGGTTTTTGAGGATATTGGGTTATTCATTTATAGAATTTTTTAGTTTGAACATTTTGTATTACTATTGAATTTTATTGATTAATGTATTATGTCATCATATGAAGGTTTATTAATTTTTGGAATTATCATAACTGGTGCTAATTTTTTTGGTTTTGTTTAATTCAAAAATATAAAAGGAATATATTTTTATACTTTTTGTGATTATTTGTTCCATTAGAAGTTTATTCTAGTTCCTTAAGCATGACAAACTCATCTTGGATACTCTTCTCTTGGAGAAATATATGGGATTTTTGTTAAATTGATTAAAGTATTAAATTATACTCGTAAAGTATGTATTTTTTATTATTATTTGTCAATATAGTATGAAATTACTCATAAATAGAAAGAAGATAATGAGATAAATGTTATCCTTTTACCTTTAGTTTTGATGAACTGATGGTCTTTTGACTTAACTCATATTTATGTCTTTGAGGTCCTTAAATTTCTATTGATCATTCAATTTATTATGATCAATTATATATATCAATATCAATAATTATTTAAACCTTTATTCCATGTTTATATATTCACCTTCCTCCATTTCGCCCCTTTGTGTAAACCTAGTTATGTAAGGAACTTTATATGTATCTTTCCTTATTTTTAAGAGAAAGTTTTATTAACCCTCTTTATAATGTGGGTTTACAAAAAAGGTATTTTAAAAATTCCAAAAATAAAGTAATTGAATAATATTAAAATTGATAGGATTAATTTTTTTAATGAGGGTATAATGAAATCTACCAATATTTAAAGAAATGATGTTATTCTCAATAGCGTATGAGACACGCATCAATGAGCTTAAATGAGCCATGAAATAATATTATTTTAAATATGACCGTTATAAACTAACTGTTAAATTGAAATATTTTAGTAGTATTAAATAATTTATTATGTATATATATATATATATATATTTCATACTAATTATTAATTTAGGAAAAATTCTTAGTAAATAATCTATCAATTTTTATTAAAGTAATTTTATGTGTTAAAATACGTTTTTTTCTAAAATTATTTTTATTGTTTTTTGTTGGAAAATATTATGGTTTCTAATTTTAGAAAATTTATTTGATAAATTAAAATACATTTTTTTAAATAATCATATGAAAACTAACTTAGGGTGAAATTTTGGGATTTGTTTTGGAAAATACTGATATTTCAGTAAATAGTAAAAAATACCTATTTTTTTTTAAAACACTCATTGTTTCTAGTAAATGAAGTAATTTAATAGTTAAATTATGAATATAAATCAATAAAAATTAACTAAATTATACTTTATTTATATTAAATAAATTTAATTTATTTTTAATCAACTTCATATTGGATTTTATTTAATGTTTATTTTTTGTTTAAAAACATGTTTTTGTAAAAACCGTTTTAAAGTGACTAATGTTTCCCCATTTAAATTTATTTAAAAAACATAAATTATGAATGATTTAAATTAAATATATAGATTATATAAAAATAAATTTTAATTTAAATTCATATAATTATAATTACTGGTCACAGATTTAATATTCAATTATTTTATGCTTAAAAAATATAACTATTGAAAAATCACTCTTACATCGCATCTGCGGTTTTGATTAGATATTATTATGTTATTATCGATACCTAAATCTGCCTCCCCTTCTATCAAATGGGATACGAAATCACTATGCGTGTGTATGGAGGACTACCACCTCGCGAACCAATGTCATTCGTTTGGAATCATCACCTATATATGGTTGTTATAGTGATATATTTAAAGTATATATATATATATATATATATATATTATTTTTAAAATATTTATATTTCTAAAACTATTACATAGCATATACCTTTTGACATTCCATTTTGTGGTGGATACGATAATGTTGCTCATGTGTTGGGAGGACTGCCCCTCATGGTGTGATGTTATTTGTATTTTAATAAAAAATTACATGAAATTTAATAAAGATAATTTTAATAAATATATCTGTTATAAATTACATTATTACAATATTCATTTTATATTTATCATTATGAAATTATAATATTTAATTTTCTTTCTTAAACTGAAAAATGATAACGACGTTCTTGTTATGTTTGGACTACTACGGTCAATGAAGCGATGTGATTATTTTGTCATAATCAAATTAAATGGTTAATACTTATAAAAATATATACAAAAAATAGGCTATTTTTAATTTTATTATCATTAAATAGTGATAAAAAATTACTTATCTTCTTTACATAATGATAGTTGAAAAATTGAAACATTACTCATGCGTAAGTATGGTATACCATCGTTGGGATTGTAATGTAATTCATTTGTAATAAAAAAACTTCATTATTGGTTATATAAGTATAATTGATAAATAAATATGATGAATACTTCATGATTATTATTTTGTAGATGATGGAATAATAGAAACTTTAACCATGGCTACCACTGAATTCATTTCAAAACAATGATATAAATGTCCTCAAAACCCCTAATGTAGGATCAACTGTTTAAGTATTGAAATATGGAATTCAAATTAAATAATATAAATGATTTAATGTTAAGTTATTGAAAAATTAAAATTTCTTAATAAATCAAATAATTGATATAATTTTATTATATTTGAGTTAAATTACATACATGGAATGTTTAGAATCGAGGCAAGGGGTTTCTTAACTCAATTTCTATTCATTGATTTAAACTTAAACTTTATTGATTTTTTACTCCAATAATATGATTGAATGTGTTGGGGCCATGTTGGTTGGAGAAGTTTTTTGAAGTAAGAAGAGTGTTGTCTTTTTTTTTCAAATAGAATAAATCAATTCACTTCGAAATAGGCCATTGAAAATATAAATATTCTTTATTGATTTTTATTTTAAAAATATCATAAGTTGTTTAGAAAACTTGTGATTCAGGACTTATGAAGGAAAGGTGTAGTAAATGTGTTTCCAATCATATTATATTTTGATTGGAAGGAATAATGTTGTTGGAAGACAAGGAAGTTACAATACATTCCACTTAAAATATGGAAATGATAATGATGATTGATAAAATTCTATATATCATGACAGATAAGGTCTGTGATGAATGAAGTTATTTGTTCAATAAGATAGATGAAAATAAAGTATCATGGGTTTCATTTGCAAAGAAGATATTTATGGTGGTACTATTTCTCAGGGTTTACCAAATTTTTGGTCTTCAAAATCAGGAGTTTCACACTTTTGAAAAGGAACGAGTTTTCTTAAATGAATTCACAAAGTATGCTACATGGAATGTGAAGGATAGTACATAGAATTCATAGTATATATGTGGAGAAGACAATGAAAAATGGGAAATCAAGGATTCCAAATAGTATTACTATGTGGACCGAGAAGCGCGGTATATGGATTGTACACGGACCACATATGAGAAAAGGTTCGCAAGAGGGTCATTGTTCACATGAGGCTAATAGTTTATAGGAGGTCATTAGTTCGCGGTGAAGGGTGAAATTCACCGAATGGAGTCAGTTATTTTTTCCACTATGAAGGATGAATAATATGGTATGTGTACCGTGTATAGAAATGCTTCATGAACAAAAAACGTTTTCAAGACAATTGTGGTTCATAGGGGAAGGTTAGTAGGCTGTGAAAGCTGTATTTTATCAACGATTTGGGTAAATATCATATTATTGGATTTTTCAGATCTATTTTCCTATATATGTATTTTTAATCTCATCCTTACGGTTGATGAAATTTTATAATAATTGATTATCACTACGAGAATAAATTTTGGAGAAGTCCGATGTAGTTCGTGAAGAAGACTTCTGCGAAGGGAAGTAGTTCTTGGAGGATAGTTTCTGCATAGGAAGAAGCAATTCACAAGGATAATTTCCATGATTGAGACGGTACATTTGGATATAATTTGGAATAAGAAATGATTCATGATATATGATGTAGTCCATAGAGGATAAATTCTAAAGAATTATGACATGGTACACATAGGTAGTTTGTGGATGAGGTATGTGGAAATAGTATGCAGATGTGGTATGCAGTAGTGGTATGAGAATGCATTATGCAGAGACGGTACATGGAAGTAGAGTAGTTATCGGAAGATAATAGATGTACACAGAGGAAGAATAACTATTTGTGGAGGACTAAAGGAAGTTCCTACAAGTTTCTAGTTAGGAAAGAGAAGAATTTCTATGAACGATCTAATTTGTGTAAATGGAAAAAGAAGCACAAAAACATTAATTGCATTATCTTATGCTAGAAGAAGCACACAAACTAGTGGATTGTTTTCATAGTTCTACACAAGTGTAAAAGAATATCCTACATGTTGTATTCCGCATAAAATGATTTTTTTCTAGTGTATTGTGAGATATTGGTTTGTTTCCAAACCATACCAAGGATGTATATTCTCTTATTGAGTAGTCATCCTGGTAAATTATTGTGTTCTGATGGATGTCTGTTCGAATTGTGTTCAGTAGGGAATGAACATTTAACTGGAGGTAAAGTTTGTTTCCATTATTATGGATACTTAAAAGAAAATGTTATCACTGATTCAACCCCCCCTCTTATTGATTATTGAATCCTGACTCAGAAACATCAATTGGTATTAGAGATGAAGGTTCTATTAGTTTATTAATTATTGATGTATTTTAAAATAAGTTGTGATTGAGAATTTAAATTTTGTGAACAATAAGGGAAATTCAATATTTGATTGAAATAATTATCATATATGAAAATATTTAATGATGCCTTATCTTATGTCTCTTAGGTATGATGTTCTTGAAGCTACAACATAGGGATTTCCACCAATTAATGATAAGGTTCCTCTAACACATGTTTATAAGAAGAATCCTTATAATTATGGAAGATATAAAAAATTTATACTATCATCACATTCTAAAAGTGAGTTTATAAGAGTGAAAGGGGTTTCTATAGGTAAAGGCATAAGGGATAATAGAAAAACATCTATAAATGAAAACAAAAGTGAAGAAGGAAAACATACAAATCTGGAGGTTGAAGTATGAAGAATTAAAAATGGGTGAATATGAATCTATTGGGGACTTATTTACTTGGTTAAATGACAATGTATATATTATTAGATGTCTTGGTTAAAAGTTGGAGTATTCTATAGTTGTTGAAAACATCTTATGAATTCTACCCAACAAGTTTTATACTAATGTTTCTCCATTAGAATGTAGAGACCCTAAAAAATTATCTCTAGAGGATTTTCATATCAATATCATGGCTTATAAAATTAGAAGATAGAATAAGATGAAGAGAAAACCAAAATTTGATATAGATAAGTCTTTCAATGGTGCCATTAAGTAAAATTATAAAAAAGCACTTGAGGAAAATGATATTTCTGATTGTGACTCTGAATATCAGGTATGTAAACATCTTCATGAAATTTTATCCATATTTTCTAAAAATATGATAATAGGTACATGCAAATATAAAGGGAAACTTACCTTTATGTATTTCAAATTTAGAGCCATTGGGAATATTTTGGAAAATTTACCTCAAAAAAGAAATATGGAGATTTTGATGAAGAAGAAAGAAGGCCAAGAATGCCATTGAAGAAACAAGGTGATAAAGGAAAAGCTTATTCTAGAGGGAAAATTTCAAAGTTATTCAAATATAAAAAAGAATATTTTTTTTTCTAAATATGATGAAGAATAAGAGAGTGAAGTTGAATTATAAAAATCCTTTGCTGAGAATATTATAGAATATACCTTTATTACAATAGTAAATAATGAAATTTTTTGGAGCATAAAATTATTAAGAAGAAGAAACTGAATTTGTATCTCATCTGAAAGAAGAGTTAAAATAATGTGTGATAAAGATTAGAAGGCTTGAGAAAGGAAATAGGAAGTTGATAAAGGAAAATTCCGTATTCAAAAGTCATGAATTTTTTCATTATGATACATTCAAAATGATTAAATTTATTGATGATCTAAATAATTATCTTGAGAATGAAAAGAATTATAATGAACATCGAGAACTAAATCATATTGGAAAAGAAGATTATTTGGAACTTGTCTGATAAAAAATTTATAATGATCAAGAAACGAATGAATGTTTCTGAAACTCTATCTTAAAATTTGGTGATTTTTTTGGTAAGAATGAAGCTGTGAAGGATCAATAAAATTTACCATCATAGGTTAAAAATAATGTATTAATTGGTTTTAAGAAGAATAAATCCTATAACGTTTTGTATGTGGCCTAAGTTTAAAATGCAAAAAAATTAGATGTTTCTAAATATCCTAATTCTGGATAAAATTCTATTACTTATGGTGATGATAAGTCTTGAACGAAATGTAAGATGAAGAATAATTTTTTTTGAAAAGAGAAAGGTTTATGGTCAATAGTGTTCTGTTAAGAAGGTTTATAAGAAACTTACTCACAACACCAGTCAATTCAAAAATTTCAGAGGAAAATAATCTTTCTATGGATATTGATAATATTGTGGTGGATTTGGTCACATAGAAAATATGTGTTGGTTGAAACAAGAATATTAATAGTATTAAATAGGTTATTGAAGACATGGTTTGAGTGGGAGTAAATCCTCTCACCAGAAGAATTATGAGAAGGAAATCTAGAAGAATTATGAGATGGTTTGTTTTAATGATGATAATAGGTTCCAACCATTGGAAACTATTTTTCAATTATGTGAAAAACTTAGAAATCTTACTAAGGGTTTTATTGTTTTGTTACCATCACAATAAAAGTTTATTAGAAATTCTTAGAAGCCATATGTGATAGATGAAAAAGATAAGGAAAACCCTCTTGTTGTTGAAACCTCTTTGAAAGCTACAAAAGAATAATGACTATGGATTATTAATAATATATATTCTTATTATATGATAGGAGACTAAAAGTTGTTAAAATATGTTAAAATCTTTAAATAAGGAATGGTGACATTTGGAAGTGATGAATCTATGAGGGTCAATGATGTTGGATCATCCATCATCAGGGAAGAAAAGATGAAATCCAGGAAAATATTATATGTTGATGGGCTTAAATACAACCGGCTAAGAGTTTCATAACTTTTTGATGAGGGTAAAAAAGTAATCCTCAGAAAATATGGGGTTTTTTTGAAAAGTGAGGAATATGGAATGATAGTTAAAATATTCCAACATACAAAGAGAAAATTGTTCCAAGTTGGTTAAATATGAAAAAATTATTACATAAGTGTTGTAGAAGAAAATAAATTGTGGTATAAAAGGCTAGGGCACATGTGTCAGAGAAACATGAGCATGTTATCAAAATGAGACAATGTATGAGATATTCCTAATATGTCAAAAAGAATATATTGGTGTTTCACAATCTATCAAAAAATAAATATTTCAAATTATGTGGATAATAAAGGTGACATTAGTTAAAAATGACCCTTGGAACATATTCTTTATGATATTTATGTGAACATGAAAAAACAATAAACTAATCGATATATATACTTTCTCACTTTAATTGATGACTTTACTCGTATTAATTATATTATGTAACTGATATATAAATCAGATGCTCTAAAAAATGATTAATTTTTTCAATAGAACAGATGAGAAGGAATTTGAGTATTCATTGAATTAGTGAAGAGCTGACAATGGTGGTGAATATAAGAATGAATAATTTGAATTCTTAAATGATAAGCATATAATTTGGAATGTGTTCAGTTCACCATACAAACCTCAAAAGAATAGGGTTTCTGAAAGAAATAATAGAAGTCTGGTTGAAATAGGGAGACCTATGTTACTTAAACACGGTCTCTCTCATTATAATTGGAGGGAATATATGAAAATTGTTGTATATATTAAAAACCGATGTTTTTATAGGACATGTTTAGATAAGACTCTATATTAATTGTTTTATATAATAAATCCATTTTGAAAACACATAATAGTATTTGGGATTCCATTCATTATGATGAAGAAAGGTGGAAACCATGAAAATTTTAGAAAATAGGAGGTGGTTGAATTTTTCTTGGATATGCTTAGGAAAGAAGAGGATATAGATGTTTTAACAAAGAAATAAGAATAATTGTTAATTCTGCTGATGTGAAAGTTTTCAAAAATGTTGGGAGAGAAAAGAAGTCTTATACAAATATGGGAGTTGAGTATGATGAGGAATTTTTTGTTAAAACTTTTGATAATGCTACGAATAGTGGTAATCCTACTCATGAAGAAGAATTATACATATATATTTCAAGCGATGAGGATGAAAATCAAACTGCTCATCCTAGGATGAAGAAGCAAGTGGATTCTATGAACATTATTGGTGATCAGCATCAGAATGTTCAAACTAGGAGAACATCAAAACATGTTAAACACACTTCGTTGTATTCAAAATTTGAGCCGAATAATGTGAATCAATATTTTGAGAATCTAGAATGGGTTCATTCTCTGAATGAAGAGCATGATCAGATAGAAAATAATGATACATTGTAAATCATACCCAGTCTAGAAAATAAAAATGTTATTCGTACAAAATGGGTTTTTTGGAATAAGATTAATGAATAAGGAGAAGTGATAAGGAATAAAGAAATATTTGTATGAAAAGGATACTAAAAAATTAAAGGATTTGATTTTGATGAGACCTTTTCCCTAGAGGAAAATTTAGAAACAATCATAATATTTCTTGCTATTGCTTCACAATGATGTTACAATATCTTTCAAATGGATGTAAGAACCACATTCGAGAATGGTAACCATGATGAAGAAGTTTACATATTCAACATTGTGACTTTTTTGTTCCGAAAGATGAATGTTAGGTGTGTATTTTGAAGAAATACTTTTATAGAATAAAATAATCTTTGAGGGAATGATTCTCGATATTGGATACTTTATTAAGGAAGATGATTTTTAAGAAAGGAAGAGTTGATATAAATCATTACTTAAAAGAAAGTTAGGAGTTTTCCCTCATTATAACTGTTTATGTTGTTGAAATTATCTTGTTCTGGAATGATTAAAGGTTATGCAAAAGATTTTATGAAGAGATGAAAAGGTTATTTGAGATATCCATGCTCGGAGAAATGAAATATTTTATTGGGTTATAAATTTTACAAAATAAGAAAAAAAAATTCTTTCTCAATAAAATTATTCTAAGGAATTTATTAATATGTTTTTCATGGAAAACTAAAAACCAATTTCCACTATTAATTTTGTGGGAACCATGTTGTTTAATGATAATTAAGGAAAAGAAGTTGACCAGAAAGAGTTTCTAAAGCTGATTGGAAGTTTGTTATATTTGACTTCTTCAAGACCTGTCATTCATTATGTTGTTACCTTATCTGAAAGACTTCAAAGTTATCCTAAATAATAAAATTTAATTTCTAAAAATATAATTATCATATATATTAAAAGAACAATAAATTTTGGAATTGGGTATGATAGCATAGAGAGTATTTATCTGTTTGGGTATTTAGATACTGATTGTGTATGAATTTTAGATGATATAAGATTCACATATGGTGGAGTTTTCTTTATGGGGAAAAGTTGTTTTTAATGGAATACAAGGAAACAAAATTCATTAACTCTAAGGAAATCTGAAGTAGATTATGTTTCTTCCGCTCAAGATACAACCCAAATTATGTGGAAGAAATCTCATTTTAAAGAATTACTTGTTGAAGTAAATGTTCCCTTCCTATTGGGATGTGATAATCAATGTGAAATAAATATTACAAGTAATCCAGTACAACATTATCATTTAAAACATATTTAAATAAAGTAACACTTCATCGAAGATCATGTGTTCTGGAGTGTGTTTTGAAAATGGAACAAGTTGCTGACATATTCACAATACCTTTACCAAAAAAATCATTTTAAAAATTAAGTTTGAACATGGTTGTTCAACCCCATTCATATCAAGGTTATGTTATGTGTTTATATCCCCTCTATCATTTTACCTTTGGATAGTGTTGTCAAAGAGGATAATTGATTTATAAATCTATCCTTATATAAGCATGCATAAAGGGGGACTTGTGGGTAATCTATGAATCCAACATGTATGTATGTGGAATATTCTAACTGTTTGTTGTAGTGTTTGTAGGGAAACAAAAAAACAACATTTTTTAATCTAGGAAAGATTAAAAAGTGGAGAAAGATATGGAATAATGACAAGGATGAAAGAACGAGGTGGAAATCTGATGTGATATCATAGTTAGTACTTTTGGATAGTGTGGTTTTCCTGTTAATAATTATTATTTCCTACAAATATTTCACTCACATAAGCATAATTTTTTTGATAAGTAATCCATATACAGAGGTTAAAAAGTTCAATGATTTATTAATATTGTTTGACAAAAAAATCCAAAGGGGGGATTTTTGGGACCATATTGGATGGATAATTTGTTGGAAGTAGGAAGAGTGTTTTATTTTGCTGTCAAATATAATAAATCAATTCGATTTGATAAAGGCCTTTGAAAATATGACTATGATTTACTGATTTGTATCTCAAAAATATCATAAGATGTTTTGGAGAACTTTTTAAACAATAATTATGAATGGAAAGGTGAGTAAAGTTGTTTCTAATAATATTCAGTTTTGATTAGAAGGAAAGATGTTGATGGAAGATAAGGAAGTTAAAATACATTCCTATAAAAATATGACAATGTGAAAGATGATCGATCAAATTCTATATATAACAACATATATGATTTGTGATGAAAGAAGTTGTTTTTACAAAGTACATCACATAGCATGGTATGAAGACCATGAAGTATAGTACACAGAATGTATAGGAGGTACGTGGAGAGGTGAAAGAAAATCAACAATGGATTGATTCTGCATAGCAACGATATATGGACAACGAAGCATGGTATATGGAAGGTATGTCAACTGCGTGGGAGAAAACGTCTGCATGAGGATCATGATTCTTAGGAGGCTCACAATTTTAAGGAGGTTAATAGTTCACAATGAAGGGTGTCATTCACAGAATAGATATAGTGATTTTTTCTACCGCGAAGGAAGAAAATACAATACGTGGACCACGTTTGGAAATGGTTTGCTGAAAAAAAATGGTATTTCAGAAAATTGTGTTTCCTTGGAGAACCATAGTATGCGGTGAAGGATGAATTGTATATAATATTTGGGTAAATATCATATTATCATATTTTTTGATCTATTTTCCTATATAAGGAGTGTTAATCCCTTTATTAAGGGCAAGAGAATTTCATAAGGAGAGATCATCATTGTGGGAAGAAATTTTTGAGAAGAATGAAGTAGTTTGTGATGTATAATTCCGTGAAGGGAAGTAGTCCATGGAGGATGGTTTCTATGTAGAAAGAATAATTTCATGAGGATCATTTCCATGATTGAGATAGTATATGGGGAGAGTATGTGGAATATGAAATGGTTCGAAAAAAGGAAGAAAAAGTCCATAAAGGAGGAATTCAGGAGAATTAAGAAGTTATACGTAGAAGAGGTACACAAACAAGGTATTAAAAAGTGGTGTGCGAAGGAAGTATGTAGAGGTGCTACATGGAATCATAAGAGTTCATAGAGAACAAAGGCTGTATATAGAGGAAGAATAAAATTTCACGGAGGACTGAAGGATGTTTCAACCAGCTTCTAGGTAGGAAAGAGAAGAATTGTTTTGAATGATCAAATTTGTGAAATATGATCAAGTATCATTGAAACATTGAATTTCATCACCAAGTGCAAAGAGAATCACACAAACTAGTTGATTGTTTTCATTATTCTATATAAGTGTAAGGGAATATCTTACAAATTTTATTCCACATAAATGGATTATTTGCTAATGGATTGTGTTGTATTGGATTGTTTCCAAACCATACCAAGGGCCTAGCTACTATTATTGATTACTAAAACTTTTAAATTCATGTGTCCATGTGTAGGTGTATTTTAATTAGGTTAATAAGTGAAGAAATCTTTAATAGGAGGTGAAGGTTGTTTCTATTATTAAGGAAACATAAAAGAAAAATCTATAACAGATTCAACCCTTCCTATATCAGTGATAGTTAAATCTAGAATGGGATACATTATAAAGTACCTATAATTATATTTTTATTTTTTTACTCAATAATTGTGTGCATTTATATTTTTCATATATAGTTCTTTCATTTTTAAATCCTTTATTCAGTGATATAAACCTTTTAATGGTTTCTCAGTACACTTTTATTACTTTGAGACATATTCCAATTCACAAATTATTTGTCTTTTCTAGTGTATATAAATTCCATGTATTTATTTTATGTTTCATTGAAATAAAATCATTACAATTTGAAAATATATATGAGGTTCCCCTTTAACAATATTTTGATCAAGAGATTACCAAAGCAGTAAAGGATATCATCTTAATTTACATTCATTGAGGAATAATTTAATGTTATGCTCCTAATTTCATTTATATGATGTATATACTACAAATTATGCATTTAATTTCTTTAATCCTTCATACATTGTTTTATTTTAATTTTCATATTTTATTTTTTCATTTGAGGGTAAGTGACATGAATATTGCCAAGTGAAAATGAATTTATTAACAAAATTTCTAATCATTGGGTTATATTTTTTTCTTCATTTTATTTGATATTCTAATATAATGTGTGTAATGAAATTTGAAAATATTAAGTTTTATTTCCACTTTCATTATTTGTATTTACATTTGTTACACATAATTGATTCATTGATTAATTCTTACTTCAACGTTATGATCAGTGTAAGGGTCTCTCATCTAAAATTGTCTTCTTTGGGAAATATATTATGTTATACAATTATATTTTTCTAAGGTTTATATACTTACCCACTTATATTTTATATCATTATTATCCTTATTTTCATGATATTTAATGATTTATTTTAAGTTATTCCTTCACGGGGCTTACGATTGAAATGTTACCAAAGTGGAAAAGGCTTTATGTTACAATCTCTTTTTTAATTGGGGTTGTTTATGCTTGAATTTCCATTGAAATAAATTATTTAATCATTTTATAATAAACACCTTTAATTTTTTTATACTATGTTAATTAAATATATTTTCATGTAATAGTACCACTTTCAACTTTTTGGTACTTAAAATGATTGATAAAACGTTTTTAAGTGAAATATGACTTTATTTATCTCTTCGGTCGAAATTGATGTTTATTCTATTTCCATGTTTTATAAAAAAGATTTAAATTAATGTTTTAAATGATATTTAAAGATTAAATTATATTTCCAAAAGTTTATTTTAAACTAAAAATATTTTGTAAATATTTTTTTCTTTAAAATTTATTTTCCCAAATTTAATGTATATATTCCACATGAAATATTCTTTGATATTTTTAAAAATCAATTTCCCACTAAGTTGTATTACTCCAAGGTTACTTTATTGAAATGGTTATTTCCCTAAATATTTTTTAATTAGTTTTTAATGTTATTTACATTCATCAACTTAAAAAAACCATGATGTTACTTATTCTCCACTTGGATATGTTGAAATGATTCTATCCCTACTCTTTATCTAGATTGATTAAGATAGATTAAATGATATTTTCATGGAACCCAATTTATTTCCATGGGGTAAACATGTTATGAAAGGTATAATGGTCATGTTTATGTGTTTAATAATGAAATTATTGGTTTATGTAACTTATTTCTGTTATGATTATTAGGACTTATTATAATGATGGGTGGTTTCATTATAAACCATGGATGGGAGTTTATGTTGTTTTCCAATGATGGGTGGTTCTGTGATAAACCAAGGATGTGTGGGTTAATGATAACCATCCAATGAATTGGGTATGAATTTCAAACTTATGTTTATTTCATTTATAAGGGTTATTTATGTGATCTTTAAAGGTAATTTCCCATGATACAAACACATTTTATTTATCCTTACTATGGTTTTATAATGTTTCCTTTCATCAAGATTGAAATCAGATGGTTCATGTTTATTTATTATTATGACTCATACATTTGATAAATATTTATTCCATGTTTCGTGATTAATGATCCAAGTAATTATGGGTCAGAATATTCTTATATTACTCCCATGAATGTGAATTATGTCATTATATCATTATTCTATTATTATGCTCTCTAGTGACATTCGACTATTGAAGCTTATGTTTACCCTTACTCAGTGTTTGATATCACCCTTTATTATGTTTTATTTTCCCCATGTTACCATGTATTATCTGAATGTGTTTTTCTAGACGGGGTTCATAAGGATTATGTTGATGAGCTAATGTGAAAGAATAAATTATGTGAATAGTGGGGGATGATTTTGTTCCTTATAGTACAGTTTTTTATGAATCAATGTTTGTAAGGGGCTTTCATAATTATCTAAAACTCTAAACCTAAAATACCCTAGTGTATGAAAGTGATCAAATATTTAATTTTGAGATTGTATGTTTTCTATGTAAAATATCGGGTCACAATTATTGGTATCAATGATAGAAATGTAATGATTATAATTTCTACATAGGATATGGGAGTGCAGGTTTAGGTATATTATAATAGGTTACCATAACCCCGCCTTATACTTCAATTATATGTTTCTTTTGTTGTATGGGTTATATTTTCATACCATTTTAAAATATTTGATAGCCTATTTTCTACACAATGAGGGTATTGGATTTATCATCTATAGTTTCATTTTCATCAGTATTGTTTTTGTATTCCCATTTAATTTATAAATAGTTTAACAACACATTAAGATTATTTTCATTCTTATACCCTATATAATGATTGAAATTCTTCCAAGATGGGGGAGTTAATCTATAATTCATAATATAATGAATAAATCATAAATGTTCATATTTTTTTAATTGAATTTTATAATGTACCACGATTTTCGTATTATTATTCAAGGTAATATATATTATCTACTAATTTTATGAAATTAATAGGGTTACATGGAACAGATTTTCTTCTACATCCTTTGTGATTTACCTTTTCTTCAAATCCTCACAAAACACATTTTCTTTTTAAAGTTATTGATAAGTATTGATGAGATCATTTGTAATCATTTTGTGTATACATGACTGACATATGAGATAATTATTCTCCTATTTTACTCATTATATTTATGGATTCTCATCATTGGATGTGGGGGTTTTAGTGGATATTAAAAAACCCATATTGGTAATCCAATGTATTAGGTGCATCCTTTTTTTCAATAAATAGAAATAATTTTCATTGAACTGATCAACCATTATTATGTTCTTGATCAACTTTATGTTCATATTGATTAGTATCTACTCTTATAATTTTAGGGTATTTAAGAGAATAATTTTGAAATATAAATCAGAGATAGTGTTGTATAGAACTTATAAAGAATGATATTATGTATCCCTATTTAAGAGTTTATTCACCCACACTAAATTTGTAGTACTATGGTTTAAAAGAGAATCTTAATTTGGATATAATGTTTAATCAGTAATATAAAAAAGTAATTATTAGGGAGTTTCACTTAAAGAGGCTTTGGAGTCAATAGTGTAATGGAAATTAAAGTTTAGTTATACATCCATAATGTGTTTTGGATTTTTAGGGATGACTATATATGATCCAAAATTTGATATTGAAAGTTGGTGTACACGAAATAGATTATTTACATAAAATATAGATTCATTTTTATTAGAATGGGAGATTTTTTTTGAAATGAATATCAGAACCATTTTGAATAAGTAGAAACTAACTCTTGAAATGCATCCATTATATATATTTATTATTATTCATCAAATCTCATCCAATAGAATAGTTATCATATATCAGACATTACAAATGAAAGGAACCTTTAATCCCCTTACACTTATGTGATGTGTGAAGTGAAACATTTTTCATCATAGTGACACATTGTGTGATCATATGTGTATGGGTAAACACACGTGGATAGTGTGGTGAACGATACCCCATAATAATATTTCCTAATTTATCATTCATGAATGGTAACAAAGTGTTCCCCTAATAAGAAGTGACCCCACTCTATCTCACTATTCAATAAGAGATTCCAAACTAGTCTACCACTTTAAAAAAATTAAATATTTTAACATTAAAAATAAAACACAAATATGAATTCCCCTATACTGTGTTATAATTAGAGAAATACACCATATGATACCCTAACTATAGAACACATTCAATTATCTTCTTTAATTTTCAATAATTTATTTATAATGGCTAATTGTAAGATATAATCGTTACATTATCAAGAGATCCACATATTGACAATTTTAATTGTTGATTAATCTATTTGATTCAACTATTCATGTTCTATTATTAATAATCTCCAATGTTTTCCATTTCATTCCCTTATAAAAATGAGAAGGGGCCTCCCCACTTAAAAAACCTATCCAACCCCTTCCTTCATTCATTCTCTACCACAACCCTTTACCCAATCACATATATAAATTCTCATCTTATCGATTAATTTTTATCCTCGAATCATCCTAAAATTATTGGTATTTGAATCTTGGATGTTTTTTAACCCCTGATTGTCATTTTTTGTTTTTTTTATTTCAAGGTTTTTTAGTTTTTTGGATCATATATAAGTTGTTTATACATAAATATATACCTTATGTATGTGTTTTTGATGTGATATATATATATATATATATAATTTTATTCATACACACACACACACAAAAAAACAAACATATATATATATATTTATGTTTGTATCTGTGTGTAAATACATAGTTGAATGTATACATAAGAAAATATATGTTTTATATTTACTTTTTTAATGTAAGCAGTATTTTTTGTTTTTAATTTAAATTTTTATATTTCTATATTCATACACTGTATATTTATTCTAATATATATGTGTGTATGAGTATGAATATATTTAATATAGTATTTAAATTTGTTAATTTATAATTATATATATATATAAGTGTGTGTTTATAGTGTATATATATTAGGTTCTTGGGGATACAATTACATTGAACACACACACATCACACCCATAGGCAGGAAAGGTAGGCTATATCCCCCCATGGGATAGCCCACCTATCAAGCCTAACTTATTCAATATATGGTCTAAATGCCTAGTGGGCCTGATTCCCATTACATAGACCAAATGCCCACAACCTCACCAAAAGGGCTATGGCAGTGTTATTCTTATATCATACTACTTGAGTAATTAGGACTACATCGTGCCTTAATCACCACATACCTGTGGCAATTTGCTCTTTCCCAGATTTGAAACCGAGTTTGATTCAGGGAAAACATGTTTACAGGTAACAACCGACTCCTAGAGGATCCCTCGACCAAGACCAGAGTGCACCACATGTTCTCCTGTAGGGAAATGGCTTTGAATATCCCTGTTCATAATACATACAATATATGAGTCTTATACGAATCGACAATATGCCAGTTCCCATGGAGAGCGAGCGGTACAAACAGTGGCTACCACCTAACTAACACACAATGGGAATATATACTTTGTCTATATATATATATATATAACATTTATACATGTTTTATTATGTATGTGTATCTATATATTATTATGTGAAATTATTCATTGAAATATATACTAGTTATATTAATATGTTTTATGATTTTTTGAAAGAAATATAATGAATATAAATTTAACATGGATATATGTCAATCGTATGAACATGGAGTATGGTAAATCTATCAAAGTGTTAATAAAATTTTCCTCAGATAATGTGAATTAACCTTATCGAGTGATGTTTCCATGCATGTATTTTTTTTATTAAATGAGAATGTCTCAAGATGAATTACAAGATCATTTTATCTATTATAGAATTGATCAGAGCTATAAATATTCTATAACACATGGAAAATAAGTAATTATATCTATCAAGTGGAATTAAAATAAATTCTATAAATCACTGGATATTAGTACAATTTTATTTTATGGTTTATATTTTTATTTTTGAAATTACAATAATGGTTGAATATGAACTTTTTGATTATCTTAAAATGTTTGAGAAATTAAATAATTGTGAAGTGTGAACGTTTTAAATACCTTCATTATTTTTAAACTATATATCATTAATGTGGGATACATCTAGAGTGATGTTAGTTTCCTGATGAGGCATTATCTATTGATTGATATGTTTTCATATAATAATGAACATCCCCATTGAATGTTTACAGAAAAATAAATAATAATTTCAATTTATATGATCTATGGTAAATTATATTAATTCCATATTTACATTATAATATTTACATATTATTATTGATTTATTCCAAAATTTTCACATGTGTGATAATCTTAATACATGAAAAAACATATTCATCAATTTTTTTTTGATAAATTCCAATTATTCCAAAGATCTGGATTATTGTTTGGAAGTTTAAAGATTGCAAGTCAGTTGACATGGCATATGGATAGAATGATTTAGATTTATAAAAAAATTAATCCTAGTAAAATATACTTAATTAAAAAATGGGGAAATAAGTATAATTTTGGGAATGATTAAAAAAGTACATATTATATTTTTTATGGATGAAATTAATACAAATGTCTTAAAGAGATACACTCACTACACATGAAAATTTTTATCGGTAATTTATAATTAATCATTATGGTTATGAATATATCATAATTATATTATGTTTTCATTTCTTACATCAGAACCAAAACATCATGGTAATGATATTGAAAATTATTTGAATACACTAATTGAATATTTGAAATTTTTTGGTATATAAGAATTACATTTATGATAATGAAATTAAAGATGAATTTTATTCAGATTTATTTTGTTCAGTATGATGAATGAATTCACATATTAAATTATTTATTTGTGTACAAAATTAATGGAATTATAAAGTGTTATTTATATGAATATGATGCATTCTGACTTAGATTGAATCACTGTTAATGTCTTTTTTTCTGTATACATTGATTGTTTTTTCCTCAATTAAATCTTTATCAATCAAGGATCAATGTTTTTTTATGAGAACATGGATGTTGTTTTTTCACCTTATACATTAATTGGTGAATAACTACTTGATATGGTAATTTATGTCATCAAGGTATTTGTTAAACCATCTATAAAAATATTGTCAAGATTGGCTATAAAAATAGATCATTTTTCAAATAATATTATAAAAAAGTTTGTATGTTTTAAATTTGATAGATTTCAGGAATATTAAGAAAAAATTATATTATAGTGTAATAAAAACAATATTAAATACAAAATGTAGGAGTAAAGTGATCACCAAGGATAGTCTAAACAAGTTTTAAATTAGAATAATTGAAGTGTGATAATTTTTTAATAGTGATAACATCTCATCCTCTAATGACTTAGACCAATTATAGTATTGAAATATTATAGTTTTATAACTTTTCAAATAGGGCAACAGTCTTTATTCATAAAATATCACAAATTTTGTATCAATTATTGATCTGATTCTAATAGTATTTAAATCATATGAATTAAAAATGTTTAGTTAATATTTTTCCCAATCAATATGATGCATAATTATGTAAAATTGTAATCACTCAATAACTCAGATATGTATTTTTTAAAATTCAAATCAATGAAATTTATACCTTGTTATGACTGAAATAATAGATAAATAGATTAATGTAAATTTATATGGATTATACATCCCCTTAAAACAATTTTGAAGGAGGTGTTTCCTCAATCCCTTACATGTGATGTTTTTTTTACCTATATCACAATGTATGATATACCTATGTTCTATGGAATAAACAATATAATGTGAATTGATTTTGAATATTCAGTTTTTTTTTGGAATATAATTCTTTATGATATTGGGATATATTATCTATTTCATTGGTCATTTGTATGGAATGAAATAGAGATATCATAAGGACTGTATCCAAATTTAATATTCATATTTACACCATGTGATCAATGGATAACCCAATGTTAAGTGTTATCATTATTGTATCTCCAACATTTTCTATCATAATTAATCAAATGTTTAATATAGTAAAATGCGTAGTGGGTGAATGAATACATGTGATGAATAAATTTATATCAAAATAATTAACTATATAATATATTATTTAATATATGGTAACTCGGGTGAATCTATGTGGGATATATAAATATGTGATCACCATGACCCGAAAGTTAGTATGGCCTTTAACGGATGAATTTATTTTCCATAAATTTTTTAATACCTTTATCATTACCTCGATAGGAACTAGAATGTTGTGTGAATAAGAGATAATCTTCCCATATAATGGGTAATTCATGTTAGCGTAAGAATATTCCATGAATTAGAGATTATGATGTCTTCCATTGAGTCATCTTTCAGGATAATAGATTTATATTTTTCTTTTTTTGGATACCTAGAGTCAAAGAGCTTTTATAGATTCTGATAATTTATATAAAAGTTTTGAATTAAATTACCATTTAAAGTAAATAAATTATCATCACAATGATGAAACCACATGTTTCGTACTCGAGTTTGTGAAACCAGGTATGAATCACTCTTTCGTTTTTGTTCATGTTTAGAGTCATTATTTTGTTTAAAGTGGGATTTTATAAAATTAATGGAAGTAGTAGGTTTCCTACTACCCGGTGAGGATAGAAAGAACACCTACATGTATTTCGATGACACCAACCAACTAGTGGGATTCCACATGACAACTTTTCAGATACTAAGGGACAGAATCTTACTTCCTAAAGCCAACATCTAGATGGAGGTGTCACTGGAGGAACATATTATAAAGGATAAAAAAATTCCACCTGAATTAATATTTTAACCCTACTAATTTGAATCCAATTTCTATAATTATATTTCATATCAACATAGACACTCTTTATTGTATTTTTTTATCCCTTCTTCTTTTCTTTGGTGGATATTTCAGTGGATCAATGGATTGACACAATATTCTTCATGATCTGGAAATATGACTCCTTATTATCTAATTTTCCCACTTTTTCTACATGCTCTTAAGTTCTTACAAAACTTTATTATTGGATCTAGAGTTGACATTGATAATTGGAATTTGTTTCTTTATATATATGTTTTTTAATATCTTATCCCATTCTTCTAATCACGAGTTTCAAAGGGAGAATGTCATTTATTTTTTCTTATTTGGATGTCTCTATGAAATGGTCAACCCCTTAGATTGTGTTATGTTTAATGATATTTTCATTGGGTTTTAGTTATGTATATAAATTTTGAAAATTGAATTTACATTTTTAGACATCACTAATGTTTTAAAAAATGTCGGTTTTTATGGAAACCATTTGAAACATTTATTTTATTTGATAAATTACCTCAATTATTTTTTGAAATGAGAAATGGTGTTTTAAGAATAGAAAGTGGTGTGGACTAAAATGAAAATTATTTTTATTAAAATGTGGGCATGTATTTGAAATGGTTTATTCATTTTGAAATTTTAATGAAATTATTATTATTTTTATTAAATGAAATTATGTCAGGAAACCAAACACATGATACCTTGGGGTATATGGAAATTAAGTTCATTGATCCATGTATTGGTTTCCCTCTTTCTAATGTGGTGTGGGAGTATCACACTTTTTTTCATGAAAATTTTTCAAGGTTACTACCCCATACAGATGTTGAGTTCTCTATAGAATTACTAATAGGGAAGAGGATAATTTATATAAATTTGTGTTGTATGGAATGAATTATGTTAAATGAATTATAAATTTAACTTGATGACATTAAGGAAGAGGGATTTATTAATATTATTTTCTTCACCTTGGGATTCTCTCATGATCCTTGCAACAAAGGTGGATATGAGTCTTCAGCTTTATATTGACTACTAGAAACTCAAACAAGTTATAGTTCATGAAATGTATCCCTTAAATAGAGTTGGGGACCTTTTTAACAAGATTAATAGGGCTTAATAATTTATGAATTTTGATATGATATTGGGTACCAACATCCAAGGTTCTAGGAGGAAGATGTTCCAAAGAAAGTATTCATGAGTAGGTATGGGAACTATGAGTATTTGGTTACACAATTTGTTATGACCAATGATCATGTAGTGTTTATGGTGTTGATTAACTAAATATTTAATTAGTTCTTATATTCCATTATGGTTGTATTTATGGATTATATTTGGGATTATTTCATATCATAAAAATAATATGTGGAATTTATTCTTATAATAACACCCTAATATTTTTTCAAAATATTTTTCTAATATAAATTTAATTTCATTCAGTAACTTGCATTACACAAAATAGCGAGTTTAAATGATCCATGATATACTATTAACTTATTAATATTTAATTTCATATTCCCATTGGAATAATGGGTATACATTGGATCAGATAAATTATCAAAATCTATTTGTGAAACATATGTAAAATGAATTCTCTAGTTTTTAATTAATAACAAATGAAAATAATAACTAATTGAATATAGAAAAAATGTTTTTCTAAAAACATATTTTATGCACACAAATGAATTTTATTTTGGTAAATTAAATAAAAAACCTTTGGTAAATGATTTTAATGAAACATATATACTATATACTAAATAAAAGTTTTATCATCCATCAAGATTTTCTCCAAGCATTGTACAATGAAAAATATTGTGTTATTAAAATCAGTATTTCTTTAAAAACAATTTTTCTGTATTTTGTCACACATATTTTAAAGATATTTTTTCCATAATAATAATATGTGTTTTAAAAAATAATATTCATTTTTAAATGAACATATACAACTATCTCATGGTTAATTTGTGTGTATTTATAAAAAGATAATTTTTTTTAATGAATAGTTAAAATGTAGAATTTATTAAAAAGTTCCAATTATTTTAATGAATTTAAATGGATATAATTTTTATTAAATGGTTTTAAAGATATAATTATTATAATTATATAATAAATAATCTAGTTTAGGTTATTTTATTTTATTATATGTTAAAATTTGGTATAAAAACTTTTTATACTTTTGAAATATTTTCCTTTGGAATTCTATTTTTTCATTACATCTAAAGGTTTAATTTTTTTTATATTCTGCAACATATGTGATTTTAATTTGATAAAATGGATTCCATATATGGATATAAAATTATTAATATAATCTAATAAGTTACACTATATTTTTTTACAATTATGAAAATTAAATGTGGAAAATATTAATTACTGAGGTTAATGTAGAAATGGGTTTATCGGGGGTAAAAATAAGAAATATGGATTAATATTAACCCAAACCATGTAAAATTACTATTTAATTCCCATATTTAGAATTTATATCATTAAATATTTGATAATGATATATTTTGGGTCCATCTTGAATGAGAAAAACGTGGGTATAAGTTTTTTACTTTCAGAAATTTTATGTGAGTCCTCTCCCTCACTTATAAAATTCCACCCACTCTCCTATAATATTCACAATTCCAAATCCATTTGGTTAGGCCATACCTACCCAAATACCATCCATAATAACATCCCTATTACAATGGTCCCTTTTTTGATCATAAATCCAACCAGTGAAGTCTTTTGGTGATGACCAAAGAAGGCCATCCAAAGAAGTGGTGTCATTCTTAAACGAGCATTTCAGTTTTATTCCTTCATCCAATGACATAAAATACTATTAAACCATGATAATATAATATCCTAAATATAATTCATATAATATTATTTTATTATGTTATGTTCCTGACCTATATCTATATCCTCCTTCATCAAATGGGAAAAAACCCCCAATCATGAGTATGATAGACTACCACCTTACGAACTGACGTAATTCATTTTCTATAACCGCATCTCATGAAATGTTTAAAAGATATATTTAAAGTATATATATTAAATATTTTTAAAATAATTATAATTATATAATTATTTTATAACATAATAGTTTTTAGTTTTCATTCTGTCTAGGATATGATACCATCGATTATCTGTACAACGGACTACCACATCACGAATCGATGTGATTCGTATTTTACATAAGTTTTAAATGAAAGTTAAATGGTTAAATTTAATTAATATATATGATATATATGAAATTTAAATTTTTCTATAAATGTGAAATTTTATTTACCATTATTTCTTTAATTCATTGAAAGATAGAAACAACATTCATGTGTACAAATGACCAAATGTCTCCCGGAATGGTGCATTTCATCTCTCTATATATAAAATTTATAGATGACACTAAATATATATATAATGAGTATATATTATATTTATATCATGATTAAAATTATATATATTATGTAATGATGATTAATTTACATGGACAAGAGCTACAGAACCAAAAATCTAATGATAAATGAAACAGTTGACACCCAAAAATGACTATTTTAATAGATTTATTTCTAAGAGTGTGTTCAAATGTTTTAAAGGGATCATATATGATATTATAACTATTTATATTATTTTTTAATATATGTATAATAAATTTATATTTATTTTATGGGAGGATAAAGTTCTTTCAATGAGAGATGACTTTGAGGTAATGGATTTTCATCTAACATTTTATATTTGTGGGATACAAGCTATATTAACAACTCGATTATTTTTTTTGTGTATATAATTTCCATGAATGAATTTTATTTTTCATATATTAAAATTTATGGGGATTATAATATCCATATAAGGATCTCTCTTTTATGGGGTTTTGATTCGAATGTTACCAAAGTGTAAAGGAATTTTCATCTCAATTTTACCTTTATGATATACAGGCCATATTCACCACTAATTTATTTTTGGGGATGTATATACTTAAAATGAATGTATTTTATAATGTTTATTATAAATATTATGGTTATTTACATATCCATTTTAGGATCTCTTTTTTATGGGGTATATTATTTAAAAGATACCAATGTGGCGAGGGCTTAATATTACAATCTCATGGTATACTGGGATTGTCTATGATTATGTTTCTGATAAAGAAATTTTGTGATCTACCTATCAATAATTATTAGTATATTTATTATCCTCTATTTATGTATTAAGTATGGGATACCATGACCACTGGATCTTCCTCATCTCACCTCTTCCAAAAATAATGAATTAATCCACCCATTTTCTAAAATCCAATTACACCTGAACACTGATATTACAAAACCCAAACACACTTTACAAATCTGGTTCAAAAATAATAAACCTATATTGATTTCATATATTTCTTTTTGAAAATAAAAAAAATCCATATTTTCTCACCAATTTAATAAAATTAATAAAATAAAATCTTTTTAAAACCTAATCACACTAATTTCACCATATATTTGGATCGTTCTCGACCTCCATCAATATTCATTTCAATTAAATAAGTATAGTAGTTGGGGTTTTATATAAATTTGTTTGGAATAAAATTATAGGGAATTAATGATGTCCATTTTTTCAATCAGATTTTAAGGTGGTATTTTATGGATCAACATATTAATGAAGAAATGATAACCATTAATATGTGATTGATTTAGATGAAATAATAATAACTTAATATATTTATATTTTTTAGAATAAATAATCTGTAAAGAGAACCTTATATGCTTAAAAGTAATTTTCTAATCAGTTTTATTGTTTGTAATGTTCAAAAAAATTGGTATCATTATAAGAATTATATAGTTTTATAAAATATAAGAACCTACAAGTTGGGATACAACCCATCACATGTAGAAATTCAAGGGGGATTAAACCCATAACCAACAGTATGAAAGGGCTACATCTCCTACCATTAGCCTATGGTATGTCCTTGTTAGGATAATGAAGTAATTAATGATATTCCAGGAGATGTTTTATTAGTTTGGGGTTATATATATGTTATATTTTATAAAAATAGATTTTTTTTGAAATGAATTCTACGATGTTTTGGAGAAATAAGTTGAAGTGTATGGGATAAACATTGAGGTTAAAATATTCCTTAATACTGGAGTTATTGAGGTTATTTGGGATTTATGGTTATTAATTTATGGAATGAATAGAACATTAATTTCTGGAATAATTCATGCTTTCATTTAGGATATATGGTAATTCATGTTTTCCATGGTTAATGAGAATATATGACAATGATATTCACATATTTAGTAAGTGATTATAAAGGATAGATTATGATTTTTGGGTGATTAATGATATGATGATTTTGGAAATTTCCTGACCTCCTATATAAATTTATAGACTTTTACTTTGGCCAAACATATTTTGGAATTTTTTTGGGTTAACTATTTTGTGTAATGTTTAATGATAAACATTGGATGAGTTTTTATAGATTAATATATGATTTTTCAATATTGGGTAACCAATGTTAATAATTTTTCTTTTATTAAAAATCATGAGATAATATGAATGACATTTCATTTTTTAAGGATATAATGATATGTCAAAAGATATTTTTTGTACATCAGGCATGAAGAATTCAACTTTTTTACTCTTTGATTGGAGAAAAAAATGAGACTACAGTGACAATTGATTAAGGGATGAAATTATACATGAAAATAAAGTATATTTCCTTATGTCATTATAATATGTGGTAAAATAATCCCTTTAGTTTTTGTGATGGTTCCTGACAAAAAAATTTATCCTTTTACTTTTATTTCTGATGAATTGATGGACTTTTCATTCATCATAGATATATTGTGTTGTGCTCGTTAACTTTCACTTGGACCTGTTCTCCAAAACTCTCTATTATTACTTTATAGTTTGGTTTCTCTTCCATGTACATTATTTTTATTCCCAAAAATATTATCCTTAAGTGGAATCATAGATATGCATTACATCATGTAACCTTTATGTTTTCAACATTCTTTTTAATAAAATTTTTATTATTCATTTTTATGATGTTGGTCTCTAAGATGTAATTTTCAAGTGGTAAAAATTTAATGATTGATACAAAATTCTAGGTTAAAATATATTTTAAGGGGGGGGGGGGTAGAATGTGACACCCCAATATTTTTATGTAATAATTTTTCTAAAATAAAAATTATTTTCATTCGATTGATTTTGTTAGGTGAATCAATGATTTTTAAAGAACAATGATAAAATATTAAAATATTAATAGTTAATATCACCTAGAAATTGGAATGAAGGGTATGCATAGTATTAACTAAATTATGAAAATTTATGGTTCACCTATATTTAAAATTAATTCTTTTGTTCTGAATTAATTAGAAAAGAAAAAAATGAATATAAAGAAAATGTTTTCTTGAAAAATATTTTTTATATTCATAAAGGCATATTATCTAACTAAATTTCAAAAATATTTTTTTGAATTATTTTAATGAATCATATATATTATATATTTAATAAAAAATATTATCATTCATATAACATTTTTAATGGAATTTTATAATAAAATATCCAGTGTAATGCTTAAAAGTTTTTTTTATAAAAATGGTTTCTTTGTGTTTTGGAACAATTATTTTAATTTTAATTTTATAATTTTAAAAAATTTACATTATAAAAATATTATTCATTTCTTTAATAAAAATTTAAATTTTATTTTATAGTTATTTTTTGATAATTTTTTGAAAGGATTAATGTTTCGATGAATTGTAAAAAATATTGATTTTATTAAATACCGCACTTATATTAATGAAATTACAAAGATACAATTTATTTTACAAGGTTTTAAAAGAAAAATTAGTTTCATTATAAAATAATTAATAAAATTTAAGTCATTTTATTCAATAATATGTTACATTTTTATATAAAAAATGTTTTATACTTTTGATAATTTTTGATTTAGAAAACTGTTTTTTTGTTTCATCTCTAGGTTGATTTTTAATTTAAATAAGGCCACTTATTTGAGTTGAATTAGATAAAATTTATAAAAGATCAGAATAAAAACAATTAATATTATCTAATATGTTCAAATTTTTATTTCTATCCTTATGAATATTAAAATAAGTTAAAATTAATTATTGAGGTTAAGGTAAAAATGGGTTTACTGAGGGGTTAAACTAAAAAATAAGGGTTAAAAATGAACCAAATTAGTATACATACTATTTTGTTCCCATATGACGAAAATATATCTCACAATATTCAATAACGGGAAATTTTAGAGCCCTTTTTTTATTATATAAACATGGGTATAACTTTTTCTTTTATAAAATTCCATTTGTGTTCTCTCCCCCATTTTTAAAAGGTCACCCCTATCATATCCTCATCACACCTCCAAGACTATTTGGATTATAAAATAACTACCCAAAATCATTTATTACATCCCGAAGAGGACTTTTATCCCTTGGTTTTGTCAAATATTTATCATATGAAGTCCTTTGGCAAAAACTAAGAGAGGTTGTTAAATGAAGAGATATTGTTATTAAATGAGAGTTTCTATTTTATTTCTTCTTCCACATACTTAAAATATTATTAAAAAATGATGAAATAATAAAATCATTATATTAAATATAGAAACTGTTATTGTGTTATGTTAATTACCAATATTAATCTCCACCCCCACCAAATGGGAAATGAATTTGTCAATCGTGTGAATGGTGTACTACTGCCTCACGAACTAACATAATTCAATTTCAATCACCACCTCTCATCGGCTATTATAATAAGGTATTTTAAGTATATATATATATATATTATTAAGAGAATTATACTTCTATAATTATTATTTCACATATACCTTTAAACTTTACATTATCTAAGGGATATGATAACATTGATCATGTGTGTGGTAGACTACCGCCCTGCAAGGTTATGTGATTCATATTTTACTAATTATTAAAATAGAAGATAATAGAGATAAATTTAAACAACACATTTCATATATATTAAATCATTTTTTTCTTCAGATGTGAATTATTATTTAAAATTATTTCATTCTATCCATCAAAAGATGGAAATGGCATTCATGCATACGTAAGACCTACCATCTCCTTGAACAGTGCATTTCATCTATCTCTCTCTAACTTTTATGGATAACTTTAAATATTTAAATAATGAATATGTATTATATTTATATTATTATCAATATTATTAGGAAGATTTAATTTTGATTATTATTTATGGACTGGAACTACTGAACCAAAAATCTCATGAATAATGGAACATTTAACACCCATAAATGATGATTTTAATAAAGGGTTATTAATAAAAGGGCGTGGAAACATTATATTTGGATAATATATGAAATTATAAAAATTTTAATTAATATATAATATAATTATAGTTAATTTTTATTTATAATATAGGAGGCTATATCACATTTAATACAAGAAAAACTCAAGGTAAGTGATATTTCTCAATTTTTTTAATTGTGAGACAAAACCTATATTAACCACTATTTTATTTTGTGATGTGTATATAATTCACATAATTTAATTTTATTAATACTCTCATGAAATTTATATGTATTATAATATCCATATATGGCTCTTTATTTCATGGGGTTTTGATTTTAATGCGACCAATGTGGTATATGATTTTCGTATCACTTTTATTTCTATGAGAAACATTCTATATTTACCATATATTTCATTTATATTGTGTATATAATTATCGTGAATTTATTTTATGATTTTTCCATTGAAAATCATGGTTATCAACATATCCATTTTTTATCTCTCTTTCATGGGGTTTAAAATTTCATATGTTACCAATGTGGTATGGGTTTTATGTTACAATTTAATTATTTATCAGAACTGCTTATGGTTAGGTTTCTAATGGTGAAATTTTATAATCTTACTCTAATGAATTCTATTGATTTTTATCCTATTATTTTTTATTTAGAATAAATTATTCATTTCATTATCCTCTCATTATGTAATCAAGAGACCAAATGAATGTTTCAATGGAAAATCCGACTTTATTTCTCTCTTCAGTCAAAAAACCATTTCTTCCATATCCATTTTTTTCTAAAAAAATTTAATAGAATATTTATAATATTCCCTAATTATTTTTTGAATACATTTTTACCCATGATTTAATATTTTTTCAAAATGGTTAAAATGTAATACTTTTTCATTTTTTGGACAAGTCTCTTTTGACTTTTACCAAAAATGTGAAATGAATTTTTTTTAAACTTGTATTGAAAGAACAGAATATTCAACCATCATGATAAATAATTTATTTGAATCCTCCTTTATAAAATTATACGGTTAATTTCAAATAAAATAATTTTAAAATTTTTTATGAATTTTTAGTTCGAAAAGGTTATTTTTATTTTTGAATAGCTATTTTCTTAAATAAATGATCCTAGGATTTTGAAAAATCATTGTTCATATAAGAGGATACCCTTTGATTTTATTTATGGTTCATTAGGTATATGATCGAAGGATATAATTATAATTGTTTATCTTAATGGTTTATGTTAATGATTAATTTATGAAAGAAGCTATTTATTCTACATATTATTCTATGATGAGATGATGAAATGTTTATGAAATCTGTTTCAATAGGATATTCTCTGAGGAAATGTTTATAAAACCCATTTCATTTCATGGGTTTTTTTGTATTGAATGTTTTTTGATCATGTAAAACAAATATGTATGATATTAATTATTATATTGTTGAGACCTATATCTCCCTTCGTACCATTTGATACCTATATATAACTCTACTGTTAATTAAGTCATGTGTAAAACCAATTTCATGATACAAATTTTATTCAAGGACCTGCTTTCATGGCCATAAGTTTAGGAAAGGACCTGATTTCATTTCCCTGAAGATATGCATGGACCAACTTTTATGTATTTAAGGTTATGTGTGGTCATGTTTTTCATGTCCATAACTTTAATGTGAGGTCCTAATTACATGTCTATAACATAATGAGTAAACTAATTTCTACTTAAACATGTTCACAATGTTAAATGCTTATGTTTTTTCACATTCCTATTAAAATTTTATGATCTCATGGTTAATTAATTTTATTATCATTAATGTCTTATAAACATCCAAACATCATATCATGACCCAAGGTTATCATGTATCATACACAGGGTATGGTTTTTAAATGATAATATTATGTACAGAAACAATTATTATTATATTATATTTAAGAAACCATTAATATCTCTTATATCTACCCTTAATGGTAACCTAATATCACACTTTATTATGTTTCCTTCCATAGGTTATTATGAAATATTTAATTAGGGCGTGTCTAAGTGTATTAATTTTAGGGAAGATCATTTAGGGTGATGTTCAATATCCTTCATGAAATAAGAATAATGTGTTTCTAGTGTCTAAATGCACTAAAATATTATAATTCTCAGGTGTGTTCTCATGTAATGTATTGAATATTCATATAATAAGATGTAATATTTATTTATGAAATTATTAGGTCTCTATAAATATATCCCTTTGAATCTAGAGAGAACATCGTCTATATGGAAAGATATCAAAATGTATGTTCTAGGTTAATGAAGTGAAACTTCAAGGCCATTTAATTTTTGGGAATGCAATATCAATGGATCCTAAAAATTTTCAAGTAGTGATGTCTTGGTAGAATCCCAAAAACATTTTTGAGATATGATGTTTATTTGGATTATTTTGTCACTATAAGAGTTTTGTTCATGGATTCTCTAAATTTTATTCTCCTACTATGTAGTTGAACAATAAGGGTGTATAATGTTTTTTGAGTGAGTAAATATAAAGTTATTTTGAGGATTTTAAAGTGATATTGACTTAAACCCAGCTGTGATGCCCCAAGTATGGGTTTGGTTCATGTTCTAATGTAGTGGAGACACGTGTTAGCTTATTTCTTATGTCTATTACACCGACATAAGAAGAAAAATCCCACTTATTATCCTGGGTTATTGTCGGTGACACATGAACTAAAGACTTAGTACAACTTCCTCACTAGGGAGTGTTTTATGATATATATAGACAATAAGAGTCTAAAGTATATTTTCAAATAGTGTAATCTGAAATTGAGATGGATTGGTTTGTTGGATTATATTATAGCCTTTGATTTTGATATTTCATACACACCTGGTAAGGATAATATATTCATCTATGATTTGAGTAAGAAATTACCAACTTGAGTAGTTAAATAATTAGTTGGATAGTGGTTCTTTATGGGATTGCTCATCGAGATGCACTTGGATGATGTGATAGAGGATGGATAAGATTTCCAAGCTTGTAATTATGCTACATCAATTTTTTTTATCATATTCAACATGGGTAAGTTGAGGATATGGAGTATCAATGTTTCAGTAGGAACTAATACAGTGGGGATACTTTAGGTGAGTGGTCACAGTCTCATAATAGATCCCCACATATTGGTGGTTTGATTAGTTTTAAGATATAATTGTGTCATGATTTGCGGGATAAAGGAAATTGATCAAGTTGAAACATGAACCATGGGGCTACCAAGATTTTATCATGACATGGTACATCATTGTTGGTGGATTTGAATTTGATTATTGGTTGTGGGTTTTGTATCATTATACCTCACTTTTCAGTAATTCATGGCATAAAATTGGTGACCAACAAGTCTATTGCAACTATTACCCATTCCAGTATGGAAATGGGATTACTTAAATATTGAAATTTTTGAATGGGAAACCTCGAAATCATAGTGTTAAGGATGTGATTTGGGTGATTCTAGATTAAAACTCAAAATAAGATCATTTTTCACTGATAAATAATTCAACATAGGTAGAGGATCTTGGGAACTTGTACATATAGGAGGTTATTAGACTTTAGAGTGTTCCATTAGGTATATTTTTTTTATAGAGACCATGGATTTACATCCATGTTCTGTAGTTAATTACAGACAATGATGGGTATTCAATTGAAGTTGAGCATGAATTTTCATATAATGAAGGATAAAAAGAATGATCGGGCCATCATGATTAATGAGGGAATTCTCTAGGAATGTGTTCTTGATTTCAATATATTTTTAGATAAACAACCTCCATTGGAATATTATTACTATAAGTATTGTTATCAGGCTTTGCTCTGGATGGTTATATTTGAGCTGTTGTATGGGAGGCCATTTTTTTGTCATTTTTTTCTGGGTACAGGTTGGAGGGAAATACATGGTTTAAATTAAAATTTTTGGGAGATAACATATATTGTAAAACTAATAATGAAGAGGTTAATGATTGACCAGAGTCACTAGAAATAAAATTCGGATTAGGATCATCATCTATTAGAATTTGAGGTAAGATTTCAGGTGTTTTTAGAAGATTCACCTCGGTTGGGACATAGATTCTTGGGGAAGTAGGCTATGTTGGAACCACATTATTTCAGAACATTTGATTTTGTGGAGTGAATCATAATATGGGATTTCCATTTGTAAAAACCTTTTTGGTTGTTATATATCCATGATGTGTTCCATAATTCATTGTAAAAGATGTATCAGCTGGAAAAGTACAATGTTCTTGAGTTGGAAGATGTTGAGACTGATCCTAACACTTTAGGGGTTGAAATACCTATGTAGATAGTGGACCAACAAGATAAGGTGTTGTGTGGAGTAAAGTTCCCATTTGATAATGTAATATGGAAGTGTGATATGTATACCCATGAGAAATTGGAGTGTGAGACCTTGATGATGCAACATCGGCCTTATCATTTCTCATGATTGGGAGATTTTTCCCATATATGGATAGAAACAGTTTATTATGGGGACACTTTTCACACCTCGGTATGGAAAACATGATATAAATCTATCTGTTTTTGTTAATTTCATTTTTAGGTTATTTTTCGGTTCAATGTGGGGGGTTATTTACAATTGATGGAAGCATGATCCCACCGACTAGGTGGTAGATGACATCAGCTAGCCGGTGAGGCTGGACAAAACACCAAAATGTATACATGTGAAACTTTCCATATGGCGGGATTCCACTAGCCAGATAGTGGTATGCATGTAGGTGCAAGTATTGAACCTTTACCCACAGACTAGTTGGTTGGCCTCCACTGTCTAGCTGGTGGGATGCCATTGGCTACTTGCATACTACCTAATGATATCATCTATCTAGTAGCATCACCCAAGACACGTATTAATATGTGAGTAGATGTAATCTCCACCTACATTAGTCATTACAAAACCTTAATTTGATCCTACTCTATCCTATCAAAATTCTCATGAACCTAGATTCTCCTTTATGAAATTTTAGCACTCTATCTCTGTCTTTTTTGGTAGTTCGTTAAGTAGATAAAAATCTTCAAACTCTATTATTCATGATTTCGATATATGAATCTTTATAATATGATTTATCTTATCTTTCTCCATTATCTTGATTCCATGATATACCATATTGTTGCATCTAGTAGTGACATAGAGAATTGACCTTTGTTTCTTCAAATATTTCTTCTCTAGAATGTGATCTCATTATTCATATAACCAATTTTAAAATGGGATAATTTTTTCTTAATTCTCATTTAGGTGTCTCAATCCAATGGTATAACTATTTTTATTCTTTATATTAATTATTTATTTCCTTTTATTATGGTTATAATATTTCTTGTTGAAAATGAAATTGATCTCTTAGGGATTTGATAATATTTTCAAATGGGGATTTTTCATGGAAACTATTTGAGACATGTATTGTGTTTGAATAATATTCCCAATGTTGTTTTGAAATGAGAAATATTTTTTCAAGAATGGAAATTCATGTTGGCTGCTAGAAAAATTATTTTTTATAAAAATGTGTTCTTGGTTTTGAAATGATTTAGGTATTTGGAAATTTTTATGAAACCTTTTTTATTTTCCTTTAATGTAATAATGACATGAAATCACACTTAAAATATCATGGGGGTACCGGGTAAGAATTGATAAAGACTATCCATAGTGGTGATAATGATCATTATAGGATATTTTCTTGATGACATAGAGACAAAGGGTAATGTTTACATGGAACAAAGGTTATTTAATGATAGGATTCACATTATACGAGCTATAATTTTTTTAGAGTCTTAGTTGTTTGGTTGTGTACACCTATTATCATGTAACACCCATTTGGTTTCTTTGAGATTACACTACTTTTATGATCATACAATATACATATTTTTACCCCTTGTTTAGGTAATACAAAATTAATTCCTGGAAACTCTTTCTTTCACCTATCTAAACCATTGAAAATATAATATGAAATATTAATCTTATATTTTTTATTATGGAATTATTTAAAACAGAATGGAATTATTTTTTAAATTAAAACCAAAGTATATTTTATTAATGGAAATTTATTTATTTCTATCTATTTTAAATATGTGTTTTAAATAACATCTAATGGATGCACATGGGTATACATTGAATAAATTATTCATACCATCATACTAGTCTATTTTTCTAATACACTAATTTGATTTTTATGCATGGTTTTTATTCATTTTGTAGGGTTGTAGTAGTTGGAAGAGTGTCATGGGGAGGATGACTCACCATTATCATGTTACCTACTAGTGGAATAGGATGGAGGTGACTTACGGTAACATGGAGATGGACCCATGGGTTAATACAGTTTACATGATGTTGATGGAAGTCATTTCTTTTTTGAGACCAAAATATCCTATTTATGGTTGTATGTTAATTGGTTTTGGTTTACATATGACATTTTCAAGTTATCTACTATGTACTATATTTTTTTCTTTTATATCATATGTATTTTCAGGATGAAATCATTCCCATGTTTTATTTTATGATACCGGGGTGTTTTTTCTTATCATGTGGTTAATGGAAACATGATTTAGGACTTGTGGTGGGTTAATTTTTGTAAGGTTATGTGTTTATCCATATTGGTCTATCACAACACCCATATGCTTGATTTGTTTTCTTACCATAAGAGATTCTTCAACTACTAGTATAACATCAAGTTAACATTTTGGAACTCAGTCCCCATTTCTTCTCAACGTTTTAGATATTAAAACAATCCCACTCACATGGCATCCAAAATTCATACTTTTTCTCTTATGATCACTGTGAATCAAGAATATCTTGTTAATATTAAAGGATTTAAAAATTGATAAAAAAATAGAAAATATTTTAGTCTTTCTCTTGTTTTTATATCTTCTTCTTTTCATAAGTTCAGATCACTTTATCTGATTTGAAAATGGTGGTAAAATTTCACTTTTACTTAGTATGCATTGATATATAGTGGATTCAGATTCACTCAGAAATATTATATAATTTTTTTCAGTGCTAGACATGTCTTCTCATTTCTCATTGATTCACTACTTCTCTCCCTATCCTTTTTCTTATATACATATTTAATTGTCAATTTGTTTTCATAAATTAGGAATATCATAAATGTATATCACATTTTTTCCCATGATTTAATTTTATTTTCTCCTAGTATTTTATTAAATTGGTGTATCATACAATATCATCTTTTTCATATCTCTACAACATTTGTCTCTTATTTATTTGCAAGATTATATATCCTTTTCTTCTTCTCATTTTATTTTTCCAACAATTATTCATTAATTTTATACCTCATGGGTCAAGTCTCTTCAAATACTACACATGTTAACATTGAAATACAAAAACAAACATTTATTATGATTGTGTTAAAATCACAAAAACATTAAAATTTTAAACATGGATCATTCCATTTTAGAGTGAAATAATACGAATTTCTAGTTATCTAAATCCCAAATAAATTTTTCCAGAACAATTATGATATTCCAACATGGGTTCCACATACTAAGGCCTCAATCTAGTTTATCACATGACATCAAGAGTGCCTCCACATATGCTTTAGTCTTCTAACAATAATATAGGGTCTAATAAGTCTTGGATATACTATGCACTCATTAACAAATAAAATAAAATTATAAATCTATATAATCAATGACCAATATAATTCAAACACCATTAATTACCAAGCATCACATGATGTATATGAAAATAATGGGATATATATAATCCAAAGAAGTATATTTTTCAAGAAACATATTTTTCAGTTGTAAATGAAAACCCAAAATAAAGGCACACTAAAATCTCCCATGAAGGTCCTAATATCATATCTAGTTCACTCATCCATGAACCAACCCGAATTCAAACATATCCATCCAAAATTAGGTTCTTAACCTGATCATGTCTTACAAACACGAGTTTTAGTTGCGTACTAATTGGTGTCCCATGTATGGTGTGACTATAACCCAATCAGCCACCACCAATGACATCTTATGAAAAATTCAGTATATAATAGTGTATGAATCTTTATAATGAATTATAAATAAATGGAAAAAAGTAAATTGGTTTTATATTTATTATTATATTGATAAAAACATTGTCCCTCATATTCAAGGTTACACCGGAGCTAATCATACCTTCTTCTTCCCATTATAGAGTCTGATCTATACACCATAGAGTTTCCACAACTTATTTATTCATGGATTTCATTATTATTTTAATTATAATTTTAGTTTGGTGCCTCTTAGTGTCAGTACAAACACCATTATCATTAATACATAGAGTGTTAGTACATTATCATCATCTCATGGATTTGGAGAATCAATATAGTACAAATATCAAGGGTATATAGAGAATCAGTCTAGTGAAAAAATATAAGGTACTTGGAGAAATAGTCAAACACCAGTTCACCTACAAGAATTGAGGACCTAAAATATTATTCTAGAACCCCATGGCCACTTAGAGCATCATTACAGCACCCTATCCACATTTTCACATTTACACATATATAAATATATCATAGATACCAATTAGTAATCCATTTTTAAAGAATTCTTGAACATTGTTAACCACTCATTTAAAAACAATTCACTCATCCCAATTACCATCATCCATATCATATCTCATTAACACTTCAATGTTTAAAAAACAACATTTTATGATGTGTTACTATTCCATCTCATCCACATTTGGTTTAATTACATTAACCAAATAATTCCCCATTTTCATAACATATTTTTCAATTAGAGGATAATTAGAACATCTCATGGGTTTCCATTATGTATGATCTCTTAATCTCCTACCGATCCCATATAGTCTGATAAAACTCTCAAAATTCCATGAGAATTCAATTAAATTTCTTAATTAAAAATAAATTTCATAACATGTTAATGAAATGATAAAATTACATAAATGAGAAAGCATAAATACTACAGGAAAAATCATTTATACCACTATAATATGAATCATTGATGAATGCTCACCCATATTTATCCCTTAAATTGAGGTATAATGGAAAATTACAAAATAGTGAAGAATATTTAGGATAAAAACGTTGGATCAAGATCCAAAAAAAACAAGATACATTAAAATCTTGATCTATAAAATCATGAATAGTGGAATTAAACACTCTAAAAGGGGGTGAAAGATGAGAGAGAGAGAGAGAGATGAACCTAAAAAGGAGGAGATCACATACATTAGAGGTGTCAATTCTTAAACCGGATCCTAAATTTGCAAAATAAAGAGTTTGAAGAACCTAGGAATCCACTTTAGGGCCTCCAAAATCCAAGGAACGAATACTTGGATGAGTGGGATGATTGGGGATATAAACATGGGGGTTGTGAATTTTTTCATTTAATATTTGAAGGATTAAAAGTGAACACACATGGATTCCTAGACTTGCCACATGGTAAAAAAAAAACGGTGTACCCTAACCATCTTCCTATACTCTCTAGGGAGTTCATGGATTATCCTGAAGGCATGGAGGATTTTAAATCATGCACAGAACATGAAAACTCTACTATACCCAGGGTTCAGTGTTGGGGGTGGTGGGTGGCTACACGCACTACTACAACCTGCGCCTTTATCAGCGCTAAAAACCATCATTAACAGCGCTAGAAAAGCGCTGTTAATTCCGGCGTAGATAAAGGGGGGGTCCCCTTTATCAGCGCTCCGAGAAGCGATGATAAAGGGGTCCTTTATCAGTGCGCGGTGGAGCACTGATAAAGGTCAACTATATCAGCGCTTCTCAGAGCGCTGATATAGGTTCCTTTATCAACGCTCCTTTAGCACTGTTAAAGGTTTCCTTTATCAGTGCTAAAAAAGCGCTGATAAAGGGCCTAGCACCTGCACCTAAAAAACAGTACCTGCACACCAGAATACCTGCACAAAGTAGCACATGCACACCTGCACACCATAGCACCCACACCCAGTATTTTGACTGACAACGGTATATACATTTACTTAAAATCATGAATACAAAAAAAACGCATTGCTATATACATTTCAAAAATTGTTTTACATGGTTACATTTACAATTATTCAACAACAGTTATAAACATTCATGTTTCATCCTTTGATATCCGTGATCCGCTCTCGATGGTATTTTTTGCCGAACAAAGCATCCGAACTCAAGGAAAAAAAATCACCTATATAAGAAAACAAATATTATGTTAGTAATGCAATAATGAAAGAAATTAAAACAGAATATGAAAGAATACATTAATATGAAAATGTGAAACTAAAATATTAAATTTTAAACTCAAAAGTTTTCATTTTCATAACAATGAAAGGGAATAATGTAAAATCAATATGTTTTTGATTGATATATCTCATTTAATAAATACTGATTCTTTATCTAATGAAAAGCTTTACCGGTCGCACCGTGCGTCAGATTGAGGTGCGGTCGATTCGTACGCGTCACAATTGACTCGTGGATCATTTTCCTAAAGTATCAAAACAATCCTAAGGTGTTTGGTCGGTTTGGCGTATGTCATTGGTGTTGTTTTCCAAAGTTTATCTCATTTTCAAACTGATATCAGACACTTTTAGGCATACCGGTCAAACCGTGCGTCAGATTGAGGTGCGGTCAATTTGTACACGTCAAAAATGACTCGTGGATCATTTTCCTAAAGTATCAAAACAATCCGAAGGCGTTTGCTCGGTTTAGCGTATGTCATTGGTGTTGTTTTCCAAAGTTCATGTCATTTTCAAACTGATATCAGAAAATTTTAGCCATACTGGTCACACCATTCGTCGGATTGAGGTGAAGTCAATTCGTACGCTTCACAAATGACTCGTGGATCGTTGTCCTAAAGTATCAAAACAATCCGAACGTGTTTGCTCGGTTTGGCGTATGTCATTGGTGTTGTTTTCCAAAGTTCATGTCATTTTCAAACTGATATCAGACAATTTTAGCCATACCGGTCACACCGTGTGTCGGATTGAGGTGCGGTCAATTTGTACACGTCACAAATGACTCGTGGATCGTTTTACTAAAGTATCAAAACAATCCGAAGGCGTTTGCTCAGTTTGGCGTATGTCATTGGTGTTGTTTTCCAAAGTTCATGTCATTTTGAAACTGATATCAGACAATTTTAGCCATACCGGTCACACCGTGCGTCAGATTGAGGTGCGGTCGATTCGTACGCATCAAAAATGAATCTTGGATCGTTTTAAAAAAGTATAAAAACAATCCGAACACGTTTTCTTGGTTTGGCATATGTCATTGGTGTTGTTTTCCAAAGTTCATGTCATTTTCAAACTGATATCAGACAATTTTAGACATACCGGTCACACCGTGCGTCGGATTGAGGTGCGGTCAATTCGTACGCGTCAAAAATGACTCTTGGATCGCTATCCTAAAGTATCAAAACAATCCTAAGGCGTTTTCTCGGTTTGGTGTATGTCATCGGTGTTGTTTTCCAAAGTTTATCTCATTTTCAAACTGATATCAGACACTTTTATCCATACCGGTCACACTGTGCATCGGATAGAGATGCGGTCGATTCGTACGCATCACAAATGACTCATGGATCGTTGTCCTAAAGTATCAAAACAATCCAAAGGCATTTTCTTGGTTTGGCTTATGTCATTGCTGTTTTTTTCCAAAGATCATGTCATTTTCAAACTGATATCAGACAATTTTAGCCATACCGGTCACACCGTGCGTTGGATTGAGGTGAGGTCGATTCGTACACGTCAAAAATGACTCGTGGATCGTTTTCCTAAAGTATCAAAACAATCCAAAGGCTTTTGATCAGTTTGGCGTATTTCATTGGTGTTGTTTTCCAAAGTTCATGTCATTTTCAAACTGATATCAGACAATTTTAGCCATACCGGTCACACCGTGCCTCGGATTGAGGTGCGGTCAATTCATACACGTCATAAATTACTCGTGGATCATTTTCCTAAAGTATAAAAACAATCCAAAGGCGTTTTCTCGGTTTGGCGTATGTCATTGGTGTTGTTTTCCAAAGTGTATCTCATTTTCAAACTGATATCAGACACTTTTAGCCATACCGGTCACACCGTGCGTCGGATTGAGGTGCGGTCGATTTTTACACGTCACAAATGACTCGTGGATCTTTTTCCTAAAGTATCAAAACAATCCGAATGCTTTTTCTTAGTTTGGCGTATGTCATTGGTGTTGTTTTCCAAAGTTCATGTCATTTTCAAACTGATATCAGACAATTTTAGCCATACCGGTCACACCGGGCATCGGATTGAGGTGCGGTTGATTCGTACACGTCACAAATGACTCGTGGATCGTTTTCCTAAAGTATCAAAACAATCCGAAGGAATTTTCTTAGTTTGGAATATGTAATTGGTGTTGTTTTCCAAAGTTTATCTCATTTTCAAACTGATATCAGACACTTTTAGCCATACCGATCACACCGTGCGTAGGATTGAGGTGAGGTTGATTCGTACACGTCAAAAGGGACTTGTGGAGTGTTTTTGTAAAGTATCAAAACAATCCGAAGGTGTTTTATCAGTTTGGCATATGTCATTGGTGTTGTTTTCCAAAGTTCATGTCATTTTCAAACTGATATCAGACAATTTTAGCCATACCGGTCACACCGTGCGTCGGATTTAGGTGTGGTCAATTTGTACGCATCCCAAATGACTCGTGGATCGTTTTCCTAAAGTATCAAAACAATCCGAAGGCATTTTCTCGGTTTGGTGTATGTCATTGGTGTTGTTTTCCAAAGTTCATGTCATTTTCAAACTGATATCAGACAATTTTAGACATACCGGTCACACCGTGCGTCGGATTGAGGTGAGGTCAATTTGTACGCATCACAAATGACTCGTGGATCGTTGTCCTAAAGTATCAAAACAATCCTAAGGAGTTTTCTCGGTTTGGTGTATGTCATTGGTGTTGTTTTCCAAAGTTTATCTCATTTTCAAACTGATATCAGACACTTTTAGCCATACCGGTCACACCGTGCGTCGGATAGAGATGCGGTCAATTCGTACGCGTCACAAATGCATCATGGATAGTTGTCCTAAAGTATCAAAACAATAAAAAGGTTTTTTCTCGGTTTGGCGTATTTCATTGGTGTTGTTTTCCAAAGTTCATGTCATTTTCAAACTGATATCAGACAATTTTAGCCATACCGGTCACACCGTGCATCGAATTGAGGTGCGGTCAATTCGTAAACGTCACAAATGACTCGTGGATCGTTGTCCTAAAGTATCAAAACAATCCGAAGGCATTTTCTCAGTTTGGCATATGTCATTTCTGTTGTTTTCCAAAGTTTATCTCAATTTGAAACTGATATCAGACACTTTTAGCCATACCGGTCACACCGTGCGTCGGATTGAGGTAAGGTCGATTCGTACGCATCAAAAATGACTCGTGGATCGTTTTCCTAAAGTATCAAAACAATCCAAACGCGTTTTCTCAGTTTGGAGTATGTCATTGGTGTTGTTTTCCAAAGTTCATGTCATTTTCAAACTGATATCAGACACTTTTAGCCATACCGGTCACACCGTGCGTCGGATTGAGGTGCGGTCGATTCGTACGCGTCACAAATGACTCGTGGATTTTTGTCCTAAAGTATCAAAACAATAAAAAGGCGTTTTATTGGTTTGGGGTATGTCATTGGTGTTGTTTTCCAAAGTTTATCTCATTTTCAAACTGATATCAGACACTTTTAGCCATACCGGTCACACCGTGCGTCGGATTGAGGTGAGGTCGATTCGTACGCGTCACAAATGACTCGTGGATAGTTGTCCTAAAGTATCAAAACAATCCGTACGCGTTTTCTCAGTTTGACGTATGTGATTGGTGTTGTTTTCCAAAGTTCATGTCATTTTCAAACTGATATCAGACACTTTTAGCCATACCGGTCACACCGTGTGTCGGATTGAGGTGCGGTCGATTCGTACGCATCAAAAATGACTCATGGATCGTTGTACTAAAGTATCAAAACAATCCAAAGGCGTTTTCTCGGTTTGACATATGTCATTGGTGTTGTTTTCCAAAGTTTATCTCATTTTCAAACTAAGTAGTAGGAATTCACTAATCTAAGGATATGAAACATAAGAAAGGGAGATCATAGATTCTCAATAAGTGTAAAGGGAGATATCAATGACCATATAAAGATAACATAAGTATTAGTAATTCACCTTCATTGTCCTATTTTTTTACATTCTTCGATCAGGTACGCTTCCCATTCGTTTCTAAAGACATTTATATCATCTTCTGAATAAGAGTTTTTGCGACAGTCATAGTAGTACTAAAAAAATATAAATACACAAGGGATTAATAATTATTTTAAATAAAGTAGTAATTATTTTCAAAAATACCTCTTCAGGGATGCTAGTTTGTCCATGAAATACGATCTCTTTCATAAATTTAAAAACATAATAACCGCAGTCCTTGTCATTTGTTTGTTTCGGACTCTGCAGAAACATCGAGAAAAATAAGTAATTTGTTTTGATATGTATTTTTATAGTGAAATATAATTATATATACCCAGATACTTCTCCATTTGTAGATCTTGTGGGCATTGTCGTCCTTACGCCCTGGATTCATTCTAGCCTTTAGACGATATTCATACACCGCCCTATCATAAAAAATCCTCATTAAAAGATAATATAAATTATATAACTAGATATTTAGTTCTAAAATGTTGGATCTAGTTTATTACAAATTAACAATCGCCATCATGTGTGGCCGGTTAGTTGGATATCCATGCAGTGAATCCAGAAAATAAATCTTTGGAGTATCCAAATTGACTGCAATGAGCATCCAATGTTCCCTAAAAACACAAAAAGAAATAAGTACTGATAGAAATGAAAATATAATTGATATGATTAAAATGTAGAGTTTTACCCTTGCATCGTTGGTATTAAAAAGAGCCTGTCAGTCATAATTCTTCTTTGAAACGTTCTGAGTAGATTTGTCATCAATTCATCCTGAAAATTAGAATCTATTTCTGTTCGTTGTGTAGACATGGTGTGAGGACTAACGAGTCCAAATTTGTATTCATGGGAAAATCCCTTAAACTGTTTTTCATATATATGCCTGTGAAAAATATGAGATGTATTTATCCATAATTATCAAAGTATATCAGCTTCTGTAAAATCAAATCATGAAAACATACCTCATGTAAACATTTATAACTGAGGCGCCTAGCCAGTCGTATGTGATGATCTCAGAAACAGCGTCTGCACTAACGAAATCCATTGTTTCCTCTCTGTACATATCTTTTTCACAAACAATTGTATGATTCTTTCCGTCTTTCATTTTCGTATCCACATGAGCTTGCAATGATATTAAATGTGGATATAGAACGGGCGGGGTGAACGTGCTCTCAGTAGATCGTTTTGATCAGTTGGTTGATCCAATCTTGGAGCCGCTCTTTCGTTTTAGCTTCTCCATTTTATCCTTCTGTAATAACATTCATTGGTTCAGCCATTTTCTAATTTAATGTTAAAGGTTCTGCTTGAAAAATGAACTGGAAATGAATACCTCATGCTCGACGTGTTTTTTACAAGATTCGACGGCCATGCAACGAATGTTCCAATAGCTTTTTCCACCGTATGAATGTCGTCATCGTCATTTGGCACAAGTAGCTCGGCTCATTAGCTACGTTAATCGACACTTTGACATGACCGGTTGGAAGTGGTCTGGAGTGTAGCGTTTCATTCTGCATATTGAACACTGTAGCCCTCGCTACAAGGCGATGGGTGGGAGTTGACAGATATAAATCCCAGTCATTTTCACCCTGCAGAATATCATTAAATGAAAGGTATCAGTGTATATGTGATTCACATCTCACAAAAACGAATATTATAACATTGATTACCTCGGTTAAGTCAGGTCTTTGAGGGGAATGGCTCGCATCAAAGCTAGTGAGGGGTGAATCTTCTCGCGGGGGTTGTTCTTGAGTTGTTTGTTCTCTTCATCTCTCCTCCATCAAACTCTTTAGCATCTCTCTCTGAGTTTGGATTAGTTCTTCAAGGGTAGCTACTCTATCTCTCATTACATGCAATTATTTAGTTTGTTCATCCTCTTGTTTTTTTTCTTAAAATATGTCTTGGGTGACACCCCAAAACCCACACCTCTGACGCGGCCATACTGTTCTGGCTGTTTCAAGGCCATTGAAAGTGTATCTGCATCCGGTGCGGGTGTTGATGTTTCCTGTGACTATGTCAAATAGAAAATATGAAAAAATAAGTAAGCATCGTTATGTAATAGTGATTTAAAGAAAAACAAGTTTATATTATGTCATACTTACACATGTTTCCCACACTTTTTGTGTGTTTTCATCTATCAGTTTCCCCTCTTTATTAACACGAGCCTCCTTCCATAGCACATGGCGTGGAATGGAAGTGACTTGAGATTTTGCTTCATCAATCTACTTATAAACAGAGAAACATGGTTACAGTGTTGTTTTATGTCACATAAAATTATTACAGTACTTTTAAAATACATACCAATTGTTTTTAAATTGAAGCGTACCCCAACCTTACTTTACGGTAGGGGTACGCTGGTTTTTCTGCCCGTTCTTTATTTCCAGCACTCAGTTGCTGTTTCATAAATAAAAACCTATCAATCAATGTGATGAATACAAGCAACGTTACACAACGTGTAACCAAACACAATGTACCTGAAAATTCTTTTCCGCACGATAGTTGCAAAACGCATCCCACGTTCCTTGGGATATCAAGTGTGCATAAAGAGGAGGTGGGTGCGTCTTGATTTTCCCTTCGGCATCTTTCAGATGATTTTTCATTAAAAAGGTGCGAAAGCCTCTATGAATCCTTCCTACCAGTCTGAAAACATATTCTTTGTGAGAAACATCTACTATAAATGCACTCTGCAAGAGATGATGAAGGGTTAGTCAATATTTAAATATTTTATTTTATTTTAATAAATTAAATAGATGATATCGTAATGTTACCGTAATCTCTTCCCACATTAATGTTTTCAACCCACTGTCAACATGGTGCCACGACTCTACGTCAATCGGCACGCATTGTCGAGTGACGATTCCAATGTAGCTACTAAACATGGCTTTGTTGGGGTTTATATGCTGGCCTAGCTTATTCCATCCCACCTCAAATTTGATGCCTTTTGCTTTTTTCCTTAAGGATTTTTTCTAAAACTGTCAAACTACGGCGCACCTGTTTTTTTTGTGTCGCTGGGGTTTCATCGCCTACCATTTCCTCAGTTTCTGCATCATCATTATGTTTCTCTGAAACACTAGCTTCGGCACTGACACCAGCTGCAACATGTTGAGAGACCTGTTGTACGTCAGCAGTGGGACCAGCTGCAACAGGTTGAGAGACCTGTTGTCTCTCAGCAGTGGGACCAGCTACAACAGGTTGAGAGACCTGTTGTACGTCAGCAGTGGGACCAGCTGCAATAGGTTGAGAGACCTGTTGTCTCTCAGCAATGGGACCAGCTACAACAGGTTGAGAGACGTGTTGTGTCTCGGGATTGGGTGCATCAGCAGGTGAAGAAGTCACTATCTGCAGAACTGGTTTAAAATTTAAGTTAGATCACATAGAAGCTGTAGCGAACAGATAATAACATAATGTAACACAATCTATATTACAATAAAAATCAATAACCTGATTATTGAACTCCCTTTTTTTTAAATGGATGAAGGGATTTGACCCCTCTATCAACTATCCATATCCCTTCATTGTGGTCTCCTCTGACATACAAAACATCATCTACATTGAGACCACTGCGAAATGATTGCGAAATCACAATTAAAGGATCATCTTCCGTTGAATTTTCATCTGACCCTTCAGTTGTTTTGGTCGATAATAGAACAATTTACCAGTTTCAGTTTGCGGGATCAGGAACATAAAATACTTGCACTGCCTGTGATTCCATTATAAATGGTTCGTCTTTCTCCCCTTCCTTACTGAAATCAACTTTCAGAAATCCCAAATCATCTATTTTAACAGCACTCCTGTTATCAACCCACTTTCATTGAAATATCGGAACTTGAAATTCCGTATAATCCAACTCCCATATTTGTTTGATGATGCCAAAGTATGACATATTCGCATAAATTGGATTTCTGTCCTTAGCACCGGAAACATGCATCGCTTCAGCCATAAGTGTAACCCCACTATTCTGTATGGTACTGTCTTCATCATGTTCATTAGTATAAAATGTATAACCATTAACTACATAAGCATTGTAAGATAATGCATACACACTTGGTCCTCCGGCTAGCCATCAAAGTTGTTCCGAAATAGACTTTGGATTTTCATCTGACTTCTTAAAAATATGATCTCGAAACCATCCTATAAACTGTCGATTATGTGTATTTGATATCCATTTTTCAGCCCTTGATGGATTCAATTGCCTAAGAATTTCTTTGTGGATTTCAACATATGGGTCGACGTCCAAACTGTTATGCAAAACATAAAGGTGGTCCTGCTCCCAATCTGTAATATTGATTGTGACAACCTTTCTTCCAGAAATTCCTTCACCCTCTAACCGCCCAGTGTGACGAGATTTAGGTAAGCCAATGCTCTCCACACCAGACAAGTATTCGGTACAGAATTCAACGGCTTCCTCAAAAATATATCGCTCTGCAATACAACCCTCTGGCCGACTTCGATTTTTGACATACCCTTTCAAAATATTCATATACCGTTCAATGGGGTACATCCATCTGTAATGTACAGGACCACATAGTCGAATATCTCTCACCAAGTGGACCATCAAATGAACCATCATATCAAAAAATGAAGGCGGGAAGAACATTTCTAATTCACATAATATGACGGCAATTTATTTTTCCATAGCTGGCAATTTCGCCGGGTCTATAACTTTGCTGCATATAGATTTGAAGAAGAAACACAGTTTCGTTAATGTATGGCGGACATTCTTGGACAAAATGAAACGTAAAGCAATTGGAATGATATTTTGCATCAAAACATGACAGTCATGTGATTTTAGACATTTTAACTTCAAGTCGCTCATTGACACAAGGTTACTGATATTTGACGAATACCCCTCTGGAACTTTTACGTCATTCAAGAAGTTGCAAAACTGATATCCCTCCTGCCTGGAAAGAGTGTAAGCAGCAGGAGGAAGACATGTTCGTTTTTCACCCTTTACTGGTGCCAACTCTTCTCGTATTCCCATCTCAACCATGTCCAACCTAGCCTTAATTCCATCTTTTGTTTTTCCAGATGTATTTAGCAACGCGCTGATAACACTGTCAAATACATTTTTTTCTACATGCATAACATGAATAAAATTTCTTACATACAAAAAATTCTAGTATTGTAATTCAAAAAAAATTAATCTCTTTTTCCAACCGATTTTCGTAAGGTTTTTCGAAGCCGGTTTACCAAAAGTAGTGTCCAAATTTTTAACTTTATCAAACAATTGATCTCCTGTTAGTGGAGACGGTGTTGTAAATTCTTCTGAACTTCCATCGAATGATGTCTTCCAAGAACGGTACTTATGTCGTCGTGGTAGAAATCTGCGATGTCCTAGAAACACGGTTTTCAATGAATGTTTCAACCTAATTGATTGTGTACCTTCTTCGTAAACGGGACGGCCTTGAGTTCCTTTAATGCTATATCCTGAAAAATTTCCATATGCTGGGAAGTCATTTATCATCCCATACAACATGACTCTCAAAGTGAAATCTTCCTTTCTGTAATCATCATACAATGTAACACCTGAATCCCACAATAATTTCAAATCTTCGATCAATGGATCTAAATAAACATCAATATCATTACCCGGTTGTTTTGGTCCTGATATAAGCATAGATAACATGATTTATTTTCGTTTCATGCATAACCACGGTGGTAAGTTATAATTTATCAACATAACCGGCCATGTACTGTGACTGAATCTTTGAAAACCAAAAGGATTCACTCCATCTGTAGATAACGCAAGACGAAGGTTTCTCGACTCTTTTCCAAATTCAGGATACTCATGATCGATTCTCTTCCACTGAGGAGAGTCTGCCGGGTGACGTAGTATCCCGTCTTTAATTATTGTATCTGCATGCCATGTTAATTGTTCTGCAGTCTCCTCACTTCCATATAGGCGTCTAAACCTTGGAATGATTGGAAAGTACCATACAACTTTAGTAGGACTGGATTCATCTTTCTTGTATCTAGAAGCACCACACTTTGGGAATTCTTTAAGTGATTTGTGGTCCTTGCGAAACAGTATACAGTCATTCAGGCATGCGTGTATTCTTTCAGAGATCATACCCATAGATCATATCATTCGTTTGGCATCGTATGTTCGGCTCGGGAGCTCATTGTCTTCTGGGAGCATGTCATTCAAGAGGGCAAGTAGTTTCGTAAAACTGTCGTCACTCCACCTGTTATCTGCTTTCAAATTATACAGCTTCAGTATGGCTGACAATGCTGTATATTTAGTGCAACCAGCATACAATGGCATCTTTGCACAACTTTTTAACTTCTCAAACAATTTTGGGCAATCACGAAGTTCATCTTCGAAGGTCCTTTTCATTTTCTCAATACGATCTTCATCATCATTCACATCTGTAATCACATCCTCCATACGGTAATCTTCATTTTTCATGTTTGTAATCATATCAGATGATCCATAAAACGCAGTGTCACCCCAGTCACTACCTACATTCGTTGTTTCCCCATGTTTATTCCAACATGTATAACTTTGATCTATTCTGTGACAGATCAAGTGTTCTTCCAACTCATCTGGACTAATTTTTTTTTGAATAACAACAGCGTAAACACGGACAAAGTATTTGAGAAGAGTCACATGCAAGATCTATTGCAAACTTGATAAATTATTTCATGCCTTCTTCATACTCTTTTGTCAACCGATTGGCATTCATCCATTCTTTATTTATATTAATCCTATTTAAAATCCATAAGATAAGTATATAGGTTAAAGGAGAAGGAATATGAGTATAATTTAGATAAAAAACAAGATACTTCAAGGAAATAAAGGAATAAAAAAATAAAAAAATAAAAAATATATTGGGAACCACTGCAATCCCCAAGCCTCACATCAATATGATAGCACCATGAGCCAGTTGAATCACCCATAAAACCTAATCTAGATAAATCAAAAATCAATAGAAACTAAATATAAAGAATAAAATGGTAAGGAAGATGGTGAAATCACTTGAGGCACCTCTCAAACCGTGGTGGAAGAGGAGGCAGCAGAGTAGGCAGAGGAGGAGGAGGAGGAGGCACCGGTGGAGGAGGAGGAGGAGGCGCCGGTGGAGGAGGAGGATGAGGCAGTGGACTAGGAGGAGGAGGAGGAAGCGCCGGCGGAGGAGGATGAGGACGAGGCTGCGGTGGAGGAGAAGGAGGAGGAGGAGGAGGAGAAGAGGAGGAGGAGGAGGCAGAGGCAGCGGAGGAGGAGGAGGATGAGGCCGGTGGAGGGGAGGAGGAGCAGGAGAAGAGGTGGAGGCAGCGACCGCGGAGGAGGGGGAGGCGGCAGAGGCAACGAAGGATGAGGAGGAGGCCGCGGTGGAGGAGGAGGAGGCCGCGGTGGAGGAGGAGGCACCGGCGTGACCGCGACGTGACCGCGGCGTGACCGCGGCGTGACCGCGGCGTGACCGCGGCGTGACCGCGGCGTGACCGCGGCGTGACCGCGGCGTGACCGCGGCGTGACCGCGGCGTGACCGCGGCGTGACCGCGGCGTGACCGCAGTGTGACCGCAGCGCGCGGAGGAGGAGGAGACGTGGAGGCACTGGCGACACCGGCGGAGGAGGAGGAGGCATCAGCGGAGGAGGAGGAGGCCGCGGTGGAGGAGGAGGCACCGGAGGCACCGGCGGCAGGGCGGAGGCAGTGAAGGCAGCGGAGGAGGAGGAGGATGAGGTCGGTGGAGGGGAGGAGGAGGCGGCGGCCGCAGAGGCACCGGCGTGACCGCAACGTGACCGCGGCGTGACCGCGACGTGACCGCGGCGTGACCGCAGCGTGACTGCAGAGGAGGAGGCGGCCGCGGAGGCACCGGCGGCACCAGCGGAGGAGGAGGAGGCATCGGCGGAGGCAGGGCGGAGGTAGCGGAGGCAGCGGAGGAGGAGGAGGATGAGGCTGGAGGAGGAGGAGGAGGAGGAGAAGGAGCAGAGGAGGAGGTGGCGGCCGCGGCGTAGTAAGAGGAGGCAGCGGCCGCGGAGGCACCTGCGTGACCGCGGCGTGACCGCGGCGTGACCGCAGCGTGACCGCAGCGCGCGGAGGAGGAGGAGACGTGGAGGCATTGGCGGCACCGGCGGAGGAGGAGGAGGCATCAGCGGAGGAGGAGGCCGCGGTGGAGCAGGAGGCACCGGAGGCACCGGCGGCAGCGCGGAGGCAGGGCGGAGGCAGTGCGGAGGCAGCGAAGGCAGCAGAGGAGGATGAGGATGAGGCCGGTGGAGGGGAGGAGGAGCAGGAGCAGAGGAGGAGGAGGCGGCCGTAGAGGCACCGGCGTGACCGCGGCGTGACCGCGGCGTGACCGCGGCGTGACCGCGGCGTGACCGCGGTGTAACCGCAGAGGAGGAGGCGGCCGCGGAAGCACCAGCGACACCGGCGAAGGAGGAGGCACCGGCGGCAGCGCAGAGGCAGGGCGGAGGCAGGGCGGAGGCAGCGGAGGCAGCGGAGGAGGAGGAGGATAAGGCCGGTGGAGGAGGAGGAGGAGGAGCAGGAGCAGAGGAGGTGGCGGCGGCCGCGGCGTAATAGGAGGAGGCGGCGGCCGCAGAGGCACCGACATGACCGCGACGTGACCGCGGCGTGACCGCGGCGTGACCGCGGCGTGACCGCATCGCGCGGAGGAGGAGGAGATGTGGAGGCACTGGCGGCACCGACGGAGGAGGAGGAGGCATTGGCGGAGGAGGAGGAGGCCGCGGTGGAGGAGGAGGTACCGGAGGCACCAGCGGTAGCGCGGAGGCAGGGCAGAGGGAGGGCGGAGGCAGGGAGGAGGCAGCGAAGGCAGTGGAGGAGGAGGAGGATGAGGCCGGTGGAGGGGAGGAGGAGCAGGAGAAGAGGAGGAGGAGGCGGCCGCGGCGGAGGAGGAGGAGGCAGCAGAGGCAGAGGAGGAGGAGGAGGAGGCCGCGGTGGAGGAGGAGGAGGCCGCGGTGGAGGAGGAGGCACCGACGGCAACGCAGAGGCAGGGCAGAGGCAGGGCGGAGGCAGCGGAGGCAGCGGAGGCAGCAGAGGCAGCGGAGGCAGCGGAGGAGGAGGAGGATGAGGTCGATGGAGGAGGAGGAGGAGGAGCAGGAGCAGAGGAGGAGGAGGCGGCCGTGGCGGAGGAGGAGGAGGCGGCGGCCGCGGAGGCACCGGCGTGACCACGGCGTGATCGCGACGTGACCGCGGCGTGATCGCGGTGTGACCGCGGAGTGACCGCGGCGTGACTGCGGCGTGACCGCGGTGTGACCGCAGCTTGACCGCGGCGTGACGGTGGAGGAGGAGGAGGCCGCGGAGGCACCAGTGGAGGAGGGGGAGGCCGCGGAGGCACCGGCGGCATCGGCGGAGGAGGAGGAGGCATCGGCGGAGGCAGTGGAGGAGGAGGAGGATGAGGCCGGTGGAGGAGGAGGAGGAGCAGGAGCAGAGGAGGAGGCGGCGGAGTTTTACTACTCGCTTATTATATTTTTAAGAACGCATGCATAATGTGTTATTTTATAGGTAATGGTACTGGATATGATAGTGTTGGATGGGAAAAGAGAAAACGGTCGAATGCTATGTTTTATGGACAGTGAAATAAAATGGTATTGAAAAAGATCACACCTTTTAGGATGAGGAAGATATGGTATTTGGACCCCCCATTGTACGCCCCACCTACATGTTCACCCACTAAACATCCCCCCACCTAAACACCCCCACCTAAACACCCCCCACCCACTACACCCGCAACACCTGCACCCCCCACTTCAAATAAAATTGATTCACACAAATCATGATAGTTGAAATATAGAACAAAAACAAAAAACAAAGCAAATTACAGGCATAGCATACCGCACAATGGAGTAGGAGGAGGCCGTGGAGGAGGAGGAGGCTGCGGAGGCACCGACAGAGGAGGAGGAGGCCACGGTGGAGGAGGAGGCCGCGGTGGAGGAGGAGGCACCGGCGGAGGAGGAGGAGGCACCAGCGGAGGAGGAGGAGGCCGCGGTGGAGGATGAGGCACCGGCGCGGAGGCAGGGTTGAGGAAGGGCGGAGGCGGCGGAGGCACCGGAGGAGGAGGAGGAGGAGAAGAAGCAGAGGAGGAGGCGGCGGCCGTGGCGGAGGAGAAGGAGGCGGCGGCAGCGGCGCATACGAGGGCTTCCACGAGAGTTTGATTGTGTGCGGGGAGGAGGAAGAGGACCCGCAGGTTTTTAATAAATCCGCAGGACCCTTTATCAGCGCTAGTAAAAAGTGCTGATAAAGGGTGTATTTATCTGCGCTAAAATGAAAAGAGCTGATAAATACAGACTTTATCAGCGCTAGAAAAGCGCTGATAAAGGGTACCCCTTTATCAGCGCTAAAAAAGCACTGATAAAGGGTACCCCTTTATCAGCGCTAAAAAAGCACTGATAAAGTGGACCTTTATCAGCGCTTTTCTAGCACTGATACAGTGGAAGGCCTTTATCAGCGCTAAAAAAGCGATGATAAAGGTGACCTTTATCAACGCTTTTGTTAGCGCTGATAAAGGTCTGGCTCTTTATCAGCGCTTTTCCATTAGCGCTGATAAAGGCAGGCGCATGCCTTGCCCAGTTTTGTGGTAGTGACGGTTTGATTAAACCATGTGTCCCCTTTATAGTGTATTGAAATGGGCACATAGTTTCTTGGGGAAAACCACATGGTTTTTTCTAATCGTGAACCAATGATTCATATCCCCATGAGATCACTATTTTATCCAAATTCATCCAAAACAACCCCAAATCAAGTCTCAATGATGGTTTTATCAAAATAAGGGTAAAATAATACCTGAAAATTAGCACAAAACATCTATAGAAAGCTCATGATCTTAAATTTTCCCCACCTTAAAAATTATCATCCTTGAGATATACTTCATAGAATCACTATGTCTATAGGGTGTAAAGGATGGTCTAATGGGAACACATATCTTCTTCCCACTCCAATTTATTCACCGGAACACTACCATGCGGCCAGAACACTCGTTCCAATGACTTAGGGTGTCCCCTTAAAACATTACCACTATGATCCCCAACACGAATAAGATGATTATCAAAATTAGAATCATCCTAAAGATAAACATAATAATAATTAATAATATGAGAAGGTTTAGGTTGATATTTCTGAAGCTACAACACATGAAAACATCATGAATATTACTATATGTAGGTTGAAGATGCATCTAATATGCCACTAGTACGATCCTCTTCACAAACTCAAATGGTCCAATAGAACTAGGTTCCAAATTTCCCTACTTTTGAATCTTTTGGTGAACCAATATTGGTGACACCTGAAGGAATAAACGATCACCCATTGTAAAATCCATATTTTGATGATGTTGATCAATATAAGGTTTATATCTACTTTGTGTTATCACCATATGATTCTTAAACAATTAAATCTATTAAAATGTCTCAATCACACAAATTGGTCCCAATAACTATGATTCACATGCCTCCATCCAACATAGAGGTAATCTAAATTGTAAGACCGAAATCACCTCGTATGGTTCCGAATGAATTTTTTACTGATAAATGTTGTAATTGTCAAACTCAATGACCCCTATGTTCTTCTCCAAAGACCCGCCAAAATCTAGTGCACATGCCCAAATCATTTCCTCCAATTCTTAAATAGTATACTCTCATTTCCCATCTTTCTATCAGTGGAAATATGTACATAAAAACTTATGTTCGAAACTCCTTATATAATCCTTACTATAAGAGAAATGTAAAATGTGATTCACGATCTGGAATAATACTCCATCGTGAACCATGAAAATAGACTATCTATATAACATACAAATCAACCAACTGATCAAACATGAAACTTTATTGAATTGGAAATAAACAATATTCTTTTTTCAAACTATCCAAAAAAACCTATATCACATCATTATTATGAGTGGTCCTTAAATGAACTACCACAATGCCTATGGTAACTTTATCAAACATACATTCTGAAATGGGAAATGGATATAACAAACCACAAGTCCACTAATTCTCATACTTGACATGCTGATAGGTGTAGCACCGTGTCATGAAACCAGTAATTACCTTTTTCATCCCTAGACACCAATACTGTCTCTAAATATCATGATATATCAGTGTCAATCTAGGGTGAAATTTCCACTTTGATGTATGATACTCATTAATCAATACCTATCGTATACATATATGAAAACCAAAATTCCAGTGACATATATGATCTCACCGTCATCCACAACACAATCTGAAGGTGACTCATCACCTTTAAGGCTTTCCCTTAAGGTGAAATACTATGAATCCTCATATTTCCTATCCCTGATCTAGCATAGAAGTATAGATTGAACTGATAAGTAAATGAGTATCATCTTCTCCTAGACCAACATAGCCTCTATATTCATCTCAATAAACCAGGGAGTCATCTCTCACTGACAACTAGACACCTGGACTTCTTGATATGTTTCATCAACATTGTTCCCCTTTCTTGGTTTATAGCTTACCTCGAAGTCAAAAAACTATATATAAGCAACCCATATTTGCTGCCTGATAATCAAATCCCATTGTGAAAAAAATATTTTGATCTTTTTTTGTCAGTATACACAATAAACCTTTCACCTAGTAGGTATTGTCACTAACACATGTAGGCATAAACTTCTATGACCATATCAAGATCATGAATAGGTTAATTATATTAGTGTGGACTCATGTTTCATGACCCATACACCATAACATGTTCTCCTAGAATAAATGCTACTCAATTTCTGATCTCGATCACATCACAAAACAATGTAAACTCTTCACTTAGATCGTGTAGGATTACAATTAGTGTTGAGGTCAAACAACAATTTAACTAATAAAATGAATTATCACTTGATCCAGAATATTCAAATTTGATACCCTACTTAGTCATTCCCAAAATAGGAACTTCCAAGTGAGGAAAAACTTGGATGGACCTCTTATAGTATCATTCTAAACCTAATAATATTTGGATTAAAAAATTATTATAAGGATTCACCTAAGAAAAAACTTCGTTAACTAAATATAGGTCAATTTACACAACTTATTCAGATATTTTATTACCTAATAAATGTAACTTATCAATCATGAATTGACATTTAGATAGATTGGTGTAGAGGTTATACACTCTCGTTGTACTCAAGATGATTGTAATCTATTTTGAATGATTATCATGTGTCTGTGAGTAATCCTTAATGTCATATTGGAAATATACCAAAAACACATACATGAATGGGTGGGAGATTCTATTCATCAAATCCATATATAGATCATCAATGTTCTTCAATCCAAACAACATTACAATGAACTCATACATGGCATACCTACTCTTGAAAGTATTCTTCTATATTTCAGAAGCTCTTAGTCTTGGATAAAGATACCATGGCCTCAAATAGTTAATTGAGAATACAAAAGAACCCCTTATCTAGTAAAAGAGGTTTTTTATATGTAGAATATGATACTAGTTATTAATTATCATTCAGTTCAACTTCTGTCAATTGACACACAGACGTAACATCCTATAATCCTTATTGGAAAATAATATTGGAGAATACAAAGGTGACATGTATAGAAAGATAAATATATTACCCATAAATTCTTCTAGATAATTATTAAGCTCCTAAATCTATATTGGTTCTATTCATTGAGGTGGAATGGAAACTGGTTCAGCTCTAGGTATTAGCTAAAAGTTGAACTAAAAATTTCTCTCATGTGGTTGTCTTGGTATCTTTTGTGAAAACACATTCAAAATATAGTCCTCTATGGGTGTAAAAAAAATACTATTTTCTATATGTAACTATAAATATAAAGTCTCCCAACATGGGTGGTGAGATCCCCCAGTTTTTGATGAACTGGATCTCAAGGGCCTTTCCAAATATCCCATTCCCTACAATGAATGATTATATCACCGTTAAGAGTTGTAATAGTTATCCTCCTATGGTAACAGTTGACGTGGGATCCATATGATTCCATCCAGTAAATTCCCAATATCAAGTCTAATCCTGACATTTCAAGTATGTATAGATACCAAACAAACTAATACTCACCAAACATGAGGGAACACCATTTTCTGAGACTGATCTCCTTCAACCGCACTCCCAAATGTGTGTGGATCGTCATAAACCCACACACCAAATCCACTTTTAGAATAAAAACATTCAATATTTAGGATGATATAAATGATGGATATTAACCTATATTAATTTAAATTTTAGAATGTGTTGAAAATACGAGAATTTTACCTTAGATTGTCGATGAACCAGCCTCACAATCAACAAGTGAAGGATGAAATTTATGAATTTTACCTATCCCTATGACTTTTTCTCTAGTATGAGTCCCCTAGGAAACACTACTATTATAATATGGTCACAGGAACTCTGATTTACCACATCCTCCACCCCATTCGGAATGGATAGTATAATTAAAACTACTTAAGAGGTATGGGGTAGAAGATCCACTTCTAATACCATGGTTCAACCTATCTCATACATCAATACCCATTAGTCATGTATTTTTATAGTACCTATGTATGTATCCAATATTTCCCAAACATTGGAATATTACTAGTAGTTGGGGACTCTAACTATGACTGTGAACGACCTACTACAATGATGGAAAAAATATCTATTACTAACCTGTATAACTAATCCTTATCCCTATATGGTCTATTTTACACAAATTTTGATAAAATTTGTATAACGATGCTTCCTAATCTCATAATATATACCTCTTGGTTGTTCAGAAAAAACTTCTTCTCCTCCACTCGAAGCATCCTTCATGTTCCCCTTAGAATTGAGAGCCTGATTCACCACATCAGAAAACTTCTTCAATAAAAATATTTTAACTTGGGAAATAATATGAAATTTATTTCCATATTAACAATGGATCACCATAGATTCCTTATCTCCTACAAATTTTAGAACAAATCGCTACCAATTGGTGAGGTGGATGACATATTATGTCACTGACATGCTACACTGGATCAACTGCATGAACTCTACTACCCCCTCTATATCAGTTTCTTTGGGTAGAAGTGTTCCAGGAACTTTTAATGAATGTATTTCCATACCAATTTCACCATGGGATCCTCCTGATCCTAGATTTCCCACCATCTCTTTTCTAGTCCTTAAATAATATAAGCATCCAACATGACACTTTTCTTTGTAGATGCCTCCAAATGGTCAAGAGTATTCTAGATAGAATCAGTCCAAAACTACACTACCTCAAGTTCACCCTCTCATGTGAATGTTAGATGGTGCAGAAACTGTAATTATTCATTAAAATATACCATACTTCCCATAGCCAACCCTAGGTCTCTATCTATGAGGTATATAAATCAATACATGTTCTTACAGAACTTCTCTTCCACTCCTTTATCCTGAACTATCGGGATGTATTATCCCACTACCGAAGGATCATTTCCACCAATCACCTCTTATAGTCCTATGAAAAAATATCTTCACGGAGTCATGTATTTTCAATTCTAAACACATTTATTAGGAAACATAATACATCATTAACCCATTTAAATAATTTGGATTCACAATATGTTTTTACAATTTATCCCTCACACACTGCCCCACTATCAAAAGGGAGGCACTATCACAACATTCAACCATCTCTAGCCTTTTCCATGGCTCTAATGGGTTAATTTTTTTTTAATTATTGGTTTTATATTAGAAACCCATTTTTAACCATTATACATTCATTATTTGTAAATATTTATTGTAAAATATAAACATAAGGAAAATCAATTCTCATTCCCCATATCCAACATACAACATTGTTTCTATAATATCCTAATATTATGTTTTTAGAATAAGTTTTGGAGTTCCTAGAATGATTCATGCAAACTGAACGCTCGACCTATATCATCCCATAAAGAAAAATATAGAAAATAATAACATCACCTATTATGTGCATCAACCAAAGATTAGTAAAATTTCATTATAAAAAAAACATAAATAGAAAAACTCATATCTTGGGAGCTTGGGTTTTTCCCCTCATATGGGTTAGCTACTCCGATGACCGTGATCATGACTAAGGCATTACACATCCTAGTCTAATGTCTACCATTTTCAAATAGTTTGAAAGCTGAAAATAAAAGAAAATAAAATTAATAAAACATTATGATGTACCTATAATATCCCGAATATAAACATTAAATTTTCATAAATTTTAAGACAAGAACTCACAATCATAAATTTTATGATCTTTCTAGGTATATATTTTTATATAATTTGGGCATAAGTCATACATAACAATACCATAAAATAAAAATTGGACACATTCAATTAGTATCCATTTTTTCCATAATATATAACTTTTAAAATTAAGAATGATTTATTTTCATGGAAAATATCCATGACATTGAACATGAATTATTCCTTTCCTATACCTATCCAATTATCCTAAGAAAATTAATTAAAAATATTATATAAGAACAGGAACTCAATAAGGGATACAAAAAAAGGAATACTACATGTCTAGTGAACTCATGAAAATCATTATAACATTTACCTAAATCATTAATGTTTTTTATATTATGATATAAAAAACATTCACACAAAAAACACATACTTTTTTATCAAATAAAATCACTAAAATAAATTGAAATAAATTAAAACACCTTCTTTTTAACTTAGAGCATAACATTTAGAACCCATTTTAAACTATTTTTTCTAATGTAACAGGATCCTAGTTAAATCCACTAGACAAACCCATTGGTAACTCCCTTATTGTTTCTCATTATGAAAAGGAACATTACCCAATACACTGACACACTATCTGAGTGTACCCATCATTTAAGATATAATGGGCTCACCCAACACTATCTAGGCAACCAAATAATATAAGTTGTAAGGGTATCACATAATTCTATATAGTCCACCCCTTAATATAATTATAAAGTACCTTGTCATGAATAATGTTTTTTATTCTTTCACTTTTCCATTATAAAACATTTCAAAAAATATTTTCAATTTTAGGGAAAACACCATTTTCTTTTGAAAAAACCTTTTAAATACCAAAATACACAAATAAAATTAGAAAATTTTATTTTATTGGAGGAAACATGATAGATTTAAAGGGAATGAAAAAATAAAATAATGTTCATGATGGTGGAAAAGTAATTTTTTCTTGTACATTAAGAATAGAACATTTCTTTTGGGATTTGCGAAAATGTTCCGTATAGAACACATGAAAATATTAATTTTAAATTACATTTAAAATAAACTATAAAATTTACATTATAAATATTTTTTTTCAATATAAAATTATTCAAAAACATTTAATTAGAAGATAAATAGGATTTGAATAAAATATATTAAAAGAGGAATTCTTTAAATAACAAATCCCTTACCACTTAGGAAACACTTGAATCGTTAATCCCATTGAAAAATACAATTATAAAAAACATTAAATACCATGAGAATATATAAATTTATAATATAATATTTCAAATATGCTGTATATAAATATTATAAAATAATAAATGTTTATTATATCAAGATATGCCTCAACGAAAGAAGATTTAGATGAAGTCCCTTTCCTCAAATTTGATTCATCATGTGTTTTTTCCTCATGAATAATAAACTTATGTTAATTTCATAATTTATTGATAATAATTTTCATGTTAATTTTTACATTTATTTCACTTATTAAAAATTTATATAAAACTAATTAATCAATTATGTTTACATCAGGTGTTTTGACCATATTCGGTTTATGTGTCCAAAACAACATTAGTAGGTCAACAATGCTAAAAAAGTTCATTATTTAAATTTATCCAAAATAATAATCATGGAATAATCATAATATTTTTACATCAATTACACCATTAAATCCAATAATTGGTGATTATTATGAAAAATGAAACAAAAAAAATGATACAATCATGGAGATGGTAGGCCGTACGAATTCATGAGTAACATTCCCATTTTTCAATGATCATTATGGAAAGAAGGTACATAAAATTTATCTTTACATGCTGGATATTAAATCATAAATATTTTATTATTATATTATATATAATATGGTTATTAAAAAAATAAGAATCACATCACTTTGAGGAGGCAGTAGTCCACACACCCACGAATGATGTTATCACCATTTCAGTCAGTGAAAAGTTAAGAAGAAAATGATATATTATATTTATGGAAATATAATAATTTTTCTAAATATCATAATTATGTCCTTAATATCATATATATTTATTATGGTTACCCTTATTACCTTACATGTGACACATCAGTGATAAACACTTCACATTTCTTTGTGAGGTGGTAGTCCGCCGTATACACGAGAGACGTTATTTTATCCCCTAGGACATGAAATATAAAACTGGTTAATATTATATAATGAATATAGAGGTATTATTACTTTATTAATATTATAAATATCATATTTTAATAATATTTCCATCACTATTCCCATCCATGTGTTGTGGTAATGGAAAAAATGAACGACATCATCTCACGAAGTTAGTAGTCTGCTATAGACATAAATGATGATTTCTTGAACCATTTGATGAACATGTGTATATTTTTAGGTAATAACATTAACATAATAATATATAAGTATATTTATTATACTTATGATATTATATAATCAAGTTATAATTAAAATATAATGGGATGGAGAAGGAAAGAAAACTAAAATGCACATTGATTAACGCAACCTCTTCTCCAGGAAACTCATTTTGGTTTGCAACAAAGAACCTTATTATTTAAATTTATGCCTAATGTGTTCTTATAGTTTGTAATTATCGGTTTTTGGATGTAATGTTTTATTGGTTTTGTTGATATAATTTTCTTGGGAGGTGTGATGATGTGGGGAGAGTGAATGCCCTTTTATAGTGTAGGGGTGACATTCATAAAAATACCAAAAAGCAAACACTATTGGGAGGTATATTCTACCTCATGTGTCTCCCTTAATGAACCATTTTCAATACAATATGATAAATTTTATAAATAGTCCCATATAAGTGGTTTTTTAAACTTTTAGGTTCATTTACAAACCATATATTTTAAGATTATAATCTATGTAAACTAGATTTTACTTTAATCACTATAATTAATTTTAATTTATTTCACTAATAATTTTGTTAAAATACTAAGTTAAACATACTTGAAATTGTAAATAGTTATTATTACAAATATATAATCATTTTTTCTAAATTTATTCCAAAAAGGTTTAAAATTCAATTCTAATATTAATCCTGTAGTTGTTGCGAGACATAGAGTATTCAAGAAGATTGTTTTTTAAAAAGGATTCTATATTAACTCTATGAGTAATAATAATCATTTTTCGGAACTCAAATAATATATATATATATATATTATTAATTTGAAAATAATCCCCATTATGTATTATGTTAATTAATTAAAAAAGAGAAACAATATGAATTTTAAAATAGTTTTTAGAAAAACCCATCTTTAAACCAAAAATCAAACTTATATTAAAAATGAATATAATGTTGATCAAAAAGTAATTAAGTTGAATAAATATATTAAGAATAATAAATAGGATACATAAAATAATATTAAAAACATATTTGGACAATAATATTAAATAATTTATTAAAAAAATAGTTTTTTTAAAAATTTGATATTTTTCACTATTCATTGAAAAGTCAATATTTTCCAAAAAATTCAAAAAATTATCCCCAATTAAAGTTTATATGATGAATTAAAAAATGATCCTCATTTTATAAAATTCAATTTATTAAATTTATAAATTATGTTTTGAAATAAAGCCTTCTAAGAAAAGTGATTAATTAAAAAAATCTATTTAGATTAAAAATTAACTACTATCTTTAAAAATAATACAGTTATCTAAATCACATTAATAAAAGTGAAAATGATTTATTCTATCATTACCTTGGTATTTATATCTTTCACCCATTTTAGAAATTACATCACCTTAATTTTATTTATTTATTAAATAAATGGGGATGTCATTCCCTCATAGAATTTTTAGATTTCCATGATGCCTCATCAACCATATAGTTTTTCCATAAAACCTTTAGCAGATGAATCACCTTATTATGCAAAAATGGTTATCTATGGTCAATAACCAGAATTGTTTTTTCCTCATATAGAATATTATATTCCAACTAAACTTATTTAGAGCTCCAAACTTTATATAAATCCAGCACATATTTCTTTAACATTCAAACATGAAATATGTTGTGAACCTAAGATAAATTAGAAGGTCAAGCCTCTCTGTAGAAAACTGATCCAACATTCTTAATGATTTTATATGGTCCAATGAAAATTGGACCTAGATTTCCCTTTTTACCAAAATTCATCACCCATTTCCATGGAGAAACATTGAGAAATACAAGATGACCAAACTGAAAAAGAAGTTCATATCTCTAGTTATTCACCTAACTTTTCTTATAACTCTGATATATCATCATCTTTCACTGAATAAACATCACCATATATTCCATTTACTCTACCAAAACTTATCCCATAAACATACTTTCTTCTACTTCATCCCCAAAGCTGGTGTTTAACACTACTTCACATATAATTACTCAAATACTTCCATCTTTATACTGAAATGAAAAATGTTATTATAAGAAATATTAACCAAAGAAAGATGTAAATCCCAACATCCCTAGTAATCAATTAAAAAAGAATGAGGATTATATTTCATGGAATGAATCATCTTATCAGATTTTCCACTACATTGATGAGGAAAATATTTACTAAAATTTAATTTGGTACCCAATGACCTCTGACATCCTTTAAAAAAAGTGGATGTGAACCTTGGATCCCCATTTGACAAAATGGGGAGAGGCACTCCATGTAAGATGACTATCTCTTTTATATAATATAAATAAATATAATCTAATTAAATCATATTTAAAAATTTAATTAAATATTCATATTTAGTTAATTGATCAAAAATAACCTAAATCAAATTATTACATTGAGATGTATTTTATAATACTTCAGTGAAATCCATTAATATATTCTCTCGTTTCCACTATGGAATTGGAAAAGTTTGAAGCATCCCATACAGTATATTATTTTCTTAATTATCCTGCAGAAAATTAAAACAATTTATAGTAATTTTAGAAATATCATTTTTCATTACATCCCACTTGAAATACTCTCCAAGTCATCTGTACATATTAGTTGTTCCAAGAAAAAATAAGCATAGGTAACTATAATATTCTGTCAACAACTCTTTCCTCATTTGGGAATCACAAGGAACACATAGTCTTTTTTTCCAAATAGTAGAACACATTGTTCATCAATATTAAAATCAATAAACTTACCCTTATTAATGGATTATACATTTTCCTAGAAATATTGATCCTCCTTCCAAGCTCTCTTAATTATTTTTGAAAAATTAAACTATAATGAAACCTAAAAAAATAGAGATTTACCTACATCCACATCTTCTTTTCCAACATTCCAAAACTCATTAACCAAATTTCTATCATCAAAACATAACATGGGTGACATGAATTTTTTTTTTGAACTCCAATCAACATCAACATCTTTTTATTTCCATGGATGGTAATTAATCTTGAAATCACAATTGTTGATTCATTACATCCATATTCTATTTCTCATGTTCAGTTCCTTCAACGTGACTATATACTTCAAAAAATTATATCATTATATATTTCACACTTTAGTCCATAAAAATTATGCCTCCAATTTTTTAAATAAAAAACACAACAGCTAATTCAAAATAATTTATTGGCTAATTTAACTCATGAGTGTTCAACTGAATTGAGTCATAATCAATTACCAAATCAATCTATATTAGGAAACATCCAAGTCCTTTAAATAAAGAATCACAGTAGATGAAAGAATCACAATTTATGGAATATAGGGAAAATACTATATAATTCTCCAATATTAATTTTAGTTAATGAAAAAAAATCATCACATTCTTTGGTCTCGAATGAACTTAACTACATTTTTAGTTAAATTATTCAGTGGGATAGACAACTGATAAAACTTTTCAGAAAACATCTAGTAGTAACCCACTAATACATAAAAACTATTAGCATCTATGATATTTTTGGGTCGTTTCCTTTCTTCAAAAACTTTTGTTTTTTCACAGTGAATAATTATTTCAAATTTATAAACAATATTATGAAAGAATTTATTTTTTTCAATTAAAAATAATCCTGAAGAAATTTCACATACATTTTATTTTCTATTAAGGGTTGAAAAAGAACTATTATGTTATTTTAATTTCCCTCTTGGATTTTAAAATATAACAAATTTTTATATAAACACATCCAAAAACATATTCAATAGATCAGGGGAAATTATAGTCATAAAGTACATAAATAATGAAGGTGCATTAGATGAAGAAAAATGCATAATTAAAAATTCATAATGCCCATATCTAGTATAAAATGTAGTATTCATAATCTATACTTACTTCACCACCAATTAATGGTACCCCAACCTTAGGTCAACATTCAAAAACTATTCTTTCACCCTAGGGATAATCAAATGAACCGTCGATATGAGGTAAAGGATACTTGTTCTTAGAAGAGATGTTATTCAAGGCTCTTTAATCACTGAAAAGTCACATTAAACCATATTTATTTTAAAAAAACAATATCGAAGCAACCCATGGTTATATTCTAGTTCAAAAAACACATTTATCTAATACACATTGATCTTCTTCAATTCAAAATGTTCCACTTGATCCATTCGATAAGGGGGTTTTGGAGTAGGCCTAGAATCAAGTACCATGTCACCAGTAAACTCAACCTATCTATCAGGAATAACAGAAAGAAAATCATCAAAAAAACATCCTTTTATTTATTTAGTAATGGAACATCACTAATTTTAATAGTTTATTTATTTTAAATTATATAATATTGGTAACATTCACTAACATCTCTAATCAATTTTTTAACATCATAGTAAGTTATCAAAGGCATGTAATCATTGAACACAATGTTCTTAGAACTATAATCTATCTTCGCATGATAAAATAAAATCAGATCCATACCAAGAATGATATAAAACTCTTTTATGGATAGTTTGACTTGAAATTCATGAATGACCATCCCACAAATAATAATATGAAGATTCTCATCTAAATGGGTTTCTTTAATACATCCACCCAGAGTTATCCCCAAAGGTTCTACCTTAAATTAATTAGGTTATAATCCAAATTTACATGAAAATTTCTTATAAATAAAAGAATATGAATATCCAAAGTCAAACATGGTATTTTCATAATTTGAATACCCAAACAACAAACATTTTACCACTTCAAATGATGGCCCAACATAAACCATTGTCATAGAAAATGAGTTCACTATACCTTTATGTTTCTGATCATGATGATTTAAATCCTATAAAACTAACTTCAGACATAAATTAACATAATTATCAAAGTCATTGTAACAAAAATAACTCATCTTTTGATGGATATTAGTTACCCAATTCATTTATTATTTAAGATTTGTTTCATTATATTCATGTGGCATGTGGCCAAACTTTTAACATTGCTAAAATATAAAATAACCCATTAAAAATTACTGGAAAAATCATTTTCCACACTTGGAACATTTTGGGGGTTTAAATCTAGTCATTTTATCTTTTTTCTTCTCAGTTTTCATCAACCATGACCTTTTTTTTTATTTTCATCTCATGGAACATACATGATGGATACCTCCATATCAACTTTCTCAGCATAACAAACCACTTTCTCATCAATTTTAAATTCTCATGCGACCAGTGATATTCTTAAACATCTTTTCAAGATTGGGTAATATCTATTAATTGAAGTATTAGTGTCCTAAAAAATTTAATATATACCTAGAAAATCATGTGATGTTTACTTTATAAGAAGATACAGAATCTATAACTTTCTACCCTAGTTCTGAAAAGTCTTCTTCCATTCAGAGCCTAACAACATTAGAGTAATATTTATAAAGGAAACTTTCCATGAATCATTACCATTACATTCCATGAAGATCATTTTTTCATTAGTTTTATTATTGAATGAAAACAATCAATTATCTTTACCATTAAAACAATAAATAGAAAGAGTTACCTTTTGATGTTCAAAACATCCCATGAGATAAAATATATTCTCTAGAGCATTGAACCATAATTTAGATACCATACATTCATATTATCCATTGAATGATGGGGGTTGTTTCCTCATTAAATTCTCCAAAAAAATTCATGTTCCTTATCCGCAGTTCAGGTACCTCTATAGCATGGATACCACCACCATTTATCGCTTCTGTCAACCGATACCTCATTAGAAAAAAAATCTGTTCTGATTCCCAACATCTCTTGATGCTGATTTGGGAGTATATCTTCCACTTACTTCATTCCCACTAAATCTACATATTTACTATATATAAAACCATTATGTACAGATATTTTTTTAGAGAAATCAATATAGTAATATTCAAATTTCATAAACTTTTAACTCGACTGTATGTAAAATCTTAAATGGAAACTCTATTATCATTATCCTGGAATCAAAATTTATCGGAACGGACCATTGATATAAAATATAAGGCCCAAACATTAAAAATTATATTATCTTGAGTTTTAAGTCCACAATTCATTCTCTTACATTTTAGGGTCTTTTTAGTATTAGAATTTCATATAATTAGGCCACAACTCAAACATAACAATACCATAATATACAATGTGGAAACTCATGACGAATATCCATGTTTTCCATAATATATGATTTTTTAAATTAATTCATAATTTATTTTCATGGAAATTATCTATGACTTTCAACTTGACTTCTTCCTTTCCCTAACGCATCCTTAAATATAGAGACAATTAATTAAAAACATGGTATGAACATAAAACCTCAGAAAGGGATACACAAATATGAAAAAAAATTAGTCTGTTGAACACATGAAACCTCATATAACGTTTACCCGTATTTTGAATGTTCATTGATCATATGAAATAAAACATTTTCAATTAAAAATCACACATTCATTTTCCTCAAATAAAATCATTAAAAATAATAGAAAGTAATAAAAACCCCTCTTGGTAAGTTAGAGAATAAAATTAAAAACTTTTACTAAAATTGTCTTAGAAGTAACTAGAGCCCCATTAAATACATAGGATTAACCCTTTAGTAACACCCTCATTATTTCCTTTTAATATAAAGAACATTACTTAATGCATTGGAGCACTATCTAGGTTCACCCATCGATTAAGCTATAATGGGATCACCCAACGCTATCTGGGACACCCCATCGTATAAGCTATAATGGGCTCACTTGATGAAATCTGGGACATCCCATAAAATAATATCATGTTTCATGTTAGGAATAAAACATTTTCATTATTGAATGTATCAATTATATTACTTTTTAGAAATAATTTTAGACTCATTGGAAAAATACCCTTTTCTTTTAATAACTCATTTTCAATATAACAATACACTTTTATATTGAAAAACCATTTAAAATACCAAAATAACCAAATAAAATTATCATGATTTTTTCATTTAAGGAAACACGATCTATTTAATGGTAATAAAAAATCAAATAACTGTCATAGAAATGGAAAGGTAATTTTTTGGATATGTTAAGATTTGATCATTCCTTTTTTCATTTGTCAAAATGTTCTATATAGAACACATACAAGTATTAGTTTTTAATAACATTTAAAATAAATTATAAAATATAATTTATAAATATTTTATGTCCAATTGAAATCTTTTAAAACATATAAATGGAATAGAAAGTGTGTGTGAGAGAAAATCAATAGGGAGGATTTATTGAAAGGAAATGTTCCTTATCACTTGGGAAACACTTGAATCATAAAACCGATTGAATAATAAAATTAGAAAAAACATTAAATACCATGATAATAGATAAATTTGTGGTATAATATTTCAAAAATTCTGTATATACACCTTATAAAATAATAAAGGTGTATAACCTCAAGATATTCCTTAATGAATATAGATTAAGGTGAAGTCCCTACCTTGATTCTGATTCATCAAGTCTTTCATTGTCATCCTAAATAATAAAATTATGTTAATTATTTACATTATTCATAAAAATTTTAATGTTTATTATTAATTTTATTTAACTTATTTTTTTTTAATTTAATTAGTTAATTATATTTAAGTATGGTATTTTTACTATACACAGTTTATGTGCCGAAAACAAATTTGGTAGGTCGACTATTGTAAAATGGGTAATTATTTAAATATATCATGAATAATAATAATGAAATAATCCTAGTATTTATACATAAATTTTCCTTTTAAAACCATTCATGAAATATGCTTATGAAAGATGTACCAATGTTAAAATCATGGAGATGGTAGGTCATATGTACACATGGGCAACATTTCAATTTTTCAATAATCATTATGAATGGAAGGTGTGTAACATTTATCATTAAAAAATGATCATTAAATTAGAAATAAAATAAAATTTAATTATATAAAATTATATAAAAAATTATTGCAATTTGGCGATGAAACAAGAATAATCACATCGTTTCGAAGAGGTAGTAGTCCACACATCAAAGAACGACGTTATTACATTTTGTGTGTGTGAAATGGTAAGATAAAAATGATATATAACATTAATAGAATATAATTATGTCATTAATATCATAATTATGTCATTTAAATCATATATATTAATTATAGTTACCCATAATACCTTCCATAAAACATGTTAGTGAAAAATTCTCCACATCGCTTTGCAAGGCAGTAGTCCATCATACACACAAGAGACATTTTCATATCCCCTACTATATATTATGTAAAAAGGGTGTATATGATATAATGAATAAATATGTATTATTATTTTATAAATATCCTAAATATGACATATAAAAATAATTTCCTTCATTATTCACAACTATGATAGGTTGTAATATAAAAACAAAGGACATCATTTCGTGCGGTCGTAGTCCACCACACACACAAGTGATGATTTTATAAGCAATTTTATGGAATTTTTTATGTTTCTAGGAAGTAAAAATAACATAAAAACATATAATTATTTTTATGATGATTATTATCTTACATAATAATGTTATAAGAACTATTGAATTTGGTGGGGAAGGAAACAAAACAAAAATGAATGTTCATGAATGTTAACTCTTCTTTGGGTAACTCTTTTTGGTTTGCACTGACGGAATTACTTGGATGGATTTAATCAAAGTATAAGTATTATTGGATGAGATGAGTCATGTTTATAAGTTATTTTTGTAGGGTTTTATCTATCCAAATGAATTGGGAGGTGTAAGGAAATGGGGAGAGTGAATTCCCTTTAATAGTGTAGAAGGAGTGTCATTCTTGTAAATACCAAAAAGTAAAAACTATTGGGAGGTATTACTTTCCTAATGTGCATCCAATAATAAAAAATATTCTATAAAATATAGTATATGGTCGAAATATGTACACAAAATATGTTTTTTAAATGTTCTTTTTTCATTTCCATACCTCATCTTTTGATATTAATGACGAAGTAAATTCGTTTTATCTTAATCACTATAATTATAATTTCCTTCTCTATTATTTTTGGTCAAAAATAAAGTTGAAAATAGTTTAAATTAAAAAATGATATTATAAAAAATAAATAATCCAATATTCCAAATACAATTAACATATCAAGAAAAATAAATTTTAATATTAATCCTTCAATTTCTGTGAGACATCGGGTTTTCAGGAAACGTTTTTTTTGAAAAAGGGAATTATATAATAACTCTATAACCAATAACAATGATTGTATGGAATTAAAATAATATTTATTGAAATATATACATTCAATTTAATTTAAAATATTCTTTAATGGGGATTATTTTAATAAATTAAAAAGAAGAAACATTATGTATTTTAAAGCGAATTTTTTTACAAAACCCATCTTTTATCCCCAAAAAGTTATATTAAAAACAAATATAAATTTGAGTAAAATGTAAATAAGGCGATTAAATATATAATAAATAATAATTAGGTTACATGAAATAAAATTAAATTTATATTTTGACTCTTAGATAAATTTATTTATAAAAAAATTACTTTTTACCAAAAAACTATATTTTTCACAATTCACTGAAAAATAAAAATGTTCCAAAAAGTCCCAAAGTTTCATGAAAGGTAAATTTTGATATGTTTAATTCAAAAATTAAATTTATTTTATCAAATTAAAATTATAAATTTGTAAATAAATCTTTAAAATAAAACATGATAAGAATGGTTCCTAATTAAGAATATTTTCTAGATTATAAATTACTTAATATTTTTATAACTAACATAACAATAAAATTAATATTAAATAACCCAGATAGAAAGGTATCAACAACATTATATAAATTGAGCTTCTAAAAAAATATTAAAAAAATTTAATGCATGTATAAAATTAAAAAACATTGATATTTGTATAATTTAACATGGATGAATTTTAAGATGAAAAAACTAAATGAATACCTCATTTCACATTATGAATAGTAAAAACAATAAATATTGTTTACTACAATTTAGAATAAAATGAGTTTACTAGAGGCTTAATCAAACAAGATAAGGGTTAAAATGAGATAAAAACATGTATGAATCATACTGGTTGAATTTATTTATATGGTAACCTTATCACCATATAATATTACTCATTTTGGATCCAGTTTTTTTCACAAATGTGAGATAATAATATTTTAAAACATTCAAAAATTACATGTGGGCCACACAAATCACTTATAAAAGGGAACCTCCTCCCATCACATATTCAAACCTCTTTAAAAATTTAGCTCCAAAAAACCCACCCAAAATCACTCCCCAACATCCTTATACACGTTTTAGAGGATTTTTTCTCCCCAAAAGACCACCTCAAGGGTCCTTCAGAGGATATTTGATAAAGATCTTTCAAAGAAGAGGTAATCATCCTAATAGGACACTTTTATTTGTGTTCTTATTTTACCCACATATATTATCTCATAACCATTATAATATAATAAATTTTTTTATCTTTCATGAAATTATATTTTGTTGATGATTGTAACACCCATGGATTTTGTGAAATAATTTTGTTCGAATTAATTTAATCTATTTGATATCTTTTAATTCACACAATTAGTAATATAACATTTGTTATACAAAAAACACTATGATTGGATTGAGTTATATGAAACACAAAGTCAATATTTCAGTACACACAAAACTTAGTTTAAACTAAATCATATGCAACATTATTCTTGGCTTATGTTACACACAACGTCGAGTTCTGTAGATAGCTTTCAAAACACACAAGTATGAATTATACCAAACAATAATATATTATTAAAAATATTACTATTTAATATAATAACATAACTTATTAAAATTAAATTATAGGTTATGAATAGTATTAACTAACTTATTAAAATATATTTTTTAGAAAATTAATCTATTGGTTACCAAATAATTAGAAATGAAAATATATACAAATTAATTATAATCGAAATTGTTTTATTTTTAGTCGTTATGTTTGTAATACCCTGAGATTTTATGAAAAATATTCTTTTAAATTTCATTAATGTCTTGTGTTGTACGCTACACCAAAAGGATATTTCTCAACATGCATCCTTGACTTGCCTTGCATTACACACAATTGTGACCTTCCTCGATAGTGTGTGTAGTACGCAATACCGAGTTTCACTAAACAACGATATGCTATTAAAATATTATTAAAACTAGTCGTTATGAATATTAATAACCACATTTTAAAATTTTAGAAATTTTATCTCTCAAAATGGACTTCATTTTTGGATTCGGAGTATCGAATTTAGCCTAAGGTGAAATTTTGGTACTTTTCGGATAACTTTCATATTATGATGAATAGTGAAAATTACTAAATTTTAATTAAAAACGACTTTTTTAGTAGAAATAATTAATAGTGATAAATTATTAATTTGAGTGGTTTTAAAGTATATTTAGAATATATTTTTACAATTTAATACAATTTTGGTCATTGGATGTAATTTCACATTTAAACTAGTTATAAACAAGTGTCAATCTTTTGAAAGTTATTATCTCTTAAAAACACGCCATTTGTTTTGACGATGGGGATTAATTTTTAAATTATTTAATTTAACTGATACGTTTTGAATTTGGTAAAATAGACATCATTTTTGAGTTCATAATATCAAATATAGCTTAGGCCTAATTTTTGGTATTTTTCTGGAAACTTTCATTTTTTGATGAATAGTGAAACAACTAAGTGGTTGTTAAAAAAAATGAATTTTTCATAAATCATAATTTTACCGCTTATGTTAGTGTAATTTCAAAAATCCTAGAGACACAATTGATGTTAGTATGTAAAATGTGGTTCAATGAGATGAAAATAATTTTTGGTGAATAGTAACTTTTTACTTTTTTTTACCGCGGTTAAAAGTAAATAGGGTAATTAAGGGTAAAAATGTTATTATTATTACCCTAAAACATGTCCTAATTCTATTGGATAAGTGTAATTCGACCAAAAACAACCTTAGGAATAAAATATGATCATTTAGGCCCACTTGGATTAGATTAGGACATTTATTATTAATGAAGGGTTAAAATAGTTAAAATCAAAGTTTAATAAGTAAATCATTTTTAATATAGGGTTATACATAAGATAAATTAGACTATAAATATTCATTATAAAGATAAAAATATTTCCTACATAATTTAATTTTATTTGTAATCTTTATACATTAAATAATTTAATTTATTTATGACACAACGATGATGCGGTGATTAGCTTATTGATGAAATATTGACATAATTGATGTTATAAATACCCAAATAAAAGTAATTTGAGACTTTTTATGAATTACTCTAATTTTATAGGTTAATATGACATGTTAGTATTGATTTAATTAACCTTTTTCGAAATATTAATCCTGTTATGATTTTCAAAAAAATCAATTACAAAATAGTGTCAAAATTGACATAAAATAGTTTTTAAAACAAATATTATATTATTAATTGTTATTTTATTCCTAAAAACCTAAGGTTCGGCCAAATGACTTAGCTAAGGTTATATATATTAATAATAAACAACTTGGGGTTCGTTTGTCTTGATATAGTAAGTTTATTAACCTTATAGTGTAAGAAAACAAGAAGACACGGTAAAAGTAAAATTATCTAACTTAAAGTTAAATATAATTGACAAGGTTAAAATAGGAACCTAAACTTGTCTAAATTCTATTGGATGAGATTATTTCGACCCATCCCCACCTTAGCTTCGAAATAAATCAATTTTTAGCTATTTAAAACCGAATTTGGCTTTATAATAAAATAATATTTTTAGTTATTCCAATGGTGCCCCTCTCCTCCCTTATAAAAGTGAACCCCCTCCCTCTCTTCCTCACACCAATTTTAGCCTTCACGCTTGGCCAAACCCTGCCAAATTATCTTCTACACTTCCCTAGAAACATCCTAGAAGTTCTGGTCTACTTTAAAGACCAATCTTAGTTCCCTAAGAGGAGGTTTTAAATAGGCGTATCGGAGAAGAGGTAATTTCTTCTCCCGATTCTTTCAAGCTTCTTTCTTCTTCAACTTCTTCTTCTTTAGTTTTTTCATTATAAAGTAATAACATCAGTATCACTAATATACTGATTTTTTATTATAAATATTAAACAACCCCATTTCACCTTATATCCATCCTACGGAAAACAAAATCACCGCGCGTGCGTACGTATGGAATACCGTCTCCACGACGTGGTGTAATCTGTTTTTCCACCAACACCTTACATGGATGGGTATAATGGTGTAAAGAATAACTATACATAGTTATTATAACATCATACTGATTCTGATATATTTTATCATCCACTCCAATTCAATTCAATAATTATGGAAACGATATCATCGCTCGTGCGTACGTACGGACTACCGCCTCCACGACGCGATGAGATTCATTCTCCATGTTAACCATTTAAGAATGATTATAAAGTATATATAAGAAATAATAATGAAATATATGACATTATAAATCTACTGGATTTATGTATATATGTATTTCATCTACTTAATTCCATTCAACTCAATAAGGAAACGAAAACAACGTTCATGCGTACGTACGACCTACCGTCTCCATGAACGGTATATTTCTTTCCATTTATCGATCTATTATATATATGTATATTCTGAATATATATTATATATAAATCATGTTTTATATTCTGGAATTAAGTAATCATGATCTAAGTAATCATATGAATAATTAAAAGTCAAAACACGGACGACGAATGAAACGATTTGACCCAAAACACACTTTAACATGGAATTTACAAAAGAAAGGGTAATATAAAGTCATAAGTGAACCATATATGATATCATAACAATGAATATGATTCTGAAATAAGTCAATGACATTATTTAAATCATTATACATGAGGTTCGAATACATACTAAGCATATCGGACATAAGGTAAGGGAAATATCACAATCTCATTTTTATCAGAGATTGTTTATACTTTGGTATTTACTAGGGTGTATTTTATCATCCACATCCATGTTTCCTCGATATGTAATATTATTTCCATCCACATAAAATTTTTTAAATTCAAATTTACCCTTCGGTGAGTTTTTAGTAAATGATATGAAAGGAATCTTTTGTCGTTTTTTCGTACGAGGTACTTTTTGACTTTTTCGACAAAAGTACGAGAAGAATGTTTTCTTTTAACTTATACGGAATGAATGGATTTTTAAAACATTATTTCCAAGAATATTCCCTTACAAGTGTTCATGTTTATTTTTAATCAAATTCTTTTATTTTATAATTGTATGACATGTTAAGAAAGGAAAAGTGTTCTTGAAGTAGAAAGGATATTTTCCTCAAGATTGGAGTTCAAGTGTTTTATCAAATTTATTTTCCATCTAAGATAATATAGGGTTCTGTTTCTATCCCAATTATTACATTGATTTGATTATGTTGTGATGGAATTATTTTTATGAATTCCTTTATCTTATATGAATTGTTTTATGATGTCATGATGTTTAAGAATCCCATTTTTATTACATGGGTTATGCAATGATGTATGATTTATGATTTTGTGGCACACATAAGAATGGTATCATTATGAGATGGGTGGGACCTATATCTCCCTCAAATGCATTGGGTAATGATTTTATATCTCATGAGATAGACATGGCTGGAATGGTAGGTTATACCAGTTCAGTGAAACCGTACTGAAATGAGGAGTGAACTCGGTTCAGAAATGGACTTTGTCCACTAAGATAGTCTTGAAAATGAGTCTTGACTAATAAGAAATGATTCTATATGATTATGTGTGTATATCCCACCAAGTTTCATGTTTTATGTTATGATTATTGGGATTCCATTTCACTACTATGATTTATCCCATGTTATGAAATTATGATCTCTTTTGCAGGTTAAGATTTCCAAAAGTTATGTTCTTATGAATATTATGTGATTGATATTTGTTTTGTTTACCCTTACTGAGCATTTGAGCTCACCCTTTTATGTTTTATTTTCCCCAGGATATAAAGAAAGGTTTTAGGTAGGGAAAAAAAGGAAGATCTTTATGGGATATGTTGAAGATCTTTCACCACGATTAGAAGATTATATTCCGAGTTTCCAAAGACACTAAACTATTACGGTCCTTGTGTGTGTGTTTTTGTTATGTACTAAGTATTCCGCAAAAGTAATGTAATGTTCATGTACGTCAAGCTTTGGGTCTCTACAGTTGGTATCAGAGGAAAAGTTTAGTCAACCTTTGGAAACTAGGATGCGAAAATGTTAGTGAAATCCCTAGCTATATTTCTAAGGTATATCTAGGGATGTCCCTAAGGATAAGTATACATATAGGATATAGTCCTAGAACTATGGTAACGATATAAGATTAAACCAAAGATGTTATATATTAAAGTTACTCCCCCTTTATTATGATTTTTTCCTCTCACACTATTCTTTTTGGGTTTTAGAAAATGGCTGGAAACAAGATGATTCATGATAATGGAGGATATGATGGACAATGGAATGATATTCTTCATGAGCAACCAAATGAAATGGGATTTGGAATTCTAAACATCATTATTATGCCGAATCAGAAATCTCATAATATGATCAATAAAGTAAAATTTGGTAAGTTTCCTGACTCGGCTAATAAGAGAAAGAGGGATTTTCATGATGATCATAGAGGAAAAAAAGTTCAATTTCCACTATGTAAATCATGTGGGAAGAGGCATCAAGGAGAATGTTTCAAAGTAACTGGAAGATGCTTTGGGTATGGAAAAGAAGGATACAAAGCCAGTAATTGTAAAGGAAAAGGTTCAGTTAACACCAGGGATGAGGATAATGGTATTGCTACGACATCAACAATGGTTACATGTTTTAAATGTGGAATGTATGGGAATTATGCAAACCAATGCCCTAAGGTAAAGTCTCATGAAGAGAATCAGTATGGTCGTATGGGTAGTATTTATGTTGATGATAATGAAGAGACTACAAATGATATGTGAGATGAAAGAATTGTTGAAGCTCGGTCAACGGTTTAAGAATGTAGTGGAATGAATACATGTTTATCATGTGTAATGTTGTATAAGTAATCTCATGGTACTATGGCATAAAGATATATCTAAGGATTGTTACACTATTATCTTTCATTTAGTTTTGAAAGTATATGATCAATGGTACCAATATCCATGAAAGGTTATTCAGATATTTTTGGAATGTAGATGTTATGCGCATAATGAAGGGATAAGGAGAAAATTAAATGTTTGATAGTATTCATGAGCTCATGACTGATATAAGGAGAAGGTTATATCATGGTTTGAGTATACAGAATTTTTGGATTTTGGTATGTGGAAAGAGTTAACTTTTTACAGCATTCATGTTTTCACTAAGGTTTAATGGGTATTCATTATTCAAGAGAATACATGATTAAGGTATTCACATGATTGGAATGTGACCAGAAAGATATATGGGGGATAAATGATGGTATTCACATGCTTGGTTAATGATATTTCAAGTAATCGTTTTCTTTATAATATGAGCTTGTACCAAAGTATTTTAGATAAGACTAAAGATTGGAATGGATTATGTTAACCATAAGTTAGTACTGTTTAAGGATAGAAATTTTTTTGATATTATTTATGTAATGTAGTTTTAGAAAAAGGACAACCTGCAGGACGGGCGACAGCCCATCGCGTCGGACCAGGCTATGGGAATCGAACCCACAACCAAAGTGCGACTGGCCTTTATCGCCTGCCACTGGCCTACAGGAAGTCCCTGTTTAGTAGAAACTAGTTTTGTTATATTAAGCAGTATGATATATGAAGTATAAGTCCATTTTAGGAACCATATATCATTAATCTCCTTATATATGGACTTATGTATTTTTTGATAACATTTCTAACCTTTTGTTTGAGACAGATGGAATGACCCATCATTCTATCACATGATCTACTAACACATCACGAATGACAAATTCAACTTCATTTCTTTAAGAGATGAAGTGGAAATTTTCCAACGGTGAGACTATACCGAAATCATGAAAGTATTTCTTCTAATTTCAATTTCATCAACTTTAAGGAAACGATCTTGAAAACCAAAAATGTTGTCCTAGTACTCTTATATCTGATGAATCAGATGGTACCTTAGATCATCACAAATTTATGGCTTTGTGATTGCTGGATTTTCCATATCCATGTTCTCTACCACACTCCATCAGAACATGATGGTTAGATTTCTCTTCCATATCCATATTTTCACCTATGTGGAAACCCAATGATTAGTTTATTTGGGTAACCTTTACGTTTCATACTTTTTTTTAAAGATTGGTTTTGGTATTCCTTTTTATGATGTGGGTATCTATTAAAGAAACTTTTGAATAGTAAACCATTTATAACCCCGACTAATTTCGAGGGAGAAATTCATTTTAAGGGGGGTAGAATGTAACACCTCGAGATTTTATGAAAAATATTCTTTTTAATTTCATTAATGTCTTTTGATTTAAGCTTCACTAAAAGGAGCTTACTCAACACGGATCCTTGACTTGCCTTGCATTACACGAAATCACGACCTTCCTCGATAGTGTGTGTAGTACGCAATACTGAGTTTCACTAAACAACGATATGTTATTAAAATATTATTAAAACTAGCCATTATGAATAGTAATATCCACATTTTAAAATTTTTGAAATTTTATCTCTCTAAATGGACTTCATTTTTGGATTCGGAGTATCGAATTTAGCCTAAGGTGAAATTTTGGTACTTTTCGGATAACTTTCATATTCTGATGAATAGTGAAAATTACTAAATTTTAATTAAAAAAAACCTTTTTAATCGAAATAATTAATAGTGATAAATTATTAATTTGAGTGGTTTTAAAGTATATTTAGAATATATTTTTACAATTTAATACAATGTTGGTCTTTGGATGTAATTTAACATTTAAACCAGTTATAAACAAGTGTCAATCTTTTGATAGTTATTATCTCTTAAAAACACGCCATTTGTATTGACGATGGGAATTAATTTTTAAATTAGTTAATGTAACTGATATGTTTTGAATTTGGTAAAATAGACATAATTTTTGAGTTCATAATATCAAATATAACTTAGGCCTAGTTATTGGTATTTTTCTGGAAACTTTCATTTTTTGATGAATAGTGAAACCACTAAGTGGTAGTTAAAAAAATGAATTTTTCATAAAACATAATTTTACCGCTTCTGTGAGTGGAATTTCAAAAATCCGAGAGACACGGCTGATGTTAGTAAGTAAAATGTGGTTCAATGAGATGAAAATAATTTTTGGTGAATAGTAACCTTTTACTTTTTTTTACCACGGTTAAAAGTAAATAGGGTAATTAAGGGTAAAAATGTTATTATTATTACCCTAAAACATGTCCTAATTCTATTGGATAAGTGTAATTAGACCAAAAACAACCTTAGGAATAAAATATAATCATTTAGGCCCACTTGGATTAGATTAGGACATTTATTATTAATGAAGGGTTAAAATAGTTAAAATCAAAGTTTAATAAGTAAATAATTTTTAATATAGGGTTATACATAAGATAAATTCGACTATAAATATTCATTATAAATATAAAAAGATTTTCTACATAATGGAAGTTTATTTGTAATCTTTAGACATTAAATAATTTAATTTATTTATGACACAATGATGATGCAGTAGTTATCTTATTAATGAAATATTGACATAATTGATGTTATAAATACCCAAATAAAAGTAATTTGAGACTTTTTAGGAATTCCACTAATTTTATAGGTTAATATGACATGTTAGAATTGATTTAATTAAATTTCTTAGAACTAATAATTCTGTAATGATTTATACAAAAATCAATTACTAAATAGTGTCAAAATTGACATAAAATAGTTTTTAAAAGAAATATTATATTATTAATTGTTATTCTATTTTTAAAAATCTAAGGTTCGGCCAAATGACTTAGATAAGGCTATATATATTAATAATAAACAAATTGGGGTTCGTTTGGCTTGATATAGTAAGTTTATTAACCTTATTGTGTAAGAAAACAAGAAGACATGGTAAAAGTAAAATTATCTAACTTAAAGTTAAATAGAAATGATAAGGTTAAAATAGGAACCTAAACTTGTCTGAATTCAATTTGATGAGAGTATTTCGACCCATCCCCACCTTAGATTCTAAATAAATCAATTTGGAGCTATTTAAAACCGAATTTGTCTTTATAATAAAATAATATTTTTAGTTATTCCAAAGGTGCCCCTCTCCTCCCTTATTAAAGGGAACCCCCTCCCTCTCTTCCTCACACCAATTTGAGCCTTCAAGATCGGCCAACCCCTGAAACATTATCTTCTCCACTTCCCTAGAAACATTCTAGAGGTTCTGGTATACCTCAAAGACCAATCATAGTTCCCTAAGAGGAGGTTTCAAAGAGGCGTATCGAATATGAGGTAATTTCTTCTCCCGATTCTTTCAAGCTTCTTTCTTCTTCAACTTCTTATTCTTTAGTTGTTTCATTATAAAGTAATAACATCAGTATCACTAATATACTGATTTTTTATTATAAATATGAAACAACCCCATTTCACCTTCTATCCATCCTACGGAAAACAAAATCAGCGCGCCTGCGTACGTACGAAATACCGTCTCCACGCCGTGGTGTAATCTGTTTTTCCACCAACACCTTACATGGATGGGTATAATGGTGTAAATAAGTACTATAAATTGTTATTATAACATCATACTGATTATGATATATTGTATCATCCACTCCAATTCAATTCAATAATTATGGAAACGATATCATCGCTCGTGCGTACGTACGGACTACTGTCTCCACAATGCGATGAGATTCATTCTCCATGTTAACCATTTAAGAATGATTATAAAGTATATATAAGCAATAATAATGATATATATGACATTATAAAGCTACTGGATTTATGTATATATGTATTTCATCTACTTAATTCCATTCAAATCAATAAGGAAACGAAAACAGCGTTCATGCGTACGTACGACCTACCATCTCCATGAACGGTGTATTTATTTCCATTTATCGATCTATTATATATATGTATATTATGAATATATATTATATATAAATCATGTTTTATATTCTGGAATTAAGTAATCATGATCTAAGTAATCATATGAATAATTACAAGTCAAAACACGGACAACAAATGAAACGATTTTACCCAAAACACTCTTTAACATGGAATTTACAAAAGAAAGGGTAATATAAAGTCAAAAGTGAACCATATATGATATCATAACAATGAATATGATTCTGTAATAAGTCAATGAAATTATTTAAATCATTATACAGGAGGTTCGGATACATATGAAGCATATCAGAAATAAGGTAAGGGAAATATCACAATCTCATTTTTATCCGAGATTGTTTATACTTTGGTATTTACTGGGGTGTATTTTATCATCCACATCCATGTTTCCTCGATATGTAATATTGTTCCCATCCACCTAAATTTTTTTTAAATCCAATTTTACCCTTCGGTGAGTTTTTAGTAAAAGATATGCAAGGAATCTTTTGTCGTTTTTCGTACGAGGTACTTTTTGACTTTTCTGACAAAAGAACGAGAAGAATGTTTTCTTTTAACTTATACTACATGAATGGATTTTTAAAACATTATTTCCAAGACGCTTCCCTTACAAGTTTTCATGTTTATTTTTAATAAAATTATTTTATTTTATAATTTTATGACATGTTAAGAAAGGAAAAGTGTTTTTGAAGTAGAAAGGATATTTTCCTCAAGATTGGAGTTCAAGTGTTTTATCAAAATTATTTTCCATCTAAGATAATATAGGGTTCTGTTTCTATCCCTATTATTACATTGATTTGATTATTTTGTGATGGAATTATTTTTATGAATTACTGTTGGGCAAAAACACCTCAAGGTAACATTGCAGTATTTTTGGGTTGATTGTGTTTGTTGACAAAGCAGGTTTCCATGGAGAATTGTCGAGTTCCCGAGAAGTTGTTGACATTCCATGTTGACAAAAGAACTTTGACAAAGGAAAGGACGATCTGGAGGCGATACAAAAGAGAAGTACAAGGTGGCGCCGTTTTCCAGTGTTTGCCAAATTTATGGGCCTGAAAATCGCCAATGGAAAATGGAGTGATATGTTGTTGGCGAAGGTTGAGGAGAGAGAAATGAAGGAGGTGTGCGGAAAAATTAAGCGTGGCGCGCAAAACTAGCGGGTTGCGCGAAATCTTGAAGTGTGGCGCGCAAAACAGCGGATTGCGCGAAATTGTATTTCGCGCAAAAGATGTTTCAAGGCCGAAAGCTTGAAAATCGGTAAAGGAATGAGGCGCGCGAAATTTTGGAGGCGTGCGCGGAAAATTGAAGTGGTGCGCGAAATAGCGGATGAAGTATTTCGGAAAAGAGGTGTTACGAGGTCCGAAGCTCGTAAAATGGCAAAGGCATGAGGTGCGCGCAATTATGAAGCAGTGCGCGGAAAATGGTTATGTGCGGAAGATTTGTATTTCACGATCAAAGCGGATTACGCGCTCAAGGAGGGTTTTTCGCGCGAGGCCGATTTTTTCTATAAATATGAAGTGAACCTCCTCCATTCAGTAGAGTTCAAGACATAGAAAATACCCGAGCTCTGGTGCGCGAAATTGAAGTTTGAAAGGGTGTTGCGCGTAAACTTAAAGTTTGCGCGTAAAGTCAGATTGCGCGAAAAGCAAAGGCTGCGCAGAAAGTTGGTGATTTGCGCGTAAAAGGAAGATTGCGCGAAAAGTGGATTTTCGCGCAAAAGTAGTGGATTGCGCACAAGGCAGTTTCTAGGCTGCGCGTAATATTTGGAGGTTGCGCGAAAAAGGAATTTCGCGCAAATCATAGAAATTGCGCGCAAGACACCGTAAGGGTTGCGCGTAAAAATTGATGTTTCCCGGTACATCCGGTGCAAAGTGAGATTCATCTGCGGGTGAAAGTTGGACTTCAACAGAGCATCTACATACAGAGGAAGATGTATTCCTTCATGGAAATGAGGAGACCTACAGGTCTATAAACTGTGAGTGAATCCTTTCTGGAGCAGTGAGCTTAGGAAGAGGAAAAGGTGATCCTCTCCACCGGCAGTGAGCCAGAGAGAGAGAAACAGGGAGTGACCCTTGGGAAAGCAGTGAGCTGACCCTAAACCTTGTAAAGGCAGTGAGCCTGGGCATAGAAGTGATCTAGCCCGAACATTGTAATCCACAGCTAGTGAAGACTAGTGGAATTTGGTACGAACCGGCAACTTGTCGGCGTATGCTCCTTGGACGTAGCCCTTAGCGGTGAACCAAGTAAAAATCTCTGTGTCTGCCTGCTTACTCCCCTGCATTGCATTCAAAGCATCATCATCAGGTAAAGGAGACAAGTGATTACAGTAACCACACAAATCACAGTAACCACACAAGTGCAAACAAAGTGACCCTTGTAACAAAAAGGTCAAGATCCAGTGGGGCAGAAAGAACTTTGAAAAAGAATATCCATACCCTGATTCACCCCCCCTCTCAGGGTATATAGGCCCCTATTAGTCCTAACAATTGGTATCAGAGGGAAGGTTGATTTTATCAGATTTGTTTTCTTGGACTTGGTGCAGTCTTTCTGTGGAGTTGAAGATATTTTTTTCACATATCTCGGTCTACCATGGGGAAAAGAAAATCTTCAAAGAAGAATCAGAAGTCAGGTGGTATCCCTCAGTGTGGAAGTGTTTTTGGAAAAAGTGTGATCCAACTAAAAGAATCAAATAGCTTACTAAAGGAATCATGTAGTGAACAGAAAAATGATTTGGATAAATCATACAACAAAAATACTTACTCATTCAAAGATGTTGACGGAATGAGTGAAGAACCTGACTTTCCAAGTGACGTTGGAACCACTGACGATGAAGAAGAAGAAATTGAAGGAAGAATTGATATGCGAGCTGAGTTGGAGGCTGCTCTTGAAGAGATAGATGTTTGGAGGGCCAAAACCAAGAAAGCTAACAAAATTGTTCGCGATGCAAAACTCTATATGCAGCAGCAGGAAGAAGAGAAATCTGAGATGATGGAAGAAATTGAGAAACTAAATTTATCAACATCAGAGAACTCAGAATCCGTTAGTAAGTATAAGTTGAAGGTTGAAGAACAGAAAAGAGAGATCGATGGCCTAAACAAAAACGTGGAAGTTGTCCATGGGACTAAAGAATTGGATCAGAAATCCACTGAAGAAATTAAATCTAAAGGCATACAGATCCATGCTCTGGAAACTGAGGTCAACAAGCTAAGAGGCTTAAATCAAAGGCTTATTGATATAGTTACTGACCTAACAAAGAAGAATGATTCTCAAGGTGAGGAACTACAGAAGCTGGCTAAAGGAAAAGGAAAACAAAAGGCTGGTAAGTGTGAAGAGAATCAAGAGTCCGATGAAGTTCAGAATCTGAAAGCCAAGAATGATGATCTAGCTACACAAATGTCTGAGTTAGTTCAGAATAATCAAAGACTACAACAATAGAATGCATGTTGCTCCGATTATCTTGCTCAAGAAAAATTGAAAGTAAAAGAGCAAAATGACGTGGTTAGTAAGCTGAAGCATGAACTGGAAGATGAGATGAGTTGTGGAAAGAATCTCAGAAAAGAACTTGATGGTCAACTTGTATCAAGAGATTTGAAGATTAAAAAGTTGGAAGAAGAGCTACAATCAGTCAAGAAGGAAATGGAGAAGTCTAAATCCAAAGATAAGCCCAAGTTGAAGGATGCACTGCACTTATTATTTGATCATCCTTCGGCAGGTGATGATAAAATGAAGTCCAAATATGCTGCATCAGAGGAGAAACATGAAAGGATTGTATCTTCCCAAAGGTCAACCTTTTTGGGAAAATCTGGAATTGGATATGATAATTCCACTCCTATGGATGATAAGAAAAATGCAGTGAAAAATTCCAAGGGTAAGAAAAATCCTGTAGGTGCTGGAGATAGGCCTATGAGGATAGTTTCAAGGAGTGATGATATGTGCTATTTCTGCGGAGTCCATGGCCACACATCAAGCTTCTGTACAGAGGCTTTGGAGTACATTTCAGGCTGTGAAAAGAGAAACATTAATAAATCTGAGAACAGGAAGAAGCATCATGAGAAATTAGAAAGAAGAGCTTCTCAGAGGAAAGCATACATTAGATGCTATTACTGCGGAAGAATGGGACACACCATGAGCATGTGTCAGGAAGCTCAGGAGAACAATATCAGAGGAAGAACTCAAGGTGCATCAACATCTCAGCATAGAGATGATAAAATGAGGTATGCCTTTGAGGGAAAATGTTTTATATGTTCTCACTATGGGCACATGGCGAGACATTGCAGTAAGAAGAAAGCTGGAAAGGGAAAGGAACAAGAAAAGAGATCTCCACCACAGGAAGTGTACAAGAAAGAAGCATGTACTGGGAGACAATGTGGTAAGGAGAATAATAGGCTTCGAGCCTCGGGGAAATCACATGGAGCTGAATGAAAGGTGTATCAGTCACCTCCTCTGTCATACTCACAACAGCTCTCAAGGAGAGAATGTGAGCAAACCTGGAAGATTAAGGGGAGATCTACTCCAGCGGTGATAAAGAAGAATGGACGTTCAATAGAGGACCCACCACCAATTAAAAATATGGTGGTGACCCATAAATCTGATAAAAGGCATATAAGAAAAGAATGCATCGAAAAATCCACATGTCGTGTTTCTCAGCGAGAAGTGAAGGAAAGAGGAAGATCCCTTAGATGGGAGAAGAAGAAATGGAAGATGCCAAATAGAGAGGTTTCTACTCAGAGAAATAATCAAGGAAAGTGGAACTTTGGTAGAACCTCAAAGAAGGAAATGTGTACCAGTGGGCTTATACCTCAAGCGGTGAGAAAGGCTGAGCCTACCAAATCTACATATCAGAAAAAGGCTCAGAATGTAGGCAATGAATGCCTAGTCATATGGCTAGAACAATTGAAGTTGGATAGGCAATTGGAGGAAGCAAGAAAGGATTGTGATTCTCTCCAAGAAAGAATCAAAGGGTTGACCCATCAGGATCAACCACAATCCTCATCTTGAGGAGTCCAGAAGAAACCCCTCTCCCTATGTATATAAATGCTATTAACTGATGATTCTTGTGTTTCAGGTTTTAGGGAGATACAATCCAAGGGGAAGTGGCATCTAAGGATGCGAAGTGGAGAAATGATATTCTCTAGAGTTTCAATTGATTCAAATCAGATACTAGAGTTGAAGAAGAAGGAGAGCAACAGAGCACAATAGGAAGTGATTGTGTTATTAACTTTATCTCTTGTTTCCTACACCGAGTTTCAACTCCGTAGGCTTAGAGATTTTGTTAGTGGCTCAAATATGATTGGAAGATGAGAACGAATGATACAGGAGGAAAATACGTGTTATGGGTCTAAACTGTTGGGCCTAACCCCAGGAAGTGTTGCATAACATAGGGGGAGCATTCAACCACAAAATCAGATGCCAGATCCATCAAGGAAATAATTGGATGACCCAGCTCAAGAGTTGTCTATCGAGAGAAGACATACTATGAGAGAAGAAGAAGTGATCAAGCATTTCATGCTTATTTATTTTGATCTAACATTGTGGTATCAGCTGACTGTTTTTCAGGATACCAAGAAGCTGCGAAAAGTAGCTGAAAGAAATGAAGCCACTGAAAAATGAGTCAGTGAACAATTTCCTGACGAAAGTGTTGAGGAAGAAAGCAACACAGGGGGAGAAGAAGTGGCTGAGGGTGACTCAGAATAAGATACTGATGATGAGTACAAGGATGTAAAATCCTTATCTGCACAAAATACAAAGAATCGAGCTGAAATTGACAGGCAGACTATCATCAGTGATCAGTGAGATCCAGTTCAGACAAAGAGAATGAAATCACTACAGCAGACATCATTACTATCTCAGGTTGAGTCGAAATGCTTTGCTGATGCAGCTGAAGATGAAAACTGGGATCATGCCATGAATCAAGAGATAGGTCAGAATTGAGAAGAATCAGACCTGGGAAATTGTTTCGAGGCCAGATGATAAAAACGTCATCAGGACAAAATGGGTCTATTTAGACAAGATGAACGAAGATGGCACAATGATTCGAAACAAAGCACGACTGGTGTGCAAAGCATACACCCCAAGAGAATGGTACTGAAGGCTATATCAGTATTTGAAGAAGATTGGTTTTCAGTGTGGGGGATTTGATTACAATCTTTATTTCAACAACAATAGTAATCAAAGGATGGTGAGGCTGGTCAAGGAAGAAGACATAATATTTGGAAGATCAGATGAAGCATAGTTACACAAGGCAGGAATAGAACATTCATTTCTGAATCCGAGTATGCCAAGGATGCTTTGGAATGATTTGGAATGGAAAATTCCAAGGAGATGAAGACTCCGGTTTCTACCCGGATGAAATCATCAAAAGATGACAGTGGCAGGGCAGTTAATATCACAGAATACAGGAAAATCATTGGAAGTCTGTAGTACTTAACCGCAACAAGGCCTGATATTGTTTTCGCCACATGCCAAGCAGTGAGATATCAGAGTAATCCCAAGGAAAGTCACATGCTTGCAGTGAAAAGAATACTTCAGTATATCAAGGGTACGGTGGACTTTGGATTGACCTACAACGACAAATCTCAGACAGAGTTATTGGGATATACTGATGTAGACAGGGCCGGTTCAGCAGATGATAGAAAATCAACGTCAGGTGGTGCATTTTATCTTGGCGGACTATGTATTGCTTGATTAAGCAAGAAGCAGGATTGCATTTCATTAAGCACCGCAGAAGCTGAGTCTATTGCGGCCACTCAAGAATGCACACAGTTATTATGGATGAAGCAGCAGCTTGAAGATATGGGAGTTGAAGTGAAGTCTCTGATCGGAATCCAGTGCGATAACTCAAGTGCTATCAATCTCAGCAAAAATCCCGTCCATCACTCTAGGACAAAGCACATTGAGATAAAGTATCATGTTATCAAGGAGAAAGTTGAGCAGGGGATCGTGAAGTTGGAGTATGTGCCTACAGAACTACAGGTTGCAGACATTCTGACAAAGGCCCTACCTAAGGAAGCATTTGAAAGGCATTGACTGGCTCTGGGAGTTCAGTCTATTCCCCACACTTGAAATAGTGTGGATATGGGACCCCCCCTCTCCCCGAGGTATGATGTGTTTTTCCCTACTATGCTGATCTGAGTTCTCTACTATGTTACAGACTACAAAGGAGTTACCTTTGGGTTCGTTTCCAAAGGGGGAGAAAAAGTGTTTGACAAGTGCTTGATAAAGGGGGAGAAAAGTGTTAGTTCAAGGGGGAGACAGTGTGGAGATTTGATAAATCATAATTGTTACGGGGAGAAGCTGACAGGTGGAGCAGCCAGAAAGGGGGAGCAATGAGAAAGGGGGAGCAATGAGCAAGGGGGAGAGAGTTCTAAATCTGACGATGCTAGACGTGATCGATCAAATCATAGAAATCACGACAGCTGAGGATCGTGATAAAAGAAGAACTGTGGTGTTGGAATGGTGTCAGACGGTGTCCAGCTATCAACAATTGGTATCAACTTAAGAATTCACCAATTGGTATCAGTGTGGTTCAACAACTGGTTTTATTTTAAGAATTGGTATCATGGTGGAATCAACAACTGTGGTCTGACATGGAGTGATTCATTGATGAACTTTTCATACTACTCTTGTTTCTCACGCCGAGCATTGCTCATGTGGGCTTAGAGTACGTGTTAAGTGAATCCTTGAACTCTCTCATAATCGCAAGAGGCGAATGGTGGTAGCAGCTGGAAGAAGACTCAGTGAGGTATCAAAGTGCAGAAAATATTTCTGAGCAGAGTTGTGAAGAATTGTCAACAAACCCAAAGGGGGAGATTGTTGGGCAAAAATCCCTCAAGGTAACATTGCAGTATTTTTGGGTTGATTGTGTTTGTTGACAAAGCAGGTTTCCATGGAGAATTTTCGAGTTCCCGAGAAGTTGTTGACATTCCATGTTGACAAAAGAACTTTGACAAAGGAAAGGACGATCTGGAGGCGGTACAAAAGAGAAGTACAAGGTGGCGCCGTTTTCCAGTGTTTGCCAAATTTATGGGCCTAAAAATCGCCAATGGAAAATGGAGTGATATGTTGTTGGCGAAGGTTGAGGAGAGAGAAATGAAGGAGGTGTGCGGAAAAATTAAGTGTGGCGCGCAAAACTAGCGGGTTGCGCGAAATCTTGAAGTGTGGCGCGCAAAACAGCGGGTTGCGCGAAATTGTATTTCACGCAAAAGATGTTTCAAGGCCGAAATCTTGAAAATCGGTAAAGGAATGAGGCGCGCAAAATTTTGGAGGCATGCGTGGAAAATTGAAGTGGTGCGCGAAATAGCGGATGAAGTATTTCGCGCAAGAGGTGTTACGAGGTCCGAAGCTCGTAAAATGGCAAAGGCATGAGGTGCGCGCAATTATGGAGCAGTGCGCAGAAAATGGTTGTGTGCGGAAGATTTGTATTTCGCGATCAAAGCGGATTACGCGCTCAAGGAGGGTTTTTCGCGCGAGGCTGATTTTTCCTATAAATATGAAGTGACCCTCCTCCATTCAGTAGAGTTCAAGACATAGAAAATACCCGAGCTCTGGTGCGCGAAATTGAAGTTTGAAAGGGTGTTGCGCGTAAACTTAAAGTTTGGGCGTAAAGTCAGATTGCGCGAAAAGCAAAGGCTGCGCAGAAAGTTGGTGATTTGCGCGTAAAAGGAAGATTGCGCGAAAAGTGGATTTTCGCGCAAAAGTAGTGGATTGCGCACAAGGCAGTTTCTAGGCTGTGCGTAATATTTGGAGGTTGCGCGAAAAAGGAATTTCGCGCAAATCATAGAAATTGCGCGCAAGACACTGTAAGGGTTGCACGTAAAAATTGATGTTGCCCGGTACATCCGGTGCAAAGTGAGATTCATCTGCGGGTGAAAGTTGGACTTCAACAGAGCATCTACATACAGAGGAAGATGTATTCCTTCATGGAAATGAGGAGACCTACAGGTCTATAAACTGTGAGTGAATCCCTTCTGGAGCAGTGAGCTTAGGAAGAGGAAAAGGTGATCCTCTCCACCGGCAGTGAGCCAGAGAGAGAGAAACAGGGAGTGACCCTTGGGAAAGCAGTGAGCTGACCCTAAACCTTGTAAAGGCAGTGAGCCTGGGCATAGAAGTGATCTAGCCCGAACATTGTAATCCACAGCTAGTGAAGACTAGTGGAATTTGGTACGAACCGGCAACTTGTCGGCGTATGCTCCTTGGACGTAGACCTTAGCGGTGAACCAAGTAAAAATCTCTGTGTCTGCCTGCTTACTCCCCTGCATTGCATTCAAAGCATCATCATCAGGTAAAGGAGACAAGTGATTACAGTAACCACACAGATCACAGTAACCACACAAGTGCAAACAAAGTGACCCTTGTAACAAAGAGGTCAAGATCCAGTGGGGCAGAAAGAACTTTGAAAAAGAATATCCATTCCCTGATTCACCCCCCCTCTCAGGGTATATAGGCCCCTATTAGTCCTAACAATTACTTTATCTTATATGAATTGTTTTATGATGTCATGATGTTTAAGAATACCATTTTTATTACATGGGTTATGCAATGATGTATGATTTATGATTTTGTGGCACACATAAGAATGGTATCATTATGAGATGGGTGGGACCTATATCTCCCTCCAATGCATTGGGTAAAGATTTTATATCTCATGAGATAGACATGGCTGGAACGGTAGGTTATACCGGTTCAGTGAAACAGGACTAAAACGAGGAGTGAACTCGGTTCAGAAATGGACTTTGTCCACTAAGATAGTCTTGGAAATGAGTCTTGACTAATAAGAAATGATTCTCTATGATTATGTGTTTATTCCACAAAGTTTCATATTTTATATTATGATTATTTGGATTCCATTTCACTATTATGATTTATCCCATGTTATGAAATTATGCTCTCTTTTGCAGGTTAAGATTTCCAAAAGTTATGTTATTATGAATATGATGTGATTGATATTTCTTTTGTTTACCCTTACTGAGCATTTGAGCTCACCCTTTTATGTTTTGTTTTCCCCAGGATATAAAGAAAGGTTTTAGGTAGGAAAAAAAGGAAGATCTTTATTAGAGATGTTGAAGATCTTTCACCACGATTAGAAGATTATATTCTGAGTTTACAAAGACACTAAACTATTACGGTCCTTGTGTGTGTGTTTTTGTTGTGTACTAAGTATTCCGCAAAAGTAATGTAATGTCCATGTAGGTCAAGCTTCGGGTCTCTACAATGTTTTAATAATTTAATTAATTAAAATTAGTGATATATGTGAATTATTCAATCCTATATATCAAATATCCATACAATATATTCTATAGGAATTATATTGGAACCAACCCAATCTTATGCATAAGGACTTATATCTTTTAAAAGTGTATTTTATTGCCTTTTGATAGAAAACCCATTTTAAATACAATTTTTATGATTTTATATTTCTTATTTGAAAAAAATCTAATTATTATTTTAAATAGGGATATAAAAATTTTCTTTTTTTATTATTTATTTTTTATAAGTATCTTATTTTGATGTATATTGAAAAATTCTAAATTTTAATTGAAAATAGATTTTTCATGAAAAAAAATTTTAGAGTTAAAAAATATATATTTTTATTTGTTTTAAAGAAGTATTATATCATATTTTTATCATTTAATATAATTTATGTCATTGGAATAAATTTCACATTGATGTTGGATATAAAAACTTATTGAACATTTGAACATTTTTTCTTTAAAAAATCATTTTCTTGATCCATCTACATGATTAATTTTAGATTTATTTCTATAAATTATGTGATTTGAATTTTGAAAAATAGATTATATATTTAGAATTAGAGCACCAAAATTTATTAAATAGGACCCTTTTATTTTTTGGCATTATGAATAGTGACAGTAGTAAATATTTTTTTGTCGTGGTTAAGACTAAATCGGGTAATTAATGGTAAAAATAATATTGTAAATAATAAAATATTACTGTAACACTTTTCTTGAATACATTAGATGTTTTTTAGACCAAAAGTATCATTGGGCAAAAATTGTGATCTTTGGAAGTCACATGGCTGTGATTATGACATTTATAGTATTTTATTTAATTTAAAGACAAATATGTCATAATCACATCTCTCTAAACTATAAAAATTTTAATGTGAGGTTATATAAGTGATATGTTCAACTATAAATAGTATAAAGAATGGTAAAATGTTTACCTATATCATGATACTTTTTTCTATAATTTTTATGATTGAAATAATTATATTATATGGTGACACAGTGATGATGTATTAATTGGGTCGTTAATGGAAGAATCAAATAAATCATATTAAAAATATGAAAATAAATATAATTTGATATAAATAATGTTAAACATGAATTTTTTATGTTAAATTGATGTTTTAGTGATAATTTAAGGGAGTTGTCTCGAAATGATCTTACTTTTATGATATTTTTAAAAAGTACGTCAATTAATAGTTTCAAAATTGACCCTATTTATATTAAAAAAAATAATATTTTATTAAATTATATTAAAAAAATAAAAATAGTAAACCTTACAAAATTATTTGGATAAACCATATAATTTCATCAATGACTCATTATGTTTTCCTTTGTAATTTTTAGTAATTATATTAACCTACAAAGTCTAAATTACATGATATCACAGTGAAGATTAACTGGTTAAAATAATGGTTAAAATAAAAAGATAAGGATAAAATATAATAATACATGCTTATTTTTTATTTGATGATTGGATTTAAACCCAGACTAATTCTATATTGTAAATATTACATTTTGGGATGATTTTTTATATAAAATAAATTTATATTAATTTCTTACTTTTAAGAATTCCAAGTGTGCCAGTCCCGTATAATAAAAAAAGAACCCATTCTTCTATATTAGACACATCTCTAAATCCATTTTATCAGCCTAAATCTACCCCAAAACTCCTAAAAACTTCTTTAACATAATCTTATAACTCTTAATTTGGATATAAATCCAACCAAGGAAGTCCTTTTTTTGCATGTCAAAAAGAGATACCCAAAGAAAAGACCACATTCTTCAACGAACATTTCTGTATTATTTATTATTTAAACCCCCTAAATTCATTTTGATTAATGTTTATATAATAAAATTAGTATCCTTAGTATATGTATAAGTTTTTATATTAATTAATATACTGACACTTACACATAACTCTATCTAATGGGCAATGAACTTACCATTGTTGTGTAAGGTGAATTAGCGCCTAACAAAATGAAGTTGTTCATTATTGCTTTACCACCTCTCATGAGTAGTAACTCTGATTGAAACTTTTTTTTATATTATATAAATAATTTTAATAATATATTTATGCTTTTTTAAATATTATATTGAACATACCTTCACTCTTTCCATATTTTGAAAATATAATAACTTTTCTTGTGGACTTGTGGACTACTCCGTTCTCAAAGAGGTTTTTTATTCACACATCACAACGAATATATAAATTATTATTTTAGTAAAAATGTATTATATTAATAAAATATTAATGAAAATATAATGTCTTTATATATATGTACATATTTACATATTTGTCATTTACTTTCATTCTTTCAATGCGATAAGAAAACGAAAATAGCGTTCACACGTACGAACACCCTATAATCTCCAAGAATGGTATTTTTAATTTAACTTTAATGATTATTATAAATACTTATATAATATATATATTGGATATTTATATCATGTTATATATTCAATAAATAATAAAATCATGATAATCAAAAATAACAAGTACAAATACATATGATTGACAAATAGAATATCACCCAAAACCTAACTTAAACTTAGACTTAATAATAAACGGGTAATATAATGTTTATCTTTTTGTAATAAAGTAATTTTTTATATAATAATATATATTTTTTCAAATAAATTGTTTAAATAAAGTTTTTTTGAATTTTTTTTGTTATGAATATCATTTTTCATATAAAAAGGTATATTTTCTTTAAGAACCCTTTTAAAAACTTCAGTCAAAATTATTTTCTATCTAAGACCAGTATATTTGTTGTTACTTATGACTCAAGATAATACATGATTAATGTATTAACATGTTATGAATTTGATAAGTATGAGCTACCCTATTATATATTATAGATAAATGTTAAAATTACTTAGTACACTTCTTTATAATGTTTTGTATTTTCATATTTTGGAAGGATTGTAAGGTTAAAAATTTATGGAATGGTTTATCTTAAACATCTGAATAAGTTTTAGAGATTAATGTATTATCACACCATTAGATTATTTATTCATATTTTATAACTTTTCATAATATTTTAGTTATGATAGTGATAGATGGAATGACCTATCATTCTATATATGGATCTCACAATCTACTAATGCTTCAGGAATTAAAAATTAAAATTCATTTCTTTGAATAAGAGATGAAGTTGAAATTTATCAAGGCACAAAAAGGGTAAGGTTGTCTTTAAACAATGTAAGTATATCTTATCATGAAAATTATTCTACATTAATAAAAGGGTATTGTAATAAATTGTTTTATTATTATTATAATTATTGATGATATCAATGACCTATTTCTTGCTTCTTTATTTTATGGGTTTGGGATTGTTTAATTTCTCTAGATCACAAAATTTATTGTGATGGGTGATATTTATCAGTCTATGATTATTTATGATTTTCCTCAATGACCAATTCTTTACCTATGTTATCCTATATGGAATCCTAATCATGAGTTACATTGGGTAACCATTATGTTTCTAAATTTTATTTTCAAAAGGAGGTTATTTTATAAGTTTTTACAATGCCGGTTTCTATGAATGATATTTTTTAGTATAAAAAATTTGATAAATCAATGAATTTAAACGGTGATATTCATTTTAAAGGGGGTAAAATATAAAAACTAGAGAATTTTTTAAATATTTTTTTCCAAATTAACTTAATCGTTTTGTTATTTTTCATTTCGCACAATACTCAGTATATATAGGATTGAATATAATCAATTGTATATGAAAATTGATAATATAAAAAATGGGGTGAATTATATGTTTAAAAACTTTTGTCTTTAACCTTAAAAGAAACTTAGTATAATAGGATTAAAATAATCATATTCAAAAACCTCTTATTACAGTTAAATGGAATCGGGCATGGACTTTGGTTTGATGAGAATTGTAATTAGGTTATCACATCCAGATAGATTGCGATAGCTTTTCCACAAGTCATAATTGAAGTAAATCATATTCATACAAAGAAACTATTTAAATAGAGTAAGTGATATGAATCGTAATTATAATGGTTATGACAAATTGAGTAAAGAAAAAAATTATCCTATCATAATTAATATAAAACCCAAATGAGATAATCATAATCATATTAATTGTTATTACAATTATCATAATCTCATAATATAGAATAGAAAATATTAATATATAAAAAAATCACTTTCTATTATAATGCAACAATAATTTAAATACTAGAAAGTAAAAGAATAAAATTATTTTAACCCAAATGGAAGGGTATACAATAAAATAGGATAAATGTATCTTTATATATTCTTTCAAGCAAGTATTTATTACCCACTCTAGGGTATTACCTTGATATGATGATTATATTCAGTCCATCTTTCTATCCCCACAAGACCTTGATCATGAGGGTGATTATATCCTCTATCATCCTAGCCTCGTAAGCCCTCGATTGAATTGAAAATTATTAGAGTAACTTTCTACATATCCTTGGAATCCATTAATCATAATAACAACTATTGGCATCACACAATGTAATGGAAAAATCTATGAGAGTTACATGTGTATAGAAAAACTTGTTCAATACTGTAAACATTAGAGCTTTCTCATGTGATAGAAATTTTGGAAGATCTCTCACATAGTGTCTCCAAAATATTCTATTTGAGTTGTATTGAGCTCTATCAAACAAGATGTTATTTATAGGACTTCATCCCAATAGTCATATTGATCTCCAAGAGTCGGATTTTATGTTGATATCGTAGAGGGAATTAGATACCTATCACCCTAATAGTTATTTTAAAATAGAGAACACGACAACGTTTTTCTATAAATATTCAATTTGACTACATGACATCATTTATTAAATACTATATTTAGATAAAACATTTAAATATGGTTAAAATTTTTATGAATTCCACATTAGAAATAATTTAATTTGATATACTTGTTAATCATATAGACTGGTTTCTAGAATGCTATTACTATACAATGTGAATCTGATAGATTTATTTATAGTAAGTCAATACGATAAAATTTCAATCCGATGGAATAGATTTATAATTAAATTTTTTTTAAAGGAATGAATTATATGTATTGGAATATTTTTAATACTAATAAATATTCATTTATATAGTTGATAAAGACTGTGATTTCCAAAACAAAAAGAATGGAAAAGTCTAATAGATAATTTTGATATAACAATCTCCCACTTTTTGGATAGCATATACCATAGATTTATAAATGGAAAAAATAAAGAAAATGAAAGACCAGATATCCTTTTATGAATAATCATATTCAAAAATAAACATTTATACATATCCCCCCCTATGTTTATGAAATCTTCTAAATATGATACTGAATTTGACTAACTCCCCCTTAGGATAAGAAATCCCCTAAGCATCATATTCTCTTCATTAATTGTTTTCCTTTCCCTTAAATAATATCTAAATTACCATTGTATTACCTATATATATATTATTATCCCTCTTTGTGATTTTCAAAAAGGAATGTGAATGAAAATTGAGGTACTTGAAAAATGTTAGATAAATAAAACAATATAAAAAATTTAAAGAACTTGATTATCCAAAAAATAAATGAAATTACATTAATATAAGAAATTTAAGGTATTCAATTATAATTATCATTGATTAAAAAGTATTTAATTTAATGTTACAATAAAAAAAAATTCAATAAAATATTTTCAGAGGGTAAATATTTCTTTGGAGGCATGAGGATTATGCCAATTGTTTTGAGATTTTTGAATTACCTTTTTTCTTATTATACTCTATATATCAGCTATTCATGATATTTTTTATCTTTTCATGCTCCTAAATTCACTCCTCTTGAATGTGAAACATTTCTTTCAATTTTTTAAACTTTTATTCTTGAAGCAAAGGTTTTTCTACAAAAAACATTTTCTTACTATCATGAGAATTTATTATTTTCGATAAAATACCATGATGATTCATCAAGGAATCAATAACATATTTTTAGACCTTATGTATTGAAATATCATTGAGAAAATTACTAATATTTAATGGATGATCATGAATATCATTGGGTTTGATTTTAGGGACACTTTTAAAACTATCAAAAAACATTATCTTGTTGATTACTTCCATTAAAAGACTATTGAAATAAATAACTATTTCATCCAAGTATTTCTTGATCCTTCCAAGATTTTTATCAAGAATTTTTAAGTCCTTACAAACTCCCTCAGACCATATCATGTTTTTGTAAAAAATTTATTATGATATTTCAATACATTCTTTGAAAACATTGAAATCAGCCTTTAATAAGATCATCCTTTCCAATAAATCATTAAAATAATCCATATTCTTATACAAATTTTCAATAAGAAAATCAAATATTTCTTCCATCCATTGAGGAAAGGGATTTTATTCTCTAGCCAATTTAATTAGTGAATGATGTAACCAATTAATTAAGAAGTAATTGTATTTTGGGATTCTGATTCCAATATTTTTATTATTTCAAACTCTTCTTACATTCTATTATTTTTCATTAAATATTATCTATATGATTTTTTATCTCCATTATTTTCATTATAAATATGAATTATTACTACAAAAAAATTCTTATCATCTTTATCCATATGAATCTTATCATCCCTTCTAGAATTAAAATTCTTTTGACTCTAATTACTGAATGACTGATAAATATAATTCTCAAATGTGGAAATTTTTTTGTGATGAGGCTTGATAGGTTGTTACAAATATATTTTGAGGATAATATTCATCAATCTTTTCTTCAAATAATGTTTATTTATTGAAATCATTATTATTATTCTTCTACTTATTTAAATCTTTAACCATTTTCTTTACTTTTTTTTATAAATTTGAGCTTCCAAACTCAAAATAGTTTTTCCTGTTGTAATAGGTTATTCGATTACAATGATTTATTTTCCTTTTTATTTTTCGAAGGAATAATTACACTAAAAAAACCATTTATTTTAAAAATAATACCTACATAAGAATTATATAATGATACCTTAGATGATGTTGATTCTACTTCTTTCAAGAAATTTTCACAATATTGAGCTTCTAAAACATTTTGACTTTACTTATTCTCTTTAATATATTTCTCAATGAATTCCTCACCATGAAGTATTAATGAAAAAGATTCTGTTAGATTGAGTCCAATCAATGGATCTCCTTCTTTTTTTTTCACTTTTATTTTCCACTATTCTTCAAAAAACTTCCTTGGAATACATTGGATATTTCATTTATTTCATTGAAGGAAGGGAATAAGTATTCATTTTTTTTCTTTCTCTTATTCCATTGTGGGGGAAGGATTTACCTCCGATTTAGATGTTCTTTAGCACATAAAAAATAACTCTGATTTATGATCAAATAAAAATTTCATTATATCAATTGTATCTTCCCTGATAAAGAAAATATTTTCCCTTGTAGCTTCCGATTGAATCTCAATTTTGAATGTTCTAAGGAAATTTTCAATCATCTTACTGATTAAGCTAGGAAAATTATGACATGATATTTGATCAAAATATAATTTATATTCTTCATAATCAAAATAATTAAACCAACACGGTTGATCTTTTTCATATTGAAAGGATATTCTAGAATGAAAACATTAGATACTTTAAAAGTATCTCCATATCCTCTCCTTGGGATAAGAAAACCTCGAATCCAAGTGAATAAAACTCTATGCTCACGAATAAGATGATTATTCTTTCTCGGATCCTCATTGGTTTTTAATAACAAATTCCCAAATATTTATTTCCCAAAATGTACCTTTTTCTTTGGACAATAATGAATTGGGATTAAAGAATATCATTTATGAGATACACCAAGGATCCAACTGTATATTTATAAGACATATCGTATTTCATCCCATAATCAATGAAAAAAACATTTCTATAACTTTATCTTTGAAATAATCTACTGAATGAAAGTTAGCTTTTTTTATTATCAAAATTTTTTTTAAGAAAAGTGAGAAACCCCAAGATCACCCTGGTACACAACTAAAGTAAACCACATACTTTTTGAAAAAAAAAACATAAGCCTACCGGATACATTCTCCCTACATAATTCCCAGGAAAGAGAAGGTACCTGCAATCCCCGGTCCTCTGTTATTAGATCTTCAAAGTGTGTTGCCAAATGATCCCAAACCTATAGATACTCATAAATATTGATCTTCCCTCCATTGAAGCCCCTGATCAAAATAAGGTCCTGCATGTCAATCCATTCACTTTGCTTAATATTAGTGTCCACACGTATCTCTCTTCCCATCATCCTCGCTGCTTCCTCTTTTATGGCATTAATTATAAAGACTTTCTCCTCTACTTCTTCTCCTGAATGCATAAGAATTCCTAGAGCTTGTTTGGGTTCTATAGCAGCCCCCCACTACTGTCCGTTAGACTTTCCCATAGTGACTGTAGCCTCCTATTCCAACCGAACATCCTCAGATTGAAATAGATTCCCTCCAGGAAAGTCCCCATCCTGCTGCTCATCTTCCTCCCCTTGAGAAACCGCCAGTGTTTCCAAAAAATAATTCCCCTTTGTACACTCATTGACTTCACCAATTGGCCCAGGATTACTCTTTCTTCCCTCCACTCCATAAAGCTCCTACTTCTTGATGTTACCACCTTTTTTATCCAACCATGTCTCCATTGGTTTAGGGAGGTCTGAGTAGTCTTTATGCCCCTTATTTTTCTTCCTCTTGTTGGCAATGAAACTCCCTAGATCCATATTTTCCTTATTCTCTATCTTCCTCCTTGGGCTGTGAAGGCCCTTACCATACTCTCTAGTTGCATTGACATTGTCATTGTTATATGAGATTTCCTTTCCTGACTCTGCTCCGGAGAGGCTAAAACTGCTACCCTCTGCACAACCATCATCACCCAGGAGATCAAAACGATTATTCAGGTTAATACAGGACAAGGTCCTTCTTAGTTGGAGTCCCTGTTTGTCGTTCGACACTCTATCGTAGCCATGTTTTGGTTCTACACAGTCATGGCCATCCATAGCACTACCCTCCCTAGTCTGTTGGGACACTCATTCATCATTTATACCACCACCTGCTCACAAAGCCAGTGCATAAGTTCCATGGCTAGAATTCACAGTGCCATCCTCACTAACCACACCACTTTCCACTAAGCCTGCAGGTTACTGCCCAGAAACCTGAGGAGATCCCAGATCCTTCTTGAAGTGTTTGAAGATATCACCCACCTTCGGTTTTTCCTCTATTCTCTTATCTAGTAACTTCTCCACATTAGGTTGGTCCCTGGAGGCACCTAGAAATAATGGCTCCTTCATCCCTTCTCCAGATCCAGCAACAAAAATGTTATCGCTGCCACCAGAGCCAGCATTCAACTCACTTCCATGCCTGTAAGCAGTCATGACATGACCCAGTTGTTTGCACATAGATCAATAATCAGACTATGATTCAAACAAAACAGTTTGTTTCCACCAGAATTCTTCCCCAACTATAAGCCACACAAAATTAGTTGGCCTTATAGTCACATCCACTTCCACACATATTCGAGGAGCTACGGGATGTCATACTGACCTGGTTCTACTATCGGAGCACAGATATCTTCCAACCCAGTTTCCTAACATGTGCAATATATAAGGATTTTGAAATGGTAAAGGAAGTTCAGGTAGACTAACCCATATTGCCATTGTCAAGATATCACGCTTCATATTAAAATCGAAGGACCACCTGAACAAAAAGTATCGGGAACCATTACATATTAGAGGAGCACCGAACCATGCCTTGATCAAATCGTCCTCCGTTGCAAAACTAATCATGATATGTTTGTTGTCACGTAAGCCCACCGTCGCACGATACTATAAATCCCAGGAGCCAATAACATACCTGTCGAAGACATCCACTGGAGGACGTCGCTGTTTGAACCATGCAATCAGGGTTAGATTCAGAAGAGATGAAGCTTCATGGTACTCGGTAGAAGAGATTGGAAGATTAGGGCATCATTAGAAAAGATCTGGCATCGATTCGTGGAAAAGATCTTTGGAAGAAAAGATGTGGGATAAGGTTTTTTATTTTATTTATAGGAAAAGATCAGTGACTCTTCATTTTACAAACTCAATCAAATGATTTCTATTTTATCCATTTGATCAGATGATCATGATAATAAATGAATTAAAAATAAAAAAATTTAAAAAAATTTAACATATTTGGTTAATACAATTACAAAATTCATTTATCATATGGAATGATTACAAATCCTAAAAAACAAAACAATATAATTTTTAATAATGATAATCAAGAATGGGAATAAATAAAAATGAATATTATTAATGTGTAAAGATAAGAATAATACTATTATGTGTAGAATCATTTCTAAGATAATGTGTTATTTGGATTTAAAAAAATTGAAATCCTGTATTATTTTTGAATACAAAGACTGTTGAATAAAAAAATCTTATTTTTTAATTTGATTGATTTTATGAATCTGATTATTTTTTTAAATATCTAACATGAATTTTATAAACATGAATTTGAAAAAAAATCATGAATCCGAAAACCATAAATCTGACTAAAAAACAAGAATATGATAAACATGAATCCGATTAAATATATATAAGTCTTAAAAAAATGTGCTCCCCCTATAAAAAGAAGAAAAATAATATAATGTGATGGTTCAAAAAATAAGTAGATATAAATTATTACGTTGTGATGATAATTCCTAGATTCTTCTTAATGTATTAAAATCAATTAGATGGTAATTAATTTGTAATGATATCAGCAGGTTTATCTTTAATTCTGATGAATTGTGAAATGATATCTCATTTATGTGTATGATCCCTAAGAAAGTGATGACTATTATCTATTTGTTTTGGAAGAAGAGTTATGTGCACGATTTTTTTTATAAATTAATGGCACTAGTGTTATCACATATTATCTGAGTTTTATAAAAACTTGTTCCATTATCAATGAGCGTGTATTTCATCCACAAAACCTAAGAAAAACAACATCCATCTGCTACATATTCATCTTCAGTAGTGGAAAGTGCTACTGAGTGTTGTTTCTTGCATGAAACATAAGCTAATGAATCACCTAAGAAATGAAATTTTTCTGATGTAATTTTCCTATCCATTCTACAACCACCAATGCCAGCATCTAAAATACTTTTCAATTCAAAATCAGTTAAAAAAGAATAGAAAGGTCCCAAATCCATAGATCCTTTTAAATAATGAAAAATTATTTTAACATAATTTAAATTTGAATATTTTGGATATTCATAATATCTTGCACATAAGAATACTAAAAACATTATGTCTTGATGGCTAGTTGTTAAGTATAGTATACTTCCTATCATACCTCAATTTTTTTGATATAATGGTTTTCCAATGTCATCATGATCAAGAGTATTAGATGTACCAATTGGTGTAATAAAATTTTTAGTATTTTTATATACATAATATTTAAGAATATATTTAATATATTTATGTTAAGATATATAAGTCCCTTATAGTTTTTGTTAAATTTTAAAACCAATAAATAATTCTAACTCACCCATCATACTAATTTCAAACTCATATTTCATAATATTTTTCAAAAGAATTTGTTAATTATAATTGAGTTGATCCGAATATAATTTATCAACATAAATTCGAAAAGTCAAAATAATTTTTTTTTATTTATGAAAAGAGTTGGATAAACAATTCCATTAACAAAATTGTTTTGTAATAAAAATAAAATTAATCTATCACACAAGGCTCTATGAGATTTTTTAAGTCCATATAAATCTTTGATATGTTCATAAACATATTCAATATTGTTAGTATCTTCAAAACTAGGAGTTTTTTCAACAAAAACATCCTCATTATCATATCCATTAAAGAATTCACACTTCACATCCATTTGAAAAATTTTGAAATAAAAGAAAGCTATAAAGGATAATAGAATAAGAATAGATTCAATTCTAGTTTCTGGATCATAGGTTTCATCATAATTTATTCCCTCCTATTGATTAAAAACATTAGAAACTATTCATTATTTATTTCTTGAAATGACTAAATTTTAATAATATTTATTTCTAAATACCCATTTTTCTCCATTTATAGTGTTTTATTTCTGGTTTTCAACCATGTTATAGGATTTGTTTATTTCAAATTCATTGACTTCATCTTGAATTGCCTTGATCTAATCTTTATCACCTGAAGCCTCATTAGGAGTATTAAGTTAAAATCGATAACTAAATGCCAGATGTTCTAATTCATTTCTAAGAGAACATATAGTTCTTATAGATTGATTTATATCACCTATGATACTATCACTAGGGTGATTGTTAAGAAAAAACATACTTGGGTTTTGTAAAACTTTTTCATCAACATAAGGTAAGAAGGATTCCTGAGTGAATACTAAAGAAAACATTTCATGAGTATTATCATTATTTGAAGAATATTCTATCAAAGTGTGATAATAAGTTTTGGAAAAAAGATCAGATGATGTAGGTTGATATTGTTTAAAAACAAAAGGATTATTTTAATCAAATTTAACATTAAGAGTTTATCCAATAGTACATGAATTTTTATTAAAAAATCTATCTACCTTAGAACTAGTGGAATATCCTAAAAAAATATACCTTCTTCATATTTTTGTATGAATTTTTGTAACCTATCTTTTGTAGTCAAAATGGACACTTTAAATCCAAATACATTCAAGTATGGAACATTTGGTTTTTGTCCAGTATAAAAGTCACCTGGTGATTTATTAAGAAATGGTCTAATTAAAACATGATTTATATTATAACAAATAGTACTCACTGCTTCAGCCCAAATTTTCATATCAATTGAGTAGCCACTGATCATGGTTCTTATTTTTTTAATAATATGATTTATTATTTCAACAACACCATTTTTATGACGAGTTCTAGGAGCATAAAAGTTATGAATAATGCATTTTTTATAATTTTTTTTTCAAAATCATATTTTCTGAATTGTCCACCATGATCACTATCAATAGTTATCAAGGGAATGTTTTTCTCATTTTTAACTTTGGTAATGAATGATTTGAAATAACAAAAATCTTAATATTTCACTAATAGAAAATAAAACCATATTTATCTGGTGTAATCATCAACTAAAAAATAGATAGTATTTTCATCCAATACATCATGTTTTTGTGGGACCTAAAAGATCAATGATCACTAACTATAATGAATTAGTAAGAGTGAAATCACTAGTATATTTAAAACTAGGCTTATGTTTCCTTTCATATTGACAAGGGTCACATACTTTTGAATAATCAAATTTATTTTCTAGAAAGTCCTTTAAAATTATTTTATTAGTAAATTTACATAATTTTCTATAGTAACAATGATCTAAAAATTTATTCCATAACAAATATTTATCATCCATTGTACAGATACAAGGTATGTCCTTACTCCTATGGTCTTCATTGTTATGTGTGTAAACATTCTCATGCTGATTTACAGATATAATGAATTAGTTCTTAGAATTGTTTACTACACATTTATCATTTCTAAAATTCAAAATGTAACCCTCATCACATAATTTAGTTATTCATATAAGTTTGTACTTAATAACTGTAAAAAATAAAACATTTAAAATTAAAAGTTTCCCATGAAGAAAAATATTATTTATACTAACACTTTCTTCTTGAGGATTATCTCCAATAGTAACTCTTCGACCATTTATTTTGATAATGTGTTCAACAAATGATTTTATACCAATCATGTCCCAAGAAGATACACTATCCATCTACCATGTATTATTATTGTGGGTAATTTATTTATTTTCCTAAAATGAAAAAGATTAGGTTTTTAGAACCCGAAAAACTATTGGATCTAGTAATGTTAGAAAGAAGAATATTAAGTATACAAGCTTTTTTTCACAAATATTCTTTGTAGAACCGCAAGGAATGAATTTTATTTAAGTAAAAAATTTATATTCTTATACCCACCAGAATGGAATTTATTTAAAAAGGGTACACTTTAGGGAACAAAATTATTATTGCTAAAAATGGGTATTGGGTGAGAATAACAAAATCAAAAACTATCTTTATGAGGATGAATTTCATGATATATTTTATCACATTTTTTTCCAGAAGTAATTTCTCATAAACATTTATTCAATGAGAATATTTCATCTTTTATTTTTATAATAAAATTATTATGTTCAATATGATTTGTTTTGGAATTCAGTTTCTCAAAACTAGTTTTTAAACATTCTTCTTTAGAAATATCTTTTTTAAGCCTTTAGAAAGAGTATCTTTTAAAAAATTAGATTTATCAAGATCCTTTGATGGATCTAATATTTCATTTTTTAATACATCAATTATTGAGTAATAATTTTTATGTTTTTAATTCTCATTTTGAATTTTATACACAATTAGAAAATTTATTTTTCAAAAAGTTATCAGTGTGAGAAAATTAATTATAAGAAGGTAACGTATCATTATCACTAGATAAAGATAATTATTCATATAAATATGTAGAATAAATCTCATCAGAACAATTATAATTTGAGGTCATATTGGTTAAGAATTTAGCATTGTGTATCTCATCCCTGATACATTTATTTATATTAGTTATTCTAGTAATAAAATCAATATTCTTTTGTTCGGTGTTTTCAGTATCTAAAAATTTATCCAAAGAATCTCCACTAGTTTCACTCCAATTATAATTTTATTTTTGATCATTCATACCTTTAGACATGAAATAATTTTTTTGATTTTTATCAGGATTTATATCTTTTTAGTCATTTTTTTCATCTTTGTTAAATATAGTCTTATGTGTCCGGCCCTTTTGAATTCATAACAAGTAGCCTTAAAATCATTCTTTTCAATTTTTTCTATTTTAATTTTCTTATACCTATATTAAAAGTATTTCTTCCTAACAATATATTTCATCCTTCATGAAAGATAGTCTAATTCATTCTATGAATGTTCAGATTCATTTTAATTGGATTAAAAAGCAACTTTCTTCATTCTAGAAGACCTGATAACATTATATAGCCATGGTGATTTAATAGAGTTTTTATTAGAAGTAAAAGAAACTCTACCATTATTTTTCTTGAATTTCTCAGTATCCCTTTTAAATCTTCCTTCATATTGTGAAAGAGTTCCATAAATATCATCAAGAGTAATATTTATAATCTTTCTTGATTCATCAATTACTATCCTCTTCGATTCTTATTCATTGGGAATAATATCTACTATCTTTTCCACAAGAATTTCAAATTTCAAACCTTTTACTCACATGTATTGTAAACTATTGAATACAGTCATGAATCTATGTTGGACATTTGTAACATGTTCTCCAAATAGAAATTCAAAATCATGATAGTCAGCTCTAATAATTACCCTTCTTGTTTCAACAAAATTGGAAGTACCAAAATGTGTAATATCTACTTTCTCATAGATATTACTATCTTCCTCCAATGATAAAATTTTTCTATATATATTTCCAGTCATGGAAGAAATTAAAGTATTTCATACATTGTAATTCAGTTGGAATTTCTACTTTTCTTTATTTTTAATGGTAGTCACCGACTTATCTTGAATTTTATAATCTCTAGTAAGAATAATAAAGTTACCAACTCCAGTATCGATAACATATGTATTCATTCTATCTCTCCAGTTTTCAAAATCAGATCCATAAAAAAGTGGTGGTATATTATGATTTAGATTTTTTATGGTACCAATATTTACCCCTTTTATCTTGAAAATAATGCAAAACTATTTCCACAATACATGTTAGTGTAATATGTATTTATAAATAGGATGTTTATAACTAACTTGAAAAAAAAATAAACGAATAGAAAGTAATCAGAATTGGAATAATCCATTGATATAACATTTGAGTATTAGTAATATGAAGACTTGTCTCTTATACCAATTGTAGGATTTAATATAATCAAATGTATATTCATATATCTAATATACAAGATGGGGTGAATTGAAATTTTTAAACATTTTGTTTTTAACTTTTAAAGAAACTTAGTTTTATGGGATTAAACTAATCATATTCACATTCCTATTATTGTATTTACAAGGAATCAGATAGGGCCCTGGGTTCGATGAGAATTGTAATCAGGTTATCGTATTCAGATAAATTATGATAAGTTTTCCACAAGTCATAATTGAAGTAAATCATATTCATAGAAAAAAATGATTTATACATATTAAGTGATATAAATCATAATTAAAATGGTTACGATAAATAGAGTAAATAAAAAATTTATTCTATCATAATTCATATAGAATCAAAATGAAAAAAATCATAATCACAGTAATCATTATAAAACAGATCATAATAATAGAATAGATAATAATAAATATATATACATATAAAAAAAATTCGCATTATATTATAATGTAGAGGAAATTAAAAGTCTAGTAATTAAACGAATACTTTTCTTTTAACCCAAATAGAATGTCATACAATAACCAAGGATATAGGTCTCTTGATTTATACTTTCATGAATGTATTTCTTAACCACACAAGGGTATGGCCTCAATACAATGATTGGATTCAGTATATATTGTTATCCCTACAATCCCTCGATCAAGAAGGCGATCAGAACCTCTAACTTCCTAGCCTTAGAAAACCTCAATCATATTCACAGTGATATGAGTCTCTATTTTCTTATCCATGGTTTCCCAAAATCACAATCACACTGATTGACAACACACAAAGAAAATACAAACTCTATAAAAGTTACATGTGTATGGAACAATCTATTCACTACATATAAACTTTAGTGCTTTCAAATGTAGTATGAATTTTCCTAGAGGTCTCGTATGGTATCTCCAAAATATTCTATCTTAGTTGTTTCAAGCTCTATCAAATGAAATGGTATTTATAGGCATTCTTACCAATGATAATCTTGATCTCCCACAGTCGTATGTTCTCTAAAAAAATTGGAGGGACTTGGACACATGTCACCCTAATGGTCATATTAAAACAGAAAACATAAAATAGTTTTTATATACATGTTCCAATTGAATACACAATATCGTTTTCTTAATATTATATTAAGATAAAAAATTTCAATATGAAAAAATAGATTTCTGTATTCATGAGTATAAATAAGTTAATCTGATAGACTTGTTTCTAGAATATTATTATAATAAAATGTCAATCCAATAGATTTATTTTTAGTACGTCAATACGATAAAATGTCAATAAAATGTAATATATTTGTAATCAGACACACATTAAATGAATGAATTATAATTATTATAATATTTTAAAAATGTATAACATATTAATTTATCTTTTTGAGAAATGATTTGTGATTTCCAAAACAAAAGGAATAAAAAAGTTTAAAAGATACATTTTACATAACAATATAGATTTTTTTATAGGAATAAAACTTTGATTGTCTTTTGTTACCCACAAAACCATGTTGAGACTATTCTACATTAAACACTTATAATAAAATACATTATATACAACACTATTCTTGGCTTGTGTTACATACAACACCGAGTTCTTTTGATACCTTACATTACACGCAAGACTTGGTTTTATCGAACAATAGTATGTTATTAAAATATTATAATTCAATATAATAAGATATAAAATTTCTATTAAATTAGCTGTTATGAATATAATTAACTAAATTATGAAAATATAAGGTTCCTAATGTTAATTCATTGGTTACCAATTAATTAGAAATGAATATAAATAACAATTCACTATGAAACAAATATTTTTAGACTTAGTTGTATTATATTAATAAATAAAATTAATTACAATTAATGAATGATGATAATGAAATATATAACTAACATATTCAATAAAATATTTTCAATATTCATCCAATAGATTTTAGAGGAATAAGATATGGACCAACACAATCTTACGCATAAAAACCTATATTTTTTAAAATAGTAATTTTATCACCTTATAATAGAAAACATATTCTAAATAAAAAATTTAACAATTTTGCAACATATATACTAAAAATAAAATTATTATATTATATTGGGAAATAAAAATTTTCTTTTGTTTAATTTTTTGTATTTTTATAATAAGTTTCCTCTTTTGATGAATAATGAAAAATTATAAATTTTAACTGAAAAATGTTCTTTTATCAATATAGTTTATAGTGATAAATTATATATATTATTGGTCTTAAAATATCATGACATCATATTTTTATTAGTCAATACAAATTAGTTAATTATAATCAAATTCAAATTGTATTTTGATAAAAAAACTTGGAGAACTTTTGAACGTTTTTACATTAAAAACTAGTTTTTGTGATCCGTTAATGAGATTAATTTTAATTTAATTCTGAAAAATGTATTCCATATTTTAAATCTGATGATAAAAATTTATTGAATAGGTCCCTTTTAATTTTGCACATTATGAATAATAACATTAGAAAATTTTAACTTTGCAATGTTAAGGGAAAATCTGGTACTTTAAGATAACAGTACCATTATAAATATTATTAAACTACCATAAAACATTTATTAAATTAATTTAATGAGTGTTTTTATACCAAATATATCCTTGGGGAAAAATTATTGAACATTGTAAGCCACTTTAGTGTGATTATGACATTTATAATATTGTATTTAATGTAAACACAAATATGTCACGATCATGACTTTTATAAATATTACAATTTTTATATGGAGTTATTGGAGTGATATGTTTGACTATAAATAAAACATTTAAAGGTAAAATTTTTACCTACATCATGGTAATTTATTCATAAATTTTCATAAATATATACTTAAATTTTATGGTGACACAATGACAATGTAGTGATTTCCTCATTAAGGGAATAATCAATGAAATGATGTAAAAAATATTAGAATAAAAATAATATTTATAATTATCATCATCCCCAAACGTTTTGGATTATGTTGACATATTAGTGAAAATTTAAGTTAGTTTATTAGAACTTATTTTTATTGTATTATATTTTTAAAAACTCCACAAATGAATATTGTCAAAATTGACACAATTGATATTTTAAAATAAATTATATTTTATTAAATGATATAAAATCCATAAAAATAAAAAATTAGAATAAATAATTTGTATAAGTCATAAAATTTCATCAATGAGTAATTAATATCTCGTCATTCAATTTTATATAAATTATATTAAACCACTATGTGTAAATTACATGATATCATGGTAAAAATTACAAGGGTAACATATGAGATAAAACAAAAAGATTAGGATAATAATACAATAAAAACATGTCAAATTTTAATTAGATTAGTTTATTTTTACCGTTAATTATCCTATAATATAAATAATTAACTTTGGGACCATTTTTAATAGGAAATTAGTTTATATTAATTTAATACTATTTTGAATACCAAGAGTTCCCATCCCCTCTCCCATAAAATGGAACCCATTCATATCTATTATTCAATCATATAAAGATATTTCAATCATCAGAAATATATCAAAAAAATACTAACAACATCCTTAACGTAATCCTAGAAGTGTTAATTTTTTATGAGAGTGAACCTATTAGGACCTTTTGACAAACTAAAAGAAGATACCCAAAGAGGAGGTAACGTTCTTCAATGAACGTTATAATACTATTTCTTCCGTGAACCCCATATATTATTTTTTATTTCATGTTTATATAATATAATTAGTATAATAATTTTACCAATATGTTTTTATATTAAGTTATAAACTTAAAATTACACACAACTCCATGTAATGGGTAATTAACTTAACGTTGTTATGTACGACGAATTACCACTTCGCAAAATGGAGTTGTCCATTCTTTCTTTACCACCTATCATGTTTGGTAAATATGACGGAAAATATGTATTTATATTATATATATAATATTTAAAATGTATTTATGGTTATTTAAATTTTATATTAATCATAACTTCATGCTTTCCAAATTGTGGATATACAGTAACATCGTTTGTGGACGTGTTGACTACCACCTCCTGAAAGTGATGTGATTCATTCACACTTCACCTTGAATGTATGAAGAATTTTTTTTAGTAAATATATTTTATATTTAAGAAATATTAATTAAATTTTAATGATATTATATATATACATTTAATTTTATTTTATTTTATCAATACAAAAATAAAATGAAAATATAAATTGACAGTTCCGATAAGAAAACTAAAATAGTGTGCATGCATACGTATGACCTACCATCTCAATGAATGTTTTTTTATTTAAATGTTAAATATTAATATATATAAATATATATTGATTAATATTTTTTATCATGTTTTATATTCTGTATATAATTAAATCATGAGAATCAATAACAACAAGTCAAACCAAGTATGATTAATAAAGACAATATCACCCGAAACCTAACTTAACCATGGAGTTAATAATAAATAGGTAATATAATGTATTAATTAAATAATATATTTTATTATAAATATTAACATGGCTATTTTTTAGATTAATAATAATCTTATACATATTATAAATGAGTTTTCTATTAGTATGAATAGAGTCAATGCATAAGGTAAGAGAATTTCATCTCACTTTTTCTTTCTATGAGATAAAATCCTTATTCACCACTCATTTACATTGAGTGGTGTAAAAAATTACCATGAATGTAGTCTTTAATTTTTATAATTAAATATATGGGTATTTACATATCCATTTTATGATCTTTATTTCATGGTCTTTTACAGTTCAAATGTTAACAGATGAGTAAGGTAGTTTAATCTCAATTTGCCTTCTCCGTGACACGAGTATTGTTATGAACCTATATTATTTTATGTGGTGTATATAATTAAATTTGATATGTTATATCAGGAATATCAATATTTTAATTATATTTTAAGCTTCTTTTATTTTATTATTTCATGGGGATTAGGATTCAAATGTTTCAATGTGGTATGAAACACTTCGAAATTTTTGAAGATTATTCTTCTGGAAAAATGTTTTTAAAAGATATCTTAAGATAATTTTCAAGTAAAAGGATTATAATGAAATGTTTTATGTGATGAAGATATTTTTTAAATATTCCATTATATCTTTTCAAATCTATTTTCAATAAAAAATGATATAAAACATATTTTATGTTCTGAAAAACATTTCTCAATGAAAAGGGAAATTTTCCTCAAGAATTCATTTCAAGATTTCACTAAAAATTATTTTCCTTCTAATAACTTTTTATTTGATGTTACTTATGTTTTACAGGGGATATAAACCAATTATAAAATTACTATTCATTTTTTGAATGGTTTATATTTATGATGGATTGGTACTTATGATTTTTTTTCTTTTCCAAAAGTTATGTTATGATGATGTTTTTTAGAAAATCCATTTATTTTCATGGATTATAAATTATTTATTATATTTTTTAACACATATTTATGACTCAATTATGATATTTTGGGACCTGTATCTCTTTAAAATGAAATTGGAAAAGATTTATATCTAATTAGATAGACTAAAATGGTTATGGGAGTGAACCTTGTCTACTAAGATGGCCATGGGAGTGAACCATGACTACAAGGATTGTATGAGGAATAAACCCATGCTACTAATATAGCCTTGGAACTGATTCCTTTAATACTATGAAAATCATTATTATATGCTTATGTGTCTTCCACAAATTCTATTCCTTATTCCTATGTTATGATTTCATGGACTATGTTCTTTATTTCATTATTATTAATGTCATGTGTACTACCAATATTTATGCATTTATTCCTATTTATGATCATTGAAAATAAGGGTATGATCTTATATTTTCATGATCATGATTTTATACCCTTATGATCATGATTATGTTTACATGTCTCCCTTTTTACCCTTACTGAACATCTAATCTCACCCTTTTTCTTGTGTTTTCATATAATTAGTTTATAAATAATGGTTTTATAATTGGTTATTAAAGTGGAATATTGTAATGGGATATGATGATGATCATTCATCATACTATAAATTTGTGTTTCATGTTTTCAGAGGCACTAAACTACTTCGACCATTCAGATTGTGTTTGTGTAATGTTCTATGTATCTGAAAAAGTTATTTAATTTCTATGTATGAAAATCTTGGGTCATTATATTAATGTTATGATATTTATCAATCCCATTCTCTATTAAATGATAATAAAAATCATAGCATGTGTGTATGGAGGATTGCCTCCTTGTGAACTGGTGTAATTTGATTCACATCACCACCTCAAATGGATATTAATAATTATATAAGTAATTGAAACATATGATAGCTATGAAATAATTATGTTTTTTAAAATTTAATATATCATCTACTTTATTACTCTTCACACATAAAAAATGAGAATGATGCTTGTGCATATGTGTGGATTACCACCACCATGAAGCGATGTGATTGGTTTTTCATGTTATGTTTTCTTTGATGATTATAAATTTGTATGTAATACTTATTTATGATGATTATCTCATTATTAAATATATTTATTTTATATAAAAATAATAAATACACAAAAACCGTAACAACTAAATCAAAATATAGATGAAAAATTCGTTAAAACCCAAAACAATGATAATAATGAAATTTATTTTTTAAAAAGTTATAAGATGTTTTAAGTGGAAAATATATGATATTAAAAAGATGTTTATGTTTAATGTATGAAATAATAATAAAAATTAATTTTTTTATAAAGGAGGATAAATCACATTCAACTAAGTTGAAGCGGCAGATAAGGGATTATGACTCAATTTCTTCTCGTTTGATACATATTGGTTATTATGAAACTATTTGTATTAATATGGTGTATATATTTCCCAATTTTTTATTTAACATGAATATTTACGTATTCACAGTGATTAGTCTTTTTATTCAAGTTTAATCTTTCAAGGTGTAACATTTTAATAGTCTCCAAATATGTAAGGATTAATTATAGAGTATCATTTATTTCAGATTACCTTTATTTTTTATTTAAGGAATCAAATAACATATCATTAAACACACCATATTTTTTCTTATAAGAATTATATCTAATTATTTTCCACGTTATCTTATAATTCTCCACTTATTTATCACTTTAATCTATAAAATTATTGGTTAAATGAAATGTTGATATTATTTATCTTTTTTATAAGGTATATTTTTTTTCATGTACATATTTTTAAAAATTATTTTAAAAAAGTCCATTTTATATAATACAATGATTTATTGTGTACATTATATGTTATTCTATAACTTTTACAATTTTTGAAATGAATCACTCTAATTATTTTATGAATTTTTAGTTTTTAGATTTTTGTATAAAATTCAAAAGGAATTATTGTTTTTAATGTACAAACCATTAAACAATTATCCAACTACATTTACCATTTCCCAATATTTATCTTCATATATATGTTTTCAATGGTTTAATAATGAAAATTATTTAATAGAAATTTATTTTAGATATTTTACTTTCATTTTATTTTATGCTCCATAAGTACTTATTTTTCTCTAATGTTTATATTTCTGATGAATTTCTTATCATCTCTCTTCTCTTGATTATTATTTTTTCATTAATTTTATACTTAAAAATTCACTTTATTATGACCATAATTAATCATAAATTACAATTCTCATCCATATAAAAATATTTTTATCATGTATATGTTTATTTCCTAAACCGTTTACCATTTCAATATATGGTGTTCTATAATTAAATATATTTGATAGACAAGGGAAATGATGAAATTAATTATTTTTTACTCAATAGAGATATGTTTTTGGTAATACATATTATTTATGAATTAAATTTATCATTAATTATATGAGGAATTAATTTTACATATAGTTATGGGTGGGTCTGGGAATTACATATCCCGTCAATTCACTGAAAGCACTCATGAGAATAATTAGCTGTCTTTCCATATTAATTGGGTTTTTGATGTATACCAACACATCAACTTATAAAATCTTGTCACCTAGATTTAATGGTGAGATATAATGATGTTTGAGATCAATAAATCCAATAATTTTCATTTCCTTTATTTAAAATTTATTTCTTATTTTGAATTATATTTTTACTTTGGCATTTTCTAAGGTTGTTTTTTGTGCTCAAGATTCATGATTAAATTTCACTTTTTTTTAGTTATTTACCTTTCCATGTTGATTTTCCTTATTTACACATCATATCATCTACTATACGCAACCATTAATTAGTGTATAAGACCACACTTATTTTGTTTTCTTTCCATGGGATATGAAGAAGTGATCTTTGAATGAGTTCAATGATGTCGAATGTATACTATTACTATTACTATTATTTATTTCTAATGTAAAATTTGAAAGAATGTATATATATATTTATTGAAGAAAAATAAATTGACCAGTCATTGGTGATGTTCACTATTTTTCTTCTTCTAATGTAATAAAGTATAAAATGACATAGGGATGATAGATTTGTTGTTTTTATAGTTGGTATTAGAGAAATTTTATTAGAAACCATGGAAAATATATTTAGGAAATCATATATTATATAAGATAACCCTATGATATACTCTCATAATATGTTTAATTTTATAATAATATTATAATTTTTTTGGTAACATTGAGATTATGTTTTTTTCTGACTAATAGACCCCTATGTTGATTCTAATAGTGGACGTGGTTTTGGAATAAACGTATCTAAATTTTATAACCCAAAAAGATTTTTTTGAGTATATCTTGGCCATAATTATAGGAAATGATGCAAGGAATATTACTGACCACTTATTTTGAAAATCTCATGGGTTATTATTAGGACAAATCACATTTTATTTATAAACCATTTTGATAAATTTAAAAATATTTTTATGATTTGAAGAAACCATTTTTATGATTATGAGGTTAATTATGCATATATTTTAATATTATTATAAATGTCACACCAAATTAATAATTATATATTATGAATCAGAATTTATAATTTTATGAGCTAATACAGAATATTTAATTATTTCAAAATAGGCATGGTAGGAATAATTGTATTAATATTCATGGACAATGTAATTATTTCCCTATTGAGAAATCCAATACAACTGGTGTTGGTGAGGAGACAATAATGGCCATATTTGGGTGGATAACATTTTTTTTGACTAAAAAAATTGAATATATAGAGATACATTATGAATTAGGGCATGAAACACCTATATCGTATTGTTTCATGTGATACAAGATACCATCTTTTAGTGTAAATACTAATGTATTGGTATTTGGGTGATGAATTATGTCTCTTGAGAAGATATATTTCACATTGGGAAGTAATGAATTAGAAAATATTATACATATAGTGTATTTACTTCAAAATGATGTTGATCTTAAGTGGTCCTGATCTAGAATACTTGGGATGAAGGATAAATAGAACATATGGAATAAAGATCTTTTAAAGTAATAATCCATGGTAATTGCTTCCCTCAACATACAACAACTTAAATGAAGATAATATTACTTAAAATAATTAAAAATGAAGATATATTTTATTTAGTGTATGAGGATTCCATTATAAGAATAGAAAGGTATTCTATAGATTACAAAAGCAATCCAAAAATCATGATTGGCCATTTTATTGATAACCTTAATTCAGAACATTGAAGGACACTCATTTCTCAAAAACATTCATCATTTGATGAAATATAATTTTGTGACATAAAAAATGAGAAGTAATTTTCAGGATCCTATGTCCTCATGGTAAATTAAGAGAATAATATGTTGTTGAGAAACAAGAAAAATATAAATTTTTTATATACGAAGAAATGAATGAATAAAATTCCTCTGATGTCAAAAATATCAAAAGAAACATTTTGAAAAATGATTTAAGGGAATAAGAGTTTTTTCATAAGGTCATAGATATTGGTTATATAGATAATTAATAATATGTTAAGAACAAAAAAACATTCATCTACTGCTTCATGTATAGCTAAATGGGGAATTATTCATACTAATGTCCCAATCATTAATAGAACATGCCAAAAAATATGTTGAGGGGAGATAGAAAAGATTATGTAATCACTAATGTTGAGGTTTATGTTCCTAAATATTTTTCGATGGGTACTTTAATCATAACCTAAAATTTAGATAATTATTTATATGATTCTAGATCATCACTCTTTTTTAAATCATCCAAAATTTGTTTTAAAATAGTATATTACCAAGTAACACAATATGGGAGTTTTTGTCAAAAATCTAATGGGAAATCATCCCACAACAAGGATGTCTCAGTATATTACCAATATGACTCTTTGACGTATCCTATTTTCATACAATATTATTATACCTATGGTTGTGTTTTATATTATTTATGTTATGTATTTCTATTCAAACAATAATAGAAAATTTCATTTCCAAGATAAGGAAATTAAAATTCATGGTGAAGATATGTAATTACTTATCTTTAGAATGGAAAATCATCATATTGTTCATATATAGATCCACCTCTATTATATATTCAAAATAAAATTCCTATTGAAAAAGAAGATACCTAGTTTGAAGATGGGAAGAGTAATCATTAAATTGAGGGTGAACCTATTTAATATGAAAAAATTGATCTATATCTTGTGAAATTACTATAAATCCTCCAGAAAGTAATGGTTAGTTTTCCATTGATTTAATACTTAATGAAATAAATCAATCAAACACTAACTATATAATGGACACATTGAAATTAGTGGTGTTAGATAAAAAACTATGTGACGCTTTTGATAGGGATTTGTATGCTCGATTATTTCTCATTGGGGAGAACATATTCAATTTTTGAACAACAAAGATGGATATATTTGGTTTTGTATTGATTATAGAGAAATATGATCCAATATTATAATTTAAAAGTGTCATATGCCTCTCGTTGATGACTTGTTCGACCAACTTAATATAGATCAATATTCTTTAATTATTGACCTTAATTATGTATATCATCAATAATTACAAAAGAAGGATGATATTTGGAAGACATCATTTTGTATGAGGTATAGACCTTATAAGTTTATAGTAATTCATTCTGATTGACTAATGGACCATCAATTGTTATATATTTAATGAATAAAGTATTTACGTAATATCTTAATATTGTTTCTTGTGTTTATTGATGTTATCTTGGATTACTCTAAATGTTACGAGTACCCTAATAATCACATACTGGTCATTATAGATACTCTTAGAGGAAAACCGTAATATGTTAAATATAACAAGTGTCAATTCTAGAATCAGAAGGTTTCTTTTCATGTCCATATTTTAGAGACCAGAAGCTTTATGTACATGGACATTACATTACTTTAGAGGAATACTTAATACATAATAAAAACAGACACACAAGGACCGTAATATTTTAGTGTCTTTGGAAACTTGGAACGTAATCTTCTAATCATGGTGAAAGATCTTCAACATCTCCCATTAAGATCTTCCCCTTCTTTTTCTTACGTAAAACCTTTCTTTATATCCTGGGGAAAAGAAAACATAAAAAGGGTGATCTCAAATGCTTATTAAGGGTAAGCATGGATAAAATAAAACATACTATATACATTTGAACATAAAAACATGAACATAATGTTTAAACATCAAAATCTTGAGAAATGACATAAAATATGGAAGTATGTAAGGCATAGATCATAAAGAAACATTATGAATGATAAAATAGCATGGGAATAAAACATGTAATTGTGGAAACCATTAAGCACATGATATGATTTCCATAGTAGCCAATGAATTGCTTCCAAGACCATCTTAGTGGACAAAGTCCCATTCTGAATCAAGTTCACTCCTCATTTCAGTCCTGTAACACTGAACCGGATTAACTTACCGTTCCAGCCATGTCTATCTCATGAGATATAAAATCTTTACCCAATGCATTGGAGGGATATATAGGTCCCACCCATCTCATAATGAAATCATTCTTACTTGTGCCACAAAAATAAACATACATCATTCATAATAACCCAATAAATAAATTGGGCTTCATAAACATCATCCCATAATCACATAATCCATATGAAAGAAACGGATATCATTTCATAATAAAAAAATTGAAACCATGTAAATTATAGAGAAATTATAATTTAAACATACACATATGAAATAATGTCATCTTATATGAAAAATGGTTTTGATAAAACACTTGAAATTAATTCTTGAGGAAAATATCCTTTCTTCTTAAAAATCATTTTCTTTTCACAAAATGTCATGCAATTTTTAAAGAAAGATATTTTGTTGAAAATAGTCATGAAATATTTTGGATGAATCTTCATTAAAATAAGGCTTTATAAAACCGTAAAAATCCTTTCATGCCGTATACGTTAAAAAAAACATTCTCCTCGTAATTTTTTCGGAAAAGTCAAAAAGTACCTCATAACGTAAACAAAAGAATGATTCCTTACATAAAATGTAGTAAAAGTCAAAAATGGGTAAAAATGACTTTAAACATACATTAATACACTTTTATAAAACATGGACATGGATGATATCAATAACCCCAGAAAATACTTACGAATAAGCAATCTCGGATAAAAATGAGATTTGCAAAATTATCCCTTACCTTAGGTCCGATATGCTTCGTACGTATCCAAACCTCCTGTATAATGATTTAAATAATGTTATTGACTTATTAAAGAATCATATTAATTGTTATGATATCATATATGGTTCACTTATGACTTAATATTACCCGTTCTTTTGTAAAATCCATGTTAAAGAGCATTTTGGGTAAAATCGTTTCATTTGTCGTCCGTGTTTTGACTTGTAATTATTCATATTATTACGTAGATCATGATTAATTACATCCAGAATGTAAAACATGATTTATATATAATATATATTCAGAATATACATATATATAATAGATCGATAAATGGAAAGAAATACACCATTCATGGAGACGGTAGGCCATACGTATGTATGAACGTTGTTTTCGTTTCCTCATTGAATTGAATAGAATTAATTGGATGACATACATACATATATATATAAATAAATCCAGTATCATTATTATGTCATATATTTCATGATTACTTATTATATATAATTTATAATCATTTATGAATGGTTAATCATTGAGAATGAATCTCATCGCGTCGTGAAAACGGTATTCCATACGTACGCACGAGCGATGATATCGTTCCCATGATCATGGAATTTTATTAGAGTGTATGTATACTATTACAGAATCAATATCACTTTACAATAATAATATATATTTATTATTTACACCATTATACCCATCCAAGGAAGGTGGTGGTGGAAAATAGATTACACCACGGCGTGGAGACGGTATTCCGTACGTACGCATGCGCGGTGATTTCATTTTCCGTAGGATGGATAAGTGGTGAAATAGGGTTGTTTCATACTTATAATAACATATCAGTATATTATTGATACTTATGTTATTACTTCATAATGAAACAACCTAATAAGAAGAAGTGGAAGAATAAATAAAGGTGAAAGAATTGGTAACAAAAATTACCTCTTCTTTGAAACGCCTCTTTGAGACATCCTCTTAGGGCACTAAAATTGGTCTTTGAAGAAGACCAAGACCTATAGGATGTTTCTAGGGAAGTGGAGAAGATAATTTGGCAGGGGTTGGCTGAGCTTGAAGGCTCAAAGTGGTGTGTGGAATAGAGGGAGGAGGTGCCCTTTTATAAGGGAGGAGAGGGGCACCTTTGGAATTCTTAAAAATATTAATTTATAATAAATCTAACCCCACTTAAAAACCTCCAAAAATGACTAATATTCGAATATTAGATGAGATAGGGTTGTAATCTCATCAACCAATAAAAACTATACATGTTTGGATCGTATTTTAAACATTATCATTTTGATTTATCCTTATTTAATCTATTTAAGTTTATTTGTGGTAATAAAATTCTAAATTTTAAATTATAACAAATAATTACTTATTTGTTGTTAATTTTCCATAATTTTTTACTTTATAACATTATAGACCATATAAATTTAAATTTATAAATTTTAAATACTTTTTTTATTTTTAAACAATTTTATAATACGTTATTTTTATAAAATAACAATAGTGTCAATTTTGACACTATTCATTTATTTGAATTTAAATAAAATATATACAAAAGATATGTTCTAACTAAAAGAATTAATAGATTAATAAAAGTTCATATGAATCTATAAAATTAGTTTATCACATTAAATAGTTCATATAATATTTATTTTACTATTTTTAAAACCATTTATTTGGTTTATCTCTTAATAAAATAATTACTACAAGATTTTTTTATAATTATTTAATATACTAATTTGTTGCATAAAAACTAAAAATAAAATCCTATGATGAAGATAAATCTATTAAATTTTACAATAAAACTTTTACTCGAATTTATAATATTTAAATCACAATATTTAAAGTTATATATTTATTAAATTGTGAAGGTGACAACTTTGGCATCATTTAAAATAAAATAATAAAAGTGTCATAATCACTTTTATAAGGCTCCAAACGGATATATATTAGGACATTGGTTGTTTAAGGTGTAGATATACACTACCAATATGTTTTTTTCAGGTTTTTGGGCCTTTTAATGGGTATTATTATTTCAATAAAAACAATATTACTTATTTTCCACTTAATAAATAATTTCTGTATCATTAATGTATCACTATTAATGACAATTATTTAATCCCTAAAAATTCTAAATAAATTATCATGATGTAGATAATTTTATTATATTTCTGTAGACTATTCATGTTAGAAGGTTTATGATGTTTATCACTAAATTAAAATTATTATACTTATAAGATTTAAGAGAGTGACATGTTGTCACTTTCTATGGTTTTAATAATAATTAAATTATTTTCATGGTCAAAATCCCATAAAATGAATCTAATCTGACCCTTAGGTTATATGGGTCTACCTTTAGCCATCCAATAGAATTTTGGCATGTGTTAGGGTAATTTTATAATATTATATTTACCCTTAATTACCCGATTTACCTTTAACTGTGGTAAATAAAATTTACCGTAGTTAGTATTCATAATTCCATAAAATAAAAAGTAGATTATTAACATAATTTTGACCCACTAATTCCAAATATGGAATCCATTTTTCCAAATTCAATTCACAAAATTTGCAGAAATTAAATGAAAATTAATCCCGTTGTCGAAAGAAAACGGGTTTTTCTTTAAAACATTGCAACATATTGAATTGATTTAACCTACGCATTTAATGTAAAATAAATGCTAATGAGATACATTATATCAAATGGTAAAAATATATTCTATTTATACTTTAAAACCATTCAATATTATAATTTAACCATATAAATTATTTCGATGAAAAAAGTTGTTTTTAATTAAAATATAGCATGTTTTTAGTATTCATCAAAATATGAAAGTTACCAGAATAATATGAAAATTTTATCCAAAGTAAATTTTTATTTCTTGATTCCAAAGAATAATTTTATTTTGTAAAATTGACCTTATAAACATGTCAAAAACTAGATTTAAAGTGGGTGCGCCATCAAAAGGCGGCAAAACTGCATTTTTTTTGAAAAATACTTATTTTACCCGAAAAATTTATTTTGTTCTTATACCATGTTCTAGAAAATGTGTAAGATGAATAATAATGTTATAAAATTCAAAATTTAGTTAATAATATTCATAATGGCTAGTTCATAATAATATTATAATAATATATCATTGTTTATTAAAACTTGGTATTGCGTACAACACACGCTATCGAGGAAGGTCACGATTGCGTGTAATGCAAGCCAAGTCAGGGTTGCGTGTTGTGCAAGAATCATTCATTATTTCATATAAAAGAATCCAACCATATTTCATTTATACATTGAATATATATATATATATATATACTCAATGTTGCGTAGAATAACTATTATCAAAATTGTGTGTAACATGATCCAAGAATAGTGTTGCGTATACTGCAAGCTAATACAGTGTTACATATAGCGCAAGGTAATCTTGGTGTAGAATAAAACACAATACATTAATGAAATTAAAAGAATATTTTTCATAAAATCTCGGGGTGTTACATTCTACCCCCCTTAAAATGAATTTCTCCCTCGAATTTCGTCGGGGTTATAAATGGTTTACTACTCGAAAGTTTGTTTAATAGAAACCCACATCATAAAAAGGAATACCAAAACATGGATTTAAAAACTAAAGTATGAAATTTAACGGTTACCCAAATTAACTCATCACTGGGTTTCCACGTAAGAGAACATAGGTGAAAATATGGATATGGAAGAAAAATATAACCATCAAGTTCTGATGGAGAGTGGTAGAGAACATGGCTATGAAAAAGCCCAAAATCTCAAAGATATTGATTTTTGATGATCTAAGGTACCATCTGATTAACCAGATATAAGGGAACTAGGACAACATTTTTGTTTTTCAAGATCATTTCCCTAAAATTAATGAATTAAAAGAAATACTTGCATTATTTTGGTACAATCTCACTGTTGTTCGTGAATTGAACAATTTCCACTTCATCCCTTAATGAAATGAAGTTGAATTTGTTATTCGTGATGTGTTAGAAGATCATGTGATAGAATGATGGGTCATTCCGTCTCTTTCAAACAAAAGGTTAGAAAAAGTTATAAGTCCATCTTATGGTTAGATTAATCGTATATGGTTCCAAAAATGAACTTATACTTCATATATCATACCACTTAATAAAATAAAACTAGTTTCTACTAACCAGGGACTTATTGTAGGCCAGTGGTAGGCGATAAAGGCCAGTTGCACTTCGGTTGTGGGTTAGATTCCCACAGCCTTGTCCGACGCGATGGGCTGTCGCCTGTCCTGCAGGTTGTCCTTTTTCTAAAACTATATTACTATAACATCCCATCAATAATATCGAAAAAACTTCTATCCATAAACAATACTAACTTATGTCCAACATAATCCATTCCAATCTTTAGGCTTATCCATAATAATGCAGTCCACTCTCTTAATATAGTGAAAACGATTACCAGAGATTTAATACCGTCGTTGATCCCCATATATCATAAGATATGTCTTGTTGGTCACATTCCAAACATTCGAAGGCCTTAATAATGTATTCTCTTGAAAAATGAATACCCATTGAACCTTAGTGAAAACATGAATGCAGTTAAAAGTTAACACTTTCCACATACCAAAATCCTAAAAATTCAATATACTCAAACCATGATATCACTTAGTCCTTATATAAATCATGATCTCATGAATACCATCAAACATCTCATTATCTTCTTATTATTTCATTATGTGCATATCATCTACTTTACAAAAATATCTGAATAACCTTCTATGGTTACTGGTACCATTCAACACATACTTTCAAATAATTTTAGGAAAAACAATAGTGTAACAATCCTTAGATGATTCTTTATTCCATAGTACCATTAACTATACAACATAACTCTCGATAAACATACAATCATTCCACTACCTTCTAAAACAACCGACTGAGATTCGACACTTCTTTCAGCTCAAATATCATTTGTAGTCTCCTGATCATCATCCACATAAATACTACCCATATGACCATGATGATTCTCTTCATGAGATATTCCATTAGGGAATTGGTTTGCATAATGCCCGTAAATTCCACATTTAAAACATCTAATCATTGTTGATGTCATAGCAATATAATTATCCTTGTCCATGGTGTTAACTGAACCTTTTCCTTTTCACTTACTGGCTTTGTGTCCTTCTTTTCCACACCCAAAGCATCGTACAGTTCCTTTGAAACAATCTCCCTGATTCCTCTTCCCACATGATTTACATGATGGAAATTGAACTTTCTTTCCTCTATGATCATCATGAAACTCCATCTTTCTCCTATTATTTGAGTCAGGAAACTTACCAAAGCTGAGATTACTGATCATATTATGAGATTGCTGATTAGGCATAATAACGATGTTTGGACTTCCAGATCCCGTTTCATTTGGTTTCTTATTAAGAATATCATTCCATTGTCCGTCATATCTTCCATTATCATGAATATTCCTATTTCAAGCCATTTTCTAAAACCCAAAAAGAATAGTGTGAGAGGAAAAAATCATGCTAGGGAAAACAACATAGTAAAGGGGGAGTATCCTCAATATCTAAAATCTTAGGTTAAAATTTAATATTGTTACCATAGTTCTAGGACTATATCCTATACGTATACTTATCCTTAGGGACATCCCTAGACATACCTTAGAAATATCTCTAGGGATCTCACTAACAGTTTCGCATCCTAGTTTCCAAAGGTTGACTAAACCTTTCCTCTGATACCAACTTTAGAGACCCGAAGCGTGACGTACATGGACATTACATTACTTTAGTGGAATACTTAATAAATAACTAAAACAGACACACAAGGACCGTAATAGTTTAGTGTCTTTGGAAACTTGGAACGTAATCTTCTAATCGTGGTGAAAGATCTTCAACATCTCCCATAAATATCTTCCCCTTTTTTTCTTACCTAAATCCTTTCTTTATATCCTGGGGAAAAGAAAACATAAAAAGGGTGAGCTCAAATTCTCATTAAGGATAAGCATGGATAAAATAAAACATACCATATACATTTGAACTTAAAAACATGAACATAATGTTTAAACATCAAAAGATTGAGAAATTACATAAAACATGGAAGTACGTAAGGCATAGATCATAAAGAAACATTAAGAATGATAAAATAGAATGGGAATAAAACATGTAATTGTGGCAACCATTACTCACATGATATGATTTCCATAATATCCAAGGAATTGCTGCCAAGACCATCTTAGTGGACAAAGTCCCATTCTGAATCGAGTTCACTCCTCGTTTCAGTCCTGTAACAATGAACCGAATTAACTTACTATTTTAGCCATGTCTATCTCATAAGATATAAAATCTTTACCCAATGCATTGGAGGGAGATATAGGTCCCACCCATCTCATAATTTAATCAATCTTACTTATGCCACAAAATAAACATACATCATTCATAATAACCCAATAAATAAAATGGGTTTCATAAACATCATCCCATCATCACATAATCCATATGAAAGAAATGAATATCATTTCATAATAAGAAATTTGAAACCATGTAAATTATAGAGACATTATAATTGAAACATACACATATGAAATAATTTCATCTTATATGAAAAATGGTTTTGATAAAACACTTGAAATTAATTTTTGAGGAAAATATCCTTTCTTCTTCAAAATCATTTTCTTTTCACAAAATGTCATGCAATTTTAAAAGAAAGATATTTTGTTGAAAATATTCATTAAATCCTTCAGAGTAATCTTCATGAAAATAAGGCTTTATAAAACTGTAAAAATCCTTTCATGCCGTATACGTTAAAGGAACATTCTGCTCGTACTTTTGTCGGAAAAGTCAAAAAGTACCTAATAACATAAACAAAAGAAAGATTCCTTACATACCATGTATTAAAAGTAAAAAAATGGGTAAAAATGACTTTAAACATAAATGAATACACTTTTATAAAACATGGACATGGATGATAGAAATAACCCCAGTAAATACTTACGAATAAGCAATCTCGGATAAAAATGAGATTTGCAAAATTATCCCTTACCTTAGGTCCGATATGCTTCGTACGTATCCGAACCTCTTGTATAATGATTTACATAATGTTATTGACTTATTAAAGAATCATATTAATTGTTATGATATCATATATGGTTCACTTATGACTTTATATTACCTGTTCTTTTGTAAAATCCATGTTAGAGAGCGTTTTGGGTAAAATAATTTCATTTGTCGTACGTGTTTTGACTTGTAATTATTCATATGATTACTTAGATCATGATTACTTACATCCATAATGTAAAACATTATTTATATATAATATATATTCAGAATATACTTATATATAATAGATCGATAAATGGAAAGAAATACACCGTTCATGGAGATGGTAGGTCGTACGTACTGATGAACGTTGTTTTCGTTTCCTGATGGAATTGAATGGAATTAATTGTATGACATACATATATATATATAAATAAATCCAGTATCATTATTATGTCATATATTTCATGATTACTTATTATATATACTTTATAATCATTTATGAATGGTTAATCATTGAGAATGAATCTCATCGCGTCGTGGAGACGGTATTCCGTACGTACGCACGAGCGATGATATCATTCCCATGATCATGGTCTATTGGAGTGTATGTATATTATTAAATAATCAATATCACTTTACAATAATTATATCTAGTTATTATTTACACCATTATACCAATCCCAAGTAAGGTGGTGGTGTAAAATAGATTACACCACGGCGTGGAGACGGTATTCCGTATGTACGCACGCGCGGTGATTTCATTTTCCTTAGGATGGATAGATGGTGAAATTGGGTTGTTTCATACTTATAATAACATATCAGTATTTGAGTGATACTGATGTTAATACTTCATAATGAAACAACCTAATAAGAAGAAGTGGAAGAAGAAATAATGGTGAAAGAATCGGTAACAAAAATTACCTCTTCTTTGAAGCACCTCTTTGAGACCTCCTCTTAGGGAACTAAAATTGGTCTTTAAAGAAGAACAATACCTCTAGGATGTTTCTTGGGAAGTGGAGAAGAGAATTTTTCAGGTTTTGGCCAATCTTGAAGGCTCAAAGTGGTGTGTGGAAGAGAGGGAGGAGGTTCCCTTTTATAAGGGAGGAGAGGGGCACCTTTGGAATTCTTAAAAATATTAATTTATAATAAATCTAACCCCACTTAAAAACCTCAACAAATGACTCATATTATAATATTAGATGATATAGGGTTTTAATATCATCAACAAATAAAATTTAGACATGTTTGGATCTTATTTTAAACATTATCATTTTGATTTATCCTTATTTAATCTATTTAAGTTTATTTGTGGTAATAAAATTCTAAATTTTAAATTATACCAAATAATTACTTATTTGTTGTGAATTTTCCATAATTGTTTACTTTATAACATTATAGACCATATAAATATAAATTTATAATTTTTAAATATTTTTGTGATTTTTAAAAAATTTTATAATACGTTATTTTTATAAAATAACAATAGTGTCAATTTTGACACTATTTATTTATTTGAATTTAAATAAAATATATAAAGAAGATATGTTAGAAATAAAAGCTTTAATAGATTCATAAAAGTTCATATTTATCTTTAAAATTAGTGTATCACATTAAATAGTTCATATAATATTTATTTTATTACTTTTAAAACCATTTATTTGGGTTATCTCTTAATAAAATAATTACTACATCATTTTTGTATAATTATTTAATATACTTAGTTGTTGCATAAAAATTAAAAATAAAATCCTATGATGAAGATAAATCTATTACCTTTCATAATAATACTTTTACTCGAATTGATCATCTTAAAATCAAAATATTTAAAGTGTTATATTTATTAAACTATGAAGTTGACAACTTTGACATCATTTAAAATAAAATAATATAAGTGTCATAATCACTTTTATAAGGCTCCAAACGGTTATATATTAGGTAATTGGTTGATTAAGGTGTATATATACACTACCAATATGTTTTGGTCAGGGTTTTGGGCCTTTTAATGGGTATTATTATTTCAATAAAAACTATATTACTTATTTTCCACTTAATAAATAATTTTTGTACCATTAATGTATCACTATTAATGACAATTATTTAATCCCTAAAAATTCTAAATAAATTATCAAGATGTAGATAATTTTATTAGATTTTTGGAGACTATTCATGTTCGAAGTTTTATGATGTTTATCAATAAATTAAAATGATTATACTTATAAGATTTAAGAGAGTGACATGTTGTCACTTTCTTTGGTTTTGATAACAATTAAATTATTTTCATGATAAAAAGTCCATAAAATGAATCTAATCCGACCATTAGGTTATATGGGTACACTTGTAGCCATCCAATAGAATTTTTACATGTGTTAGGGTATGTCACGACCTGTCCTCGGGGCCCGTGCCGTGACTACCCCAAGCCCGCCTTCCATAGGCCAGGGGCTGGAGACTAGCACCAAGGCGTAAATCCCGGTAAAAAGGGAAGGCATTGCCTTTGTAAAGTAAACAAACACCAAAGAGTAAGCAAGAGGAAAGTAAACACTAAGTAAAAACAGAGTACAACTGAAAGTGCGGAAAAGTAAAAGGGCCAGTATACAAACCCAAACTGAAAGTAAAGTACAACTCGAAAGGGAAAACAACAACTGTAAAGTAAAAGCTGCAACACCGAGCTGTCCACTAGAAATCCCACCTGAAGGGTGGGTACAGATAGCTCCACTGCTCCTCGGGTCCCGCCGTCCGCTCCGAACACGTCCCGCCCAGTGGTCCACCTCTAGGTACCGTTCTGCTCTGCAAGCCTCAACCACGATCAACGTTGTCCGTCGTCTGCAACCAACACAACGTAGTGCGGGCATAGCCCGTGCAAGGGTGAGTATAAGCTACTCAGTAGGGACCCCGAGACCCCTGAAGGTCTCCCAAAATCTACAAGGGATAAACCACAAAGGTGAGATACAAACATGAAGTAAAAACCGACACTGCTTAGGTATATGCCCATACATATACCTAAGTCATCAATTCCAATACGCCCCAACCTCCGAGCCCAAGTACAACTCAGTCCACACAGGAAAGTATACGTATTCCACACAGGAAAGCCAAACGAAATCCACACAGGATAGCACAACACAATCCACACAGGAAAGCAACAAGATCTTTCTCACACAGGTATACTTCTTTGAAAGACGATGAAGATGATCTCTGATCCATCTAAGTCGTCGGACCCACGAAGGATCGATAGGTAACTAACCCCCGCAAAAGTCCCACACAGGATCGGGCCCACATAGGACTTGTAGGCGCTGGTTCACACAGGATCGCTGAGCGCAAAGACCGACACAGGATCGGACCCACACAGGATTGGGCCCACACAGGACCTGTAGCACTGATCCATGTAGGATCGCTGAGTGCTGTAGTCGTCGTCGTCGAATCCACATAGGATCTCTGTACTGTCGTCGTTGTAGTCACAGTAGCAGTAGCAGTAGCAGTAGTAGTCACAGTAACAGTCGCAGCCAGCACTAGGGTTCCCGCACACAGCAAGCTCGTTCGGAGGGTCCGCTCCACGAGCCGAGAGGCTGATACATCAACTGTCACAAAGTCCAGAGTTGATGTATCCAAATGTTCCGTATCGCCAACAGGAACTCAACGTAACAGACGGCGCGTCGATCGGACGCCCGGTCTGAGAGTTATTGGCTTTTTCGTCCTAGGGGCCCGGTTGGTTTCTAAGGCAAAACCAACCCGACCGTACTCCAGCTGCGTCCAAACCTTGGGCGGAGTATGCCAAAAGATCCGTCTCACTAAGAGGAACACAACAAAGCTGACGGCACGTCAATCGGACGTCCGTAGCTCAAGATAAGAGCGTTTCCGCTCCGAAGGCCCGGTTGGTTTCGTGAACGAACCAACCCGACCGTACTCAAAGTATTCCAAAACATTGAGTGCGATATACCGAAAAGACCGTCTCGATCCAAGGATCGTGTTGCCGTAGACAGTTCGTCAATCGGAGGTCCGTGGCTCAAGTTATGGAAAAAAGACCGAAACCGTCTCGAAAACGGGGGGTCCGGATCCGGGCCGACCCGGCCCGACCCCCCCTGGTTCGGCCCGAACCGGGTCAACCCGGGTTCGACCCGGCCCAGCCGGCGGCGGTCCGGCGCGGCGGCGCGGCGCGGCCGGCGGTGGCGCGGCCTGGCGCCGCTTGTCGCCACGCGCGGGGGGGGGGGGGGGGGGGGGGGGGGGCAAAGCCCCCGCTTTATCAAGCTGGCGGCGCGACTTTTAGCCGCACCTTTGGGAACCGCCCCCCCCCCCTCGTGGGGGCCTGCTTTGAAGAGAATCGGGGGGCCACCTGCCCCCCTCAATGAACCCCCCCCCACATAAATGGGGGGGGGGGGCTTTAGAGCTGACCAGGGGAATTAAATTCCCCCGGTCTTTGACCTTCCGGCCGGCCACCTGGCCGGCCGGTTTTTCTCCAATGAGACCGGCAAAGCCGGTACCCTTCCGACTTTCGACACCGGCGGCCCGGCGAGCCGCCGGTCTTCCCGTCTCGCCGCGGCCCGGAACCGGCCGCGGTGTTCGTCGTCCAGCACGGTGCGACGACACCGCGCCCCTCCGCCGTGGCCCCGCTCCGGCCGCGGCACCTTCGATCCCCTTCGACGCGGCGCGGCGGCGTCGCGTTCGTGATGATTCTTCCACGGTGCGAATTTCCGCGTGGTGCGACGACACCACACCATCTTGTTTCATCCGCAAGATAAATCAACAAGAACAAAGGAGGGGGTTCGGCCGTGTTCATGTGGTCCAGCCCCCTCACGTTAAACGATAACACATATTTAAATATCCTCACGTTTGTCATGCTAGAACCACGAACGAGAAATAATAAATAAATAAATAATCAACATCAACCCCTACCTTGGGTTCAAGTTCGAAGATCGTCAACGACCCGCGGAAGACAACGTCGCAGAGGTCGGGCATCGCGGTAAACGTTCGTCAAATCCGATGACGAAGAGGTACGTCGATGGAGAATCATCGTAAGTCGACGAAGGAAGTCCGAGGAGGAAGCGACATTCCCTTTTCGTTGACACGGAAGGCGTCGTCGATCTTCGGATACAACGGGCTACGAAGATGAGAGGAGCGGCGTTCTTCGTCGAAGCTCGAAGGTTCTTCGCATTCTTCGTCATGGTTGAAGAAGAAGAAGGAGCTCCCAAAATCCTCTCAAGAAGGCTAGAGAGTTCTAACCCAACAAAATAAGATAGAGTCTTATTTTGTTCACAAACTTAACAAATTGAATTTCAAAGGCTTGAAATTCAAATAAAAAAACTCTAAATTAAAAACAAGTTGTCATGTCATTTAAAGAGGGGTTTAAGGAGTTTTGAGAGGAGATGGAAGGTTGGGTTTCGTGTGGGCCCCACCACACTTAATCCTCCCAAGGGAGGTTAAGTGGATGTGGGTCCCACCTTTAACTTCCTTTGAGAGGAGTTAACCAACAAGTAAGAAAAATAAAAAGTGTTCCACATTTTTATTCAACTTTTTATAATTCTCCCAAAAACGAACTTTCGTCTCGCAATAAAAGAAACTACAGAAAAGGTCTCCTTAAGCGAATATCGGTGCTGCGAGTTCATCGGTGTCCTCGGATTTCAATTCCGAGCACCGGATCAAAAGTTAGGAATTCCCGCTCATTCGTTCACTGAACGTACCCGAGCCAAACTTCGGAAATTGATTCCGGGCACTCCGGGCCTCGGAATCAGGTGCCGTCAGAAACCGCGCTCTTTTAAAATTCCAAAGAAAATTAAAAAAAAATTTCCCTTGATTTTTACGGGTCTTTACATTACTCCCACCTCAGGGCTTTACGTCCCTGTAAAGATACATCAAAAACTAGGGAAACAAATGAGGGTACTGAGCACGCATCTGAGCCTCCCGCTCCCATGTGCTCTCCTGGAGATTCCCGTGCTGCCATCTGATGGGCACAAGAGGAATCGATCGCCCATGTAGGACTCGCTCCTGTCGATCCTCTATCACCACCGGGACCTCCGTAAAAGTCGCCCCATCATCAACGTCAAGCTCCCCATGGTCAATGATGTGCGTCGGGTCGTGCACGTATCTCCTCAGCTGAGATACGTGGAAGACGTCGTGCACCCGGTGCAACTGAGGTGGTAGAGCCAGACGATAAGCCACCTCGCCAACCATGTTGAGGACCTTGAAGGGTCTGATGAAGCGCGGAGACAACTTGCCGCCTCGGCCAAATCTCCGAATACCACGTCGAGGTGAGACCCGCAAGAAGACGTGGTCGCCATCCTCGAACTCTAGTGGCCTCCGCCTCCTGTCAGCATATGACTTCTGTCGGCTCTGAGCTGTCCTCATCTGCTCCTGGATGACCTGGACCTTCTCTGTCGTGGCCTGAACCATCTCCGGTCCCACAAGTGCTGACTCCCCAGGGTCTGTCCAACACAAAGGAGATCTACAAGGTCGGCCGTACAACGCCTCGTACGGTGCCATCCCGATGGTGGAGTGGTAGCTGTTGTTGTATGCAAACTCCACCAAGGGTAGGTGGTCCTCCCAGCTATGACCAAAGTCGAGGACACATGCGCGGAGCATGTCCTCGAGAGTCTGAATGGTCCTCTACATCTGACCATCCGTCTGAGGGTGAAAGGTTGTGCTCAGACGTAGCTGTGTCCCGAATGCCTCCTGTAACCCCTTCCAAAGCCGGGAAGTAAAGCGAGCATCTCGATCGGAGACGATAGATGATGGCACACCGTGGAGCCGCACAATATCCTGAATGTAGAGACTTCCCAATCTCTCCACTGAGCCCTGCTCTCTGATGGGTAAGAAGTGTGCCGACTTGGTGAGTCAGTCAAAAATCACCCATATGGAGTCGTGACCTCTGGAAGTGCGTGGAAGTCCAGTCACGAAGTCCATAGATATGACGTCCCACTTCCACTCCGGGACCTCCAAGGGCTGTACCAAGACTGCTGGTACTTGATGCTCTGCCTTCACCTGCTGGTAGGTGAGGCATCGAGAAACGAACTCTGCTACTACCTTCTTCATGCCCGACCACCAATGCTGTTGTCTGAGGTCCTGGTACATCTTCGCCACTCCAGGATGTACCGCCAAAGGAGAAGTGTGAAACTCTCTGAGCACTTCCTATCGCAAAGCGACTGGTACCATGGTACGTCCTTTGAAAAGGATGTCGTGCTATGCTCCAAGGGAGAAACCATCAGGTGCCTGTCTCGAGGATATCTGTGCACGCCGTGTCTCACAGTCAGCGTCCTCACGCTGTGCCTCTCTGACCCACTACAGTAGTGGAGGGGTGAATGTGAGAGACTGGAGGAAGGCTGCTCCATCTCTATCCACGAAGGATATCTGTAAAGAGGCTAGCTGCTCCGTCGCCTCCTCAAGTAGCTGAATGCCCGTCCTCCTGCTGAGGGCATCGGCTACTACGTTCCCCTTCCCAGGAGTATAGACTATCTCAAAGTCATAGTCCTGGAGGAACTCGAGCCATCGCCGCTGTCTCAGGTTCAGATCCTTCTGCGAGAAGATATACCTGAGACCCTGATGATCGGAAAAGACTGTAAAGCGCTCGCCCATCAGATAGTGTCGCCATGTCTTCAGAGCGAAGACCACTGCTGCTAACTCCGGGTCATGGGTAGCGTAGTTCTGCTCATGCGGCCTCAACTGACGTGATCCATAGGCGATCACTGCCCGCTCCTGCATCAGAACACATCCGAGTCCGGTCCCTGATGCATAGCAGTAGACTACGTACCCTACTCCTTCCTCAGGCAACCTCAAGATAGGTGCGCTGGTCAATCTCTGTCTCATCTCCTGGAAGCTCTGCTGACATCTTTCTGACCACACGAAGGGTTTCCCCTTCTTCGTCAAAGCTGTGAGTGGTGCCGCAACTCTAGATAAGTCTGGCACGAATCTCTTATAGTATCCAGCTAGTCCCAAGAAACTTCGAACCTCAGTCACGCTCCTGGGTGGCTCCCATGCTAACACAGCCTCGATCTTCACAGGATCCACTGCAACTCCCACCTTAGAGATAACATGTCCCAAGAAGTGGACCTCACGTATCCAGAACTGGAACTTCGAGAGATTACCATAAAGCTGGTGCTCTCGGAGTGTGTCTAGTACAACTCGCAAGTGATAGGCGTGCTCCTCCTCAGTCGTAGAGTAAATCAGAATATCGTCGATAAAGACCATGACAAACCGATCGAGGTATGGCTGAAATATCCTGTTCATGAGATCCATGAACACTGCTGGAGCATTGGTTACACCGAAAGGCATAACCAAGAACTCATAATGACCATACCGACATCTGAAGGCCGTCTTCTGCACGTCCTCGTCTCTGACTCTGAGCTGATGATAGCCTGACCTAAGGTCTATCTTCGAGAACCACCGTGCTCCCTTGATCTGATCAAAGAGGTCATCAATCCTCAGTAGCAGATACTTGTTCCTCATTGTCACCTGGTTCAGGCGACAATAGTCAACATAAAGCCGCATGCTCCCTTCCTCCTTCTTGGCGAACAATATCGGGGAAGCCCAGGGTGAAACACTGGGTCGGATGAACCCCTTGCCCTGCAAGTCCTCCAATTGTACCCATAGCTCTCGAAGCTCGGCGGGGGCCATCTGATATGCTGGAGTGGATATCGGGGCTTTCCCGGGGTACAAGTCAATATAAAAGTCTACCTCTCTGTGAGGAGGTAGCCCTGGAACGTCGTCTGGAAAAACGTCCGCAAACTGATCCACCACTGCAGGAAAACCAGGGCTCCGCACGTCAACTGCTCCAAGGATGAGGCTAGCCATCTAATGAGTGATGGGCTGTCCTCTCCTCCGCGGAAGTCCATCCTATGCTGCAAAGGCTCCCTTCTTGCCGGTGAAGGTGAACCTGCTCCCGTCGGTGCGTACACATCGCACCTTGCGCCTAAAACAGTCAATCTGCGCATGGACCGTAGATAGCCAATCCATGCCCAAGATGACGTCGTAAGGCCTCGACGCTGCTACAAGAAGATCCCAGCCAAATATCTCTCCTCCTAGAGTACGCTCACACTGCCAGCACCAGTGCGTAATCGTCGAGTCTTCTCCCGTAGGAGTCTCTAGCCGTAAGGATCGAGCCAACGGCTCTGTCGGAATCTCCGAGCTCCGAACAAGGGCAGCGGCTATGAAAGAGTGACTCGCTTCTGTGTCTATAAGAACTGCAGCAAGGGTGGAATAGACACAGATAGTACCTTGAATCATCTCGGGTGTGCCGTGGTCGTAGGCCTCTGCTGCTTGGAGCTGTGCCTGTCTCTGCCTGCCAGCTCCCTGTGGTCGGGGTGGACCTCCTGGTGGTGGTGGTGGCAGAGCCTCAAAGCGTCGCCCACCACCGGCTGCTCGTCCAGCTCCTCTGCCTCATCCGCCTCCTCCCTGCGGACCGCCAAGGTCGACCCTATGCCTCTGCCTTGGTGGTCCCTCAACTGTCTGCTGCTCCTCGGCACGGCGGGTCGGGCAGTCACGAGCCATGTGGCCCTGCCCGCCGCACGAGTAGCACTTTCTGCCTCTCGAAAGACTGGCTCCTCGCTGTGTGCCCCACACTGCTGAGCCAGTGTCCTGAGGTCGTCTACCTGAGGGTCTGGTCTGTCTGGACCCCAGAGTCATCCGTCGACTGCCTGCTGCAGATGACTCTGCCACGTGCCGCCCTGCGGTGGGTCGCTACGCTGGTGTTGACTCAGCAAGGATGCTCTCAATCAGAAGGGCCCGCTCCAGTACTCCTGTCTGAGTCAGTATGCTGAGGGAGATCAGCGATGCCCTGATCTCGTGTCTCAAACCCTGCTCGAAGGTCCGGGACCGGAAGAATGGGTCCCGTACCATGTCTGTCGAGTAGCGCGAGAGATCAGTAAATCTCGCCGAGTACTGAGCGACCGTCATGCTGCCCTGCCGCAGCTGAAGAAGCTCCTGGATACGCACCGCATGAAGGGTGGCTGGGACGAACTCCGAGCGGAAGAGTCTCTCAAATTCCATCCAAAGAAGAGATTCCTCATCGTGCACCTGAAGCATCAAGCTCCACCATCGTCCTGCTGCTGCGTGTAGTAGGCTCGCAGCGAGGATCACCATGAGGTATGCTGGTGTCCTCACTAGCCTAAACACACGTACCACTGCCTCCAGCCAGTCCTCGGCTGCATGGGGATCCATCTCCCCACGAAACCTGGGTGGTCGCTGGCGCTGAAACTCATGCAGTGCGCTGAGGCGACGTGCATCGTCAGCGACTGGTGCTGGAAGCATCGGGGGCTCGGCGGGTAGAGCTACCGCCGGTGCCACTGCTGACAAAGGGCCCTGCACCGAAGCCTCGTCACTCGGTGGGCTTTCGTCACACTCGACTCTCGGAAACCTAGCTGGCTGCCGTCGTGGGGCCATCCTGAAAAGGAAACAGGTGTGCCACGGTCAGAACAGTATACCTGGTGAGCTGATATAAGTAATCACAAAGATAACTTTGAAACACACACACAATCAATGTTTTCGTGCATTAAGTCAGAAATCAGAAGTCAGGGTCCTGGTGTACGGATACGTCGGCCTCCGCACCAACACTGGACTCCCTAGACTGATAACCACACTCAATATGCTAAACATTATTGCTTCACATAGAAAAGAACAGAGTTCGCGGTAGAACCGAACTCCTCTGATACCAATTTGTCACGACCCGTCCTCGGGGCCCGTGCCGTGACTACCCCAAGCCCGCCTTCCATAGGCCAGGGGCTGGCGACTAGCACCAAGGCATAAATCCCAGTAAAAAGTGAAGGCATTGCCTTTGTAAAGTAAACAAACACCACAGAGTAAGCAAGCGGAAAGTAAACACTAAGTAAAAATAGAGTACAACTGAAAGTGCGGAAAAGTAAAAGGGCCAGTATACAAACCCAAACTGAAAGTAAAGTACAACTCGAAAGGGAAAAAAGCAACTGTAAAGTAAAAGCTGCAACACCGAGCTGTCCTCTAGAAATCCCACCTGAAGGGTGGGTACAGATAGCTCCACTGCTCCTCGGGTCCCGCCGTCCGCTCCGAACACGTCCCGCCCAGTGGTCCACCTCTAGGTACCGTCCTGCTCTGCAAGCCTCAACCACGATCAATGCTGTCCGTCGTCTGCAACCAACACAACCTAGTGCGGGCATAGCCCGTGCAGGGGTGAGTATAAGCTACTCAGTAGGGACCCTGAGACCCCTGAAGGTCTCCCAAAATCCACAAGGGATAAACCACAAAGGTGAGATACAAACATGAAGTAACAACCGACACTGCTTAGGTATATGCCCATACATATACCTAAGTCATCAATTCCAATACGCCCCAACCTCCGAGCCCAAGTACAACTCAGTCCACACAGGAAAGTATACATATTCCACACAGGAAAGCAAAACGAAATCCACATAGGATAGCACAACACAATCCACACAGGAAAGCAACAGGATTCAGCTCACACATGTATACTTCTTCGAAAGACGATGAAGATGATCTCTGATCCATCTAAGTCGTCGGACCCACGAAGGATCGATAGGTAACTAACCCCCGCAAAAGACCCACACAGGATCGGGCCCACATAGGACCTGTAGGCGCTGGTTCACACAGGACCGCTGAGCGCAAAGACCCACACAGGATCAGACCCACACAGGATCGGGCCCACACATACCCTATAGCACTGATCCACGTAGGATCACTGAGTGCTGTAGTCGTCGTCGTCGAATCCACATAGGATCTCTGTACTGTCGTCGTCGTAGTCACAGTAGTAGTAGCAGTAGCAGTAGTAGTCACAGTAACAGTCGTAGCCAGCACTAGGGTTCCCGCACACAGCAAGCTCGTTCGGAGGGTCCGCTCCACGAGCCGAGAGGCTGATACATCAACTGTCACAAAGTCCAGAGTTGATGTATCCAAAAGTTCCGTATCGTCAACAGGAACTCAACGTAACAGACGACTCGTCGATCGGACGCCCGGTCTGAGAGTTATTGGCTTTTTCGTCCCAGGGGCCCGGTTGGTTTCTAAGGCAAAACCAACCCGACTGTACCCCACCTGCGTCCAAACCTTAGGCGGAGTATGCAAAAAGATCCGTCTCACTAAGAGGAACACAACAAAGCTGACGGCACGTCAATCGGACGTCCGTAGCTCAAGATAAGATCGTTTCCGCTCCGAAGGCCCAGTTGGTTTCGTGAACGAACCAACCCGTCCGTACTCAAAGTATTCCGAAACTTTGAGTGCGATATACCGAAACGACTGTCTGAATCCAAGGATCGCGTTGCCGCAGACGGTTCGTCAATCGGAGGTCCGTGGCTCAAGTTATGGCCAAAAGACCGAAACCGTCTTGAAAACGGGGGGTCCGGATCCGGGCCGAGCCGGCCCGGCCGGCGGCGGTCCGGCGCGGCGGCGCGGCCCGGCTGGCGGCGGTCCGGCCTGGCGCCGCTTGTCGCCACGCGCGGGGGGGAAAAGCCCCCGCTTTATCAAACTGGTGGCGCGGCTTTTAGCCGCGCCTTTGGGAACCGGCCCCACCCCCTTGTGGGGGCCTGCTTTGAAGAGAACCGGGGGGCCGCCTGCCCCCCTCAATGAACCCCCCCCCCCCTCATAAATGGGGGGGGGGGGGTTTAGAGCTGACCGGGGGAATTAAATTCCCCCGGTCTTTGACCTTCCGGCCGGCCACCTGGCCGGCCGGATTTTCTCCAACGGGACTGGCAAAGCCGGTCCCCTTCCGACTTCCGACACCGACGGCCCGGCGAGCCGCCAGTCTTCCCGTCTCGCCGCGGCCCGGAACCGGCCGCAGTGTTCGTCGTCCGGCGCGGTGCGATGGCACCGCGACCGTCCGCCGCAGCCCCGCTCCGGCCGCGGCGCCTTCGATCCCCTTCGACGCGGCGCGACGGCGTCGCGTTCGTGATGATTCTTCCACGGTGCGAATTTCCGCGTGGTGCGACGGCATCACGCCATCTTGTTTCATCCGCAAGATAAATCAACAAGAACAAAGGAGGGGGTTCGGCAGTGTTCATGCGGTCCGCCCCCCTCACGTTAAATGATAACACATATTTAAATATCCTCATGTTTGTCATGCTAGAACCACGAACGAGAAATAATAAATAAATAAATAATCAACATCAACCCCTACCTTGGGTTCAAGTTCGAAGATCGTCAACGACCCGCGGAAGACAACGTCGCGGAGGTCGGGCGTCGCGGTAAACGTTCGTCAAATCCGATGACGAATAGGTACGTCGATGGAGAATATTCGTAAGTCGACGAAGGAAGTACATGGAGGAAGCGACGTTCCCTTTTCGTTGACACGGAAGGCGGCGTCGATCTTCGGATACAACGGGCTACGAAGATGAGAGGAGCAGCGTTCTTCGTCGAAGCTCGAAGGTTCTTCGCATTCTTCGTCAAGGTTGAAGAAGAAGAAGGAGCTCCCAAAATCCTCTCAAGAAGGCTAGAGAGTTCTAACCCAACAAAATAAGATAGAGTCTTATTTTATTCACAAACTTAACAAATTGAATTTCAAAGGTTTGAAATTCAAATAAAAAAAACTCCAAATTAAAAACAAGTTGTCATGTCATTTAAAGAGGGGTTTAAAGAGTTTTGAGAGGAGATGGAAGGTTGGGTTTCGTGTGGGCCCCACCACACTTAATCCTCCCAAGGGAGGTTAAGTGGATGTGGGTCCCACCTTTAACATCCTTTGAGAGGAGTTAACCAACAAGTAAGAAAAATAAAAAGTGTTCCACATTTTTATTCAACTTTTTATAATTCTCCCAAAAACTAACTTTCGTCCCGCAATAAACGCAACTACGGAAAAGGTCTCCTTAAGCGAATATTGGCGCTGCGAGTTCATCGGTGTCCTCGGATTTCAATTCCGATCACCGGATAAAAAGTTAGTAATTCCCGATCGTTCGTTCACTGAACGTACCCGAGCCAAACTTCGGAAATTGATTTTGGGCACTCTGGGCCTCGGAATTAGGTGCCGTCAGAAACCGCGCTCTTGTAAAATTCCAAAGAAAATTAAGAAAAAATTTCCCTTGAATTTTACAGGTCTTTACAGGGTAATTTTATAATATTATATTTACCCTTAATTACCCGATTTACCTTTAACTATGGTAAATAAAATTTACCGTAGTTACTATTCATAATTCTCAAAAATAAAAAGTAGCTTATTAACATAATTTGGACCCACTGATTCCAAATATGGAATCCATTTTTCCAAATTCAATACAAAAAAGTTTCATAAATTAAATCAAAATTAATCCCGTTGTTGAAAGAAAACGAGTTTTTCTTTAAAACATTGCAAAAGATTGAATTGATTTAACCTACAAATTTAATGTAAAATCAATGCTAATGACATAAATATTATCAAATGGTAAAAATATATTCTATTTATACTTTAAAACCATTCAATATTATAATTTAACCATATAAATTATTGTGATGAAAAATGTTGTTTTTAATTAAAATATAGCGTGTTTTTACTATTCATTAAAATATGAAAGTTACCAGAATAATATGAAAAATTTATCCAAAGTAAATTTTTATTTCTTTATTCCAAAGAAGAATTTTATTTTGTCAAATTTAACTTATAAACATGCCAAAAACTAGATTTAATGTGGCTGCGCCATCAAAAGGCGGCACAACTGCATTTTTTTGAAAAATACTTATTTTACCCGAAAAAATTATTTGTTCTTATACCATGTTCTAGAAAATGTGTAAGATGAATAATAATGTTATAAAATTAAAAATTTAGTTAAAAATATTCATAATGGCTAGTTCATAATAATATTATAATAATATATTGTTTTTTAGTAAAACCCGGTATTGCGTACAACACACACTATTGAGGAAGGTTGCGATTGCGTGTAATGCAAGCTAAGTCAGGGTTGCGTGTTGTGCAAGAATCCTTTGTTGTTTCATATAACATAATCCAACCATATTTCATTTATACATTGAATATGAATATATATATATACTCAATGTTGCGTAGAATAACTATTATCAAAATTGTGTGTAACACGGTTCAAGAATAGTGTTGCGTATACTGCAAGCTAATACATTATTGCGTATAGCACAAGGTAATCATGGTGTAGCATACAACACAAGACATTAATGAAATTAAAAGAATATTTTTCATAAAATCTCTGGGTGTTACACATATTTTCTCCAAGGATGGAATTTCAATTGATCCTATGAATAAAAATGTAATCAATGAATAGATTACATTGATGAACATAACTGAGGTATATAGTTTCTTTGGTTTGGAAGGTTACTATCATTTATTTTAATTTTTTCACACTTGCTACCTTATTTACCAATATTACATGTAAATGTGTTAAGTTCATATGAAAAAATATTGTGATGAATATATTTAAGAATTGAATAGGAGATCATTCAATTATTTTATATTAACTTTACCATCATGAAATTTTGGTTTTGTGATATGTAGTGATGCATCTAAGAAGGGACATGGTTGTGTTCTTATAAAAAATTATAAATTTATCACATATGAAACAAGGTATTTTAAGTCTCATGAATACAACAATCCAAAAAATGATCTTAATTTTAAATGCATAATATTTTCTTTGAATATATGAATACGTTATATCTATTGTGAATGATGTGATATTTATATTTTTAGGAGAGTTCAAAATAAATATTTTCACCAAAAGTAATCAACATGAGGAAAATTCAATGGATTGAGTTACTCAATGATTATGATTTCTGAATACACTACAAAAAATGGAATGAAGGTAAGGTAGAAAATGAATTAAGAATGAATGATAATTGATTCTGGAACAAAATGAGGGTTTTAAGTGATCTTATGTTTATGGATTTAGTGAATATGAATATAGATATTTTTAAGGATGGTGAAAATCAATTGTTTTTAAAATGATTTTCAAACCAACTTTATAGAAAATGAAAAAAAATTATCATCCTGATGATAAAAGTGATCAAAAAAATTTACGTCGTGAATGATTTGAAATTTGAAAGACTCCATTAAAGAAGATGGTGTTATAAAATTTGGAATGAAGCTACATATTTCATCTATACATGAGTTGAAATGAGAAATATTTTATGATGTTCATTGAACAAATTTATCTATATATACTTGTATCACTCACATGTATAGGTATTTGAAGGAATATTTTTCATTGGATATATGAAGTGAGAAATTATCAATTATGAATCAATATGCCTGATATTCAATAGGTGTTGGAAGAGATACAAAATACTATAAGACTAATGAAACCTTATCATATTACTATGTGTAAATTGGATGAAATTATTATGCACTTTTTTACTAGATTACCAAAGTCACCTATAAATAGTGATACAAATTTAGTTATTTTTTACCACCTTACCAAATCAGTACATTTCATTGATATATGATAATACTTTCCTCTTGATAGTTTCACATAGATCTATATTAATTATATCGTAAGACTTTATGTTGAACCACTTTCAATTTTTTCTTATTATGATAAAAAAATTTCCTCGAATTTCGAGAAAATTCTTCAGAAGGATCTTGATACCGATATTCATTTGAGAAACACCTATCATCCCAAAATTAGAGATAAGTCTCAAAAAACTATTCAAATACTAAAATACATGTTGATTTTTTGATCACTTGATGTTCATGGTATGTAGGTCAATTATTTACCTTTTTAGAGTTTTCCTATAATAATAGCTTTAGTCCACGTTTTCGTATGGAACTGTATGAAGCATTTTATTAAAAGATAATTGATACTCAAGATTTTTGAGTTGATGGTCGTGAAAGGAAGATTATAGTCCTAAAAATTATTAAGGATAACATGATGAAGGTGAATATTATTTTTACCTATATTAAAGAAGATTATTGTTGGAAAAATATTTATTCCCATAATCAGATGTAATATTAGGAATTTCAAGTTGGAGATCACATTTTATTTACTATATCTCCAAAGAAGGGTGTTATAAGCTTTGGTAAGAAATGGAAACTAATCCCCATGTACGTTAGAAATTTTTTGAAATTATGTAAATAATTAGATCTATTGATTTCCATTTGAAATTACCCTAATATTATCTAAAGTACATGATGTGTTCAATATATTGTTATTAATTAAGTATATTCTTTCCCCAATGAATGTGCTCACCTATGACGAAATAGAATTGAAAAGTGAACTATCATATAGGGATGTGTCTATCCAGGTTATTGAAGCTAGAGAAAAAGTTTATCAAAATCGATTGAATCAACTGGTAAATATTCATTATATATATCTTAAAATGGATGATGTAACATGGGAACCTGAGGATGTTATGAAGAAAAATACACTCATTTGTTTGGAAAGTAATATCTGATAAAATACAATGGATTAAATGTTTTAAGGAGGTAAAAATGTGAAAATAATCAATTAAAATACAATAAATTTTTATCTCAATAAAACTATAATATAATTTACATATTAATGTTTTATTGCATAAAATTATAATTTTACATGTTTAATATTTATTTTTTACTTACTATATCAAATTAATCATATAATGTATTTTTGAAATTTTCCCTTAAAAAAATTGTATTATGAATATTTTAAAATTTTGTATTAAAATAATCCACCTATTATTTATAATAATGTATTAGAATATTTATAGTAGCCATGTATTTATAATCAATTTTCTTAAAAAATAAATGAAAGATCATTTGAAGGTAAAAGGAGATATTTTTTTGGAAACTGTTTTAATGGAATATTGTTTCTATTTCGCAATTAATTAAAATAATCCAAAATAGAGAATTATTAATATAATATTTTTAAATTTTATGTTTAAATATATGAAATTAAATACATATAATAATTATTACTAATCATAGAGTAGTTGTAGGATCATCTTATGTTTGATAAAATGCATTCTTAGGAAAAAGTATTTTTCCTCAAGATTTGTGGATTTATGTTTAAAATAATTTATTCCACTTATTCAAATAGAATTTGATAAATTGAGTTCCATATTTTCATCATTATTTAATTTTTTTTAATGATGTCAATTTTATATTTGGTTATTAAGAATAGTAAAAATTTTAATTTTTTAATTTGTTTAAGTTTAAAACTTGTTTACCAGGGGTTAGTATAAAACGATACTGGTTAAATTGACCTAAAAAATTTTCGAAATCCTATTTTTTGCATTTATATAGGTGATAAACTTTCAAAATTCTATTAAGAGTCATATTTGACATATTTTATATTAGTTTTACTTACTAATATTTTAAGACATTAAAAAATTACAAGTCTTATACTCTACTCACTTATAAAAGGGAGCCTCCTCCCCTAAACTGTTCACACATCTTGACCCATTTACTCAAAAATAACTACCAAATTATGTCTCCAAAATCATTTCCACATTATAGATGTTTTGTTCTTCTCAAAATACCTCCTATAGAGCCCTTAAGAAGATATCAAAAAGAGCTCTTACAAACAAGTTGTAGTCAACTATACCGAACACCTTTATTTTTCTTATTATTTTCCACCTTAAATTATAGCGTATCTTTTATAATTTATAGAAACAAATATATAAAAAATCTAAGATGTAATAATTTTTATGTAATAAACATTATCTATCTTCCTTTTGGTCAAATGGGAAACAAAACCATTACTCATCTGTACGGCGGACTACCATCACACAAATAGATGTATTGTGTTTCCATCACTACCTCACATGGATAGAAATAATTAATGATCTAATAAATATATATTATAGTTATTAAAAAATAAATATTCTCTATATATAATATACACTCCACTACTTAACCCTTACACCATTTAAAAAATGATAGCGTCTCTCTTGTGTACACGTGAAGTAACACCTCCATGAAGGGATATGATTCATTTTTCATGTAAAAATTTCATAGATGATTCTAAATAAATATAAATAAATATAATTTATGATTCTTGTACCATGATTAAAATTTTGTATAATAAATAACTATGATAAAGATATAAGGACAATAACTTCCAAATCAAAACAATGATTAAAATGAAGCAGTTAACACCCGAAACAAAGATAATAAAGAAAGATTGTTAACAAGGGGGTGATAAGATGAAATAAGTTGATAATATATTATATTTTAAATATTTATATTGACGTAGTATGTATGTATAATAAATCTAAATTTATTATAAAGTTGGTTATATCGTATTAAAATAAACAGAAGGGAGAAGTTAGGGATATCATATCAATTTCCAATACCTTGATATGTTTTTTGTATTATGCTCCTAATTTCATTTATATTTGGTATATAAAACCACATTGAGGTATTTAAAATAAATATCTATTTATTAGTTGTTTTTAATGTTTCAACTCAAGTTTTATATTTCAAGGAGATACCATTTAAATGTTACCAAATTCATATGATTTTTTTGTTCAATATCATTTGTTTGGGATTGATTATATTTTTGGTTGAAGGAATATTACAATCCATCCTCATAAACACAATTCATTTTATAAACACATTATATTTTAGTATTTTTCTTGTTTTTATCTACATTTTTATTTTTGGAACATGAATCAAGAAATGAAATGATTAAATGAAAAGCTAATATTATTTCTCTTTTTGATCAGGAATATTTATTTCCATATCTATATTTATCCAAATTAGTTTACAAAATTACATTTTATTTAATAATATTATTTATTAAGTATATATTATGTTATTATTGATTTTTTACATGGCATCGAAAGAATCGTTATAATGTTATCCTAAAGGATGATTTTTAATATTTTTTATAAAAACTGAAGATGAATCTTTATTTAACATATACAGCATTAGAAGATTACCCATCCTCCATTAATATTTTATGCTATTAAGTATATTACATATTTTTTTATGGGTTGAAAATGAAAAATAATCAATGAAAAGTTATTTTAATTGTTTTTCTTAAATTTTCATATATTCTTCCAAAGACATGATTTTACTACACAATCGACTTATTCGATGAATTAATTCTCATATATCTTCTCTTGATTGATTTTTTTGGCATTAAAATCATCATGAAATAGTCAAATTCTGGTTATAATGTTTCATTGAATATTAAATTTCTCAACCATATCCATTTTTGTTGTATCATGGATATTATTATTTTCAATAACTTATACCAATTATACATTTGGTGTTTTATTGTGAATGTTTTTTGATTGACATGAGAAATCTTTATATTTTGAATTCTTAATTTAATTAGTGTTTTTATTGATAAGGAATATTTTTTATGAATTATATTGATCATTATATATATTTTTAATGAATTGGACTGGATGTGATTTCTGGGTCATGAAATTACATATCCCCATGATGCATCGACTTTCCTCAAGAGAAGATTCATTTGGATAAACTTATTAAATGGATTTTTAATTTTATACCAAACCATTGTCTTAAAATAAATTAGAACAAAGCCTTTATGATAAGATACACTGATCTATGAGATCATGTTGTCCAACATTATGTAGTTCCTTCATTAAGAATTTAGTTATTATTATCCATAATATCATTACATTGATATTATCTATAGATGTTTATTTCTATAATTATTTATTAAATGAAATGTTTTTTATCTACCTTAGCATATTTATTATTCCTTATCACAAACTTACTGAGGTAGACCCCATAACTGGCACATAACTTGATCTTCCACATACCCAAAGGGAATTCCTGATCCACATGGATAGGAGACTAGAACCTGGAAATCAAAAAACCAAAGGTACTGATTTTTCCAAACATAAATGAGTAACATGGAATATTAATATATAAAAAATACAATGTAAGGAAATGTATAAGAAATATATTCCATAAAAAGAGAAAAGAAGTAATACAACTCAAAGAATTCAGAAAAAAAAGAAAATTTAAAAGTCTAACAGGATAAAAAATTTCGAACTCACGGTGGTTCCTTGCCTTTTCCTACATCAACATATATAACTTGGCCTACACACTGCCAAATTGGTGCACATGATGTGAGCTAACTAACTTGGTAGGATCCTATCTAATGTTTTATATATCATGTCTTTTTATAAAATTAAAAAAACACTAAAATTTAAAGAAAACAAGGCATGCTAATTATTCAAACAGTTTTTATATCAGAATCATAGTAAAAAATTTCCCATTTTTACACAGTTCTAAATAATTCAGGTTAAAAATATCAATGAAAATACTAATATGAAAATAGTTCATCAAATACAAGTAGTACAAATCATAGAAAAGGTAAGTAATTCCAAGGATCACTACATGTCGGGTTAGATATAACACTTGTACCCAGTATAAAAAATTACATGCATCAAGACACTAGATATATGCATTGAATATACGAAGAAGAGGAACACCCCATAAAGTAAACCTCTCAACTATTTAAAAACATTATCTATGACACATGGCATATGGAGTAGTGGAAAACCCCATTATTGACCCTCACACACACACTAGTATCAATGGATGATTGAAATTTCTATACCTTCCACTTAAATACCCAATGATTCCCATGTTCTACTTTTTCCAAATCATTTCATCAAAACCATGATTCAAGAAAAATTTAATAAATCAATTTCAAAATTCCTTGAAAACAAAACATATTTTACTAAAACATGGGGAACATTATTTTCTATGAAAACCCCTATTTAAACACAAAAATCAATTAACTAAAATAATAAATTTAAATTTTAGTTTAAAAACAAGATCATTCAAGGTTCAGCCAACACCCACAAAATATGGAACCACCTAGGTCAAAATAATGTCTGACATGGCCACAATAAAAACCAATAACACCATAAAGAACATAAGGGAAAAAAGGCCCTAGAAATAATTACCACTTCTGAGAATCAATTCATCTAGAATAGAGTTAAACTGAGAAGATAAAATAAAACATACCTTGATTAAAATGCATGATGCACCACAGCTAATGTAAGGGTCATACTTCGAAAGATGTTCACACAATAAATCTATAGGAATCACATTAAAATTGATATGTGATCAAAAAATTCTATAAATGTGGTCTAATACTGGTACCATGACCAAAAGTACCTATGTAGAAGAAATGTATCATACTTAGAGAGTCATAGTACAACCAATATGGAGATCAAGAACTGAACAATGCAATTTGAAAAGTTAAAGATCAATCTATATTAACCTAAGAGGGACTATGGATTGAGGGGGATACCAATACAGTGAATGAATGAAAAGAGGATGTGTAAGGGGAACATAAAATATATTGGTCATGTAAAATTCATGACATGAAATAAATATTAAATTCATGAATCCTTTATGTCCCATGTATGCTAGGAAGGTGTCACCTCCGGATAAATAAATCCCAATCGACCCATTCACTATGTGAATTTTTTTCCTGGATTGTAAATTTTCACACTCCAAACAAGACTCACGACATCTTCACTAAAATGGAATTACACTGTTTATATAGATCACAATGTGAATGTGTCCTGTAGGTAGTGCAATGTCCAAACTCTGAACAAAACACTGAGATAAACATTGAATCCCCCAAAACCCGAGAAAGGTGCTCTGAAACATATAAATAAAAATAATTTTTTTACCCTTATGTTGAAATCTCCAAAAAAATGAACTTTCATCGCCAGAAATTCATGTGGATAAAGGGTTCTCTGGAAGAACATAACGCCACTACTCGATCGTTGGTGACTCACAGTCCCATGTCTCATGAGAATCTGATATGTATTACTATAACACTATGACTAACATGATTGAATTCACACAAAATAATTTCAGATGAGAAGAAACTATCTCCAATAGTTGATCCACAACAAAAACATCTGACTCCAACTCGATCCCCCGACCAAATCAGAATGTGATAGGGATCCTGATGATGGTTCCTGAGCTAATATATGCTAATAAATCATGAATACCTATCAACTGAGATGGAAATGACAACTGATAAACAACCATCGCAAGATGCTCATTGACCTCAAATTCTCTAACATATCTCGAAGAAAAAAATAATAAATTCTAAGAATAAGGTGACCACACTGAGGAAAAACATTCAAGAAAACTCTTTCACTAAAAGAAAGCATAAAACGATGGTGTTGACGATTTTCACATGAGTTTTTTAGACTCTACACTATTACTAGACTACAATTTATGTCATGAATATCCATTGATTCCTATTAAACATGACATAGTCACACAGTAGAAAACATTCCCACCTCCTCCAACCAAATAGGTGATATGCACATGCGACCATAGAAAGCTTAAAAGGGATATGTTTTTATTGATGATTGGTAACTATTGTTATTTGAAAACACAAATAGTCCTAGATGGTTGTCCCATGATGTAAGGACCCAATCCCAGTAGCCCAAAGCTGGTGACTTATTTTATTACATTGGAATATAAAAAAGGAATATGAATCCTGAAGGGCCGAGTAGTTTAGCATCTTTGAAAATAGGATACATACGTAAGTTCAACATTAAAACATAAAAATAAATATGTCATAGAATCTTCTTTGAAAACATCCATACCTCCTAGGTTATTTCTTCATGTAATTCATAATATACCTCTTCATGTACTATAAAAATGAAAATAAGAAAAGGGTGAGATAAAATGATCAGTAAGGGTAAGAAATAAATTAGAATATATCATAAATATAACCATTAGGTATGGTGAATAACTTAAATAACATCCCTTTAAAAAAATAAACATGAAAAAATGGAAGGATTAAAAGATGAATAAATAATTCCACAATAAAACATAATTATGGGTATTATACTAGTAGAATAACCACATGAACTATCAATTACTAGTTTCATAATGAGGGAATTTAGAATTCGGGACATCATAACCATACTGTCAAGGCCTTGTGACAAGAACATAAATATCTATTTTTTTAAGGTGTAAGAACCCGGTTTTTGCAGTGAAAGACTTTGGAATATTCTTGATGATATTCAAGAGCAGCGCTTTCAGACGGCGTGCGATTCCGAGCCCCGGAGTGGCCAAAATTAAATTTTCAGTGCGTTCACACTGGAAATGCTAAATAAATGGGATAACTCCTAAACGGAGCTTCAGATCAGAGTTCTGAGTGTACGTATGGGTCCGGAATTGGGTGTTTACCCTAGGAACGATATAAAACATGTTGGCGCGGGACGTTTGGATGCCTCGCCTGCTTCTGGAATGTTAAACGGATAAATTAATTAATTAATTTATTCGTTTAATGGTGAAACTCGAGTATCTCTTAAACGGTGGCTCGTATTGGAAAACTGAGGGCACCATTGAGTTTGGAGCGTTCCTTTTACCCTAGGAGGGGTATAAGTTTCGCGGGCGCGGGCCGTTTGTGAAAAATGGCTCCAGGGGCATTTTCGTAATTTAGCGGCTTCGGACGTTAAATTTTATAACTTTTTAACGGGGCCTCAGATTAAAATTCCGAGACCTCCGTTGTGCTCGGGAGGTGGTGTTTGGCCTAGGGTATGCTTAACCTCATCTCCGCCGGAGGTTCGGGATCGGGCCGGCGGGCGGGTGGTTAAGTGTGTTTCTAATTAAACACTTAACCCCCCCTCTCTTCCCCCCCTCTTCATCTCCTAGAAGGAGCTTCCCCTCCCTCCTATCCTCCTTTACTCTATCGAGGTGACTCCGTCGAGGTGCGGTGATGTCGGCGGATCGACGCGAAGCTCCGGGCGAAGCCCAGCGAGGTAGGAGGGTTTTGTTGCATTTTTATTTCTGAACCTCCCTTTGTGTTCGATTATATACATCAATTTGTTGCTTGATATTCAACAAAATCCCATAATCTTTTAGTAGATTTTATCCTCTTTCCGACGCATCTTTCGGATTTCAATTTCGAGTCCCGAGCTTCTCACGGAAGTTCACCGAAGTTTGCGGGAAATGGGGGGATCGACAGGGTGGCGCGACGGATTGGCCGAGCGTCAGGCGGCCGGGGGCTCGCAGCAGTAGCAGGGGGGTGTCCGCGGGCGACTGCGGGTGTCGCGGCGGGAGGTGGCGTTTGGCTAGGGCGAGGGGGTGGCGTTCGGAGGAGGTCGGGGTTCAGGCGGAGCGCCCGGCGATGCGAGGCGGCGGTCGCCAGGGAGCGGTGACCGCGGGGTCGCGGTGCGCGAACCCCGTGCGGCGACAAAGACCCGCGTTGCGCGGGTCTTCACGCGGATGCCACGACCGGACATCGTGGCCGGTCTGCGCGCGGACCGCGTGAACAGATCAATCCTTTGGTGTATGTGCGGAGGCACAGAGCTGTGCGTGGGTTCTTCTGGGTATGGGAAAGCCAGGTGTGGGATTAGTACCCTGTGTTTCTCCCTAGTTTTGCTTTTCGAGGATGAAAATATTGAAGTAGGGAATGATGTAAGAACCCGGTTTTTGCCGTGAAAGACTTTAGAATATTGTTGATGATATTCTAGAGCAGCTCCTTCAGACAGCATGCGATTCTGAGCCCCGTAGTGGCTAAAATTAAATTTTCAGTGCATTCACAATGGAAATGCTAAATAAATGGGATAACTCATAAACAGAGCTTCAGATATGAGATCCGAGTGTATGGATGGGTCCGGAATGGGGTGTTTACCCTAGGAACGACATAAAACTTGTCGGCGCGGGACGTTTGGACCCCTCACCTGCTTCTGGAATGTTAAACGGATAAATTAATTAATTAATTTATTCATTTAATAGTGAAACTCGATTATCTCTTAAACGGTGGCTCGAATTGGAAAACTGAGGGCACCGTTGAGTTCGGAGCGTGCCGTTTACCCTAGGAGGGGTATAAGTTTCGCGGGCACGGGCTGTTTGTGAAAAATGGCTCCAGGGGCGTTTTCATAATTTAGCGGCTTCAGACATGAAATTTTATAACTTTTGAACAGAGCCTCGGATTAAAATTCCGAGACCGCCGTTGTGCTCGGGAGGTGGTTTTTGGACTAGGGGATGCTTAACCTTGTCTCCGCCGGAGGTTCGGGTTCGGGCTGGCGGGCGGGTGGTTAAGTGTGTTTCTATTTAAACACTTAACCACCCCTCTCTTCCCCCCTCTTCATCTCCCGGCATGAGCTTCCCCTCACTCCTATCCTCCTCTACTCCGGCAAGGCCACTCCGGTGAGGTGCAGTGATGCCGGCGGATCGACGCAAAGCTCCGGGCGAAGCCCAGGGAGGTAGGAGGGTTCTGTTGCATTTTTATTTCCGAACCTCCCTTTGAGCATGATTATATGCATCAATTTGTTGCTTGATCCTCGAAGAAATCCCGTAATCTTGTAGTAGATTTTATTCTCTTTCCGACGCATCTTTCGGATTTCAATTTCGAGTCCCGAGCTGCTCACGGAAGTTCGCCGACGTTTGCGGGAAATGGGGGGATCGGCAGGGCGGCGCGACAGATTGGCCGAGCGTCAGGCGGCCGGGGGCTCGCAGCGGCAGTAGGGGGGGGGGGGGTCCGCGGGCGACCACGAGTGTCGTGGTGTGAGGCGGCGTCTGGCCAGGGTGAGGGGGCGGCGTCCGGAGGAGGCTGGGGCTCAGGCAGAGCGCCCGACAAGGCGAGGTGGCGGTCGCCAAGGAGCGGAGACCACGGGGTCATGGTGTGCGACCCCCGTGCGGCGACAAAGACCCGTGCCTTGCGGGTATTCACGCGGCTGCCGCGACCGGCCCTTGTGGCCGGTCCGCGCGGCCAAGTCGCGGGCCGGTCAAGCCCGAGGGGCCTTGCCCCCTCAGTGTTCGGACACCCGTATTTTTTGGTGCGGGTGTTCGATTTGCATGCCGTCTGCAGCAGAGCCTTCCTGGCGTCGAGGCTATGTTTTTGAGATGGTTTCGGGAATTTTTAATTCCCGAAACGATGGGCCTCGGAGGCGCGACACGCCTTTAAGTGAAATGCCATTTTTCTGGGAATCTTGTTTTGAGTGGCGCGGATGCGTCCGACGTCCGATTTAAGCGCCGTCAGTGGCGTTGGAACCCTGGCGTCGAGGAAGAGGTTTCCAGGGTGGTTTCGGGCGTTGAAGCTAGAGTTGACATGTGGGCCCCACGGCCCGTCTTTTGAGCTGCGGGAAGCTTTTAACAACTTTTTCACCAGATGTCCATTCAAGGTGTGCAAGCAGTCAATGTTGGGTATTTTTCCGAGGGCATCACGTTGGCGTAGTCTGCCCACTGTAATTCCGCACGATGGTGCGGGGCCCACGAGGGTCGTTTGGGCGTCGACGGTGATTTTCCATCATTATCACCGGACGACCATTTTGTACAAGTTAATAGTCCACCTGGTGTGCTTTTTCGAGAGGATCGCAACGGTGCGATCCGTTCGTTGAGTTTCGGGACCGGGATGCAGGTCCCACGTGGCACCGCTCGTGTGCGGTGCGCCAGAATGCATCTTTTTTCTGGATATCCATTGCACTCAAGTGAGTAGTGTTTTTGATGTGTTTTCTCGAGGGGATCTCAATGGTGTGATGCGCCCGACTGTTTTCGGGGCCGAGGCTCAGGATCACGGGACGCCGTTCGGGCGTGAGGCAGTGTTGGTGACTTTTCCATCGGATATCCGTTGGAGGTGAGTAAGTAGTCGATCTCATGTGTTTTTCCGCGAGTATTACAATTTTTTGATCCATTTGGTTGTGTGGATCCTCTTGCGCGATATTGTTAAATGTGGAAGCATGGAAGGTGCTCTAGTGGTGGTTCTCCCTACCTTGTTTGTAGAGGACCCTTGGCGTGTGATCGCGCACTCTTGGGAGAGTGATATAAATGGTTCATGAGATGTGGTTGGCTGTGCCTCAGCCGATGAGGTGGCAGGTTGGAGTTGTTATGTCACGCCTTCGCGTTGACGTTGGGTGACGTGTGAACGATAGCCTATGGGCTGGAACGAGGTATACTCTGGGAGTATACGGGAGCGCTTGGAGGTACGTTTGGTTTGTACCTGAGATGTTCGTGCACTTGGTTGGGCTTGACTTGGGGCTACACGTCATGTGGGCCCCATGTGCGTGTCATGTTATGCCTTACGTACTTCGACCTATCGCGACGTATAGGGTCCTTCTGTGTGTTTGTTTGACCAGAAGGGTGGAGTTTTTCCCATGGCTCTGTGCTCGTTTGTTGACCAGCAGGGTCGAGTAGTCCCCCCTGGTTTCGTTCTTGATGGATCGATCAGTAGCGGTGCTAGTGGCACCCCGTGATGGAACAGGCGCTGAACCTCTTTTGGGAGAGTTGTTCTGGAGTTGGGTGGTTGCGCGATACCCACTCCGTGTTCAGTCAGACAGTGTTATACCCTCCAGTAGATATGGCCAGAGAAGTTCTGAGTTTTACCCTCCAGCGGGGCTGGGAAGTGGGTTACTCATCGACTTCTTCGGGTTTACCCTCCAGCAGGGGTGGGCAGTGGGTTTCTCACTGACTTCTAGGGTTTAACCTCTAGCAGAGACTGGGCAATGGGTCACCCGATGCTCTTAGGGTCTACCCTCCAGTAGAGACTGGGCAGTGGGTCACCCGACGCACTTAGGGTCTACCCTCCAACAGAGACTGGGCAGTGGGTCACCCGACGCACTTATGGTTTACCCTCCAGCAGAGACTGGGCAGTGGGTCATCTGGAGACCACTTAGGGTCTACCCTCCAGCAGGGCAGGGCAGTGGGTCGGCCGTCGTCTAGTCCCAGGTCTACCCTCTAGCACAGATGGGCAGTGGGTCCCCTGTCAACTTATTTCAGGTCTACCCTCCAGCACGGCTGGGCAATGGGTCTCCTGTCGACTTATTCCAGGTCTACCCTCCAGCGGGGCTAGGTAGTGGGTCGCCTGATGATGTATTAAGGTCTAACCTCTAGCGGGGCTAGACAGTGGGTCACCTGAGGATGTATTAGGGTTTACTCTCAAGCAGGGCTGGGCAATGGGTCACTCGATATCTAGTTATGAATTACCCTCCAACAGGGCTGGGCATTGGGACACCCGTTGATATTCCAGACTCAGTCCTTGCTACTAGGCTAGTCTATGGCTTTCCCCCATGATTACCGGAGTAGGACCCTTGGTTGTACGGGTCGGTGATGGGTAGGCTTTGATTTTGAGAATACCTCTCGACTGCAGGGCAGTGACGAGTTGTGGTTGACTTAACCCGGAACTCTCAAGTACGAGGGGCGCTTTCCCCCACCGAGACGCGTCCTTGTGAAGCGACCTAAAACCATGCGGGCGAGTTAGTGCCGCCCAAAGTGGATAGTGTCGAAGTGCGGTGGTTTAGCCCCTTGGCTTGCGGTTCGGGGAAGACGTGCAGGATACTGGGCATCGTTGGTGTTACTTCTGGGACTGTTGGCTACACTTTTCTTGGGCTGAGCTACGGGACAAAGATCCCCTTACAGCGTTGTTTGGGATTCTCTTTTGAGTGTAAGGATATGCATATACGTTGTTCTAGTACCCACTTCTTGGGTTTGGTTACTCTCCTTCTAGGAGAGGCGAAGACGAACGGGGTATGCCACGTGCTTTCCGTGTCTAGCTTCTCATGGTTGGATGAGTCTACTCTCCTGCTATAGGTAGAGAAGACGTGATGGGAAGTTCATCTTCTAACCGTCTCCAGCTCATTGTGCCTGGACGAGTCTACTTCCTTCCTCTTGTTGGGTTGAGCTGGACTCTTTACTGCACTCTCTGTTGTACTCCCTTTTCTTTTCCTATTCGCTCTACTTCTCACCCGTCGGTACCTCCATTGTTGCTCCCTCGAGCCTTCGGGGTATCCTACTGAGTATTTTTATACTCACCCCTGCTTGGGCTTTTTCCACACTTGGTGTGCCCTTGCAGACGACAGACAGGTGGAGTGTGGATTCAGTGGAGCGTATACGCTTGAGAGCTTGGACCACGTGCGGTGGTCGTGGCTGGGTTCCAGGTGGGAGACCCATCAGCTGTTTCTTTTTGTTTACCTATTTCCGGGTTGTGGCACTTTTTGGTTGGGCGCGTGTTTTTCCCATTTTCTGTTCAGCTTGTACCCTGTACTGTTTAGAGGTCGATGCACTCTTGTGGTTTATTTATAACAGTTTCCCTTTTCTTTTCTTTTTACTATGCACTTTTTCATTGAGTATTCTCCGCGTGTGTGTACATGTTCTTAGGAAAAGGCCTCCTCATGTTTTTGTGCCTTTGGCGCTGGTTGCCAGCCCTTGGCCTATGGAGGCGGGCTTGGGGTAGTTGCGGCTCGAGCCCGGGTAGGGACGGGTCGTGACATAAGGCCTCATGCAAATACCATATTCTATCTCATGAGACCTACTAATGCACCGAGGGGATGTAGTCTGCCCCACCCATCACTCCAATATTCTCTCGACTCCTTTCTTCACTACTGATATATTCTCTCCGAAGGTGTGGATTTTGGTGTTTTTTCATCAGTGGTTTTCGATTCTGTTGATGGTGGATTCTACAATCCCAGACCACTTTGTCCCCTCCCCGAGCTTGCATTAAATTGCGCCTTTCTAGGTTGGATCTTGAGAGATGTTTACTTAGTGGTTATGGGATAAGAGGAGTGGCAGTTGAGGGATTTTCAGGTGATTTTGTGTGGGTATGATCTTGGTTTTGGATTCTTCTTTCATTTTAGGTGAGATGTCTTCGGTAGGATGCAACAAATGCCCTTATCCCTTCCCTGACCCCAAGGCCCTCTTCTTCACTCTTAGTTGGATCTGGAACGGTGGTTCCTCAAAGCTTTTCGGAGGTGGGATCTATTAGGGTTTTTTTCTTCTCATACGATATGTTTCTCATGGTTTTGATGATGATTTGTGTGTTCCTTCTACGATGGTGGATATAAATGAGGTTTGTTTGGTGATGGTTTCAGCTTCTACATCTGGTAAGGTTTTTCTCTCGTTTATTCTGGCCACAATGAGGATTTGTCAAGTGTGGTGTTCAGATGAGGACGATGATGGTGGTGTTAACCGACAATGTCGTCGCTGGTAGTCTGGTGTCGGGAATCAGCTAAATCAGTTGATCATGGCATGATGTTTCATGTTTTGAGTATGGTGGAGATGATGAAGCCTCCCTTGAAAGCGACGACGATGGCAGACACCGGTAGAAGCTCTCCGATGATTTGGTTTTTTGTGAAAATGGGTGTGTCTCCAAGACAGGGTCGCTATCATGATGGGAGTGTGAATCGAGGTAGTACGTGAATCGAGACGTCTTATTTACTGAGATGGGCGGTGATGACTTGAAATTTTAAATTTGAATTTTAAAGGTTTCCTTGAAGGCAGTATGGAGGTTTTTGGTTTGAGGTGAAGCTAGATTTCGATTTTCGAAGTTAGTGTTCTATTTGTTGATGTCGAAGTGGGTTTGTGAGGGTGGTTTTTGAAGGTTTTTTTATGGTTTCCACTTTTTCATAAAGTGGATTCCTAAAAAATAAATATAAAATGGATTGAGTAATAGTTTCAAGATATCACATCCACAATCAAACTGATCATAACCCATTGAATAAAACATGGTGTATGATATCATTGGAGATAAAACTCAACGAATTATAAGATTTAACGAATGATGTTGACATAGATCAAGATACTATTAAATAATACCATTGAAAAATCATTGAGGAAATAATCCTAAAACATTCCAAAGTGTCTCATACCACTTTGAAACATTAAAACCAAAATCCATTATAATATCATGAGAATATGGAATCTCTTTCTATGATATACCAATGGGAAGTACATACACCATAAGACAGAAATGGGTGGTGAACAAGTAATATATCTCATAAAAGTTAAAGTCATATGAGAAAAATCTCTTTTACTTTGGAAGGAAGAGTTCTTTTGGAAAATCATTTTTTGTCATAAAATCATATTTTAAACATGTTAATCCAATAAAATAAAAGATAAGTTCATTGAAATTATATTTGAGTCTGAAATAAAGTCTTCTTGAGGGAAATCATTTAAAAATAGTTTTTAATGAATCTTTAGAAATAAAACATTTTAGTGTGGTTTAAACAAAATATTAACAAATTTTAAAGCACAATGGCATGTTTGCATTAATAAAACTAGAAGTGAAGAAAAATATTTTTTAATGTTAAATTTTTTGATTTTAGATAGATAAATATGTCTTCAAACATATTATAGATAGAACTTCAAAATAGGTATGAATTTGAGAATTTGCATGAATCGAGCTTTCATTTCGAAACAATATTTTGAAAATTTATTTCAAAACATGTAAATCCCCATAAAATAAAGAAGATTTATGATTGGTGGATACATATATAATTTTCAAACATAATTTATTAATAGTACATAGGAATAAATAATAATTTCATAGAGGTGAGTAGATAACAATAGAAACCCGTATAAAAATGGAGGTTCGTGTAGAAAATTCATAAAACTTTGTAATCAATTGAATCATAGGCCTTAATTTAATAATAATAAAATAATACATTTAATATAATTAAAATAAAAAAATCATTATATGAATCATAAATGGTATGTATACATACACCATACACAAGTAGTAGTAGTGAATACAGAATATCTCACAAAAAAGGAAGTGAGATGAAGAAACCCCTTACATTAAGTCTCAACGTGTTTTCCACTTGATCTTAATGACATGAATAATAAATTTTTGGTTCATTAATTAATAATTCCAGAACATCATCTTCATGAAATAGATTTATTATAACCATATTAAGTTCATTCATGGACTTTTTGATGGGTTAATAGGTACAATTTCAATGTTTAGGTTTGTTGTTTCATGATCAGTATGCTTATATACATGAATGAGAAATCGTGTAAAATGAGGATGGTTGTCTAGAATTGAATTTACATGTTATTATTGAACATACAGAAGGTTACATGGTTGTAAATTTCATTTGTTTATTAGGATTTCAGATGAATCATTATATACAACATGAATGATAATTTCTTGGCTTAATTGGTTGTTTTTGGTTCACAACGAACTCACTTTGATTTATTAATTAATATCACGTGTAAAAAGGATTATAGAACCATAAATAAGATAATATATATATATATATATATATATATATATATTATAGTCTGGTAAAACCATCAAAATGGTCTCTTGTCCAGGATTTAAAATGGTAATAGAAATTGAAAACACGTCGTCCTTGAATGTGATAAATTAGCACATCTCGGATGGTGTTTTCTTTTTTAGTATAAAAGAATGGGAAATGAGATATGATGACGAATTATTCCTCTTTAATAAAAAAATTTCAGTATGTTAATGGTAATAAATTCAACACAAAATTTGGATTAAAGTATGTGAGGAAAGAAAATGAAAAGAAAGGAACATGAAATAATATGTAAAGATGAATTTTCCTCTTGATACAATCTTCCGTGAGAGCCTATTTAGGGGAGTGGTTTTGGCCTTTTTATGATACAAAGGGATACTAGAATTGGTTATGTATCTTGGGAGGATTTTTAAGTAGAATTTAGACAAGGCACAGGGCTTTAGAGGAGTATAGAGAATCAGGTGTTAGTGGGGTTTTTTATAGTGGAGGAGAGGAGTGAATTTTGAATATTTAATTCATTCTTAAATTATTTTTCTAAGGACACGCAATAGTGTTTAATTAATGTGACAAAAAATAGTAATATGAGAATGTTTTTTCTAACCAAGTGGGCTTAGATTAACCTTACATGACTTATTACTCAATAAAAAATGTATTAAGCATTTATCATAAATTATCATATTTTACTATTCACATAAAATTCACGTATTTTAGAAAAATACCAAAAATTCACCATGAAAAATTTTCGATGTATAGAATTATATATTGAAATACATTTTATTAAATAATTTTTTAAGGATTGAAAATTTAATTTTTAATTAAAATCATAATTTATTCAAAAAAACAACCTTAAAACTATAACAAATTTTATAACACCTTGAAAAAATAATCAAGGTATCGTTAAATTATTTTCTAAACAAAAGAAAACAAAATAAAAATTTATTATTATATTTTATTAAAATACATTTCTATTTTAAATTATTAAATTAATCATAAAATTTTAATTAAAATATTTATGTCAAAAAAACTAAAACTTATATTATGATCATTTTGTCACTTATAAAATGACTAAATTTTATTTATACATTCATGGGTGAAGTTGTTTTTTTGGAAAATTTATTATTCATCACTATTCATAAGTGTATGTTACTATTCATAAGGGAATGTTACAATTCATCAAAAAAACTATATTGACTCTATCAGACTCTAAATATCACCCTAAATGCAACAGTGTATGTCATTTTTTTGAAATTCAAATCACAAAGGTAAAAAAATTGTGTTTATTGGCTAGATTATAAAAAACATTTTTTTTAGAGAATCAATGTTTCAGGCATTAACTATTTAAATTTATTTGTAAATCCTTGGGGTGTTACATTCTCTCTTCCATACGAAAATTTTGTCCTCGAAATTTGAAATTGAACATCAAAATTTATTGGTTGATACTTGAAAATTAATTTATGAGAATCCCACATCAGAAATACAGTTAAAATATCCTATTAATAAGAGAGAAATGGAAATTCATCAATTACTAGAAAACTAAAAATTATAATTTGAAATAATGGTCATGGAAGAATAAAAAACCTTCATGTCCTAATGGAAACTGATAGAAATGATGCTCAAATGAAAGATCATTACCCCTAAAATAGAAACAACATTTATTATTTTTTTATTAATATATTGAAAAAAATGTGTTAATATGAAAAAAGTTTTATTTAGCACTCATTTCATAATGTTGAGGAATTATTCCACTCTATAAGAGTAAGAATATACGCTTTTATTTCAAAAACAAAATCTTATCATTTGTTTGTGGCTTGAACTTTCTTTACTTATCCCTTGGAACATACTACATCATATAGTGACATTAATCTCATAAAATGATAAACTTAAACCATTTCAAAAACGATTTAACTTTTCAAAAGATCACGATCCAATACTTTAGAATCATTCTCATATCCATCCTTTCTTGATCCATGTATACGGGGTCCTTAGAAATCCTCATTTTTTGAACTCCATTATCCATCCTGCTCAATGCATCTTCTACCTTATTTTCCTTTAATCAACCTGAAAAAGCCATAATTTTTTACATTCCAAATATGTGAATAACTTCATCACATGTCCTCTTAAAATATGGTAATAAATCAAATTACCATAAAATGTTATCAAAAACATGCATTCATCCTTACACATGTTATTGGATATATTAACTATATCGAAATTTTTTTAAACTCTATCAATTATAACATAAAACACATGTAGAAAAGTCAAAATCAGTTTTGAGGTAGTCAATACATATCAAAATGAATCATTTCTTCATCGTTATCTTCATCATTATAAATATATTAAGGGTTTTCCTTCCCTCAATCATGCATTTTCTAAAAAATTTAACTTCCCACATAATATATTTTGTTGGTACCATCAAACTTACGATTACAAATCCTTAATGAAAAAGTATTGTCGTAAAATCCTCAGATATTCCTTAATTATTATTACTAGTACATTTCTGGAAAAAAATTTAAATGACATGATTCTTGACTAGGAATATTAATGATTATACTTAATTTGTGGAAGAATCATAACATGATTATTTTCCAGTATCATCATATTGGGAATATTATTTTGACACTAAGGAAAATTATTAATATACTATTCCATATCTTTATAGTTGATGGATTGTACATTTAAAACATTTTCCATTCCCTTGAAATCACAAAAATGGTGTCCTTTTTCTTCACACTTATAGAAAAAATTCATTCCATTCAAGAATTTATCTAGGTGATTATTTCAATTGTTATCCGATGTGGGAAAATCCTTCTTTCCCTTATTCCCTTTATCCATATTTTTCTCTACCACCCTCTTCTTATTTTTATTTACTTCAAAGACATGTGTATCAGATAATTCTTTAAATACCTTATTAACACTATATATTATTTCTTCATCTGATGAGGATTCATGGGAGACTATATTTCTTTGAAAAAAATGGCTTAAGACCATGAGAGACATGATCATTTTTACTATTTTCATCACGTTCATTGATGATGTTCTCATTCCTTCTTCTAGAAACCAGATTTAATCAATTATATATACTATATTATCTCATAAAATTAAGATCTTTATATAACTATAAACATGTTATAGTACATATCATAAATTTATGCATATTAAATCCTAGAACCATATACTTTGCTTACATTGGAAGAATAAATCCTTAATAATGGTATATAAGAAAATAAACGTGAATTATCCTAATCATTTCCCATAGGAGTGTCAAACCAGGAGCTGAGTAAGGCTTGTTGTCATGTACCAGGATACCCTAGGTCCAACTCAAAACTCCTTATTAGAGTTATTACTCCTAGGTATATCTGTACCAGAACCATGTCCACTTGTAATATCTAGACAGGGAAGGATTTTCTAGAAAAATCCACATAATTTATTCTTGACCAGAATTCCAATATGTTCTTGTATGTTTATACTCAAAGTATATCTTAGGGTTTTATTCCCTATTATATATTTTCTAAATCTAGATTCCATGTTTTCTACTAAATGTCCTTTGATACCAATTGTAAGGACATGACCTCAGTTGCCCAGATCTGATGCCTTATTTTATTACATTGGAATATAAACAAGGAATATGCATCTCAAATGACCGAGTTGATTACCATGTTTGAAAATAAGATACATACATAAGTTCAACATTATAACTTGAAAATAAATACAACATATAAACTCCATTTACAACATCTATAACCCCTAGGTTATTTCTGAATGTCATTCATAATAAACATCTCCATGCCTTGGGAAAATGAAATATAAGTAAGGGGTGATATCAGATACTCATTAAGGGTAATAAATACATTGGAAGATATCATAAACACAAACATTCGGCATGTTTAATTACTTAAAAACACATGCCTTAAAAAAATAAACATGAACATAATATGGTAGTAAAAAGAGTTGAATAAATAATGCCATAGTAAAACATATTCCTGGGTATTCTGCTAGTTGAGTAAGCACATGAAATATTAATTACATTTTTTATAATGATGTAATTCATAATGTATGATATCATAACCATACCATAAATTCCTTGTTCCAATACTATAAATATCAATTTTGTCAAGGCCTCGTATAAAGACCATAGTTTGTATCATGAGACCAACCGATGCACTGAGGGCTATATTAGGCCCCACCCATCACGTACTAAGTACAATTCATTCCTCATATGAAAGGGGATCAAAATAAATAACATAAACATTCATCTCTAAACTAACATATGAAATGTAAATAACATTCCCAAATCATTAAACATAAACACTAACCATTCAGAGTAATGTGGTGAGTGGATTCAGGATAGCACATCTAGAGTAAAACTAATCATAAAACATTCAATAAAACATGGTGTATGCCATAATAATAGATAAAACTCAATAAAGTATAATATTTAACAAAGGATGTTGACATGGACGAAGATACTTTTAAATGCGACCATTAAAAATCCTGGAGGAAATAATCCTTAAACATTCTAAACTGTCATATACCACATTGAGACCTTCAAATCATAATCCCTTAGAGTATCACGATAATAAGGAAAATCTTGATATGATATAAAAATGGTAATTACATAAAATACATGTAAGAAATAATTGGATAACAAGGCATATATCTCATAAAAGTTAATGTGAGATGAGAAAAAACCATTCACCTTTTGAAAGAAGAGTTCTTTTGGAAAATCATTTGTATTTGTCATGAAATCATATTGTAAAAATGTATATCCCAGAAAATTAAACAGAAGGTAATTGAAATTATATTTTAGTATTAAATAAATCTTCTTGATGTGAAATCATTTAAAAAGTGTTTTTAAAGAAGCTTTATAAATAAAACAATTGTGTGTGGTTTAAGGAATATATTAAATGATTTTAAAGCATAAAGGATTGTTTTCATTAATAAAACTTGGAATGATCCAAAAAATATTTTTCATGTTAACTGTTTTATTTTATAAAGATAAATATATCATAAAAATATTATAGAGTGAAATTTAAAATAGTCATGAATTCGAGAAGTTCCTTGAATAGGGTTTTCATTTCAGAACAATTTTCTGAAGGATTCTTTTACAACTTATAACTTCCCATAAAATAGAGAATTATTCTGATTTTTAGAAATATATAGAATATTAAAATATAATTTATGAGAATTAATTTTTAATAAATAAAAATATCATATATTTTAGTAGAGAATAAGAGCAACCTGAATGAAAATGGTGGTTCTGGTAGAAAAACACATAAAACAATGTAATAAATTGAATCATATTCCCTAAAATTAATAATTGAAAAATGATAAATTTAATATAAATAAAATAAAGATATTAATGATATGAAAAATCAATGAAATTTATAAATACATCATACACAAGTAGTAGTAGTGGATAAAGAATATCTCACAAAAATGGAAGTGAGATGATGAAACTCCTTTTCTTAAGTCCAAAGGTGTTCACCACTTGGTCTTAATGACCTGAATAATTAAATTTAGGTTCATTAATTAAAAATTAAATAACCAAATGTTAATTTAATTGATTTATTATAACCTTATTAAGTTCATTCATGGTCTTTTTGATTGGTTAAGAGGATCAATTTTATTGTTCGGGTCTGTCGTTTCATGATCAACATACTGATTTACATGAACAAATAATCATGTAAAATGAGGATGGTTTTCTAGAAATGATGTTATATGTTATTAGTGAACATAAAAAAGTTTATATATTAGTAAATTTTAATTGTTAATTGGGAGTTAAGATTAATCATTATATAGAACATTAATAATAATTATTTAGGTTAATTGGAGGTTTTTTGTTCACAGTAAACTCATTTTGATTCATTAATTAATATCATGTGTAAAAAAGGATTATAGAAACTTAAATAAGTTAGAATATATATATTATATTCTGTTTCAACCATAAAAATAGTTTCACGACCATAATTTAATGTTGTAATAGAAATTTAAAACATGTCGTCCTTGAATGTGATAAATTAACACATCTCGGATGGTGTTTTCATTTTTAGTATAATACAATGGAAAAGGGGAGATGATGATGAATAATTCAATTTTTCATAAAAAAGTTCCATTAAATTTAAGGTACTAGATTAATAACAAAATTTGGATGAAAGGAGGTGAGGAATGAAAAAGAAAACAAAGGAACTTGAAATAAAAGAAATGAAATAATGAATTTATCTCTTGAAGTAATCTTCCTTGAGAGCCACGTTAGGGGAGAGGTTTTGGTGTTTTTATGAGACCAAGGGCTGTTGGAACTGTGAGAGGATCTTGGTATTGTATTTCAGGTGAATTTAGGCTAGGAAAAATGCTTGAGATGAGTAAAGAGAAGAGGGAGTGATTGTTGGATTTTATAGTGTACGAGAGGAGTTAATTTTGAATATGTAATTCGTTATTTAATTATTTCTCTCGAGAAATAAATAGTGATTCATTTATGTGACAGAAAATATTAATATTTTCATGTTATTTCTAACCAAGTGGTCTTACATCTACCTTATATAACTTATGACTCAATAAATCATGTATTTAACATTTATCGTAAATTATAATATTTTAACATTCACCTAAATTTCAAGTATTTTTTAAAAAACCTAAAATTTTACCCCAAACATTTATCAATTATTATAATTCAAAACATAAATCCATTTTTTTAAAATAATTTTATACTTATTTTTAATTTAATTTTAATATAAATTATAATTTGTTTAAAAAACAACTTTAAAACTATACCTCGTTTTATAACACCTTGAAAAATTAATCAAGGTCCCATAATATTATATGATAACCACGAGAATATAAAATAAATATTTATGATTATATTTTATTAAAATATATTTCCATATTAAATTATTAAATTAATAATTAAATTTTAATTAAAGTATTCATGACATAAAAAAATACTACAACTTATAATATGATAGTTTTATCACTTATAAAATTCTAAATTATATTTATACATTCATGGGTGAAGTTTATATTTTTTGTAAGATATAATTTTCATTAATATTCATAATGTTATATTAATATTCATAATGGTATGTCAATATTTATAAAAAAACAAATTTAATTCTATCAGACTCTAAATACCACCCTGAATGCAACCGTGTATGTCAGTTTTTCGAAATTCAAATCCTAGAAGTAGAAAAATTATGTTTATTTTCTTCATTATAACAAAGTTTTGTTTTATAGATACTAAATGTTTCATGAATTCACTATTTATATTTATTTGTAACTCCTTGGTGTGTTTCACAGGATCCATCAAAATCCTAGATGTATGAATAGAGAATATCCTTCATGATCTAAATAGCACCCTCTGTTTTACCATATATATATGGATTGTAAATTTTACTCAACATGAACTAAATCCCCATAACCTATTGGATAATAATAAAAAACCCATAACAAAACATGGGAGCCCTATATTAAATTATATTATAGGTAACAACATGTAACCGCATGAAAACTTACACATAACGCTTACCAAGATGTTAAACTTTAGTGGTGTCCCTGATTAGAATGAAATGAGTAGATTTCATCAATCGATCAATCACCATAATTATTTCAATCTTCCGATGAGGAGTATGTGGTAATATTACAATAAATTCCATAAAAACCTTGGTACATTTCCAAACTGGAATCAGAAGAGGCTAGAAAAAATGGGAAGGTTTCCTAATACAGAAATCTGACATTTTCATTACATAACTATTACAATATTTTTAATAGAAATAATATAATAGTGATATAATATTGGATCCAAAGTTTTTATATCAATATTATATTGGGATCAAATTTAAAATTTACATAATAAAATAGAAACATTATTTAATTTCTGCAACTCTATCCTCTTAGTATCACTAACATTCTCCTTAGTACATGTAACAACCTCAAGATATACACTAATAAAGGGGGTGATATAAAATCCTAGTAAGGGGGGGTTAACAAGTGTGAATAAAGGGAACAAATTAAAAGTACATGGATGAACATAATCATATCATAATCACAATATAATCATTATAATCTTGTGGGAAAATTTTGATAATAGAATGGAATGTGGAATATTCATAAATTGATGTATCATTTCTAAGTGTTCAAATACCACATATAGTTGTAAAAAAAGATACTGTCATTTTCATGCATAACTTGTGTACATAAATAATAAAATTGTAATTATGAAAAAAAAATATAAAAATTTTCACGCATATTTCACACAATATAATGAGATACATCACATTACCCAATGCATTAGTTATACAAAATACATTAAAATAGAGTATATTAAAAATTATTTAATATTTTCGTTGAGTTTTCTAATCATGATATTTATTTGTCAAAAATATAATTTTTATATTTACATATATTTTTCATGTTATATATTATATATATAACAATTTTTTTGAGGTAAAATTACAATTCCATCAGTCATGCTAATATTTCCAATGGCCATTTTACTATTCCCAATCGTCAGATTATTGTTACCATGGTAAAATTACTATTAAAATGATCACATTACCTCCTATATATACCAATTAATTCTTTCCCTTTATATTAACTAAAATTACTTCATTTTTTTGTATTTTTATTTTTTAATATGTTCATTGGATTTCAATTTTTTTTCATTTTTATAGTGTTGGCTTTGAGGGCGATAATACTTCTAGATTGGGGAAATCTATATTTTACCATTTCAACTTTTAAAATTTTTATTTTCCTTCAAATTGTAATATTTGGTATTTTAATTGGATTCTTATCAGATTAATATAATGATATTTATTAATTAGATAATGTTTTCTAGTTTCTCTATATTTTTATATGTCTATAATATTAAATAATATAATGAAACAAACATTTCTTCTAGAAAATAATTAATAATAAACTCAAGGTCATTACATTCTTCCACCTTTTGAAATTGTAACTCATATTGTCAGTTGAGAAAAGATGAGGGTTTTTCTATTTCATTGTTCCCTTTGTTTTCCACATCACCAATTAATACTTATGGTTCTACCTAAAAACATTGATAAGGTGGGTTGTCTTGTTTCATAGAACATTGATTCAGTGGTCCAAGATTATCACTGGACACTCTTCATAAGAGAGTTCATTCTCTAGTTCCACTACCCCCTTGATTCTGTACATGTGGGGGATAGGGTACGTACGACCTTAGTAAAGATACATAGACCGCATCAAGAAAATTATCCATATTTAGTAGATGTTCTAGCTGATAAACCAATTATTTTATGTATTTAGGATCTCAAAGGGGGAAATGAACCATGGGATGATATTTCTCTTCTTTCCAAAACGAATGACTCTCTTTTATAGTGACATTTGAAGGAAAAACATTTGTCCCACATACAACTCCGTGTCCCTTTAATGGTTGTTAGCATAGATCTCTCCCCAAATCTATGTAGCTTTTATATAATTATGTATAGATTGAACGTTATCCTTCATATCTTTCACAATATCAGGTCCATGTATTTTTCATTCCCTACCTTTATTCCAAGAATTCTGTTTTCCACACTCATTCCCATATAGAACTTCATATGGAGCCATTTGAATACTTGAGTGGAATTTATTACATGAGATCTTGGATAATAGAAGATATTTATCCCATCCTTCTTTAAATTACATTCAGTAGGGCCCTGGAATTTCCTTTACCATCTAGATAGTGCATTCAGATTGACTATGATTTTGGAGGTGATTGACTATACTGAAATTCAATTCATTATTCAAGTCATCCTAATGACTTCATGAAAATTTAGATGTGAACAACAGATAATGATTAGAATTGATTGAATGTAGAACCCCATGTAACCTCACCACATCCTTGATATATATCATATAAATATTTTCTAGTGAAATATATTTCGAAATGGAGATAAAGTGGGAAGTCTTTCATAATTGATACACCACAACCCATATCACAATGTTTCCATTGGATATCTTAAGCAGACCGGTGATTAATTCCATGGTAAAATTCTCCCATTTCAACATTTTTATAGGAAATAGGTTCATTATCCCCTTTTAATTCTATTTATCTACAATATTTTTTTGATATACGAAGCATTGTGATGTGAACTCTGTGATCTCCATCAACATGTTTTCCCACCATAAGTTCTCCTGAAGATCAAGATATGTCATGGTGCATCTAGGATGGATGGGGGAAGATAAGATATGTACATTGTTTAATATAACTATCATTATCTCTGGTGATGTAGGCAATAAAAATATTTTTTCAAGTCATGTGATACCATCATCATCGACATGTAACACATGAATCATTCCTTCATTTACTACGTTTTCATTCTTGTAAAGATCTAAATATTCCCTTTGTTCCTCCTTAACATTCTCATGGATAGAAGTTTGTGCAATCATTTGGTAAAGGAAGGATATATTCCCTACCATTATGATTTACAAATCCATGCTTTCCAAATACAAGAAGATATGATCTTTCGAAATCTACATCATTGATATAGTAGTAGGGTATTTTCTAGTAAGAGAATTTGAAACATTATTATCAATTCTAATATGGTAGTTAATGGAGAAATATTAGTCTTTTATTAGCTTTAACCATCTTTGTTGATGAATTTTAACATCCTTCTTGGTGAATATATACATTAAATATTATGATCAGTATATATATATCACACTTTTTGACATAGAGGTAGTTCTGAAAAATAATCAGAGCGGATACCATAGATGCTTACTCGATATCATGTTTAGGGTAGTTATTCTCATGGGTCGTCAACTGTCATGAGGAATAGGCTATCACATTATGATTCTGTATGAGTATGAAAACCAAAACATGATTTGAAGCATAAAAATATATCACAAAACATTCTCCACTTGTTCGTAGTGTGAGTATTGGCGTAGTGATGATGCTATTATTTATCTCCTTAAATAATTACTCACATTCTTCCGTCCATATATAATTTACCAATTTTTTGTTAACATAGTTTTCAAGCTAGAAAATCATGATAAATTCCTCACAAAACAATATTAATACCCAGCTACACTAAGAAAACTATAGATTTCCCTTCCACTAGTGGCTTAGTTCCATTCCAAAATTACCATTATTTTTTAAGGTACTATATATATTCTCTCACTTATGTTCACATTACCCATGAAATTGACCTACCACATTGAAAAGTCACACATTTGGAACATACCAAACATTTTCTCTTTCCTTAATGTCTCTAACACAATACATACATGTTGTTCATATTCCTCTCAACTCATGGAGTAGATGATAATATTATCTATAAAAACTATATAAAATTTTCCAATATTGTCTCTAAAGAATATGTTTTTCAAATCCCTAATTATTTTAGGTGCACTAGTATTTCTAAAGTGAGTTTCTATGATCTCATAGTGTATATAACATGTAAAAAAGGTTTTCTTCTAAATATCATCCTTATTCACATTAAGTTGATGGTAACAAGAATTAAGATACACCCTTGATACAAAATGTGATCCATGAAGTTGATCAAAAAGGAAATTAAACCTTGGTAGTGGATACTTGTTCTTTATGATGGTCTTTTTGTGCTCTCAATAACCAATAAAAAGATACCCTAATCCATTATTATTCTTGGAAAAGTGAACGGTTTCACCACAATATGATGCACTAGAGCATATGAACCCCTTTTCCAAATGCTCTTGTATCATCTTCATTAAGTCATCACATTTTATCGGAGCCATCCTATGGGAGAATTTGGATACAAGAGTTTCAATAGGTATAATTTCTACTGAAAAATCTTCCCCAATATATGGGGGAAGTCTAGGGAACTCTTTAGAAAATACATCATCATGTTCTCTCATAATTTGAATTTCCAAAAGGTTGGTACATTTCATTAACTCAACCATTTGGGAATGGTATGCCTATTAACATGGAATCATCAACCATACCATTGATGAATTTTCTATAGGAGATTCATGATCATTATTTCATATATATAGTGGCCTGTAATGTTTCAAAATATAGAAATATAATTATTTTTTTGGATATTTGAAGTGATCTCTATATATCGAGAGCCAATCCATGCCAGGTATAGCATAAAATTTCACAAAGGGATGGATTAAAAGATTTTCTCGAAGAATCATACTACAGATACTAATAGGATAATAGTTTATCACTTTGGATTCATTGATCACTTGATTAGGTTTTTTTACGGATATCTGTACTTCATGGTATTTTGATTTTGAACCAGTATTTATAGAAAACATGTCGGATATAATGGCATGTGTAGAACCAAAATCAAGTAAACCACATTCCATTCAGGAGTGAAATGAAAGTCTATCTTGTTTGAATTCATTCTCATGATCCATCTCAAAAGTAGTGATGCCATATTCTTTCCCCTCCCCTTTAAAATTTGGTGGTTGCTAACATAATTACCCTTAATGACCAATGGTTTTTGTGAAATGAATTTCATAGTTCCCTTTTTCCCTACATTTGAAGCATTGAACCATGGGTGTTTGTTTCCTTTCAACCATGAAATTTCAAGGATTCATCATGTATCTTTGACATTCATGAGATTTATGGCCTTATCACCCATGCATTAATTAATTCCATATCCCTTTTAGGAATTTCCCATGATGCGTATTCCCACATTTATGACATGTGGGTGGTTGATCTTTCTTTACACATTTTTCCTTAGATCCTCCATCTTGAAACTCCTACTTTTGTTTCTTATCTCTATATCCAAAACACTATTCTAAAGACTCCATCTTTAATTTGAGTGTACATCAAACAACCTCTTCATAATTCCCAAAATCTCATATAGGTGTAGCATTTTAGATGTTGGGTTTTGAGCCTCTGAAGAATCTTTTTATTTTTAATCAATATTTATTACAAAACCTAAGGGTTATTTTACTAGAGTTGTAAAATATTCCTCATAATAAGTTATATATTTTCCAATTTTTTTCATAATCTCAAGAAACTCTATCCCCATCTATGACTAGAGACTTTGAGTAAATTATTTATTAATAAATATCTTCTTAAATTCATCCCACTACATTTCTTCCATTTGAATCATATAATTAGTATTCTTTATCATCACCCACCATTAACCAACTCCCAATATAAATGATAAGAAAATAGAGTGACCTTCTAATTCTTAGAAAAATAGAGAACATAAAATATATTACATATTTATTTAACCCATTGTTCCACAATAAGTAGATTAGAAGATCTACTAAACATTGGTGGTCATTTCAAAAAATGGAATTGATAGCTAGTTTCCCCTTCTCAGCTAAAGGTGAACATTCCACATTGTTTAGGGTATTAAACATTTCCTCAGATAGCTAGGTAAGAATTTCCTTGATTTTTTAAAAACCATGTCCCGTTTAATTAGGAGTGTTATTTTGGGAAATAATTTTGTTGTACCTTAATGAGTTATTGTCATGATTTATAGTAGTTCCCTCCATCTTCTAAAATAAATGGTTAGAAATTTTGAAAAAAAACTGGAATAAATATATTTTTTTCAAATAATTATAAAGGAATATATTATGGGATCCATAGGCTTATAATTTTCCATAAATTATACTTCTATAAACATTTAATTTAATATTTTTAAATCATTAAAAAGGAATAATTACATTAGCTATATATCCTTTATTGGGTTGTAATAGAGTTTGTGATTAACTGAATCATATCCCCTTGGACTGTCAAACTATTTTTAAAATAAGGCATGATTTCATTCAATAGTTTATGATCATGGCTAGCTTGATGTAGTGTCTTAAGGGTTGTTACCCCTAGGTATATTTGTGCGAGATCCATATCCACTTATAATATCTTGAGAGAGATTTAATTTCATGAAACCACGCACCCATATAATTTACAAAAAATAGGATGTTTAGATATATATGGACTTATCCTTAGGATTTCACACTATAATTTTTAATCATAATTACCAAATTAAATCAACCATGCCCTAATTCCAACTATAGCGACCTAACTTTTCCATTACATAACTATTATATCATTTTTATGATGATCACGATAATAGCGATAGAATCCGAGATCCAAATGTTTAGTAACATGGGTAAATTAGGTTCAAACATCTATTTTACCTAATAAAACTAAAACATTATTTAATTATTATTCTCTAAACTCCTATTTTCACCCACATTCTCCTTATTACAAGTAATCATCGGAGGATATACATCAATGAAGTGGTTGATCAAATGTCCCAATAAGAGGAGTTTTAACTTGGGGAGAATAAACAAAATGAATAAAAAGTACACGAGTGATTATAATCATATCATAATAATAGGATCCTCATCATAATAATTTGGGAAAATTTTGAAAAAGGCATATAATGTGGAATATTTATAAAGTGAATCATCATGTGTTTGTTTCCAAATACTAGAAATTGTTGTAAACAAAGCTAGAATCATGTTCACACATGTAGTAGGTATATAAAATGTAACAAAATCATTGTGAAAAAAGATAATATCATGTTCATTAATATTGAACACAATATCATGAGATACATCACAATACACAATTCATTGGAGGATTATATAATTATATGCCCACCTGTCACATCAAAAATGATCATAATCATTCATGTAACATAAATCATATAATAATAATAGTTATTAAGTAAAAAAAAGGAATATATTGGGTTTCATAAGGATTTAATAAATAGTAAATTCATAAATAATCCTTTAGGTTACTAAATAAATTACGTAAATCATACTTGGACATAAAACATCATTATTCTATAGTATACATGAAGCATTTAAAGAGGAGTAAATTTCGATGTTTTGAAAATTATAGTCACTTCAAAAAAAGGCTTTTCAAAAAACATATTACACGGTAAGAACATGTTTATCCATAAAATGAAAGCAAAAGGTCATTTTGAGAACATAATATGAACATTCATAAAATCAAAGATAGGATAAATCTAAGAAAGTAATTGGGATTGATAATCCCCATACCTTAAATCCTGGTATATTTCATCATTATTACACCAAATAAATAATTAAAATATGAATATTAAAACATAGATACAATTTTTGTTATTTCCACCATTTATCCATTATATATATTTTATTCTATTTTGTAACATTCTTTTTTTAGATGTTAATTGTTTTCATATAATCTTTTCATTAAAGATTCCCATTTTGTTTCAATTTCACTATTTTCATTCAAAGTCATTTATACATAAGTATAATTAACTCTAGGATAATAGAATAAATGTAATTATATATATATATATATTATATAATTTTTAATTACTATACATTAATTTGGTTCTATTAATTGACCAGAAAATATCTCCATAGGTGATTAAATATCAATTGATGAGGCATTGTATAAATAACGGAGAAGGGAAACTTGAAATATATATATATATATATATGATAATTATTGTCGGTTAAAATTAGTAATATAATTTCAAACTATGTGCCTATATAATTTTTTGAGGTTTTTTTGAATGGGGTGGGAAAAAATAAATAGAAGAAGAAAAATAGAAAAGAGTTAATCAAAACATTAAGTTGTCTCTTTGTAGCTTCTCTCATAAGAAACTAAAACATCCTTGATATTTGGAGTAGGATTAATCCATAACATTACTAAAGAATATGACGTAATTTATAATAAGGATTTCGAAAGAGGATAGTCTTTGGGAGTTGATGGATGGATGGTTTTCTAGGGTGAGGGATTTGGGTTATTTATACTCGAGGAGATGATTATTTATAGAATATAGTATTAAATAATATAATATATCAATGGTAAAAACTATAAAATTGAAATTTTTACAATATAAATCATATATAAATATATTATATTGTGTTTTAAGACTTTACAACACTTTATAATTCCAATCTATTTTTTTATTTAAAAGGAATGTGAAAATAATGAAAAAATGTTATTTTAAGGGATAACCTTTGAATTTCTGTTTTGGATAAAGATTTTAGTGTATGAAATTTATCTTTATTTTAATTTAATTAATCAGTAATAAAATTAAATATATAATTGTTGAACAAGAAGTTCAGTAAAATGTAATTTCATTTTTATATCATGAAAGATACATTATAAGATACTCCGGTTATGTGGAAAACTGTGTTTTTACTAATCAACTAAAAATTAAAGTATTTCCAAAAATTTAAAAACAATGAACCTTGGATAAATTTGAGGTGATTATTTTAAAAATGAAATTAATTTTATCAAAATAAATTTCTTGATATAGTAATTTTAATTTTTAATATAAAAATTTCAAATTTTTATGAATATATTAAAATATAGTTTATTAAAAATGTTATTATATTTAATTTGAGATTTTTAATCATGGTATACATTTTTTTTGGAATTATAATATATATATTTACATAAAATTATCATGATAGATATTTACTTTTTAAAAATTTATTATTTGGAGGTTAAATTACAAATCCCACAATCAAGTGAAAATTCCCAATAGTCAGGTCACCATTCCCAACCATTATGTTACTATTCCAAAGGTCACATAACCCTTCAAATAGCCACAATGCCTCCTATAAATACCACTTGATTATTTTAATCAAAAATCACCAAATTCCTCACAACGTTTTATATCTTGTTTTCTATGATATTTACTTGTTTACTAATATTTTGCTTCATTTTTGTAGTGTTGATCATCGGGGTGATAATCCAAGAAGATTGGTGAAATCCATATTTTCTCAATTTATGATTTCTATTTGATATTATTACCCAATTTTAATGTTTGCAATTTTAATTGGTTTTTAGCTGACTAATGTAATGACATTTATTGATGATATAATGAATATTTTAGGTTCTCTATTTTTTGTATGTATATAATGTAATATAACATATTACATCACAAATTTACTTAGGAAAAAAGTAATACTAATAATGAATGGGTCATTACATAGATTCTCTACAATTATCTATTGTAAGGTGAAGTAGTAGGACATGTAATCTACAATATCATGCTTCATATCTAGCCACCAGAATCTCTGTCTCATGTCATAATACATATTTAAGTTCCCAAATGAATGGCCTATGAAGAAATATGACGATAAAAAATAACAAACTCCTCATAGATGATGGTATGAAAAACTGATCCCGGATATAGTGAATACCACATGAATATAGAGACCAACTAGATATGGCCTCCCAACCATAATGGGTTTCCCAAATTTTCTAAATTAATCATCAAACTACAAACCCTATATAATAGAATCAAATATTGATGATTATAACAAAAAATTGGTAAAAATGATACCTAAAACATTTTCTTGAGTGTCCAGATGTAATTGAGAAAATAATACCATTATTTTACACTATTCCATAGATCCTAAAATACCCTTCAATGGAACTTTTCTAATGAGAGCGTCTAAAATGAAATTATCCTTCCCCAAGGTGTAAGCAATGTTGAAGTCAAACTTCATGAGGTATTCCATACATCATGCTTATTTTTAGATTCATGTATTTTTTTGGAAAAGATTCAAGTTAATGTCTTATGGTCCGAAAAGACCATGCCCCCCCAAAGAGTAAATTCTACCAATATGTAGGTGAATGCATAACTACAAAATCATTAAAATATTTAGTGGGGTAATTATTATCATTAAACTAAAGCTTACATGAGACATAGGAAACAATATGATCATTATATATATGCAAGAAACCTAATCCATCACCAGAAAAATCATAGTATATTGAATAACCCTTACCATCATGTAAGATCAGAATAGAAGTTGATGTCAAAAGTTGTTTTAATTCATAAAAATTAGAAAAAACATTTCACATCCCATTTGAACCACACTTCCTTTGTGGTAAGAGAAGTCAAAGGTGATGATAACCTTGATAATTATTTGATGAACCACTTATAATATCCATTTAGACCATGGATGATTTGAACCTCAAAAATGTTTTGTGGCCCCTCCCATGACATGACATCACTAACCATCTCAAGATCAACTGATAATCCTTGTTTATAAATTGCATTCATGAAAAAACTTCACTTATTCAATCTAAAAACTAAAATTTTAAATAATTCCATAAAGACGGAGACTCCTCCAAATTTCTATAAATCAAACACATATTGTGATCGTTCTTATGCTCAAACCTAGAATAAACCACAATATCATCCACAATCACTAAAAAAGAGGTGTTGAGATAATCAATGACTTTTCAATTCCAAATATCTATAAAAACTATCAGATTTTTTGTCAGAACAAAATTCATAATATGATATTCATAATCGACATACCTTCTCTTGAACACCACCTTGAGTATATCAGACTCTGAAACTCTCTGATCATAATAACCCGACCAAAGATTGATATTCAAAAACGACATTCCCCCTTTAAATAATTTAAAAAATAATACACACTATACAAAGGATAATTATATTTAACTATCACCTCATTCAACTTCTTATAGTCCACACACTATGAAAGTAAACCATCATCATTATTGTAAAAGAGAACTACGGAATCCCATAGGGAATATCTAGGGTTAACAAATCCTTTTTCCACCAGATCATCAAACTAAATCCTATGCTATTTCAACTCTAATGGATCCATATGATTTGTGGGTAACGAGATCGGTAATATACCCAAAACTAGATCAGCCATTAACTCCATCTCTATCTCTAGAGGATGATTAGATAATTTTTCAAGAAAATATCGACATAGTCCTGAACAAAAATGGGAATATCAGAAGGAGAAGAAAAAATATTCAATATCAATAACATCAATCAAAAAAATCTACCGAGCCTTGGATAAGAAGATCTTACATGACAACACCTATAATGCCACTCTCCCTGCAACACCTGAGGGAACTTGTTCGTAGTATATAACCATACATGATGATAATAAAAATCAACCACATCAAGATAATAGATAAAGAAATCCATCCTAATGATAAAATCAAACATATCCAGAACAAAAATGATGGAATCCCAGACTAAATCTGATTCTTCTATCGATAATGAATTAGAAAAACTGAAAAACCACTTATCTTCCCCCCTTTTGAAAGATGTCACTAACTCTACAAAAAATAACATCAATTACATTAGATATTTTTAGAATATTGATTAAATGGGAACATATAAATGATTGGGAGGAATCAGTATCAATTAAATAAGGAACTACTAAAGATTCCATAAATACGGTTCCTCTCATTATCGCTAGACCCGCATCGACCTCCATAGGAAAACCATCCAAAACATGAAGGTGATTTATTAATGATTCAAGAAGCTAGATCCCTTTTTAATTTGAGGAATATAACTATTCAATTGTGGAATTTGGATCCAACAATATCTAACCATAATGAGGCATAACCATAGCCTATCAAAATTATTGTACCTGGTTATGGAAATCAAAACCATTATAAATAATCACTAGTGTGGAATAAGAAAATAATGTGTGCAAGACCTGGCCATACTAATTGGATATCAAGGTAACACTACTAAACAGAAATGATGTTGTAGAGGAGTCCTAATTCTAGGAACCATCTCCACCACTCTAGAGATGATCATGTCACTTCCCCTTTGGATTAAGTTCGGAATCAGTGGCTCCATCCAATACCCTCTCTCGCTTTCTTGGTTGATGCTCATGATTTCTAGGATTTCTCTCTGACACCCTTCTTAAGTGGCACTACCATTTCTCATAAGACTGCTCGCAACGGCGAACCTTCGATCTCCTTGGTTCTAGATTCTTCAATTCATTCTTCTAGGGTTTTAGCCCTAGTTTCCCTTTCTCGTTACTTGGTGGTTCTTTCAATGGATTTGACTCAAAACCTTTGTTCTGGATTCCCTTAGGGTTTTAGTTATCCACTTTCTCATTTCATAGCAGTTTATTTTTTCCCTTGCCCCTTCTCTGCCGCTCCTCCCTACTCTGGCTGCTGGGTCCTTTTCTCCCTTCCAGATCGTCAGGTGAGACAACTACCAAAAAGGCTTTGGGATGTGTCGGGGTTCAGTAAGTGTTTCTGGGCAGCGTGACCTATGGTGGATTTCTCCAGTTTCAATGTTTCTTCGGATTTCTCCTAAGAAGATGGATCTGGTACTCATTCTCTTTAGGGTTGGAGACTTTCAGTTTTGGATTCGGCAATGATAATGGGGATTGATTTTTGTTCAACTGATTTTGTTCAGTTTTTCTTTCTTAATGTTATCAGTGAAGCTGTTTTCATCTCTTGTTGTCTGTATTGGTTTTTGATGATTATGATGGCTATCGACCGTGTTTTTCATGACAGTGGCATGATTTCCTGACAGCTAGTGATGCGATTATGTTGTTGTTCAGAGGTTTTTTTTGTTGTGGAAGTGGGAATCGATGAAGAGGACGTCGATGCAGATTGTCCGGTGGTGAGGATGGAGAAGATGATGAAACTGATGATGGAATAAGGCATTGATGTGACCTTCTTACTTGGTTTGAGGCCTCTGTGTGATGGATGATGGATTTTGGATCGCAGTGGGTATGTGACTCGAGGCATGTTTACGATGGAGGTTGATTTGAATTTTGTCTTTTAAAATTTGATGTTTGAATATGGAATGTCGTGGTTTTCAAATGAGTGATGATGTAGAACCTTTCCAAATTTACCAAAAAGTGTCTTTTTTAAATTAAAAAAAATATATTGCGTGGTTAGTACCTCCATAGAAATACTAACCCTCTCTTTGAATCAATTGGTGTATGAAAAAAACAAATGTTTTCTCTTCTACAAAGAGATGAACTCCATAGAATTTTCTATTACCAAAGAATATGGATATAACATATAAATGAAGTGGATCAAGAAAAATATCCATTATGAGTGTACATTCCTATCTTATTATACCATGGGTTCACACCATTTTTATTGGGAATGTTAGAACCCATCCCCCAGGGCCCGTGTCGGGACAACCCCATGCCCACCACCCAAAGGGAAAGGGTAGAAAAAAAATCCAAAGGCATTATCCCACAAGTGGGAGGCATTTTCCTATGTACCTGTATGTATGCACAAACAACCACATCCCAACAAATGATGAAAGTAAAACACAAAGTAAAACAATTATTCCACTAGAAAACCACTAAGAGTAATGGTACAAAACTGAAGTGAAGGACACCAGTATGAAATATGAAAAAAAAACTACAATAAGAAAGTACACACATCATGGGAAATCTTCTGCAAGGAACCCTACCTTAAGGGTAGGTTGAAGGTAGGTCAATAGAATCTTCCTGAAGCTGTAGAAGTATGCCTCATATGCCTGATCTCAATTGGAACCACCTAGTCTTAGACCTCATAGGACTCTGTTGAAGCGTCTGTTGTAGGCACAAGACCAGACATGTGTGGACGAAGCCCGTATAGGGGTGAGTAAAAAAATACTCAATTGGTACCTTAGACCATAAAGGGATGTACAGACAATTAAAGATGATACACTACAAAGGAAAGTACACACACACACACACACACTATATATAAGATACATAACTAGCTTACACATGTATAATATAATGTATAGAAAATAGTATTAACAGTTGTAATGCAGAAAATATTGTACTTATAAGGGACTCATCACTAAGGATTCCTCTAGGGATGTTTGGTTAGAGAGATCCTACACATCATGTTGGCCTGCTAGGTCACACAGATTCCACTAATCACATTGGCTTGTTGGGTCTCACAAATCCTGCTGGTCATCCTACGAGGTCAGAAATAACACTCTTGTCGCGTTGTCCAGATGGGTCACAAAGATCCTTCTCGTCACGTTGGCATATTGTGTCAAAAAAATATCGGTCTTCTGCCTACTGGGTTACACAGATCCTGCTCGTCACATTGTCCTGCTGGGAACACAAATCCTACTTGTCAGGTTGGTCGGTTGGGTCACATAGATCCCCTCATCACATTGGCATTTTGGGGCACACATATCCCTCTCGTCATGTTGGCCTGCTGGGTCATAAAAATCTAGATCGTCGGCCAGTTAGGTCACACAGATCCTGCTCGTCAAGTTGGCCTACTGGGTCACATAGATCCTCATCATCATGTTGTCCTCTTGGGTCACATAGATTATACTAGTTATCCTGCTGGGTCATACAGATCCCGGTCGTGACGTTGGCCTACCAGGTCTCCTAGATCCCACTCATCTCACGCCAGATTCTAGGATAATCTACTCCTCAAGCTATCATCTCTATTTGGAGATCTATGGAAACTCTGTTAGAGTATATACAAATGACCTCCTCATTTCTAGGTCCCCAACACCAGAAACATATTTTCAATTCGACGCACGTTTTGAAAGTAATCATAGTTTCAGAAAAAAGGGGTTGGTGGGGTGTGGGCCCAGAATGACCCAACCCGACACGGGTCTAACCCGAAATAGATCCAACTCAGCTCACTAGGCCCGACCCAGAACATCTGGGATATAGGTCTGGACCACTGGGCTAATTGTGTCTAGACCACTGGTCCTCCTATGGAGCTCATTTTCTCCAACCCTGCGTGCCTTGAGAGGGCTGACTCACTTTGCTCAAGATGCGACACCTTCCGCGTCTACCCTATGGGTCACTGCGAGGTCTGCCTTTATAGTCCAGCCAGACCGCGACCCTCTAGTGGCGTGACACAGAGCATCTCGCCGTATCCTCCATGCCCACTGTCGACGACCCTGATCCGCCTCTCGCGGCCGGTTCCGCGGGCCTACCTCACAACCATGTGTCGCCGCTACCATCACAAGCGCCACTACTTACACCACTGCCGGTGGATCCCCATTTCACAGGTTGTTCTATGGTGCTCTGTTTTTTAAATGAAAGCATGGATGTTACCCTTGGGTCGTCTTCTCCATCACCATTTCCTCGAATCTAGGTTGTGGTCCCTTTCACATAAAAAGTATCAGGTGCCGATTTCTCCGTTGTCGATTCTATCCATCCATCACCATCATTGTCTCACATCTTCTTGGTCATCACAAGGATGGACCTTCAATTTTGGATTTTTGGGTGATGATACGGATGTGAAATGATCCATTGTTCATAGAACCATAAAAAATTCATAGAATGCATGGGGAATGGGGGAGAAGATATCCAAAGAAAAGAAAATTGAGGAATGAACCTTCTCCATAGTTCATCATTGTGTTGACCCACTTCTATTAGGAGGATCAAACTGAGAAAATTAAAATTTGAATCAAACCCCATAATGAACTCGACAAAAGACCATCCCGCAAGAAAAAATGATCTATGGGTCAACCTATTAATGGATTGATCCACATCCATTGTATGAATCAATTAACCGAAAAGGAATAATTTTAAAGAGAACCCCTACCTATAAAAAAGTATCATCGGTCGAGGAAGAATGGGATCATGAACCTCTTTTCTTTATTCCATGATCGGCATACCTTCGTAGGTGATTCATTGAAGGGTGGAAGAAAATAGGACAAAGTTAGTTAGTTATTCTACAGAACAAAACCACCCAAGCCTCCAAGAAAAATTCCCAAGATTATAGAAACCATTATGCATTTTCTGGTTAGGCTATTAATTGACGAAACACGATTTAGTGTTTATGTTAAACTGTTTCATTTATGAATCAATGTTTTTATTATGCTTCATTTCAGCATCATTACGTTGTTTTATTTATGATTCATCATTTCTGTTACGATGTAAGGAAACATAAATCTCAAATAAAATAAACAACAATTTTATTTTATTTCTCCATAAGAATATTTTTTGTTAAATTTTCTTAAAAGTTCAAAAAATAACTTTTCCCTCAACTAGTGACAGTCGAGGTTAGGTCCTTCAATGGGTAAATTCATCATTCTAGACACAATAGTGCCCTCATTGTTTTTTATCCGGGAACCTTTTTTAATGTTTCCAAAACTCCTCTTGTGTATTATTTAAATAAACTAAAAAAAAGCTTCAAACCCTTATTCTAGGATCTTCAGCCCATAGAATTAAGTGTCGTCTGAGATCTGAGCCTCTAAATAATCTTATATATATAAATATTACCTGGACTTTCTGTGACATTTCATTATCCTCACCTTAGGGCGTTAGTTCCTCAAAACCCAAAACAAGGGATAAACAAAAAAATGGGGGTACTGAGCACAAATCTGATCCTATCACTCCCATGTTCTATAAAAAAGGTTCCCTTGCTACAACCAAACGTGCACCAGATGAATTTTACCTCCATGAAAAACTCTCTCCAGTCGATCCTCTATCTCTACCAGGAATTCTGCAAACATCTCCCCATCATCAATGTCTAGCTCGCCCTAGTCGATGACATTCACCAGGTTTTGCATGTACCTCCTCAACTACAACATCTCGAATAAATCATGAACCTAGTTCATCTATTGGGTACGAGCTATGAGGTACACCACCTCACCAACTCTGCTCAGAATCTAGAAAGTGGAGTTGAATCTTGCAGATGAATTTCCACCCTATCCAAATACCTGCAATCCCCATCAAGGTGATACCCATAGGAACACATGGTATTCCTCCTATAACTCTAGGGGGCCTCTGTCTCTTATCGAAAGAAGATTTCTTCCTACTCTATGCATTCATCATCTGCTCCTGGATAACCTGCACCTTCTTGGTGGTAGCCTGTACCAGCTCTAGACCCATGAATGATGACTCCCTAAGGTCTGTCCAGTATAATGGTGACCTGCATGTTTTTCCATAAAGTGTCTCAAATAGATCCATATTGATGGTGTAGTGGTATATATTGATGTATGAAAACTCCACCAAAGGCATGTGGTCCTCCCAAATACGAAAAAATTAAAAAATACAGGAAAAAATAATATCTTCAAAAACCTATATAGTCCTCTCCATTTGACCATCCACCTAGGGTTGAAATGTTGGCTCATGAACAACTCAATCCCAAACAATTACTGCAATCCCTTCCATATATGGGAGGTGAAGCAAGAATCGTAGCCTGAAATGATTGTTGAGGGTACACCATGAAGCCGCACTATCTCTTGGAGATAGAGGCATCCCAAGCTCTCCACTGAACCTTGCTCCCAGATGGGTAGGAAGTGAAACAACTTGGTGAGTCATTCAACAATTAACCAGATGGTATCAATCCCCTGGACATTCCTGGTAGACCCTTTACAATGTACATATATGTAACATCCCACTCCCACTCTGGAACCTCAATTATTTGAGTCATGAATACTAATGCCTAATTCATTTCCTTCACTTACTGACAAGTGAGGCACCAAGAAACGAACTTTGCTACTACCTTTTTCATCCTTGAACACTAGTAATGATGCCCAAGATCCTCTTACATATCTTCCACTCCTAGATATACCACCAAATTGGATGTGTGGAACTCCCTCATAACCTCTTCTCGCAATTCCAATAGTACAATGTTAAACCCTCTGAAAAGGACGAAGTGCTCACCACATATTGAATATCCATCAGGGGATTTCCCTGTGGATAACTGAGCATGTCGGATCGCATAGTCTACATCCATAAGCCATGCCTCCCTAACTCACTATAAGAGTGGGGGAGAGACAAAGATATACTAAATTTAGGATGTTACATCACTATCCACAATAGATATCAACATCACAACTAACTGTTTTGATTCCTCACTCAAAAACTACAACCCGTATCTCCCTCTTAGTGCATTCTCTACCACATTCCACTTCCCAGGAGTATAGACTATCTGAATTCATAATATTAGAGGAACTATAGCTACCTCTTATATCTCATTTTCAGGTCCATCTGGGAGAAGATATACCTGATACTTTTTTTGTCGGAGTGAACAGTAAATTTTTTTCCCATCAATTAGTGCTTCCACATATTCAAAGAAAATACATATACTGATAGCTCAAGGTCATGGGTCGCATAGTTTTTCTCATTCTACCTAAACATATATGAACCATAGGAAATCACTACACGTCCATGCATCAGGACATATCTCAGTATAGTCCTTAATACATTTCAGATCACTTGATATCTGACACCCTCCTATGGCAGTCACAAGATAGGGGCCCTCGTCAACCTCTGTCTTCGCTCATGGAAACTCAGTTGGCACATCTTTGTCCACAAAAAGGGATTTCCCTTCCATTCCAAATCCGGTAAGTATTATATTACCTCGGAAAAGTCAGGAAAAGACCTCTAATAGTATCCAGCCAAATCCAAGAAACTCCACACCTCAATCACACTCCTAGGTGGCTCCCACGAAAGAACCACTTCTATCTTTATCGGATCCAAGGAAAATCTTGCCTCTAAAAAGATGTGTCCTAGAAATTGGAACTCCTAGATCCAGAATTGAAGCTTCAAAAGATCCCCATAATTTTCATTCTCTCAGAGTGTATCCATGACTCTCTATAGGTGTGTCGTGCGCTCCTCCTCAGATACAAATTACACAATGATATAATCAATGAATACTACGATGAAGTGGTCAAGGTAAGGATGGGAGATCCTATTTATGACACTCATGAATACTACCGGGGCATTGGTAATGCTGAAAGGAATCACTAACAACTCATTGTGTCCATACTATCATCTAAAGGATGTCTTTGGTACATCCTCATCTCATAAATGATTCTAATGATATATAGACCAAATGTCTATCTTTGAGAACCACCTATATCCCTTCATATGATCGAAGAGGTCATCTATTCATGGAATTGGATGTTTGTTCTTTACAGTCACTTGGTTCAGACCTCGATAGTAAACTACTAGAAATTTAAAATTTAGCCATAGTTTAAAAAACCTGTTTCTAAATCCTATTATATCACCACAGTTTTTAAAAAAACAGTGGATTTAGACACAAAAATTAACCTCCCTCATGTCTTTCCTCTATCACTCGTTGACTCTCCCTCAAAAACCATATCCTTTTCCTTGCGGACTCATCCTCGCAAACTCTTCGTCGCGGCTTTCGTATGATCATCGTCCGACCTTCATCCTTACCCGATGCAGCCATCAGACCTCCCACTATCCTCCTATGATGATGTGGCCACCCAAACTCAGGACGATTCTCCTCTGATGAGGTGACCATCCAACCTAGAGAGAATCCTCGGATGGAAGCACAACCACCCAACCTCAGGATGATCCTCCTCTGACAACACGGCCACCCAACCTCCCTATGATCCTCTTCTTCTGACGTGGCTCCAGATCTGCCTCGGCCATTATTCCACCCTCCTCATCAACATAGTAATGTGTTGTGTTTTTTCAGTATTCACAAAATCTAGGAACCCCTCTAATTATCATCAGTGGGAGTCCATGACTCACATCTTGTGAGTGGCCTACGATAGGGTGTGTTAGGGGTTTTTTATATTCACTAAAATGATTATTCTATTTATGTTGTTGTGGTTTCAATTATATCTAATTTTCTTCAATACACAACAGCATACATATGAACCAAGATGGTTCTAAGTCCTCACATGCCCTATGATGTTTTCCATGGAGAAGGGTTTATTTGATTTCAAATCCACAGCCTCTTCAATTTTCATTGGGTAATATTAATTTGTTTTGATTCATTGTCTTCATAATTGTTACATTTGGCATTGATATAGTTTTTTTTCACTTATTGCATCAGGTATGATTTTTTAATTTTTTTATGATTTTAATTCGCTTTGATTGTCTTATAGAGTTGAAATAGGAAAATTATAGAAATCAAGAGTTATGATTATATGATTTTAAGGTGGATGAATGGTATATTGTAAAATCTATTAGAAAGGTGACTTGGATTGATATTTCATTCCATATCCATATCAGACTATTAAATACTCATTGAAATCTTGTTTGTTCATTGGTTGTTAGAATTATCTTCTATTTATAGTGTCACATCTTTCAGTGTTATAAATTTAAGGGAATAAGTCTATAAAAAACTCTTAATAACATACATAATTTAGATACCAACGGGGGTTTAGATAAATCATTATTTTCTTTTCTCAACACTAATTGTCTCATATGAGAGGTTATTTATTTAATTATAGACTCAAGTAAATGTGAGTTAAAACTTTTTACCTTATCCTCACTTTTAGTAGTGGTCTATGTATGAAAATTTTGATATTTCTAAGAGACCTTCTCTATAAAATCCTTGGACCCAGTTAAATATTTTCCCATGACAGATCCACCTTATGAAGAATACAATAGGTTTCTATCACTGTTCAGAATGTCTTGATATAATAATTTTAAGAAATTATGATCATATATATTGTTTTGATGTTGATGACAAGCATTGACCTTCTATAATATATCCCAATACCCATAAAGGGATTCTCCACTATCTTTAATTAGGCTATAAATATCATTTTTTACAATATTCTCCTTGAATCAAAGAATAAATTTTAATGGATGGCTCTCTAGGACTCATTCTAGCATGTGACCACTCCAATCTATATTTTTTTCAACCATTATTTTGTTGAGACCTCTATAGAGAATGGTAATTCCTTCCATTTTATTTGTGCTTATGAAATTTCTCTCATTTTGAAGGCAATGCACACGGTTCCAAATTCCTTCAAGTTCTTGTTGGGGTCTTCACCTACCAAAAAATGAAAAATAGGAAACATTTGGACTAGACCATGATTTAACTCAAAGTCTACTTGATTATTTGGAAACACCCATAAACTATTCTAGTAATTAAACTTTTTTGCACACAAATCTCTAATTGGTCGATTTAATTGATCTAGGTTTTCTTCCATATTATCATTATTTAGTAAAAATCTATAAGTATATGAGGATTAAGAATTTTTAATAAAATAGTAACAAAATCTATCTAAATTATAAATGATTATTAAATTTATAACTCAAGCTAGGTGATTTCTCTCAACCTATGGATAAAAACCAAAGAGGTGATTTTATTTAGATTTTATTAGGTGATGGAAAAATTTTAAACAAGAATAACTTAAAAGAAAATAATGAACGGTGGGGGGAAGGAGGGTGTATGGGGGGGAAGTGGGGGTGGGGGTCATAGTGAGGGTGTGGGGGGAAGGGGTGAAGTTGTGGTGAGGGGTGGTGTGGGGGTGCATGGGAAGTGGGGGTGGGGGTTGCAGTGGGGGCATGGGGTGTAGTGGGGGGCAGTGGGTGTAGGGGGAAGTGGGGGTGAAATCACAATATTATAAATTTTAGAAATATATTTTTTAATGAACACATTTTACTATCTTTTTATTATCTTTATTAAAGAAATTGGATTTTTTATTATGAAATAAATTTTACTTGTTTGGTTTTGGATTATAAGGATTATGTAATCTAGAGGGATAATGCTTGGTTTTGAGAATTTGTTGTCTTGCTTAAAATATTTATTTTAGGTAAATTAATTTAATTTTTATTTTCATTGGTTTATATTAATTTTGGTTGCCTCGATTCTAGTAGTGTTAGTTTAATTCCATTTAATTTTTATTAGTCCAAATCTATTTGGTTTAGTTTAGGTCTATAGCATTTGGTTTCTATTTTAGTGAAACAATTTGTTTCAATTACATTAATTTAGATAGAGACCTGTATATTTTATTAGTTTTTATTTAAACTAGGTTGGTTTTCTCATTTCTAGTAGTATTAGTTATATGTTATGTTCTATTTGTATCAGTTCACTTATATTTGGTTTAGTTTGAGTCCATATATTTTGGTGCTTCTTAGTTTAGTGAATCAATTTGGTTTCATTAGTTTTATTAAGTTGGAGTATTTTAATCATCATGGTTTGTATTCTTGGTTGATGTAATCTATGGGGAGGGTCATTTTGGGTGTTATAATCATGTGGATTTTGATGATGGTTTGTCTATTGTTGGTTCATGATTATCTTGATTCAATTATGAAAATGTAATTTCAGGTGAAACTAGGTTAGTATCAGTGGTTTTTAGTATCATTGGTATGGGATTTTCGATGAGGCGATTCATATTGAAAATAGTGAGTTGATTGATATAAATGGGTCTAGAATAATGGTGATAGTGAATGATGACATAGAGCTTTAGGTGTCACATGATTTGAGCTCTCACATAGATCTCAAGACGTGTCTTATCTCCTCCCAAATCCTATGGTATGTGGCTGAACTACTTGCTAAGATTAATTTTAGAATTTGAAATTTGGTGCATTTATGTAATTTATTTGTGGTTATTTTGGTAATCTATTGTGTTCGTTCACAATAAACCCAAAAAAGGATTTTCTAAAAATTACAGAACAAAGAGGAGTTAGAGATATCATTCAATGAAATTAAATATTTTTTTTATAGTTTAGGTTAGTTTGGTTAGGGGCTCATTAGTTATTTTATATTAGTTCTATTCATATCAGTGGGGTGGGGACAGTAGTGGGGGTAGTGGGGTAAAGGAGGGGGTAGGGGATAGGGTGGGTTTAATGGGGTGGGGGTTGAGTGGGATGGGTATAATAGAGGTGGGGGGTAGTGCAGGTTGAGGGGTGCAAGAGGGAAGGTGGGTGAAGGGGTGGGTGAAGGAGGGGTGAAAGTTCAGTATTTAGTGTTAAATTTCGAAATTATTCGTCAATAATATTGTCCCTAAAGAACCGAATGAAATTATTTAGGGTAGATTCAGTGTGATCTGAATCCACAACACTAGTTACAAGAGCTACAACATTTGAGTCTAGAACCTTCTTGCACAATCATAAGCTTGATCCAGCCAAACCTCATGCCCATGTACCATATAATGTAACTGAAATTCAACCGACATTCCATTGTCTATAAATTAACAAACAAACCCCTCCTTAACAGGCCTATTCAATAATCAATTTTTCATTCCATGTTGTCTATATTCTTTCTCAGATACATTCCATCCAAATACTCTTCCTTTCATCTGTTCTCGATGCATTTTTGGTACTTTAGTACAAACCTGGGCATATAGTGAATCTATCACTGTAGAGTTCCAAATAGGTTCAAGTGATTTTTTTTATTTTTATTCTTCATGAAACAAAATCCTTTCCAACTACATCCCACATAACTCAAAATAAGGCAACATCATCTCATTACAGTTGATATTTTTCAACTGTAAACAACAACAAATGTTCATGATTGCATTCAACTCCTACAAGCATGGAAACAACTCTTATGGTCATTTTCAGACCTGACAATTTCTACTCTGGTACTCTTATTTCCTTCTAGACGTCTTCCTCATGTATATCCTATTAAAGTATTTATATTTTCTCTTTCATCTAGAAACATTCTATTTTAACATCTATGAGTTAGAAAATCTTATCCCATCTATTGAATCCCTCCCATAGTGCTGTAAATAAACAAAAACACAATATGAGTGAGTGTAAAATTTAAATTAGTAGTACCCCTCCCCCAAAAAAACTCTCATGTAAATATAGAAGAAGCAGGGAGAGGGGGAGGGGATGTGAAGGGAATGGGGAGGGGCTAGTGAAGTAGGGGGTAGGGGAGGGGCTAGTATAGTAGGGGGAGGTGGAGGGGCTATGTAGCGGGGAGGGGAGGGTTTGGTGTAGTAGGGGGAGGGAAGGTTGGGGTGCTAGGGCAGTAGGGATGATTCTGGGGGGGGGAGGGCGGTGTAGTGGCAGGGGTGAAGGTTGGGTGGGGTGGTCAATGGGGCATGGTGCAGGGGGATAGGGGTACAAGGGGCAGTGGTGGTGAAGGGGGTGGGGGTGGGGGATGGGGTGGGGTATTTGTTTCCTCATGTGTGTTTTATCAGTCTTTGGGTGGAGTTTCTTCTTATTGGTGGTGGTGATGAGATTTAGGTTTTTCTTGGGTTTTTATTTAATTTATTATGTTGTTCTATTAGAAAATTATTTGGAATGATGTTTTATAGTTTAAATATGGTGGTGATGTTAGGTTTTTTATTCTGATGGTTTTGGCTCCTAGAAGTGCGTTGATCTCATTCCATCCCAACTACCTCTATCATGGTAGGATGGATAGTTATTGGTTTTTTTTTATTGGTGATATCTTCACTATGGATTTTCCCTTCATTAGGATTTGGGTGGCCTGATTCTTTTGCAGGGAGGAATTATCTAGCTCACTTAAGGGGAATGGATTTATTGTATTGTTTCCAACAATGCATATTCTGTTTGTCTAGACCCTACTATAATATGGAATTGGGTGGCATGGTTCACCTTTATCATATTGAAGTTATATAGAATCTGATTTTTTTTAATTTTTCATGAAGCATATTATATGTGGTTAGAAACAATAATGCATAATGAATCGTTTTTAGGTAGATAAGAGTATCTAGTTTTTTGGTGCCCCTCTTCTTGATCTTCTTGATTTGAATTTTAGATGAATGAAATTCATACGCTCTATTTGACCTTGAATTTAGTTTTTGGTTTGTCGTTTATTTTAGACTTTGGAGGGGGTGTGCGGGGGTTGTTTTGGGGTTTTTAATGGGGTTTTGTAAGGGTGTGTGAGGGTGTGTAGGGGGTGGAGGGGGTGTAGGGGGTGTGGAGGGTGTGTGTGAAGTGGGTGTGTGCAGGGGGTGTGCAGCGTACAAGGGAAGGGGGTGTGTGCAGGGGGTGGAGGGAGTGTGATCAAGGGGAAAGAAGTCTGCATTGGAGGGGGGGGGGGGAACGATGTGCTGGGGTTGTGTTATGGTGTGTAGGGGGTGTGTGTTGGGTGTGTGTAGGGGGTGTGCAAGGTAAAAGAGCAGGGGCTATGTGGGAGAGTGTGCAGGGGGAGTGTAGGGTTCAGGGGGTGGAGGGAGAGTGTGCAGGGGGAGGAAGTGTGAATTGGAGGGGGGGGGAGGTGTGTGCTAGGGTAGTGTTGCGGTGTGTAGGGGGTGTGTGTTGGGTGTTTGTAGGGGTGTGTAGGGTACAGGGGAAGGGGATGTGTGGTAGAGTGTGAAGGGAGTGGAGGGAGTGTGTGCAGGGGGAAAGAAGTATGCAGTGGAGGGGGAGGGGTGTATAAGGGTTGTACTGGGTGTGTGTTATGTGTGCAGGGGGACGAATCTGGGTTCACCCAACCATGTTTTACAAAAATTTGTTTCTAAAAAATAGTTTTTATTCCTTATGTAATATAATTTTTTTAATGAGAAAGCGTTCTTTTGTAAAGTCAAAATTTTGGCATGTGTTTTTCTTTGATGAATGGGTGTTTTTAAAATTTTCCTCTTTATTAATTGTCATGTTATTTAGTATTGGGATGTACATATAAATATGAATATTATTTTTTAATTGTTGGTTATGGATTCATGTATCATTTATCAAGAATAATTAACATAATGATCATATATATATATATATGTATATATAAGAAGTCATCATATCTCATTTCTTTTCCCACTATTTCCTTGCAGGTGGGTTCTTATGATGAAGCTGGTTCTATCCACCACCATCGAAGATAGTGAGTTCAACATCAGATTTGGGTATGTTTTGTTCCATTTTTATTCATTCGTCCAATTTTAATTAGGGATTTTGTGATTTTTCGGTTACTTATATTTTTATAGAGTGTTTTGGATCTCGTTGAGAAGCATAACCTCACATGTACGAACTCCCATTCCCTTACTTTGAACACCTTGTCTCTCACACCATGGTATGTATCCCTTGACATATACCAAGATGAAACCCTACATAGCCTACTACCATTCCCTTAGATGAAATTTTAAATTTCATTCACATATCAACAAATTAGAAAACCCATACCTGGGTGTTTTTAGTTGTCAAGATTGGTAACTCGTAATGGATGCATGCCTAGGATGGACCTTTCCTATCAAAAGACCCCCTGCATGGGAGTGTAGGGGGTGAAAGGGGGTGTTCAAGGGGGCTGTCTTGGGGGGTGAAAGGCCATGCATACACGTACATAGGGGTAAGGGTATCCTTATGTATATGCAAAGGTGCATATTCCCGGAGGATGGATGGATCAACATAGAGTTGTCACTGATTAAAAGTGTTAAGGTCCAACTGTGGCTTGTCTCTTTTGAGGTAGAGTCCCTCTCCTAGCTTCATTAACTAAAGAATTTAAATTTCATTTAGCTACCTTCTTAATTATTCTTGTTTATATTAAAATTAAATTCTTGATCAAGTGTTACTTAAAATAAATGTGTCGTTTGATAAACATGTTGTGGTTCTATAATAAAACCCCTCCAACATAGGTGCACTGTCTGTGAAAACTCGTAGTGGTATTTTATGCTTATATTTCTTGCTTGAAATTATTGCATTGATTTTTTCCTGGCTCAAATAATATCTGACCACCTATAGATAATAAACTACCTCAGTACAACAATTCTTGGGAAAGAATTATTTCTTCTTCTTAAGACTTGACGTCACTTAATACTGAAAACTCAAATACAAAAAAATTCTTCTGAAACACATATAGTAATACTGTCCCAGCTTTAGTGTTAAATCACGACACCCAAATCATGAAAAATATTTTTCATGTATGTTTCTCTTTCAACACCATTCATGTATAAAAATATATTTCATGATTTTCTCAATGTAAAATGTAAAACAATACAAAATTATAATCTTCACACTTTCATGTATTCATAATTTCATCTATATATAGGTTTGTATTAAAATGCACTAAAATCCACTTAATGCATGGGTTGTTATGGTTAAACTTAAATTATTTCTTGAGATCATGTGAACATTCCTGAATTAAGGTATATGTTTTTTATATGGAATCTCAACCACACACTATCCACTATGCACACTCACTATTCTCATACACTGTCTGCATTCTTGTGTATTGACCTTATCACATACTGAACAGTTTCACAAACTTTGTATAAACTCAAATGGATGAGAATTGTATTTTTTTTATTATTAAAAAATATTTATTGTGCATACACACACTTCCTATATTCTATAAATAGATATCAATCACATAAAGATATACTTCATCCCTCCTTCACACCCAAATGAATGATTACTTCCCTTCAGACTTATGCACATTATTCCTTCATGCACAATATACAGTATTTAGTGTCAATACCTTCGTTCAACTATGATGATGCACAAATTATCTATAATCTTCACGAAATCCATGAGATGCAACATGTGATATAATGAGTGATTCATGGAAACCAGATTCTTCATGAAGATAATGAGTGTGCAAAGTGGATATTATTTTCATCATGGGAACTCTCTTCTACTTCACACAAAAGAGTGTCTGCAAAAATTTTCTTTTCGTGAACTAGAGTGATTCTTGATGGATCTATTTCACTAGAAACCAGATACTCTCAAACTCTATAACATATCATGGGTTTAAGACTGAGTATTTATAGTCAACGAACCATCGAATCAGAACATGCACAGTTTCTAACTTTCATAACTATGAGAATCATCATCATGGACAAGACATATTCTATCCATGCTACATTTCTTTGGTTTATTCTCCATTCATACATTCAAATGGATTCTCATGTGATTATAGATCCTCGTAGAATTTCTAGAACACTCAATTGATAATCAGAAGGCTTGGTTTAATCCTTGGGTGATGCGGCTGCATGAAGATCCCAGTGAACAGGTGGAGATATCAACTAAAGGTAGAATAAAATGTAGTGAGGTCGATTGGATTACTTAGAATATCAAATCAGATGTCACTCCTTCTTTTTGTATTTTTTAAATAGGATAAACAGTGAACATGGGATCCCCATATCAAAACGGAAGGATTTTTCCTGCTCCCTTATAATATAGGACACATCGATAGAATTCTAGAAATCTGTTACTGGATATAAACTACTCCCACTCACACCGTCCCATGCCAGTTCCCACCTCCACCATCATGTCGTTCGAAATGGTGACCCATCATCACTCACGTGCCTCTTGTAGGTGGTCCTAATGCACACTATGCTACCGGATGTCTAGGCTGAGAGGTAGCACCTACCCACCATAGTAGTGGTGTGGGTCCCTCATGGCTTTCCAATATGGTTGGATATTTTTTATATAAGCACCTTTAAAAATGATAATCCAAATTCCATATTTCCAACCAACTCAAAAACATCAAATCCAATTTTTGAAAAGAAATCATTTTTCATGGAATATTATTACAATGATGTAAGAAATGATCCAATTCAATTCAACCATTGAGACATGTCTTTTTGAACTTAAGATCGACACATGAAATATTGTTTATCTATCGCACATTAGTTCAGTTTGAGACTGATTTTGTTTTCCTATACTTGGTAAATTTATTCTATTATTGTTTGTTATATGACTGCACTATTCTTGTTTATTGAGTTATATTCATTTTTAATTTTCTGTGATGTTTTGTTTTACCATAATTTTAGGGGATGAACACTACTATGTTCTACCTTGTGTTGTAAGTACTAGTGAGTTGGTTCGTGACTTCTTTGATAGTTTTTCTTATAGGGAGACTCATGTAAGTTCAGTTATGTGTTTTTTAAATTCATATTTGTTTAATTATTAGTATGTAAGTAACTTTTGTGTATATTTTAATTTGGACAGTGAGTACTATGTTGATCTTCTATGTGATAAATACAATAACTCATTCTCAATTTGGTAACACTATTCTTAAAACCATGAAATATATTTAGTGTCTAGTAAAATTCACAAATGGTTAGTATATCCTCTGACCTAATACAAGGAAATGGGTTGGGATGTTAGTAGGGAGGGGGACTCGTAATATTATGGTAGAGGGGGACTGGAAGGTGCTGGGGGGAGGGGAAACTGGCAGGGGGGACTCTCATGGGGTGGGGGACTGGTAGGGGAAGGGGATAGAGGGGAAACTGGCAGGGGGGGACTCGCATGGGGTGGGGGACTGGTAGGGGAAGGGTATATAGGGAAAACTGGTAGGGGTATAGGGGGGGGGGAATGAAAGGGGTGAAATGGGTGACTAGAATCGGTAGAGGGTAGGGGAAATTGGCATGGTGGGGTGGGGGTAGGACTGGCAGGGGAAGGGGGGAACTGTCAGGGGGGAATGGGCAGGGAAGGGGGGATTGGACTTGCAGGGGGAGGGGAGAGGGGACTGGTAGGGGGAAAGAGGAGGGGACTTTCCAGGGGTCGGGGAGGGGATTGGCAGGGGGAGTGGGAGGGGACTTGTAGTGGTGAGGGGTGAAAGGGGCATGGTGGGTGGGGGGGGGGGGGGTAGGGGTGACTTGGAGGGGGAGGATAAGGTGGGGTTGGGGTGGGGGATTGGTATGGGGAACCAGAAGGTGGGGGGAAGGGTGTGCTGGGTTCTTTTTCAAGGGGTATGGGTAGGGTGCAAGGGGGTGTTCTAGGAGGAGGGGTAAGGGGGTGCAAGTGGTAGGGGTTCAGGGGGGAGGGGGCAAGTGAAGTGGGGTGTCTAGGAGGGGGGAGGGGAAATTGGAAGGGTGAGGGGGGAGGACTGGAAGAGGGGAGGGGGATGCAAGGGGTAGTGTAGGTGGGGGTGTGAGGCGGGGACTGGAAGGGGGAGGAAAAGGTGGGGTGTGGGGGACTGATAGGGGGAACCAATAGGTGGGGGGAGGGTGTGTCGGGTTGTTTTACAAGGGGCATGGGTAGGGTGAAGGGGGTGGGGGTATTGGGGGAGGGGCAGGGGGTGGGGCAAGGGGCAGGGGGAGGGGGAAAGGGGCAGTGGGGTGTCTTGGAGGGCGGTGGGGTGCAAGGGGGAGGGGGCTATTCAAGGGGGTGGGGGAAAGGGGGAGGACAAGGTGGGGTGGGGGGGACTGGTTGGGGGAACTAGCATATGGGGGTGTGATGGGTTCTTTTGTAAGGGGCATGGGTAGGGTGCGGGGGGTGTGCTTGGGGGAGGGGTTAGGGGTGGTTCAAGGGGTAGTGGGAGGGGAGGAAGGGGTAGGGAGAAAGGGGAGGGGGTGTCTAGGAGTGGGAGGGGGTGCAAGGGGTAGGGGAGGGGGCTGTTCAAGGGGGTTGGGTGGGGGAAGGGGTCTATAAGGGGACTGTCCATGGGGGTGGGCTACTGCAGGTGGGGCATGGGGTTGTAGGGGGTGTGTTCAAGGGGGATGTCAAGGGGTGAAAGGGGCTATCTTGGGGGAATGGGGGTGCATAGGGGGGGGGGGTGGATGTTCAAGGGGTGTAGGGGGCTGTCAATGGGGTAAAAGGGGGCTTTCTAGGGGGGTATGGGGTGCAAGGGGTGTTCAAGGGGATGCAAGGGGGTGTCAAGAGGGTGTAAGGGGGCTATACAAGGGTGAAAGGGGGTTGTTCAGGGGGTACGTGGGGGCTGTCTAGAGGCGGGGGAGGGAAAAATGGCAGTGGGTGTGGGGAACTTGGGGGCAGGGGGTGCACGGGGGCTGTCTAGGGCTAGGGGGGACTCGTAGGGGGGAGGGGGGAAAACTAGAAGTGGGGATTGGGAACTATTGGGTGGAACTCAATTTTTTAATAACATGTAAATGATATAGACACGGTTTTAATAGTGGATGTAGGGGCCTTGTGCCACAGTTCAAATTGTGGCAGTATGCCCCCTCATTCCACAGTTTAAACGTGGCAATTGGCTCCTACTTCCATGGTTTAAACCATGTCATTAGGCCCCTACTTCCATGGTTAAAACTATGGAACTAGGACCCTTACTACTACGGTTAAACCATGGAACTAGTCCCCTACTATCACAGTTAAAACTGTGGCACTAGACCCCTATTTCCACTGTTAAAACATTGCCAGTAGTTAAGACCTACTAACATGGAGATAGCAGCAATGGTTTTCTGAAACCGTGGCCATATACTATTGCCATGGTTTTTGGGACTATAGAAATAGTTCCAAATCTGTGGCCATAGGTGAATTTTCTAGTTGTGTTTGACACATAGTCTCAAGATTCCATCAACCTTTTGGAAAAAAAAATTGGGGAAACACTGGTCCTCATATTGCCCTGCCTCTATAGGTCCTCTAGTTTTACCCTCAACGTGAAAATCTCCACGATAGGCATTTTATATGCAGCTGTGGACATATGTGTTTTCCAAGGGTACAGGTCAATGAAGAAGTAAAATTATCTACTATGAGATAATCTTGGAACACACTAGGGGAATACCTCCTCATACTAATCCACAACTGTAGGAAACTAGGGACTCCCCTCCTCTCATATACCAGGGTAAAGGCTACCCAACTATTGATTGATCGGTGGAACCCACCCCTAGGAGAGTCTTCCAAATGCTGCAAGCATTCCCTTTTCACCAGTAAAGTAAAAAATTGTCCCACCATCGCAGATACACTGCACTATGTTCCTAAAACAATCAACCTGAGCATGGACTATGGACAACCAATCCATAACCAGGATAATGGAATAAGGCCTAGAAACCACTACATAGAGATAGCATTTGAAGCTCTTTCCTCTAAGTGTAAGCTCACACTGTCGGCACGAGTATGTGATCGGAGAATCCCCTCCGGTAAGAGTCTATAATTGTAAGGATAGATCCAACAGGTCCAACAGAATATCTGATATCCAAACAAGGTATGTGGGAAGGAATAAGTAAATGAAACCATGTCTATAAGAACTAAAGCTAAGGTGGAGAAGAAATAGATCATCTCTCTAATAAACTCTAGAGAACCAATATCATAGGCCCCTAATGCCTGAATCTGGGCCCGCCCCTATCCACCAGCTACTAGAGCCCATGTTCTACCAACTAGGAGTGGTAGTGGTATCACCTCGAACCTCCATCCACTACCTTATTCTCCTCCTGCTCACCTACCGCATCCGTCTCTATATGGACCACCCTGATCGTCCCATTTCCTCTACCTCATCGGGCCCTTGACCATCTACTGGTCATCTATGTAGAGTTTCGGGAAGTCACGAGCCATGTGTCCCTCTTCATAGTAGTAGTAGCACGCCCTCCTCCTCTACTAACTCCCACCATTATAAGTGGCTCGAATCATTGACCCAGAGTCCTGGGGTTATCCTTCGAAATACCTAGCCTGCATGGGCACCCATGTCTACTTTCTCCTACTCATATTTGAAGACTCTGCTACTTGGAGCCTACTGTTAGATCCTACTACTTGTTCCTTTACTACCAGGGATATCTCTATGAGTAGTTCTTGATCCTGTACCCCATATTGTATAGGGATTCTAGTCACACCATAGATACCATGATCTACTAGAGTAGTCCCTACATAAAATCTCATTCCCTGAAGAACGGGTCTCCCACCATCTCTGTGGTGTAGCGAGAAAGCGTAGTGAACCTCAATTTGTACTCCGCTATTGTCATACTACCCTGTTGTAGGTCATGTATCTCCTATATACCTAGAGAGAATAAAATTGCTGGAAGGAACTATTCCTGAAAGTGGTGTTCAAAGTATGTCATGGTGAGGATCACCTCATCATACGTCTGTGTTGTCAATCTTCATCATCTCCTGTCGAGCCCTAAAGAAGTCTCGCATCTAAAATTCACTTCTAGTCGAGAGGCATCCTCACTAGATAGATGACTCACGTAACCACCTCGATCCAGTCCTCATCCACCTGGGGGTCAGTCTCACCCCTGAACCTAGGAGGTATCTGCCTCTAGAACTCATACAAGACAGTGAGCCTAGACACGTTCTGTACCCGTAGCAATTGTAGGAAATACAGGCCAACGTGTGGTGGTAACACTAGTACACCACCTGGTTGGTCCATCTCAAGAATTGGTCCCTAAACCGATGCCTTTCCTATAGGCATGCTATCCTCATGGTCACATACCAAAATACTAGTTGGCTGTCTACATAGAGGCATCCTGAAACAGATCAAGGTAGACCACAGTTAATAGATTGTACATGATGAGATGAATCGAGAAGAAAAAGAGGACATACTGAATTCCAAAAGGATTCATGCACCATTGATTTTACCTACAACCAGTGTTTCCATGTAATGAGTCTGAAATAATGTTCCCAGAGTCCTGGTGTATTGATATGTCAACCATTTCACCAACACTATAGTCCCTGGCCTAAAATATTAAATCGAAACACTTAGCACTATTTCCCCAAACTAATCTCATAGACTCTTAGTCCTGATGTGAAACTGAACATGGCTCTGATTCATCTTTTTCCGGACCCGTCCCTCGATCCCCATGTCCTGAATATCCCAATCCCACCTCCCAAAAACTAGGGTTTGGTGACCAGTGCCAAAGGCATTATCGTACAAGTGGGATGAATTTTCTTAGGTACTTGTATGCATGCACACTAACCCATGGCCTGAAAAATGATGAAAGTAAAACACAATGTAAACAAGCATGTCACTAGAGAACCACTGAGTGTAACAGTATAATAATGAAGTGAAGGGGGCCAGTATAAAAGTCCAATAAAAGAAAAGTGCAACAAGATAGTACACATGTCATCAGAAATAATCTGAAGAAACCTCTACCTGATGGGTAAGTGAAGGGTAGGTGGAGGGAAGCTGCATTAAGCCATAGAAGTATGCCTCTTCTACCTAATCTCACTGGGTACCACTTGGTCCTGGACCACCCAGGTCTCTATCGATAATTATGTATTTTTCACGAGAGACAACATGTGTGGGTGAATCTCATGCATGGGTGAGTAATATAATACACAGTAGGGACCCCAGAACAAAATGGAAAGTACACAAAAGTAAAATCGATACACCACTATGGAAATTACACACACGTACACCATGAATAAGAAATTTAACTAGCTTATACATGTATAATTAAATGTATAGAAAGAAAGATTCATAGTCATAATGCTGAACATCTTGTGTTGCTGAGGGACTCATCTCAAAGAAGTTATCTAGGGTTGTTGGGTCACACATATCCCACTCGTCATGATAGCCTACTGGGTCAAACAGACCCCAATCGTAACTTTGGAAAGCTGGGTCACATAGATCCCACTCAGTGGCCTGCTGGGTCACACATATCCCACTCGTACCTTTGGCATACTAGGACACACAAATACCGCTCATCATGTTGGCCTTATGGGTCATAGAGATCCTACTCGTCATGTTGGACTTCTGGGTGACATAGATCTCGCTTGTCACATTGGCCTATTGGGTGACATAGATCCCACTCTTCACATTATCCATCTAGTTCACAATGATCCCACTCATCATCCTGCTGGGTCACATAGATCCGGCTCTTCTTGTTGGCCTGATAGGTCACACAGATTCCACTTGTCACATTGTCCAGTTAGGTCACACAGATCCTACTCGTCCTGTTGTACTTCTAGATCACATAGACACCAATCTTCACATTGTCTTATTAGGTCACATAGATTATTCTCATCAGCCTGTTGGGTCACACATATCCCGCTCGTCATGTTGGCCTACTGGGTCACACAGATCCTGGTCGTCACATGCTGGATTCGAGGAGAGTCTACTCCTCAAGCTATCCGCCATATTTCAAATTACAATAAAAATAAATTATAGTATATCAAAAGTACCACCTCGTTGAAAGGGTCTTAATGCCTCAAATATATTTTCAATTGGATGCATGATATGGATATTATGTCAGTTTTAGTAAAAAGGGCACGGTTGGGTCTGAAACCGGTCCGACCCGGTAGGACCGATTCGAACTAGCCCGAAATGGGGTCCCCAGACCAGAACAGGGGTCCCCTGACCCTACCCAGGTCCGCTGACCCAATCCGGGTCCAACCCGACCCGGATCTGACCTATCCCGTAGGGCCTGGCCTAGACTGGTTGGTCCGTTAGGTCCGGGCCACTAGGAATCTCGGGTCCGGCCTACTGGGCTGCCCCTACGACTCATTTTCTCTAGCCCAGCTCACCCTCAATGGGCTGGCTCACTCCTTTCGATATGCAACACCCTCCACATTTTCTCCTTGGGTCACAACAGGGTTCGCTGCCGCAGTCCTATTGGACCACGGCCCTCCAGCCACGTGACGCAGCACGAATCACCGCATCTACCACAGATGATTCTAGCTGTTGTCGGAAACCCCAATCTACCACCCGTCAGCCTATCTAACCATCGCGGTGTGCTTCCTATGCGCGCATCTGCGTGTCTTTTTCTAGGTCGTCAATGGATCCTCCTTCCGCAGGTCTCCAATTGCGCTCTGGTGCTCCATTTTTTCGAAATTAAATCATGGGTGCGACCCTCGGGTGAAGTTCTTGATCACCATATCCTCAAATCCAACTTGAGAACCCTTTCACTGGAAAAGTATTGGGTGGTTATTTCTCCCGTGTTTCTTTGATCCATTTTTCACTTTCATTGTTGCACCTCAACTAGGTCATCATGACATTGAACCTTCGATTTGGGATCATTGTGCTGTAATATGATTGCACAAAAATCCATTGTTCATAACCCTATGATGAATACAAAGAATGTGTAGATCATGGGGGATAAGAAATACAAATAAAAAAATTGTGGAAAAAATATCCATCATCATTATTCATAGAATTTACCTGCTCCCATTAGGAGGATCAAATAGAAGAAATTAATACATGAATCAAACCCCATAATGAACCTGATAAAAGACCCTCCCACAAGAACGAACGATCCACGAGTCAACTTGTTAGTGGGTTGATCCACATTTGTTGGTTAGACTATACTATAATATATTTCTTATGTCTTATGTAAGATTATGGAATCATTTTTACACATGATATTAATTTATAATGAAAAATGTGTTCATTGTGATAAAAAACCGCCAATTAACAAAAACATTTATCATTAATGTTTTATATAATGATTACTCTTCACTACAAATAATCAAATTAATTTTATAAACTTTTAATCTTATGGATTTTCACTAAGAGAATATAACTTCATTTATGTTCAACCATTTTCATCTTACATGTCTATCTTTACATAAGTAAACCAATCATGAAAACCAAAGAAACAAATGCTACCAAACAATATAATTAAACCTCTTATCCCATAAAAATGATATGAATGAACATAATAAAGTTATAATAAATAAAATTCATATATAGTTCATTATGAAATTTTTAATTAATGATTCTAATTTGATTATTCAGGTTATTAAAATTAAGTGAAGAACACCTTCAGACTTAAGGTATGAGATTCTACCCGAACCTCCATTATTCCTTCGATTTTCTCTATCATCCATTTTACAGAAATAAAGTTATAGTTTCATTTTTATGTAAATACACTAAATGATATGTATATGTTCCAAACTTCTATTTGAAGATCAATTCATAATTCTCTTTTGGGGATATACATATTTTTAAGTGGGTCCCTTCTCAATTCTTCCTGATAAGAAATCCCATTTTAAGTGTTGTTCCCGAATTCTTAACCAATTTATAGTGAACTATATAATCTATTTTAAGCCAACAACATCCTTCTAAAATAACTCATTTTATTTTGAAATAATTCTTGGTTCACTATGAGTTTTATATAAAATATTATTCCCTTTTCTGTTATAAATGATCTTTGATATTTTCCTTAAACCACACTAAAATGGTTTAACACTATGTTTCTTAAATAATATTTTTTACATGATATCAATTAAATTTGAGATAACTTATCAAGATATATGCCTGTTGTACCTTATTTTTTTCCATTCATGATCTAATTCCTTTATTTCATGGACACTATTATGATACGCCCATTGGTTATGATTTATGACATGATTATGAAACCCATTTCAATTTGTGGGTACCCTTATGTTTATGTTTGATTACATATGTCAAATTCTTTATATGGAAATAATATACAAGAATATGTTATGATGGGTGTGCCCAGATTTTACTCCAATTCCTTGGGTAATGTTGAATCTCTTGAGACGTTATGTGCAATGGTCTTTATGGTTAGCTGTGACTCATGCTACCAAGTGCAACGGTCTTGGTGGTTAACCTTGACATGTGCTCCTCTATGTGCAACATTACTTGAATCATGAAAAATTTATGTTTTATGTTGCTATCAAATTACAATTATTCCATGATTATATGATCCCCTATTCTATATGTTATGATTTTATATGGTTAATCATGTTCCATGCCTTTTATATCATTAAGTCAAGCATTCAAAACCATGTGCTAACGCTTTATTCTTATGTCAACTCCCTTACTAGGTTTTTTATCTGATATGTTTTTTCATATTATACCTAGGTTATCCTATGAAGATGTATGATAAAAACGGTAGTTAATATAACTTTATGATGATTATATAATGAAATGTATTATTTAGTCCCATGTTTTCAATTTTATGTTCCTAGTCTTCTAAGACACTAGACTTTACAAATGTTGGATTGTATTTTGATGGTTAATTATGTTTAAAATCATGTAATATTATATGTAAAAGACTAGGTTCTCTATAGATACATAGTCATACCATATATCTCTTTAATCCACACATGTGGTTCTTTATACTATATACCACAGTGTTACCAGAATCCACACTATCCTGCACTAAAATCTGCAACCAGACACTTCTGCTCCTCAATAAAACAAGATACTTTTTATCCTAAATCACACAAGGTACATCCATCTCTCCACTCCAACTAATATTCTTCCACCATTATTAAAGGATTTATCTATTATAGGTTGACCTATTGATCATCCCCATAGATCTTTCTGGACCACACTTACTATGTACAATGATGGGGCTGATTCTTCTGATTTCAGATGTCTCAGATTCATTAGCATTCTCTCTTCAATAAAAGAGTGTATTAGGACCTCCAAAATATATTTCAATTTCTTATAAAATTTTCATAACCTTCATGAACATATTTATAAAAAAATAATTCTCTATGGGATCTTAATTATTCCATGATCTAAAATCTTCATTATATATCATTTTAAATCATTAATTTATGTTTTATAGAATAATCACCTTTTTTCATCATTATAAATATAAACACAAAAATGGTTTCCGGTATTATATTTATTCATTTTGAATACCCATAATAAATTGGTATTATTATTTCATTAAATATTTAAAGTACTTGAATGAAATATTGGGAATTTCTATTATCATACATTCCTAAAAGACCATCATTAAGTAGGAATAGTGAAATGTCCTCTAAGAAGCTTCTCTCTATCGATGCTCTTCACTAGGGTTCCTTAGTCCGGGGGGGGGGGTAGTGAGATACTCCTTCAGCTATGTCTCCCACCTTTCCTCATTTTTGTTGTGTTTTGATAATTAATATCAGCACCCCATGGTTTGTAGATGCTGAAGAACATCAAAATAGGAGTTGTGATACCTCAGATGACTCACATCCAATGGTTGATGAACACCAAAGGGGACCCACTGTAGTTTTTGGCGCCATCCATGAGGAATTGTTAGGATTTGGTGGTTGTTCACAGAAAAATTGACTGGCCATCTGCATCTTCTCCTCCACTGCTAATTTAAATATGGATGTGTAATTCTGTGAAAAAAGAGATGACAAGAAAGATGAGTGGAAATTTGTAACATTTTTATCCCCGTTTGAATAAGAATATACACTTCCTTCCCTATGGATGTAGGTCATCTGACTGAACCACATAAATCTATGCGCCTCTATGAATTTTGTTTCTATATTATGGGGTGTGAATGCAACTGTGTGAGGATTCTTCCCAAACAAAGAGGTATCAGAGGTTTGTGTGTTGGATTCCCTAGGAATCACACTCTTTGGAAACCCTCTGATGTCCATGCCTTGCTTGAAGTAGTGTATGCAAGTCTGAATCTTCATCTTTCCAAGCCGTTGTACGCAGACCTGCAACCACTGATGTCTGTGCTTCGTCCTGGAAGCTAGTTTATTTACATTTTTTCTAGAAACACTATTGTCTTCTTGTGCTAACAAGCCTCTTTCTTTGTATGAGTTTCCTACTCTACGCTGGAGTCGGGAACCAGAACCTGCTGTCTGGTTTGATTTCTCTTTGAACCTCTATTCTGGTTTTGCAGTTTGTAAAAACCAAATGGATGATAAATTTCTGTTTGTGTTGTGTGCGGGGACGGTAAGGGAGATAAGAGTTGGAGGAAAAAAAAGATAATGGAAAAAGGGTTATGGGAATGTAGGGTGATGAAAGAAGGAAAAGTGTGTGTGTGTTTTTATTTTTTATTAGTTTACTTTTATGTTTATATTTTTGTGTCTGTGAAAGTAAAAAGGGAAAGGTGAGTTAAGGAAAAAAAATGATGTGTGTGGGTAGTATGAGTTGTCCACAACAAAAAAAATAGAGGGATTTGGTTTTTTTTAAAAAATTTGTTGGCATTATAAAAAAAAATACATGGAGGAATATTTTTGGTTTTCATTGGGGATTTGATTGATGAAATTAAATAGTCGATTTTATAATTGTCAACTATTATAGATTCATTGGTACTACCTGTTTTTGAAAATTATGATTTGTTTTTTTGATTTAGAATCCCTAAATTGAAATTAGTTTAGTACTACCCTAGGAGCCCCATGAGTCTGTTCCATCTACACACACCAGTTCTGAAAATACTTTCAGATATAGACGTATGGTGTCTAGTACCAAATTTGATGTGGGGAAGTATGAAGGGATAAACAACTTCAACACGTGGGAATGTGATGTTTTGGATATTCTGACTCAACCGAGTTAGATATCACCTTGGAAGAAAATCCTGTCAACATCAACGATGGTGATTGGAAGGAACTCAACCATCAAGCCTACAGTACAATTCAACTTTTTTTGGATAAAGATAAAAAATATAGTTTCATGTGAGAAACATCCACAAAAATGTTCGTGGAGTATTTTAGAGAATAAATATATGGACAAAAGCATTGAAAATTAGTTGTACCTGAAAAATAAATTGTTCATATTTCAGTACAACCAAGGTATGTTTATGATTGAGCACCTTGATTAGTTTATTAAAATTCTGGAAGATTTTCAAATATTAGAGGAAAAAATTGGAGATGAAGATAAGGCTCTGTTGCTGTTGAACTCTCAACCAGAGAGTTATGATCACCTTACTACAACACTATTTTATGGTATATATGAGGTGAAATTTGTTGATGTTTCAAATGATTTAGTTAACAATGATTACAGGTTGGAGGAAAAATAGGACCATTGGGATTCCACATTGGTGGTATTTATGAAAATTATAGGTAGGTTATCTGATAAGAAATCTAGAATATTCAGAAGAGATGAATCATGATCGATGTCAAAAGGTGAGTCCAGATTTATACATCCCGCAAAAGATGAGTGTGCCTACTTTCATTAAAAAGGGAATTGGAAGAAGCATTTTCCAAAATTGGGAAATTAAAGGAAAATGTTGTATATAGAGCCAAGGATTCTGAAGTTAAAATCTTCTTTTTCTCAACGGTCAACCATTCATGAGGTTAGATTCATGATTCAGTTTGTTCATTAAATGTGTGTAGGAATCAAAATTTATTTTCAAACCTCAATGAGTCTGTTGAAGGTGTAGTGTTTGTTGGAAATAACCACTCTTTCTATACGAGAGGTATTGGAACAAGTAGAAGATGCATGATGGAACAACTCGATGCCTTATAGATGTGAGATATGTACCAAAATTGGATAATAACCTCACATCGCTGGGAGTTTTGGATAATCATGGTTACCGAATAACTATTAGAGATGGATTCATGAAAATTATCCGCGGTTCACTCCTTATAATGAAAGTTATTTGAAAAGGTAATTTTAATTATTTGAATGCTGAGACTGTTACATGTGGAGTAGTGACATCAGATAAGAGTATCACCACAGGTAGAACACGAAGGATTATATGAAGACCTTCTAGGTATGGAAAATCCATTAGTTATTATCTTTATGTGGTTGAATATGGTGTTTTATATTGCTATCGAGATGTTTTAGATAGAAAAAAATGAACCAGTGGAAGTTTATTATGGAAGGAGATATAAATTCACTACATGTGAATATGATATAGGATCTTATTCCTATGCCTCAAGAAGGAAGCATCTGGAAGAATGATTTGTTTCAGCATAAGCATGAAAATTTCTTTCAGTTACATGATTATATGATTAAGCATCAACATGGTGATAATTCTACTCAAGGTGGGTATTATTGAGTTTTGACAATTAATATCACCACCTCATTGTAGGTGGATGCAAAATAAGACCAAACAAGAGTGATTCCGCCTCATATGACTCAAAATAGATGGTCGATGACAAAAAAAGGAGACCCACTGTATTTTTTAGTGTTATTCATGAAGAATTGGTAATAGTTGGTGGCTGTCTGAGGAAACATTGAGTGGACATATGCATCTTCTCTCCCACTACTGCTTTAAATATGGGTGTGTCATTATGTTAAAAAAAATATGACAACAGATATGAGTGGGAATTTGTAACATTTTTATCCCCATTTGAATAATAATGCTCGCTGCCATCCCAGTGGATGTAGGTACTCTGGCCGAACCACGTAAATCCATGTGCCTCTATGAACTTTTTTATCTATTTTTGTGTGAAAATTCGACTACATGAGGCTTCCGCCACAACAATTTATTCTAGTCTCATCCTCTCAAATTGATTTCTTCCTAGAGTGTTTTTTATTACGTTTATTTTTTGGGTATGGTTTTTCACATGGCGATGGCTTCGTCGGCTTGGGTTGGTGGCTCAGCCATTGATGTGCTTTTCAGGTGCAACCCTATCCAGATCCTTGCTGATATGGATTCATGTTCATGTGTTTCTCTCTTAATTGGTCTGCTGTGGTGGTTTCATGGAGGCATTGGTATGTGTGGTTTGATCAACTGATAGGGTTCCAGGAGGCGTGTCCTCCAATTTTGTATTCATTTATGGCCGTGGTTGTGTTTTCTGTTGTTGGGGTGGAACCTCTCACCCTCTAATGATCCTGCACAAAAAAAGCAAAATCAAATACAAATAGAGGCACACAGATTTACGTGGTTTGGTCAGATGACCTACATCCATGGGGAAGGAAGTGGGTACTCTTATTCAAATGGGGATATAAATATTACAAAATCCCAGTCCTATATCTATCTTATGTTTCTTCTCACATAACGATGCCCATATTCAAAGTAGTAATGGTGGAGTAGATGAAGATGGTTGGTCAATGTTTCTCCAGACATCCCCCAACTCCTGCCAACTCTTCATGGATGGAACCAAACACTACAGTGGGTCTCCTTTAGTTGTCACCAACCCTTCGTTGGCAGTCATATGAAGTGGAACCACTCCTGTTGTGGTCTTCTCCTATGTCCACCGACCATGAGGTGGTGATATTGTTGTCAAAAACTCAACAATATACACCTAGACCTAAAATATCACCATGTTGCTGCTCAAAAAAATCATCAAGATACAAAATGAAATCTTTAAGCTATTGATACCTTCCCGATACCTGTAGGCATCTCAAGTACAAGACATATATATCAAGTCCAAAGAATGTTGGAACTTGATACATGTACCAACATTCTTTTCCTTCAGAGGTGGAACAAAATCCCATATCATATTTCAATGCAATGAGTTCATATCTTCTTCCATAACAGACTTCCACTGGTTCATTTCTTTGTTATCCAAAACATCTCGATAGCAATATGGATCACTATCTTCAACAACAAGAAGAGAATAACTAATATATTTTTCATACATGGACTGTCCTTGTATAATCCTTCATGTTCTACCAGTGGTGATACTCTTATCTGATGTCACTACTCCACCTATAACAGTCTCAATGTTCAAATAATACAAAGTACATTTTCTAATGCCTTTCATTGCAAGAAGTGAACCAAAAATAATTTTCATGAATCTAGCTTCAATAGTTAACTGGTAACCAAGCATATCCAAAAATCCATGTGATATGAGGTTCTTCTCCAATTCTGGTACATTTCTCACATCTGTACAACGTTGAGTTGTAACATCATGCATCTTAAACCGTATTGTTCCAATACATGTTGTATGGAAAGGGTGGTCATTTCCCATAAACAGTGCACCTTCATTTGACTCATTGATATTTGAAAATCAATCTCAATTCCTACATATATGGAATGAATAATCTGAATCAAGAATCCATCCTTCTGAATGGATGAGTATTGCGAAAACATGGATAGTATCTTCAATATTTTAAATATCCTGGGTTCTCTGTACAACATTTTCCTTTGACTTCCCAATTTTGGGACAATCCTTCTTCTAGTTCCTTTTTTCATGATAGTAGGCACAATTTTATTTCACTGGACGTCTAATGCTGGACTCACCTTTTTATGTGAATTGTGATTCATCTCTTCTGAATCTTCCAGATTCCCTGTCAGATGACCTTCTTGTAATTTTCATCAATATCTCTGATGAAAAATCCAGTTGGTCATATTTTTTATTTCTCCTGTACTCATTGTTAACTAAAGAATTTGAAACATCAACAAATTTCGCCCCATCTTTACTATACAACAACGTTGTAGTAAGGAGGTCATAACTCTTTGGTAGAGAGTTCAACTACAACCATGTATTATCTTCATCTCTAATTTTTACCTCCAAAATTTGAAAATCTGCTAGAATTTTATTAAATGAGTCAAGGTGCTCAATCATAGACATACCTTTCTTGTACTGAAATATGAACAATTTCTTTTTTCAGGTACAACTTATTTTCAATGATTTTGTCCATATAATTATTCTCCAAAATACTCAACAAACTTTTTGATAAAATTTCCCGAATCACACTATATTTCTAATATTTTTCCAAAAAAATTCAGATCGTACCACAGGCTTGACGGTTGAATCTTTTCCATACCCCATCGAAGAAGTTTGCGGGAATTTCTTCCTAAGTGATATCTAACTCCTATTTAGTTAGAATATCCTAAACATCACATTGCCACATACTAAAGTTCTTCATCCCGTCAAATTTCTCTACCTCAAATTTGGTACTGGACACCATACATATATATTTGGATGTATTTGTAGTATCAGTGTGTATAGCTCAAACAAACTCTTAGGGCTCCTTGGGAAGTACTGAACTACTTTCAGTTTCAGGATTCTCCATCACAAAAACAGTTCAGAATTTCCAAAAATTGTCACTAGTGATGATTCTGAAGTAGTCTAAAATGCTGAAAATGAATATTTAATTTCTTTAATATGATCCTAGATGTATACCGAATTTTCTCTCCAAGTATTTTTTAAAAAAAAACCAAAAAGGCTAAATGATTTTTTTTATAAAAAAAATCCTCTCAAATTTTTAATCTAGAGGTATCCAGTTCATACGGGAACCATTCAATTCATGTGCCCCCTACTCAATTTTTTTAACTCAAAATGTGCCACAATTTTTTTAACAAAATAATTTCCCTTTTTTTAAAGCAATTCTCTATGCCACACCCTTTCAAAATAATGAATGTTTATCTTTCTTTTTTTTAACAAAAATAATCCCCTCAAATAATTGTATGCCACCCCTTATTTCCACCCTTCTTTTTCTTTTCGAATTCCACTCCCTCTCAAATGTCCCCTTTATCTTTTTTAATTTATCTCTTCATTTCTTAATCCCACGCAACTCCTTCCCCTCAAATTTTTTTATAAGTTTTTTTTAAAAAATACTTTTTTTAAACATGCAGTGTCAATTTTTTTTTAAAAATATGCCACAAAGGCAGAATCCGCGATACCGCCTTTGGGCCCAGATGAAAGGCGACATCCATGATGGAGCCTTTCCCCTATAAAATTATTTCTTTCAGAATTTTAATTTTAATTTTTTTGTTTTGTTTATATATATATATATATATATATTAACAAAACAAAAAAAATATGCAGAATTTATCCGCTATTTAAAATCCAGCAGTACTACCATTATATCAGTCTAGATTCTGACAGAAACTCTCACCCATGGCTCCCTTTTATAAGAGAACTTCTCCTAAAAATCATTCTGCATTTCCGATGTGGGATTCTGGCCTCCCTTTCTTACGCAAAACATTCCGCATTTCTGATGTGAGATTCTGTTTCAAGTACATGAATTTTAATGACTATAAAATATAAACTATATGACCAATAAAAATGAAACTTAAAATAATGATTAAACATATAAAAAATAGTTGAAAACAAAAATAATTTCGTAAAAAATGATGATAAAAAATAATTTAGAAGCTTTCAAAACCACCTACTTGAATCTTAAAAATGTTTCCAGTGTATGACTTTGAAAGCCTATAAAATATAAATTAAAAGAATAATATAAATGAAACTTATTAAATGGATTAAACATATAACAAATATTTGAAAATAAAAAAATATTTGTAAAAATTGTTGATGGAAAATAATTTATAAGTTTTCAAAGACATTAATATGAAACTTAAAAATGTTTCAAGCACGTGACTTTGAATGAATATAAAATATAAACTATAATACCGATATAAATGAAACATAAAACATTGATTAAACATATAACAAACAGTTGAAAATAAAAATTATTTCGTAAAAAATGTTCATGAAAAATATTTTATAATCTTTTAAAAACACCTACTTGAAACATAAAAATGATTCGAGTATGTGGCTTTGAATGAAAGTAAAATATAAATTATAAGACCGATATAATTTAAAGTAATAAACATTGATTAAACATATAATAAATTTTTTAATTATTAAATTAATATTTGTTAATAATTAATTATATAATAATAAATCATTCAATTAGAAATTTTTAATCATTAATTATATAATAATTAACCATATAATTAGTAATATAATTATTCAGTATATAATAGTTAATTAGTAATGTAATTATAAATTATATTTATTCATTATATTTAAAAATGAGTAATTATTCAAAATTATTATATAATTATTAACTATTTAATTGGTAATATAATTATAAATTAGATAATAGTTAATTAGTTAATTAGTAATATAATTATAAATTATAATTAATCATCATAATTACTAATTATAATTATTCATTATAATTACTAATTATAATTATATATTAATAATTATTGATTATTACTTATATAACTGTTAATTGTATAATAATTAATTAGTTGATAATTAATTAGTTAATTAGTAATATAATTAGTAAATTAGTAATATAATTAATAATTATTTTATGATTAATTAGATACTTATTAGTATAATTATTAATTATATAATAATTAATTAGTTAATTAGTAATATAATAGTTAATTATATAATTTGAAATTAGTTAATTAGTAATAATTAATCATTAATTATACAGTAATTAATTAGTTAATTTGTAATATAATTAATATTTATATAATAGTTAATTAGTTAATTTTTTGAGAAATATAGAGCCAAGTCCCTTTTTATAATTAGTTAATTAGTAATATAATTATAAATTATAATTATTCATTATAATTATTAATTAGTATTTATTAAAAATTATTCTATAATAATTAATTAGTTAATTGGTAATGCAATTATTAATTATATAATAGTTAATTCGTTAAATAGTAATATAATTATTCATTATAATTATTAATTAGTAATTATTAAAAAATATTATATAATAATTAATTAGTTAATTAGTAATATAATTATTATTTATAATTATTCATTATAACTATTCATTATAATTATTAATTATTAATTATATAACTATTAATTGTATAATAATTAGCCAGTTAATTAGTAATTATTAATCATCAATTATATAATAATTTATTATTAACTTATTAGTTATAACATAGTTAATGATTAATAACTTCTAATTAACTAATTACTAATTATATAATTAATAATTATATTACTTTAATTAATATATAATTAACAACTATATTACTAAGAAACTAATTAATTATTAAATAATTTATAATTATATTACTAAATAACTAATTAATTATTATTGAATACTAATTAAATAACTAATTATTATACAACTCATAGTTATATAATTAATAATTATATTACTAATTAACTAATTAACTATTATATACTTAATAATTATATTACTAATTATTTAGTTAATTATTATATAATTACTTATTAATATTTACTAATTAACTGATTAATTATTATATAATTAATTAATAATAATAATAATTAAATAATCAAAAAATTTATAATATTTTTAATTTGTGTTTTATCTTTAAATTATATCGGTTTTATAGTTTATATTTTAGTTTTTCAAAGCCACATGAATCATTTTTAAATTTTCAAGTAGCTGGTTTTGAAAGCTTATAAATTATTTTTCATGAACATTTTTTATGAAATTATTTTTGTTTTCAACTATTTGTTATATGTTTAATATCTGTTTTATGTTTCATTTATATCAGTTTTATAGTTTATATTTTATAGGATTTCAATGTCACGTGCTTGAAACATTTTTAATTTTCTTATAGGCATCTTTGAAAACATATAAATTATTTTTCATCAACATTTTTTATTAAATTCTTTTTGTTTTCAACTGCTTTTTATATGTTTAATCCATGTATTAAGTTTCATTTCTCTTGGTCATGTAATATATACTTTATAGGCTTCTAAAGTCACGTATTTGAAACATTTTTAAGTTTCAAGTAGGTGGTTTTGAAAGCTTGTAAATTATTTTTTATATTTATTTTTTATGAAGTTCTTTTTTTCAACTATTTATTATATGTTTAATCCTTATTTTAAGTTTAATTTATAATGGTATTATAGTTTATATTTTATAGCCTCTCAATGTCACGTGCTTGAAACAGAATCCCACATCAGAAATGCAGAATGTTCTGCGTAGGAAAAAGAGAACTAGAATACCAAATCGAAAATAAAGAATGATTTCCAGAGTAAATTCTCTAATAAAATGGAGTTCTGGGAAAGTGCTTCTGTCAGAATCCAGACTGCTATAATGACAGTATTACTGTATTTTAAATAGCAAATAAATTCTGCTAAAAAATTAGGTTTTTTAGTTTATAAATATATATATATATAAACAAAAAAAAACAACTAAAAAAATTAAGAAGAATAATTTTTTTAGAAAAAAGGCGGAAACGGGGTTTCCGCCATTAAGGCACAATTATTTTAAAAAAATTAACCTAGCCTTTTTTTTAGAAAATATTATTTTTAAAAAACGTTTAAAAAAACTCCCTTCCCCTACCTTGCTTCTCTATTTCCCACCATTGATACAAACCATAAAAAAAACTAAGGGCCAAAGGGATATCAAACTGGACGAAGATGTGAAGAGGTTTGAAAATGTCTGGATAGCAGTGATTGTACAAAGTGGAGACAGTAGCAGACGTATAGGGATACAAATAGCGGGATGACCAGGTGGCTCGGAAAGCAACAACCCAGGGGTTGCAGAGATTTGGACAAGCAGTGAAGAGGTTGTGGCGGTGCAGACAACATCGCGATTTCTTTCGATTTAATTAAACCTCAAACCTTCGATACCACATTGTTGGTGTGGAACCGCTCACCTTGTCATAATCGCACAAAAAAAGAGAGGAATCTAACAAAAAGATTATGTGGTTCGGTCGGATGACCTACATCCACAGGGTAGGCGGCATGTATATTTATTCAAATGGAAATACAAAGATTACAAAATACCACTCTCATATCTCTCTTGTGTTTCTTCTCACAGAATGACACCCATCTTCTCCAGAATCACACTAGAGACTTATTCTTCTCAATCTCAAAAGAGAATTACTACTCCCATATCTAACTGGGAGGATTCCTCTTTTCCCCATGGCTTGATCAACTATAGTTTTATATGCTTATCACCCTTTATAATATTGTTTGATTACTCATTATTAGTTATAATGCTTGGGCTAATTCTTCATTCTGCTAAATTCATAGCCTTACTATATTTCAATCATCGATAAATGAATGTACTAGGATCCCAAAAAGACATTGACATTTCTTATATAATTTTTATCACCCACATGCACATATTTATACAAAATAGTTGTGCATGGGTTCTTAATTATTCCTTGATTTAAAATCCTCATTAATTTTTCATTTTAAATCAATGATTTAAAATTTTTAATGAATAAAAACATTTACTAATCATTATAAATATAAATACCAAAATGGTTTTGTTTGTTATATTTATTCATTTTGAATACCTATAAACAATGGGTATTATTATTTCATGGATTATTTAAAATAACCAAATTAACTTTTGGGTATTTCCATATTTATGAATTACATTATAAATACCCAAGGGGTTCATATATATTCTTCTCATGATTTTTTTATTACATGTGGAACACCCTTTCTTCATGCATACATGTATATTGTAGTATAAAAATAATCATTTGACATAGACTATTAATAGATATGTTCAAACATTATTTATTTTTCTCAGGGTATATAAATATCATCTGGCCTCATGATCACCAGTGGATGACCCAAAGATAAAAATACCACACATCGACAAAATTACATGAAATTTCAGGAATTTTATTCTTCTTGACATGACATGTTTATCATCGATGGATTAGACAGTGCATGGCTACCGAATCTTCAATATCAAGAATTCATGAATATATCATGCGATGATATATCGTATACACCATATTCTCATATTCATTTCATTCCATCACATTATAAATTTTCTCTACATTAATTAAAGTGTAACTGCATGCATCCAACTCATTTTGGTTGACTCTCATCATTTATCATCTTAATTTTTTCTTCCTATGAACATGCACTTATCAATAGAGGATTCATAGCTTACTAAAGGTTCTATGGATCTTTGATGGAACAGGATGATCACCATAGAAAGATCGGATGTCTTAGATTTGTATGATCAAATGTCATGGGAAATTACTATATGTTTAAATGTGGGATGAATAGTTACTTCACCATGTTTTTTCCACTTCAGTTTCTCTAGTTTTTGAAGTGTTCTTTATTATTCAATGCATCCCACTATCACTTAAATATAGTGATGGGGATCAATACCCATACACCCTTCACACACTAAATGGTCTTCGTCCAGCTAGCATAGACAACTTATCTCTATTAGACCCATACAAGATCCCTTCACTACAAAAATGGTAGCCCGCTCTTATATGAATTATACGTAGGCCCACCCATCTACCACCATGCGGTACGTATGGAATGATACCTCCATGTGGTCAAGGTCCTCCTCGTTTTTTCTTACTGTAAAATGTAAATACAATATAATTTTTTTTCACTTAATTCCTCATGAAATAATAAAACATTTTATGGGATTTTATTCCTTCCAGATCTAATATATAATTTATTAGTTCATTAAATTCTTTATCTTCCCCCTAGAGTAAACAAGGTTTCATCAATGACAAATATATTTGGAATTTATGATCACCTCAATCATCACCATGTTTATAAGGATAATTTTCCAAGAATGAAATTCAATTCCTTTTCATTATTCCATAATGATTCTCCAAGAATCACCACCTTATCCATCAACACATATTGACTTCTTAACAACAAATGAAACTTTGGATTCACATAATGGAATTATACATAGTATTTTATCTAATAATTTGGATTTGAAAAAAAAAAATATAATTAAATAATATATATTATAAAAGATTTTATATAACATATAAATAAAATTATACATGAGGTAATGGATTTATAATACACCATTATTTCATTTCAGGAGTTTCGATGGTAAATTTACATTGAGGGAAATCATATGGTCCTTATTTTATAAACCCATTTTTTATTGTACTTTGTATATTTCTATAAATTTAATTTTTAGTACCATTTTAATCTCTTTAATACTCAAAATGATTTTTAAAATGTTTTTAATAAAAAATATATTTCTTCCCTTTTAAATGGGAATATTTATCCTCCAATCCATGTTTTGTAAAATCATTTTAAGAATGGCTTTACCATGATCTGATGATTTTTTAAATTCATTTTAAAATATGTTTTACATTCTAAAAATTGTTTTTAAAAAATACTCTTTACATTTTGTAGACATGGTATATATTACCTAATGTTTGAATAAAATCAATGTTTTTAATAATTATGGAATGAATGGTATTTCCAACCATCAAGGCCAAAAAATTCCTTGAATATTCCATGAATAAATTCAAATAAAATGTTTTTCTTAATGTTTTGTATTTTTTTATACTATAAATAAGTGATATAAAATTGTAAAAAAATCCATCCAGAAATGTTCTAGTGATATTTTAATGTCATTTTCATCAATGATTACATCCTTTGATGTTAGTTATGATTTAATTAGGATATAATACAATTGTACCATTTTTATCTAGATGGTTTATAATTATGATGTTGTTATTTTTAAAAAACTAGTTTATATTCCGTGTGTTTTGTTCTGATGATATGGTGATTGTTTTATGATTTTTTGGAGCATATATTTTTGGTTTTAAATATGTTATATGTGGGTAAAAAAATACATAGCCCTCCAATGGTGTGAGAAATTATAGATATTGTATGCACCTTCATTATTATGGGTTTATAATTTTAGAATGAATTTAAAATTTCTCCATTAGTGGATGAGTCATTTTGATATCAGGGAATTATAATGAGGTTCTTAGTGTTTGAGCATACCAAATTTGTATTTTGGAGAAAGTTATATATTTCGAAGGAAGTCACATGGGATTGCGAAAACGACATAGAGGAAAAATACACACCAAGATGCTGAAAATAGCCCTAGTAGTCAAAAAACGTCATGAATATAATTCATTAAATTAAAAATAAAGTTCCAAAGGATTGAAAACCCAATGAGAAGGGGTTTGAATAAGTTATTCAAATTTTATATATTTCAATACTTTTAAAACAAACCCCTTCCACCATTTAAATTTCATATCATTATTATCTTTTAGTAAATAATCATACATGAAAATGTAATAATGAAAGTAAAGAACATGATATTTATATGGTTTGACCTTAGTACGAGAGCCTACATCCTTTCCATAGCCACTCCCAGGGGCCTATGGAAATTCACTATTATAATGAAGTGAATAAAAATTATTATAACTCTAATTAGAAACATTATATCCCTAATTAAGAATTATATACTGACTCTCATTAGTTTAAAATTTTTTCTTCCATATAATTGAGCCAAACCAAAATTATGATGACTTGGTTGAAACTACTCCACAATTAATCTTTTTGGAATCCTCAGTACGCTGTTGTTGGTTCTAATTCTCTCAGTCCAATGGAGATGGGTCTAATTGACTCAGTACAACTAAATCAATATGATGGAATCATTAAGATACAACCATTTTCAATCTAGATTAATCTAATTATTCTCAAATGCTCAGTCTGATCTTTCTCAGACCGGTAAACAAAAACTCTCAGATGTCTGACCTTCTAATGAGTTCTCAGTCTTGAAAGATATCATTGAAATGAATTCTATAGAACTGTACCTTTTACAATCACATTAAATACATGAAAAGTGTGAATGTATTTTTCATCTATTTATTGTCATCTCAGAATGGAGAAGGTAGGAAACATGAACTTATTACCTAATTTCTCAAATTCAAAATCATTGATATCTACACATATTTGAATTTCATGTTTTACCACTTAAAATATTTAGAAATAATTCATAATCTTCTTGATACTTCTCCATAACCATCCTTCTCAGACTTCCTAACCTTTATTTAGTCTGATGAAACCTCCTCATCTCATTAATATGAAACATCCTCATCTCATTCTGATTGAATCACTTTCTAAAATAACAACCAATAGACATCTGAATCTAATAGTATATCAGTATGTTTTCTTAATCCACTAAACTAATATGGAATAAAAGAGGTTACAATATTTAATGAATTCAAATAGATATGGAAACTCAATAACGTCTCACACATTCAAACAATTTCTTGTTACGATAGTCTTCTCATCATGATGATCAACTCATTATGATAGAATCCATCATACAAATTCTCATACCAAACTATTTTCTTGAACCACTTCTCCTGATGGTTTATTTTTATGGAAATTTTATCATATAGATTTGTGTCTTATTAATTATATGTTCTATATCTAGTGGAGAAATCAGGTAGATAATCTTCAACCAATTTCATCTTTACTCAGATAGAATTTTGAAGAAACAAATTGTAGTACTTATAGATCCGATCATTACTGTATGGGTTACTTGAACAAATACAAAATATTGAGACACATTCAACAACCTCAATTTATTGTAAATATTTATCATGAGAATTTATCATGATTTAAGAGTACTCCATGATCAGCAAAGAATATTCTAATTAATTGTTATAATTTTTAAGGATGTCCATTCTCTTGACATTATTTTCTTCCTTCATTATATTCCACATCATTATGACTTTGGAACTCCACAAATTATGTCTTTCTAACCAATGACAATTTCAATGAATCATAAAATTCATTTTGATGGATATGAGACCAATGATGTGTCTGAAAAAAATATCATCTTTTTGACTACTTTTACTTCTTGTTCTCTTCAGTTTAAAAACTAATTTTCAGAAACCTGTGTCCAGAAACCAGTTTCAAAAAAACTACTTTCTCAAAGATAAATTTTTTTACCCCTATTGCATTTGGATTATAAGATTAAAAAACATTCAGATCCCATATAAAAAATCATTCTGATGGACTAGGTATGAGAAAAAAGAACAAAAACATTCTTTTTCAAAATATAGTTATAAAAAAAATACAAATTTTGTTAAAAATAATTCTCACAAAGGTTCTATAATCACCCCCTTGGATTCGTGATAATAGTAATTAACAACTATTTTAACACAAAAAAATTCTTAACTCAAAATTTGTACAAAAATCATGTTTTTTGACATTTACCAAAACATATCCTTTCTCAAAATTGGGTTTCCTAACACCAAACTATTGGATAAAGTAATAATTTTGAAAAAAATTCATCCATCACTAACAAGAATATTTTATGGCCATGTAACGATAAAAAATTTCTCACATTCCATTTTCTCTTCTCATTGATTATTATCTCCCCCATTATCTACAACCACAATATTTTATTAATAAAGGAAAGATAATTAATAAATTATTACAATGGAAAAAAATCTGTTACCTTATCTCTCTTTGTCAACATAATAAAAATCACAGTGAGGGCCTCCTTATGTGGATTAGGAAGTCATGGGAGGAGGTTGAACATGATGTTATAGCCTCTACTCAGAAAACAATATTTTTTTCATTGTCTTTGAAAACATATAAGAAATTTGACACTTTGTTGTGTTATATTCTAGAAAATATCACCATAATAAACTTATTCATATATAAATTTACACTTCATATAAAAGTTTTTTGATCAAGAATATTGGACATGATTTTGAGAAAGATCAATTTCACTATGATTATCACAAGGTTTTTTCAGCAGTTTAGATAATTTTACATTCAAATATTCTAGCTAAACTTTTATCCATATCATCCGAGTACAATACTTATTAGCCAAAACATATTCTGATTACACTATTCTCATTGTTATAGAACATTATTTCTGAATATTAAAAATTACACAATATCCACCCAATAAAAGTGTTATTCTTGAGGTTGATTTTCTATCATTACAATTCCTAGCCCAATCAGAATCAATATAAAAATGAAAATTCATTTAAAAAATATATTATATCCCATGTGAATTTTTTCCCTTGACATATATTATGATTCTATTTTCTACCAACACATGTGATTTTTTCATATTAATTTGATACATGGAACTCAAAGTCAGTTCATAAACAATATTTGGCCTTGAGGTTGTAAGGTAATGCAGAATTCCTATCAATATCCTAAATTATTTCTGATTAACACATTTTCTAGACTCCTTTTTACTCATCTTCATCCCCACTTAGATAGGAGTTTAAACCTATTTTTTATTATCCCATTAAAACCTTTTGTAATAATTCCCCATTATACTTTTCTCAAAATAGAAAAAGGTATTTTTATTTTTTTTCTAATTTGTAAACCTAGGAAGAATGTAAATTCTCTTACCGTCGGAATCTGAAAGTTCATTTTCATTTCATGAACACATGTTTAACTAATATCTTCTATATCCCCAAAAATATTTAAATCATCCATATAAACAATAATAATAATATTTTGAAAGTTAACTTGATTCAGATATAAGTTTCTATGAACTTTTCTTTTAAAAAAACATCAATATTTTAAAAATAATTTTAATCTTTTAATACCATGAACATTTATATGGTTTCATCCCATACAATTATTTATTTAGTTTAAATACATTATTTTAATCCACATTATGTTGAAACCCCAAAAGTTATTTAATATAAACATCTTCCCCAATTTCTCCATTCAGAAATACCGACTTTACATCCATTCGATATACTTTATAATTATAGTGAGTAGCCATTACAACATAAATTAGAAGATTTTTGATCCATGAAAATTGGGGGGGAGATATTTTATCATATAACACACATTCCACTTATGTATATCCTTTACAAAGAAGCCTTCTGTTGTTTCTTGATACACATCAATGTTCCTTCACCTTGTTTCTAAAAACCCATTTGGTTTGATAACATTTTAACATTTAGTATGTGGAACAAGTACCCATTTTTCATTTCTCAAAATAAAATAACAACATTAGTTTTATCATCCCCCTATTCTATATGGTTAAACAATTCTGAAATTTATTCATTTTCATCTTTTGAGATAAGTAACGTTTGATTTTCTAATATAAGTTTCCTTCTATTTTGAACCAATACATTATAATTCTCAGGAATATATTCGGTCTCAGCAAGTTTTTTAAAATTATTGAATTTTAGAGTTCCTCATATATATTCATTTTCCTTATCACATGATTCATATGAATATTTATGAAGATTTCTTTCCTCACATTCATTTTAATTGGAAACTTTCAGTTTTCATTCCACAAAATTCCCAACAATTTTTTAAGGAAGTTGTATTTTCAACAAATTTCACATCGTAAAAATTATCGAAATTTTGAAAATATTCATTCTGACACATTTAACTTCTTATATTAGGTGAATAGTCCATAACTATTCCTTCTATAGCTCTCTCATCCCGACATCCCAGATTTGGATTATTTATTTCACGTAAACATGGAATTCCAAAAATAATTATGTATTTCAATGAAGGTTTTTATAAAACATTTCATAAGAAGTAATGTTGGATTAAAATCTCAAAAAACATATATTTTGAATATGTACAATAGTAGTAACAACTTCTCTCATGTAGAATCTTTTAATTTTCTATTTTATTAAAATATTTCTTCCAATTTCTACCAAACTCTTATTCATTCTTTATGCTGCCCCATTATTTTGGTGTGTGAATGGATATCTACACATATTTTTGATACCATGTTTTCTCTATTCAGTTTAAAAATTATTTCATGTGAATTCGGTAATAATATCTATTCTCAACTTCTTTATATAAACCCCCATTTCATTCTCAAATTGTTTTATAAAAAATCTGAACATTTCAACAACCATGGATTTTTTTTCCAATACATGTTGTTATTTATCCTAGGGAAATAATAAATAAAAATGATAAAGCGTAAATTATCATTTTTTGATGGATATCTCATTAGACCACATAAATTAGAGTGAATTTTATCAAGAGTTCTAGTACATTGAATCTCTAATTTAATAAGATTTTTATTTTCAATTTTCCATTCTGAAAAGTAACACAAAAACATCCTCTCATATTTCAAATTCCATAAAATTTTATAAAAAATCAACTTCATAATTATTTTAAATGTTTCTATACCAATGGTATCAAATCCTTCGATTCCACAACTTATTCTAATCATCAACACATAGATAATATGAGTTTTTATGTTCTACAACATGAAAAACTATTTGCACTACTTCAAACTCATTTTTTGATAACTTTTCCACCTTTCACAAGTCTAATAATACAAGAATCATTTCAAAAAATCAAATTTTTCCATCATTAAAATGTTTACTTAAGAAATCTATGTAATGTTTTATCCCATTATCAAAACAAAATTCTTCGATTTCAACTTCTCCACTTCAATCTCAACCGTTCTGATTCCTATAATATTATAGGAACTATCATTCCCAAAGATTAAAATAAATCAATTATGATTTTCAAAATATTTTTATATTTTTAAAAAACATGTTACCTATGAATAAAAACTACTATAAAATATCACTGTTTTTTAATTTTTACTTTTTTCAATGAAGTCTCATCAAGAAAGGTCCTTTCCTCAGCAATCTTCATTGCAACTTCATTTTCTTTTCTCCCATAAGAAACTTGTTATAGAAGGAGTGTCAAACATATTTAGGAATGATTAACAGAATGACCAAATCTTCCAAATAATTCTTCTATAAATTAAATCTATTTTTTTATTTGAAAGTTTCTAACATCTTGATATATTTTTTTCTATCACCCCATGTATTAGGAAAGTTACACATTATACATTCACTATTTATTACACTCTGATCAACCCTTCTCTCTAAATGTGATTGGATATTCCTACCATTATATTCCCTACTCCCATAGATTCTACAACACCAAAAACCACCAAATATTGATTTTATATTGAAGAATTCTCTTGAACTATAGAAAATTCTTTAGGTTGATAACCTCTTACTGCTCTAACATACTTTAGGAAAGAACCATCATTCCTTTTGAGTGAGTTTTCTACGTTTTTAGATGTGATTGTTTTCTCATGTCCTATCTCCAACCAAGATTTCCGAACATGTTTTTTAGAATCAGAAATTATAGAAGAATTAGATGAAAAATTATTTTTAGTGACTAGTTATTTCACCTGAACATTTTTTGGAGATTTTTCAATAATAATAGAGGTCTGAACCTTCACTAATAGTGATTTTTTAGATTTTAAGTCTTCTTCCTCAAGTTACATTCAGACCCAAGTAAATTATATTGAAACCTATTGATTTCTTCTTCCTTAGCTACAAATTTCATATTGTGATATTCAATCACATTTCCTTATTCAGGTACACTAAATGTTTAACTTATGATCTAATGAATGTATTCTTCATCCGGCGGATGAAATTTTTCATCGTTCAGAAACTTCTTCACAATCATTCTTCATTACTCTGATTAATTTCATGAGATTTTTGTTTGTTTTTCAAGAATTCCCAAATGTTATATTCTGACATGATACCCTCTATATGATTACTCACCACCTTCTACACAATCCAATTAATTTGTTTTCTTTTCATCATTTTCAATGAATTTTCTTATTTTTTCTGAAATTTTATTTTCCTAATAATTTATTTCATATGATTATGATTCATCATTCTTACTCAACATACTTATTTTCATTATATTAAATTTCTTTCTTTTGTTTATTGGATGAAATTAATTATTTAAAACTTTTGTACCACTTCTTCCATCAAGGTGTTTCATCAGAATCATTTTGATACAGTCTAATGTTATTCTAAGGTGAATTCCTAGCAATGTGTCTGATTCCACCACACTCAAAATATTTGAGAGGAAATTTATCTCCATACATTCCTCTTACTCTATGATATTTCTTAGATTTAAGGAAAATTATTTCTTTTTATTCAACTCATCATCCTATTAATCTTCTAAGTCATTAGGATCAACATCTTCAGCATCTTGTATTTTCATTTTTCTCATCGACTCAAATTACTTTTCATCTTTCATCTTATTTTTTAACATTTTTTATTACCTCATTTCATAAGAAAAAAATGTTATGAAATTAATGAAGTCATAAATCACCCCTATTATAAATTGAAAATTTTAGATTAAAAATTGTTTGGATATTTTATCATTTGTTTCTTAATAAATTATAGAATATTTTAGGATATCTCTGAATCTTTTGATGTTGCAAAAAATTTCATTTATTATGCGGATGTATTCAGTGATCTTTTCTTCAACCAAAATTCTAATTTCATCATAGATACTATTAAATATTTTTTTTTCTTCCTTAAATTTAGTATCCCCTTTGAAAATACATTCAGGATTCTCCAACGTACTCTTTGATATTTTGATACCCATCACCTTCATATAATAATTTTCTGATAAGGACATAATGATATAAGTTTTATTTTTCGATAAACTTTTATATTTATCTAATAAACTAAAATAATCAGGGAATCCCTCTAAATAGGTGGAAACCCAATAGTAGTAGCATATAAAACATTCAGTCCAAGAGATAAAACATAAGGTAACATCCTATTTTTTCATCCATAATAATTTTTTCCATCGAATACAATAATTCATCTATATTTATTAGAATTTGTATTATCAATGTTAATTAATAAATAAAATAACCATCGCTCTAATACCAAATAAAGGTCAAAAATATCGAATAACAACCTATGGGGGGAGGTGGGGGTTAAATCATATGTTCTCTTTTTTATATGTTTCAATACATTTAATACAAAATCCTTTTAACCTATTAAATTTATTATCCTTATCATCATTTTGTAAATAATCATGAATTGAAACGTAGGAAAGAAATTAAATCACACGAGATATATATGGTTCAGTTATTGTGTCAAAACCAACATCCTTTCCATATCCACTCTCATGGGTATATGAAAATCTTCTATGATAAATATGTGAATATAACTTGTGATAACTCCAATTAGACACATTCTATATCCAAATAGGAATAATTATACTAAATTTATTTAGTTTAAAATGATTTATTTCAAACCGATGAAAAAAGGAATAATGACATTGTTCAAGATTCTCCACAAATTCTCTATTAATAATCCTCAGTCTGATGCGGTTGGTAATGATTCTCTCATTCCGATGGAGCTGGGTCTGATTGACTATATCCAATGACTTTCATCTGATGGAATCAGTACAATGAAACCATTATTAACATGAATTACTCGAATTCTACTCAATTGATCAGTATGATCTTCCATATTATAGTAAACAAAGAAATTTAGATGATTGACCTTATATTTATTTCTATATCTGGAAAGATATCCTTGACACAAATACTATAAAACTCATCCTTTTTCAATCAAATAAATAGTTTGAAATTATGAATGTACTATTCTTCTATTTTATAGGAATATCAGAATGGAAAAACTACAAAACTCGAAAACATTCCCCATTCTCTCAAATTCAAAAACTACAATATCTATACATATTTTAATTGAAAATTGGTCAACATAAACTCTTCATACACCGTCATGAATTTTCTTGAGTCTTCTCCTTAATAAGCCTTCATGAACATCCTAACCTTTATTCAGCATAATGGAACCTCCTCATCTCATTATAATGAAACTTCCTCAACTATTTATGATTGAATATATTTATAAAACTACAACCGATTGACATTATGTATCTGATTCAATATCAATATTTTGTGTTTATTCACTCAACTAATTTGGAATAAACCGGGTTGTAACAATTAAAAACTTTAGATAGCTATCAAAACTCCACCACTTATCACATTTTCAATCAACCCCTCATTAATATATTCCGCTCATCCCGATGATCATGTAATTATGATATCACCCATCATATAATTTATCATACCGATCATCTTTCTTGAACCACTACTCCTGATTATTTATCGATATGGAAAAATTGTCTGATGGATCAGTGTCTAGTTGGTCTGTGTTTTTTCATTTTATGGCGACATACCTTAGATAATATTCAAAAATTATAATATTTACTCATACATACTTAAAAAATATTCAGTTCGGTACCTTTAGATCCGATCTCCAATGTCCATGATTCTGGAACTGATAAAAACTATTCAGACAACTTAAAAAACATCCATTTCATAAAAAGAATTTATCATGAGACTAGATCATGATTTATGAGATATATATGATTATAAAATAATTTTTTGATTAATGGTTATAAATTATAAGAACATTCTAACACCTGAAACCACTGTCTTCATTTATTCTCTTCAACATCATCCGGACTTCCTCGTTCCACAACTACTTGCATCCTGTCCAACACTAAGTATGATAAATCATAAAACTCATGAAAATGGAGATGATAAAAATGATTAATTTTATCAACAACATCATTATTTTGGCTAATTCTATGTCTAGTACTACTCATTCTAAAAACCTGGGATTGGAAACCTATTTCTAGAATATTTTTTCCAGAAATCATGGTTTTCAAAAAAAAAAAAAATTTCTCTACCTTTGTGTTTGGATTCAAACATTGAATTTTTTTCTTATTTACTATAGAAAATAAATTTTATGGAATCATTGTGATCCTAAATAACACAAAAATATTTGAAAAAATGTTATTTATCATTAAATAAGAAAAAATGTTAAAAATTCATCACAAAGAATCAACAAAAATATTTCATGGGGTGTAGTTTTAAAGTTTCATGATGTCAAAATTAGGGTATGGGGACATTATATGAATTTTCACAGTGTGAACCTATGTTTAATTCTAGGAAACTGGTTATCAAGTTTTTGTAATACTAATTTCCTAATGTTTTTTGGAAATAAATTTATTTTACACATCATGAATCCTTTCAGGATAATTTTTTGTATTTTTTAAATGACATGAGAATTTTGGAAACCCATGATTATTTCATCCCTTTTGAAACCCAAATGAGGAATGTGAAAGGAGATAATGGATTGGGATTCCAAGATTTCCCGCAAACTATTCTCTCATATGATTAAAGCACCATCAATTTTGATGGATTTCTTTCAGTGATTCCTATCCCTCTCAATAATTGAAATTTTCCTTTTTTCTTCAAATAATATTCATATTTTGGAAATGTCTATATGATATAAATGAAATATGTTGGTGAATCATTAGTTTTCATCAAATATTTTTTGAATCCTTAAAAGAAGAGATCAAGATATAATGACCATCTTCCTTTCCATGATTATTCATTTTTCTATGACTCAATTTCAATTTTTCCATAGGGGGTTTCCCCTAATTTTTTATCAAATATTGGATCAGTTTAAACAATTTGGGATATTTTGTGGCCTAGATCTGGTGTAGCACCAGGAGAAGAACAGACACTAATTTCAATGTTTTTGGAGTGATGGAGTTTCCTGGTGAATGAACCAACAATATTTAAATACTATATATATTTATATAATCAATTATGTGTGTTATAATTAAGTAATTATTGATTCTTAGTATGAGTTAAAATCCCATGTTATTGAGACAGATTTGGGGGATCAAATATGAGATCTTGGATATTTTTAGCGAGAGTGTATCCAACATTAATAAAATATATATTGATTGTTTTTATATTAATGGTATGTCATTAGGTTGATATTTTCATGTTTTTTAATTTAATATTATTAAAAAAAATTTGTATAATTTTCACACAATAAGGATTTTTTCGGGATATATTAAGCAGCATGATGCAGACCACCTTTAGATGGTTGGTCATTATTCTGGATAATATCATTGTCCAATAATCATTTTGGAGTGTTTTTTTCTCATTTACTGTTGGGTGTGGGGTTAATTTTTATAAATAAAATAAATTATAATTTAATTATAACTATTTTTTGGGTTTCTTCAGTATGAGATAGGAACTCATGTCGGTTGAGGAAAAACCGACAAGACTTAGGAAACACAAGCATGGATGTCTGACTCTGATTTTCTTAGGGTTAACTATGTTTGAGGTAGGTAGTATAAAAAAATCCTAAAAAATATATTATAAATTATAGTAGTATGTGAAATATGTGTGATCATTTTGGAATACTATGTGTGTGACCTATGAAATTGGACAAATTGATGTGTTGTACAAGTATAGATGATCCTTTAGATCCCTTTGAGTCAACACAAATTGATCCTTGTCCTTATGCCCCCAATGGTTGATCTAGCATATGCAACTACATTTGGAACAAAATATGAATTTAACCTATATACCTAGAAAAAAATGAATTTTGGTCATACTTGGGTTTAATAATGATATTTTTTTGGGAAATAAATTATTTCAATTCCTTGTTTTTATTAATTGGATAAATTAACCACTTTAGAATATCTTATAAATTATAGTGATTTATTTAGAAAGTATCACATGGACTAAATTTTATAAAATATTTTTAATTGGTTTTATGTTTTATAATTATGATAATTTGATTTTTAATGTTATAGGTTTTTATCCAAGATTATAAAATAATGGAATAAATTTAAATTATTATGATTAATTGGAAACCTGAATTTATGGATTGAAAATAGGTGGATAAATGGTAGTTTGATAAACTGAACACTATTAAATTTTGATTAAATGTTTTTATACTTGGTTCTTTATAAATTTTTTCAAATTAGATTTATATTTAATGTTGAATCTGTATTTTGTAATATCTGAGGGAGTAATGTTTCATGACCCTGTTGAGATTATGTTTTGTTGTGAATCATTGTGTATGATGGATCTCGAGGGCCAGGTGCATGGTTTTAGACCACATGAGGGATAAATGCATGATGATTTATCACCCGAGGGATAGATTCATATATTAGACTTCTTATGGACTAGATTTTGATTACATGAGGCATGAGGGATATGTGTATATTTCTCTACGATTCCTGAGGGTGAGGATTGTGTTTGATTATTTGATGCCCAAGGGTGAGAATATTTATTAGGTGTTTTGCTATGGGAAATTTACTCTTCTCTTGATGCATGATATCAGTAATTTATCCTAGGAATTACAATATTCCAAGGAATGGGTGTTTATTCCTTATACTAGTCGATCGACCACTTGACCAAGGTATTTGGAAATTTGTTGAATTAGGTTTGACTAACCTTGTGTGTCAACCTGGAATTCGGGAGTCAGTTGGTTTTTTATTATGATATATTAATTGATTAATTAATTACCTTATTTATCACATTAATTCAAGAACTGTATTCCTTAGGATGTATTTGTTTAGACATAATGGTTTCGACCTACTAAGTCTTACCCAAAATCTACTTGACCTTCCATTTCTCTTGTATACCTGGGGAAGATTTTACATGTTTATTTCATGAACTTGGTTGGGATGTGTCCTAAGAGAGAGTTTTAGAGAAGTATAGATCTGCTGGAAATAGAGGATCAGATTATATTATGATTAGAGATGTATAAAATCTATTTTTTGATTTTTTTCTTTCACTCTGGAATGTATCTATAGCCTGCTTAGTTTGTCATATTTTCTGTACAACATGGATTTTTGAGAATCTAGAGCATTTTATTTCATTAATATTTATGTTAATTACCTTATTCATAATTTAATTATTTTTTGTCAGGGATAATGTTTGGATATTTATTTATTGTTATGCACTCTAATATAGGGGGTACAGTCTCTCCAACGTACCACCTTACACCTTGCTTCTATTCCGTAGTCTCTGAAATATGGTGAGGAACTTGTAAGGTCATGTGTCCAACCTGTATTGCCACTGGTTATATAGTGTGTTGGGAATGTAAATTATAAAGTGGTATCAAAGTACTCTTTTACCTTTTTTCTTATCATTTTGAAATCATTAATATTGGAGATTTTGGAATGTTTCGCAGCATGTGATTGATACTGAGCTGGTGTGTCGAGAAAACCTATTTTTAAATGAAGTCCTTACTACTAGGGATGAGATTAATTTTCTAATTTGTGTTTCTTAAAATTTATTTGATTTACTCCTTAGATTACACACATGTGGTTTGGGTGTTTTGATTTACAATAAATATCTTGGTCTTGGTGCATTAGGAAGAGGAGAATGAGTAGATTTAATTTTACTCGTTACTTATATAGGCAAGATGAATTTCTTACATAATAAAAGTCATATAGGATTCAAATTACATTTAAGAACACTAGTGTATGATTTAACTAATGATAGAGTCATAATTATTTATGGTTCCCCAATTACTTATTTGAAATTTCCACATATAAGTATTTGGAGGCATTCTACTTAGATAGTATAACGTGTATAAAGTGTCTTTTTGATGGTAGGGTATGTGGATCTATGGATAATTCCCAATTATTGTGATGAATACTCAGTCCTTGTTTACATGATGTTTATTTACCTTAGTAAGAATGGTGTGGAAGACGATTCCTATCTTTCAGAACTCTATTATGTGTGTTTTGTTCGAGTTTTGTTGTGTGGAATATTCCTCAAGGGAGTAGTCTATTGTGAAGATCCTTAGAGAGTACATAAGCCCCATTTTTTGGGGATTTAGTATTTATTTTGATTCATAACATTTTTGAGACTATGATATGGATATCATGACATATTGATAACATGTGAAATGAAAAAAGTGCAATCTTGATTCCCTGAGATTTATGTCCATCATGATAATTAAACTGTACGACTTGGTGGGAGGCACAAAGGTGCTTAGTTTTTTACTCATAATATATTGATTCAGTTCTTGGTTTGTTAGGGGTTATGAAAAATTCATGTTATTGCTTAGGTTTCTATTGATCATCACCTTGCGTGTCAATACAATACGAATAATAGCGTGTTCTTGAAAACAGGACATGGGGGACATCTAGTCCTGTCTGTTTAAAATATGTTAGTAGTGTAGTCAGAGAGTATGTGGTTTCTCATGACGAGAGAATCAATAGGTGACAACCAATAATGTGGATGAGTTTAACACACCATCGATGAATGGTGGTATCCTATGATACTATAATGATATCGTGATGCAGGTAGTAATGTGAATAGTCTTGGCACTAGTAAGATACATGTTTTGGAAGAGGAGTTTCAAGAGAGATTCTAGAATTTTAAGGATGGTGGACCTGGAGACATTGCCGATTTTTGACTGTGGATTTTAAACTAGTTCTAGATACATATACCTCTTTTAAATTTTATTCTTTTCTAGTGAATCCTCGTAGGAATGCGAGAAACCCAAGGGTTTCTGATGAGAATAAGATGGTCAGAATGTGTTTGATATGTGCAATGGAATTTTTGATGTGTGAATGAGTAACTCTAGAGTAATAATATACTATTTTTAGAGAGATCATAGTTATGTGAACCAATTATGGTGTGATTAATTGGTTACATTTTCCTTGTAAATTATTTTTGTTGAGATAAAGGAACTCAAGATGTTTTCTGGTGGCAATAATGCATCAATCATTCTTTCATGGATGCTTGGTATATAGTAACGACGAATTGGTGACTCTTGTTTAACAAGTCCCTATTGAACCATAGAAGAGGGTACCTAAAGAATCCACTGTGATAAAGGAACCAAGACCCTTGAGTGAGTTTTACATGTCCCTTAAATAATAAGTGACATCACAAGTTGTTGGGCTTTTTCTAGAAACAATGGTGACATATTAGTATACTCTTAGTTTAGAGATGATCATGACTAATATATTGAAATCATTATGAGTATGATAGGAATTATTTGGCTATAAACCCAGCCACATAAATTTATTACCTATTGGATGAATGGAATCCATGGGGTTATTCATGTTGAGTTGTGTATAAAAAACATATGGAAGGGAGCCCGTTTTGGGTTATTAAAGGATGATACTCATGTGTGAAGGGTCATTGTCTTGGTTAAACGATCTTCAATGTTCTATTTGGAGTTTGAACAGTGAGCTCTTTTAATTTTATATTTATATTGGTTTAATGAAAATGACATATTAGGGATTTGGATGAGACACACGGTAGAGTCAATGTGAGGAAATTGGGCTCGAAATGTTTTGTTGTGGTTAAAAGGTGATTCCGGGGGTTTTCCCTTTCATGACATGCTTCATGGGATGAACCACTATTCATGACATGGTTCAAGGTTTTTAACCTGTTTCATGGCTCTGTTCAATGGATGAACTAGATTTTTCTCTTTATTTAAGGGGTTATTCCCTATTTTTCAACATGTTTTAGGGGGTGAAATAGATTTTTCTCTTTTTTTCCATGTTCATGAATGGTGGGATGAAGGATATGTTGAGAGGGTTGTTTGACCACAAAGGTTTTGTTTTGATATGAAACCTCAATGGTGGGTAATTTTATGTGTTTAATGAAATCTTATAACATTAGTTTCTTGGGTTGGGAGTAAAATGAACTTACTAGTGAAATGTATCATGAAACTGTGGTGTTTATAATGGACATGTGTTGAGGAACACCATATAGGGGTTCATTAATAACCACATGTTGTGGTGCAGGTTTTGGTGATTAATTTTCACCATGATTATAATAGTGAAATGGAATATCTTTTGACACTCTAGAGTAGAGAATAGTTTTTTTGGTGTGGTTTTGTGACCTTTGTAGAATGAGTTTTCCTCTCAAATTCTCATCAATAATTCTAGGGGTTGATACGATTTATGTTATGGTATTTTTAGGAACCTACATTCATACCGATTGATAATTTCATTGGGAATTAAAAATTTCTATATTGGTGGAAGAGTTGTTTCGAAATCCAAGAATTAGAATGAGGTTCTAGGTATTTGAGAATCCAAAAATTGTGTTTTTGGATGATTTATGTGTTTCATAAGAAGTCATGAGGGTTTGGGAGAACATGAGAGTGGAAAAAGGCATGTTGGGATGCTGAAAACATCCAAAAGTACCAATAAAAATTTTAAATATGATTCACAACATGAAAAGTTTTCATAGTGTGTAGTTATAAATTTGTTGGATGTAAAAATTAAGTCTCAGGGGGTGTGTCCACTAATTTCATGGTGTGACACATAGTGTCATGATATGACACTAGCTAGATAGGCCCAATAAAACATTTTCTATTGATTTTCATGAAATGATTTTATTTTACACATCATTAATCCTTTCTAGATTATTTTGGGGAGTTATTAAATTATAATATTATTTTTGAAACCCTCTAAAATTTCATACATCCAAGCCTCTTATGTGGAATGTGATGGGAGATAGAGGATTAGGCTTCTAGGACCTCCTGTGAACTAGTATTTCATCTGATTGAAGCACCATCAATTTAAATGGATTTTTATAAATGATTCCTCAAACATAGAATAAATTTATGTTTAGTTTTCTCTTTAAAAAAATGTCATAATTTTGTTGTGGCTAATTACCGATAAAGAAATAAGATGGTGTATCATTTTTTTCATCAAATATTTCATGCATCCTTGAAATAAGTGATCCCCAGACAATTCAAATCTATGATCATGTGTTTATATACTGATTAATGAATCTTTTTCAATTATTATAAATGGGATTTTCCAAGAATTATTTTTATTGGATGTTTAATTGATATAATTAAGTTGGGATTTTATGAAACCTAGATATTAGGTTACGTAAGGAGTAGAACAGACACTAATTTCAATGGTTTTTGGGTGATGGAGTTTCTTGGCTAGTCAATCGAAATTATTCCATGTCTATATTTAATTAATTAATTAATTATGAGTTCTATAATTAATTAATTATATATTATTTCCCTGATTTTGGAGCCTGTGTGGTCGAGATGGTTCTATGTGATTAAAGGAGAGATATTGGATCTGCTTATAGAGAAGGTATATTTCATCTATGAGGGAATCATTGAAAGGTGATATGTTAATGGTACACCATTGGTTTTATCCTTTCATGTTTTACAATTTAATATTTTTTTTGTGTTGTCAAGTGGTGGATATTTTCCTGGGATTCACTCGGAATTTTAGTGAACACCATACTTTGATTGTTCGGAATTATTCAGACTATAAATCATGGTCCAGTAAGTATTTTATAATGATTTATTTTCTTATTATGTTGGGTTTTGTGTTCCTTGTAATAATTTAAATTAATTTTAATTAAATTATAATTATTATTTTTATTTCATGGTCATGAGGTAGGAACTCAAGACGCTTGAGGTAAAGATGACAAGACTTGGGAAGCATGGGAAATGCCATCAGATTATGCATGTATTCTGGTTAACATCTTTTCACATAGGTGGTCTGAAACAAATCCATTTTTTTTAAACTAATCATAGTATGTTAAATACATGTGATCATGTTTAAATGATGTGCTCTAGACCATTTTAACTTAATAAATTGATGTTTTGTACATGTAAAAATCTTCTGTTTGATCCCTCAAAGTCATTTGGAATTGAGACCATGAATTTCATCCATCATGAGGTTGTTATAATACTTGAAACTGGGTTGGGAAATTGGGAGAAACTAAACCCCAATCCCTTGAATAAAATTAATTTTTTTTATAATTGGGTTGAAACATGTCATTTTTTCGCATGTAATTTTTTTTCTTTCATTATTTTAATTAAATAGATAAATTGACCACCATTGAATATATTGTCAATTTTAGTGATACCTTAAGATGAGATTTCAAGGACTAAACTGGTTAAAATATGTCTAATCAGTTTTCTATGTAAACATGATGATAATTGGATTTTTAATGACAGTGGTTTCTTAGCTTATATGTTAAATGAACACAAGAAGTTCATATTATTATGATAAATTGAGAACTATCCACTATAGAATGAAAATGGGTAAAAATGGTAGTTTGATAAATAGACTATTATAACATATGATAAAATGTTCTTATACTCAGTTCATGGTCATGTGTTTTTAATTTTAGATTTATATTTTAATATGAGTGTGTTTTGACAAATTATTGAAGAAAAAATGTATCCTGCCCCTTGGATATTATGTCTTGTTAGAAATCATTTTGTATGTTGGTGAACATGGGATAAAAAGTGATTGTGGACTTCCTGAGGGAAAGATTCATGATGATGAGATACTCGAGTTCTAAATACTTGGTATATACTGACTGAGGGCTATACATGTGATTACTCAGTACCTAAGGTATAAGTGTATATTTCTCCATGGTGCCTAAGAGAGAGGAGTGTGTTTGATTATTTTTATCCAAATGGTGAGATACATGACTAGGATTTTTATTGATGGAATGAAACTCTAATTTCAATGTGTAATATTAGTAATCTATCTAAGGTTGGAGATTATGCCATTGCATGGGTGTTCCATCCTAATGAATGTTGATCCCACACATGACTGAGGTATCCAACATTGTGCCAATGTAGGTTTGATTGACCTATGGCGTCCACCTGAAACACAAGTGTCAGTTTGTTTATTTATTTTGTTCTATTAATTGGTGAATTAATTAAACTATTTATCACTTTATTTAATGAACTACATTCCTTAGATATGATTTTTTAGACATAGTGGTGTCAACCTACTGAGTTTTACTCATAGATTTATCAAGCATCCAAAACACATTGGTTCATGAGAAACATTTAAATGTTTATTTCAAAATGTTGGTTGGGTGGTGGATCAAGAGAGAATGGCCGATACAGATATATTGGTTGGTGTTATGATATTGAATGAATTTTTTCTCAGATAAGTAGTAGATCTTTTTGACGATTTTTATATTACCCTGGTATGTATTTGTAACTAGTCAGGTGTGAAGTATATGTATGTAGATCATGGATGTTTGAGCATGTACCAAATTTAATTTTATTGATGTAGATGTTCATGATTTTTTGTGAAATATTATTATTTATTTCCATGGATGATTTTTGGTTATTAATTTACTATTATGAACACTAATATAGTGGGTAAATTCTACACATTGTACCATTTTATACCCCCACTGCAAGTCGGAATCCTCTAGTATATAGGGAGGCACTCCTAAGGTCATGTATTTGAAAACTTTTCCTATGGGTTATATATTGATATAGGTTAGGATTCTGTAGATATATTATGAGTTATCAAGAACTAGTATAGGGAGTGAACCTAGTTCAATAAGGGGCTTTTTCCAATAATATTATCTTAGGACTGAACCTTGACTAAGGAATGGATGGAATGTGGGGTGAACGAAATCCACTATGATAGTATTATAAGTGACACTAGACTAAGGAAATGATTTGATATACTTATGTGTATTCTAAAAAAGATTTCTTTTACTTATGATACATTCTCATGTCTCATGATTTATAATTGACTATTCTTCACACTAAGGAACTTTTCTTTTATCAGGATGTAGAATTATGCCACGATTTATGATTAAAGAAATTTGAGTAATTGGATATGAATATAATATATAATGGTCATGATCTCATACCCATATACTTATCTTATGCTTACATATGATATTTGATTGATATCTCTTATGATTTACCTTTTTGGGAATCTGAGCATCCCCTTTTTATGTCTCCTTTCCCCGGGTTGTGAAGAAAGTTATAAGTAAGAAATGTCTAAGATGGGTAATATGAGTGGAGAAACTTATGAATTATATTTAATATATTTTGTTACATAAGATAAATATGCATATAGTATCCAAAAAAACAATTATTTATTATCCCTAGGCATGAATTGTAATGAGATATGTTGAATATTTATTTAAAATGATGTAATATGTATGTGTGAAATTCCATGGTTTGCACTGTTGGTATCAAATAAATGTTTAGTAATTTTTATCGTTTTTTATTTTAAATCAATGGTGAAACCCTATAGATTATTTTATGATAAGGAAAACATCATAATGTTATCGTAATGAAGAGATTGTCTGTATTTATAAGAAAATTATTCCCTATATGGATACAGAAAAGTGGATATGGCTATTAAATAGATTCATAATGGGGTAATAACTCTGAAATGGGTGGATTGGGTATTCACTCCATCTTCAGTAGTGCATGACGAGTAGTCCTAATATTGGACACCTATATAGAGACTACCTAGGGATATTTTGTGTTAATTTAAATTTTTTTATGAACCACTATGAAGGATTTGAATAGATAATGACCATGAATGGAATAGGATAAACATATAGTATCATAGAATTAAAATAAATTGTTATGATATATATATACTATGAATTATTTTTCTTCATTATAAGACGACACACTATTATTGTTGTTTCACACACTATTTATTTTGTCTTAGACACTGACTGAAACCCGGAAAAGTTATGTTAATAATGAAGTTGAAGAGAAATGAAATGACCATCCCCATGAGAAAAAAATTAAATGGTTGTGGGATATGAAATCCGATCAATATTCTCACAAAAATCACTCATTTCATGAATGGTAACACTAATCATACAAGATCTCATAATAAAAACATGAAGGAACAACTCACTATTGTGTATTTTTTATGGAAAAGTACTCTATTCTACAGTGGTTCCTATGATTCACTTATTTTTGAATAATGGGTAAATGATCTAGAAAATATATTTTCTATTTTCTAATTCTCAAGAAATTAGAAGTTACTTTTTTTCATGTATCATTTTTAAAGTAAATCTGGTCAATGGTTGACTCTTATTAAGATTACGAGGTAAGAGGAGGACACTGGCTCCAGGATATAGGAAATTTTAAAAAAATACTTCCAATATATATTTTCCCTAAACTAGTCACAGAGAAATGGATTGTGAATTCAAAGAATTAATGAAGAAACATAATGAATTAATTAGAAACTATGTGGATAATTTTTCCAAATTGAAATGTATACTTCCAGTTTATAATCAATCCTAAAAGAAAAATTGATCGATTCTTTGGTTGACAAAGACCAGGTCAATAAAAGTAAATTCTTATATGAGACTATGATTTCTATAAATAAATAATCTAATTTTCTCTCAATATTTAAATATAAATTAGAGACTCTGATAGTTATCAAGGTTTTTGTGGAAAAAAAGAGAAAGATGTAATTTCAAGGAGTTTATGATAATTAGACCCATGAATGAAAGAAATATGTTTATCTATCATGTCAGATGAGTTGAATAAATAATGACTAAAGTTTCCTTATGACCTATGGAAAATTATTTAATTGTAGAAAAAAATTCTATCAAAAAAATATTGTTGAATTTATATAAATAGGATAACCATTGAAAGGAATGATAAAAAACATCTACTGAATGTTATAGCCACACTTTAATTCTATAACTGTAAGGAGTATCGATAATATACTAATAATTTCATTAATACGATAGATTGGGATGGAAATAAACTTTAGAAACCTCTTAATAATAGGGACAATGTAAAATCTCATGTGATCAAAATAGTTTATGTTAGAAATTATAATGATCTGGGGAACTATACAATTACCATCCACTCGATAATTATAAATGATTTATCTTATTCTAGATGTACATACTCTTTCAAATCATAAAACATTTCCTATGGGTATCAAGTTATGACCTCAATGATTAGATATTAATGTTAGAAATACAAAATCCTAATGGTATTATGATTTCATCTCATGTTTATAGCTCCTCTTCAATAGACGCTTGTGGGAGTGTGCATCCTTAAAATGAAATAATTCTACATTTAGTTGAATTATATATGATTTTGGGCATGAATTAAATCTCTCTATATAAATCCCATATTTATTTATAAGGAAGGAAAATATCAGTTGATATTCAAAATCAACCATTGGACAAATTTTTGTAAGGACCTGATCATTTATGAATAAAATTCAATTTCTCTTAACGTCTTATAGATATAGAAAAAACATGCACTATTTTTTTATTTTTGGGTTTAAATGACCGTTAAGTATCATTTCTGTTGATAATATATCCGTTGAATAGTGATCACATGAATGGTATAAATATACGGATTATAAAAATATCCTTTCAATACTGAAAAAGTAGAGGATGAACTCATCTAGTAAACTTAGGCCATAAAACGTTCATTTATCGGAGCTCAGAATAGAGGCAGTGTCATTGGGCTTCACTATTGGCCAATCCCAAGATGAGATTCAACATGTTAAGCATGAACAAAATTTATTGTGGGAGAAGTTCAATTTAATAGAGATTACCACCCAAGCAATGTTACCTAAGCTGCCCCAAGAGTCTTTAACCATTGCACACCGTACACTTAGGTCTTATGTAGGTGTTATAAGGGATTATGTAATAAGGTATTAGTTACTTATCATGTAATCATTTTCTAAGAATAAAAGTCTTATTCCATCAATTCTTTTACAAAAATACTCTTTCTTAAAAAGTGATGAATTTGATTAATTGTCTTTTCGGGTAAAAATGGTACTTTTGAGAAATTCATAAATAATATTAAACTATTATTTTTATTAATAATATGATAAAAAAATAGTTATAAATGATGATTATATTAGCTCATTATCTACAAAATATTAGCTAATTAGTTAGATAAGAGTATACTTTTTATACAAAAAAATAGAAAGTGTATATTTTAAGAATTAATGAATTTTTTAAATAATTAATATTTTAATAAAATATTATTATGAAATTACTTTCATGAATAACAAATGGGTATATAATTTTTATGAATTCAAATGTAATTTTTATTAAGGTTTGAAAACTATTTTTGTCAAAACCTGTGAATTTTCAATAAAAGATGGTTTTCATTTTAAAAGTGAAAATTCACATATTTAGAAAATTATTTAGATGAAAAAGTATTATTTTTGGAATTAGGATATCAAAATTATCCAACTGTTAATTTTTCATAATATTCCGAGATAGTCGAATTTTTTGGTAAAAATTAAATACCATATTAATGAAATATGTGTTTTATGAAATCATAATGACCCCAAAATGATGTAATAAATACCATAATGGGTATTATGATCCCAATATATGTTTTCCCATTAAAATAACGTAATTTGTTTTTTGTTTTACTTATTTTATAAGGCCTTAGTGAATCCTCCAAAATTTATAATATATTTCCTGATTTTAAATTCATTTCCTTGAGAGTGTGACTCAACACCACATAAGAAAGGACAATATTTCAATACGTTCGACCATTATCCTCATAAAATATTTTTTTTTCAGTCCTGTTTGGGAAAAACCATTGGATGGTTTTTTATTTTTAATATTTAATTACATAGATTCCAAAAAAAAAGATTGTGAAATATTAAGGAATTTCCCACTCATTTCCAATATAAACCCACCAAAGCTCACACTTTTATTCACTCAAAATCCTTTGATCATATCCCTACTCTTACCTCCACTCTCTATAATTCTTTCAATCCACCCCAAGCTCCCTAGAATACCATCTTTTAAGCTTTTGAAGTCACACACTCATGTAAGAGATTCATTCCTTTCTAATTTTTACCCATGTTTTATAGGTTGTTATACCCTTTTATTTTCAATTAAAAATGTTGGGGTACGATTTCACACCTCCCACATAAATTAATACTTATGTTTCAATGTAGAGATACTTCTTTATCTCACATCAATCAATCCCATGTACACATGTTACCATGCTGGAATTTCACAAGAATTATTCCATTTCTCATATTTCTTTAAGTTTCTTGATTGTGTTACACCTTCTACTTCCAAATACATTGTGTTGGGACACACAAAAAAAAACACACACACACACACAAACATATATATATATATATATGACTCCTTACCTTCCATTTAATGTATATATAATGAGATACCCATTTCTCTCACATCAACCATTTTTATGAATTTTTATGTCACGCCATTAGTCTGCAAAAAATGCACCGTGATTTTCCAAGCCAAAATCATCGCATAGATATTACCATGCCCATTTTTATATCAAGGGTATTAAAAATTATGGAAATATACTTATTTATTATGTAATTTCATGTAAATATTTTATATTCCTTTATCATGGAATAAATTATGATATTGAATGAACCCATGTTATATGATCTATGTGGAACACTTAAGCATGAGAATTAAATGTTTATGAATAGTGAACCCAGATAGCACTCCAATGCATTGGGTAATGTTTAGTATCATGACATGTCATGTGAAATGTGGGTTTACACATGATAATTCATGATATATGAGAATTCTCATGATAATACATGTGCAATGAGCCTTGGCTCATGCTAATATCATGTTGTATGTTGTTTCCTCATTTCCATGTTATGATAATCATTCTATATCAAGACTTTATGTTCATGTTTTTCTTATGATCCTTTGATATATCTATTGCCTATCATGTATTGTATTCATCATGTCATTCCTTGTTTAATCACTTATTGGGATTTATATCTCACCCTTTTTTTATATGTCCTCCAGTTTTCCCAGGCAATTCTACGTACGAAGTAATGTTGGGGTTATATAAAAGAAGTTTTCAATAAAGATGTTGTATTTTATGTCTAAAGTTGTCCTATAGTGCTACTATGACCCCAAAAAAATATTACTCTTGATCTTCTGGGTTTTATTAAGTGAATGTCAATGTAATAAATTATGTTTAACTACGAAATAAAAAGAAGGGTTGTAATAGTTGGTATCAGAGGATAGGTTTAGTTGTTTTTGGGATTAGGGTGATAAAGATCCAATGAAAGACTTATGGATAATACTGAGTATAAGAAAGTAATCCCTGAATTTTGTTGGGTATAGATTAAGTGGTTTATCAATAAAATACACCCCAATCTGGATACAAACAAGTAGAGGTGGATCGAGCATAGATTTATCTATGGATAAAACTTGGAAACACTTCATTAACCTAGACTCGAACGGGAACTAGTGCACAAAAACGGGCCTTGTTTCACTAATGGTTTGAAACTTATCGGGGATATTCTTTGGTCAATTCATAATATTATTATGAACCATTATAAAAGGGAATAAAAAAATTCCCTTTTAAAATATATGTTGGGGTGTAGATCATGGATAACATAGATTAAATCCTATAAATTCATAAGTTAAATAAATCAATTTAATTTAAAAGTTGTCACTTATTGTCATTGTATTTACCTTTATGTGATTAATAGTTTGATATACTTACCCCTAACATTCCTTTTATTCTATCAAATGGACGGTAATAGGAGGACTTCAGATAACAATCGATGCGAAGATCAATGTGATGACTATTCTAAAGAGAGACCCAATATGATGAGAGTGGGAATCACATAATATATCCTGATAGTCTCTTAGTTAACTAATGTTTTAAATAGAAACATGGGTCAAGAGGAAAAACCAACCCCCCTATGAAATAACTATCCGCAATTGAGAGCTTCATGAGACCAATTCCTAATACTTTCAATGGATCATTCAATCCCCCAATCACCGAACAATGGATCAACCACATTGCGAAGATCTTCTCTATCCTTCAATGTTATGAAAAAGAGAAGGTTCTTATTGATGCTTATCATTAAGAGGGTGAAGATGATCAATGGTTGACATTAATAAAAAATATGAAGTCTGAGGATGAGATCAAGGAATTGGAATGGAAGGATTTACAAAAAATGTTTTTTGATAAATATTTTCCTCGCACCCTCCGACATAAGATAGAAATGGAGATACTTGAGCTCAAGAAAAAAGATTATAAATCCATTAGAGTGTATAAGAAAAAATACCATGTCTTTCAAAATACACCTCTAGATTTGTCATTACCCTCAAATTAAAGGTTGGCCGCTTCTTTGGTGGGATAAAACCTAGCCTACAAAAATCCCCAGAGATCTATGAGTTTAATAGCTATGTGAAAATTTTCTGTTGTGCCCTCAAAGTCGAAATAGAGATCATCAAATCCTGGGGGTATCATGGAGATAAGATGTGGAAAGTGGGCTTTAATTTTGACTGTCTGTGGGATAAATCAAATTGTTCTACGAAATTCCAACACCCCACTTTCCAAAGGCGGGGAAAGAAGTAGCTCAGATATTTCCTGAAGGGTATGAAGAAATGATTTAGGTTTGGAAGATATAGGCACTTGGAAATTAATTATCAACAAGAAAAACATGATGCTGTGATAGAGGAAAGGAACACTCCGTTGGAACCCCAATGCATTGTTCATTGCTACAACTGTAATGAACCATGGAACCTTGAAAACCAGTTCCCTAAGCTAAGGGTTTCAGAGGAAACCAACAACCTCCAAGGTAGCAAGGGAGGGATTTTTCCATCAAAACTACTTAATTGAATCCCGAAAACGAAGTGGTTACATGTATGTTAGTTATTCATTCAAGGATAGTAAATGTAATTTTTGATTTTGGTTCTATGCTTTCTTTCATATCCCAAACGTTTAGTAGAACAATACAAACACCACCAAAAATCATGGAAGTGGAGATTTTGGTGAGAATAGAAAATGGTGAAATTATTGCATCCCATGAATTTAAATCCTCTCCTATCATAATTTGTGGATTGAACTTCCCAATAAACCTCATCATACCCCCTTTGGTGGAATTTGATGGAATTATTGGCATGGATTGGATTTCCCAAAATAGAGCTAAGTTAAAATGCCATGTGAGGGAAGTCACTCTCCATACGGTTAATCGACTCCCGATTCTATAAAAGTGCAAGGAGGAGGATGAATCTTCTATAGCACCATCATATAATGCATGGATATTAATGCCATCTAAGCATTTGTATCTTGCTCAGATGATTGAGTCTAAGGAAGGAACCATCCTTGAATACATTCATATTGTGAGGGAATTCGCTAATGTGTTTCCAAATGAATTTCATAGTCTTCCTCCAAGAAGAGATGTTGAATTCTCAATTGATCTTATACTTAAGGAATTACCAATATCCCAATCTCCATATAAAATGGTTAGTTTGGAGCACGAGAAGCTAAAGAAACAACTACAAGAGAGTCTGGATAAAGGGTTTATACACCCAAGTGCTTCACCATGGGGTGCACCAGTCCTCTTCATCGAGAAAAGGATTGGTAAATGCACCTTTGCATTGATTATCACTATCTCAAAAATATCACGATAATGAACAAGAATCCTCTGCCACAAATTGATGACTTGTTCGATCAGCTATGTAAAGAAAAATACTTCTCCAAGGTGGATCTGCGGTTGGGATAATAACATGTAAGGGTGAATAAGGAAGATATCTCCAAGACTAATTTTTATTCAAGGTACGGGCACTATGAATTCATAGTAATGCCTTTCAGACTAACTAATGCTCCATAAATCATCATGGACTTGATGAATAGAGTCTTTATAGATTACCTTGACAAATTTGAGGCATTAATTATAGATGATATTCTAATATACTCCAAATCCTAGGAGGAGCAAGAGGAGAATCTAAGGACTGTACTAGAGACCTTGCGAATGGATAAGCTCTATGAAAAGTACAGAAAGCGTGAGTTCTAGTTGAAGGAAGTGGCATTCTTGAGTCATATCATCACAAGCATTGGGATATTTGTGGTTACCTTCAAGAAAAATGCAACCACTACTGAAAAAATGGTATTTTGCTATGGGAAACTTATCTGATCGCAAATATGAAATTATTTGCAATGGGATAACGAGTCTTGTGGAAAATGGTTTGGCGCGGTATTCACGCGGAATTGCGGGAAGGGTATTTGGGATGGGGGTGCCTCCCCATCGCAAATACCCAGCGGTGACAAATACTATTTGCGTCAGGGATATGCCCCCGTCGCAAATAGTGTGCCGACAGGTCACTATTTGCGACGGGTCCCGTCACAAATACCCTTTTAACAGCTGATAGTAATTAAAGTGATCGAAGGTATTTGTGATTTCACCCATCGAAAATAGTACCGTCGCAAATAATCTAACCTATATATACCCCCATCCATTTTTTTTCATTCTTCCTCTAAATTTATACTCTCTCTCTCTCTCTAAACACTAATTTTAGAGTTAAAAATTCTCTCTAGTAATTTTTTTATGAACATGTTTTGAAGTCGTCTACACATATAAGAGATCAAGTTTAGTGATATTTATGTTTTATTTAATTTGGAATTTAAATCATTATTCTATTTTAATTTAAATTATTATTAATTAGTTGTAATTAAATTAGATTTAGATTGTTTAGTCATCAGTATTTATTTGTAATAATAAATTGAAATTATTAGTACTAATTATTAGTTATTTGTATTCATTAATAATTATTAATGATAATTCGTAATGAATATAAATATTTAGCAGTAATTAGTAATCAGTAGCTGTAATTTGAAATAATTAATAGTAATTAATGCTAATTAGTAATTATTAGTGGTAATTAGTAATAATTAGTGGTAAATTGTAATAACAAGTAAAAATGAGTAATAATTAATAAAAAATAGTAATAAATACTAATAATTAGTAATAATTAGTAATAAATACTAATAAATACAAATAATTAGTAATAAATACTAAAAATTAGTAATAAATACTAATAAATAGTAATAAATACTTATAATTAGTAATAAATACTAATAATTAGTAATAAGTTCTAATAATTAGTAATAAATTAGTAATAATTAGAAATAAATAGTAATAAATTAGTAATAAATAATAATAAATTGTAATAATTAGTAATAATTAGTAATAATTAGAAATAAAGACTACTAATTAGTAAAAAATACTAAAAAATACTAATAAATACTAATAAATACTAATAATTAGTAATAAATACCAATAATTAGTAATAAATAGTTATAAATAGTAATAATTAGCAATAATTAGTAATAAATATTAATAATTAGTAATAATTAGTATTAATTAGTAATAATTAGTAATAATTAGTAATAATTAGTAATAAATAGTAATAAATAGTACTAAACAACAATAAATGATAATAATTTGTAATATATAGTAATAATTACTAATAAATACTAATAATTAGTAATAAATACTAATAATTAGTAATAAATAGTAATAATTTGTAACAAATAGTAATAAATTGTAATACATAGTAATAAATAGTAATAAATAGTAATAAATAGTAATAATTAGCAATAATTATTTATAATTAGTAATAATTAGTAATAATTAGTAATCAATTTTAATTAATAGAAATAACTAGTAATAAGTAGTAATAAATAGTAATAAATAGTAATAAATAGTAATAAATAATAATAAATAGTAATAATTAGTAATAATTAGTAATAATTAGTAATAAATAGTTATAAATTGTAATAAATAGTAAAAAATTAGTAATTAATAGTAATAAATAGTAATAAATAGTAATAAATTTTAATAAATAGTTATAAATAGTAATAATTAGGAATAAATAGGAATAAATAGGAATAAATAGGAATACTTATGAATAATTAAGAATAAATAGGAATAAATAGGAATAGATAGAAATAATTAGGAATAAATAGAAATAATTAGGAATAATTAGGAATAATAAGGAATAATTAGGAATAATTTGGAATAATTAGCAATAAATAGCAACAAATATGAATCAATTGGAATAAATAAGAATAAATAGGAATAAATAGGAATAAATAAGAATAAATAGGATTAAATAAGAATAAATAGTAATAATTAGAAATAATTAGGAATAAATAGTAATAATTAGAAATAAATAGAAATTAATAGAAATAATTAGGAATAATTTGGAATAATTGAGAATAATTTTCAATAATTAGAAATAATTAGCAATAATTAGTAATATTTAAGAATAAATAGGAATAATAATCCATAATTAGGAATAATTTTCAGTAATTAGAAATAATTATGAAAAATTATGAATAAGTAGAAATAATTAGGAATAATTAGGGATAATTTTAATAAATTGTCATAAATTGTAATAAATTATAAGATCATGTAATAATATATAGTGGATTGGCGATACTCCATTTACTTAATGACACTTCTCCTTTCAACTCTCACCGACTCAAAACAATATGAAAATTATTCTTCAAAGTATATATATCCAATATTGTATGCACGAGTTTAGATATGCATTCATAGGACCACATTTTTCATAATGTTTTCAAGAAGTGACAGTGGCAAGAAGATGATTCATCAACGAAAAGGAGGTCTTTTGTCTGACGACTCATTTACTTTCATCTTTCTCACAATGAAATCAGAATGAAGAATATTCTCAGAGGTACACTTATACATTCTCGTATGCATGATAATGGATATGCGTACCTTTGAGAACATTCTTCATTGTGATTTTAGTGTGAGAAAGTGACAAGTAAATGAGCCGTCAGAAAAAACGAGTAGCCACTGATCCACTAGAAATTTTTTCACCGGTAATTAATCATAATTAGTAAAAGTAGCTATAATTATTTATTTTATTTTTTGGATAGTGTTTATATTATTTAAAATTATTCAAAAATAGTAATGATTTAACAATTTGTAGAAAAATATCGAACAAGGATGTCGACAACTATCATTACTTGATGATCATGTTTGGATAAATCAGTGCAAAAATCCAAACCGTTGAAGTTTAAATCATGTATATATTGAGGGTATTTAGTATTTCTTATCATTTGCACCATAAAAACTAGAATTTGTTTCAGATGGCAGAATTAAGTGTCCTTTTAAAAAATGTTATATGAGAATGTTTGAAACATTTGACAGAATTGGGGGACATCTCTTGCGTTTTGGTTTTCAACGAGATTATGTTTTTTGGTGTCAACATGGTGAACACAGTTCTAGAGAAGATACTAATAATTTGATTCATGAATCCCTAACTATTTTAAAATTTAGTATATGAGGTTGTAGGTCCATCTGTTCAACAAACTAAAACTCATGATGATATTGATTTAACTCCTAAGTTAGAATCATCCAAATTTTATGATTTATTGAGGTCTGCTAAAGATGAATTATATCATTATTGCAAGATAAGAAAATTAGAAGAGATTAAAAAATTTATAGTTATTAAATCTGAAAATGGAATGTCAACCAACTATTTGGATCAGATATCTTCTTTGGTTAAAACACTGTTACATGAAGGAATTATATTTCCTATAAATTACTATGAGAGAAAGAGTCTGGTTCAGAATTTGGGTCTTAGATATCAAAAGATTAATGTATGTGAAAATGATTGAATCTTATATTCTGGTGAAAATTAGCCATTTGATATTTGTCCCACATGTGGAAAATCCTGGTATAAATAAGCTCAATCAGGGAATTATAGATCAATTCTAGTAAAATAGTTGAAATATTTACCGCTTACACCCAGGTTGTAGCATTTACTTATGTGTCTGAACAGAGTGTCAATGATGTAATGGCAAAAAAACAAGATTTCAACTAGTAAAAGTTTGAATTCTCTATCGGATGGTGACTCATGGATACATTTTGACTGAGTGCATTTGTAATTTTATTTAGAAGCCTAAAATGTGTTATTGAGTGTTTCTATTGATAGTTTCCGTCTGTTGGGTTCTTATGGTAGTCAGTATTCATTTTGGCATGTCTTTATAATTCTATACAATTTTCCTCCATGGATGTTGATGAAGGTGCCATATTTTTTTTGACCTTATTAATCCCACAACATCCGAAAAAGAATATTGATGTTTATTTGAAACCGTTGATTGATGAGTTAAATTCATTGTGGAGTAATGGTGTTAGTACATATTATGTTACTGCGAACCAAAATTTCATACTAAAATCTATATTGATGTGGAATATTAGTGACTTCCACACATATGTCATGTTATCTAGCTAGATTACACATGGTCTGAAATCATGTCATTATAGTATGAAAGACAACAAAGCAATTATGCTCGTCAATGAAAAAATAACGTTTGTATTTTGACTGTCGTCACATATTTCTTCTAACCGATCATCCTTTTTAGAGAAACAAATATCATTTCATAAAAGTAAAAATTGGAATGGATGAACATAAAAAATGATCTCATGTACATAGTTAAAATCAATTGTATTTTCATTACCTCACAACACATTTGGACCAACAATAAACCAACAGAAAATTCATGGCTTGGGGAAAGAACACAATTAGATAAAACAGACCATTTTTAGGGATATTCCCTATTGTTTTGATTATTCGGTCCTCCAAAATTTTGATGTTATGAATATTGAGAAGAAATATTTTGATAATTTATTTTATAGTGTTTTGGATACACCAGGAAAGAGAAAAGATAATATAAAGGCACGATTAGATCTTGCCAAAATTTCTAGGTGACCAGAACTTGAACTGTTTGAAAATTCCAGATCACAGAGGTCAATGAAGCCAAAAGTAGATTATATATTTTAAAAATATAGTCGATTATTATTTTGTCAGTGGATTTCACATTTGAGAATTCAAAATACCAATGCTTCCAATTTGGGCAGATGTGTTATGAATGGTCATATTACCATATTAAAAAGTCATGATTGTTATGTTATAACGGAAAGGCTTATGCTGATTGGATTCAGATATTTTTTTAATTATATGATTTGGAATTCGATAAAAGATATATCATAGTTTTTTCAATCCATTTGTGTGGTGACAATAGGCTACGATGAACTAAGAAAACTTGAACAAGATGTTCTTGTAATTATTTGTAAATTGGAAAAAATAATTCTGCCGGAATTCTTTGAATCAATGGAACATTTGATATTAAATTTTCCACAGGAAGGAAAATGTGGAGGTATAATACAGTTTAGATAAATGAATCCATTCAAGTTATGCATGCAGAAATTGAAGAAAATAGTACGTAAGTAAGTATCAGTTGAAGGCTCAATTGCTGAAGCTTATTTGCAAGATGAAATTGCTTTTTTCTCCAAACATTATTTTGAATCTAAATATCTCTCAAAAAAAACTCAATGGGACAGAACGAGGGGAAAGTTAATGATGAAATGGACAATAAATTGTCAGTTTTTAATTAGCCAGAGCTTGGATTCAGTGGAGTTCATAAATGATGGATTTCAGATGATGAAAATCACATGGCTCATACATATGTTCTTCTCAACTATGAAGAAATGAAATCATTTGTATGGTGAGTGATTCTATCACTTATTCTATAATACAAGTTACAGTATGTAAACATATTTTATTTTTAGGTTATATAATAATCACATCAAGAAACAACTTCCAAAAATTACTATAGCTGCTCTTGAAGAACGCCAACAAAAAAAATTTCTCAATGGTTTAAAAAATTTGTAATATTAATTTTTGATGGTTTAACATATCAATTTAGTTTATTATTGATTATATTGATAATTTTATTAAAAAAATTTAGGTTTCTCAATATGCTAACAAAATTGATAAGAAATTGTGTATATTGAGTAACCCACCATCCAAAATGTTTAAATCTTATAATGCATATGTGGTAAATAGTTTTTGATTTCACACATGTGCATATGGGGAATAAAAAAACAATGAGCAGTGGAGTTTTCTTGAGAGTATCACATAATAGGGAAACTAAAGTTGATTTTTATGGCATGCTGGAATAATTTATTGAACTATATTATCTAGGAAAAATTACGTAACTATGTTTAAATGTCGGTGGTTTCATACTGAGAGGGGATTGCATGTTTATACAATTCATAGAATCGTTGATATTAAATATAAAATTATTCTTGTAGTAAATGAACAATTTTTACCAGATCAATAGGAACATCAAATTTATTATGCAAAGTATTGTGATACTTTAAGAGACTTGAGTGATTGGTGGAGAATACTAAAAATCAAATGTCAAGAAAATTAGTTTACTCAAACTGAATGTGGTTCTGCTGAAGTACAAGGAATTGAAATTTTTCAATAAAATACTCAAAATCCATATTTTACACAAAAATAACTGAACATCAATGATGACTCCCCACAATTAAGGGTGATGGTGACGATGATGTTAATGATGTTACAAACTAAGTTGAATGGAAAGAGATGATAAAACTGAAACTCATATGGATATTGATGATGCTGAGGAGTAATATGAAGACATTGACATCATCAGATATATAGATGATGATGATGATGAACATTTACATAGTTAAATGTATTTTATAATCCTAACTAATATATATCTATATATAATAGTTATTTTCAACTATTTTCTAAAAACAATAATTTTGTGTTTCATATGGATGATGAACTATTTCATGAGTTTCACAAGGCTAAGCTACCTTTGGATGAGGAGGATATGAGATCATCTGACGCCCAGCCTATTGGAATTTTATGGGGGTACGTGGAGGGGGCACAGTCTTGCATGACTGATGATTCCTAACCATATCCCCGAGCAACGTCCAAGTCTTGGCTTTCATCCACAAACATAGAGGAATGATAACATGTGTATTTTAGTTAGCTTTTATTAATTTATTTATATACTAATTGTTTTATTATTTTTAATTTTTTCATAGTTTTGAACCTATAGTTGTTAGACAGGGGAGCTCTATCTTGAGCATTTATTTTTCTTAGCCATGGATCAAATGAGAATTTATTCTCGTTGATATGATGCTTGACAGGTTCAATAATGGGATAGTAAATAAATAAATAAAATTTATTTCTTAAAATTTATTTCAATAATAACTTTATATTATAAATTATTTTTACGGTTTATGGTATATTATCAATAATAGCATGTGTTATGCTATCCATATAGCATGGGAGGTGTCTATGTGTGGTTGTTTTATCAGATTTTGCAAAATTTGAGAAGGACGACTATGAAGAAAGAAGGAGTGGTAGAATTTGATGAGTCATGTAGAGCCCACTGACAAGAGTTCATTTAATCTCTCATTTGGGATTGATTATGTTCACACTATTTGGGTGGTGTATTTCAGAGGAGATCTTCATTGGGATAAAAGAATTGGGGACATAGGAGGTGATAGAGTGAGCCAGTAGCCATACATTTATTACGCATTGAGAGCATCTGGTAAGTACTTTTTTTAAATATTTTTTATAACTTCAAATATAAACTATTTATTTTATATTCATATAAGCAGTCGAGAAACACGATATTATAGAGTACGACATTTGATGGAGGATGTACACTGAACCATCCACTAGAGAGATTAGAGGTGATCGCCAACGTCGGATTATGGTCAGTATTATTTCGTTTTCAATTTCAAAATCAACTGCATATAATATTTTCACTATTTTAATTTCAAATTTGAACTGAAGGAGTCATATGAGGCAATGGCCCCTGAGACACAGGCTGAGAGTCAAGCCGAGATAGCTGATCAGACTAGTGCCCACCATTTCTATGAGGCGACGTAGATGCAAGTGACCCAGTATGATTTCAAGAAGGGATGAGTAGGTGGTATCATCTCTTATTTTAATCCTAAGACTTATTATGGTACTGCTGCGATGTTGGCGTCTAGATCGAGAGAAGCTCGTGGAGAGGCATCATCCTCTTGCTCACAGTATCAGGAGTCGCTATAAGTTCAGAGTGAGCTTATAGAGAGTTTACGTAAGCACCAGGAAGATATGCGTCAGTAGCAGTAGCAATACGGGGAGGATATGGGTCAATAGCAGCAGAAATACGAGGAGGAGATGTGTCGATGACAGCAGCAACATCACAATCAGATGTAGTATATGCACCGTCTAACACATAGTTTAGGGATTGAGTTTCCTCTACCATCTCCTCCAGATCCCCCACCTCCTCTAAAAGACTACCCCTAGTATTTTTTTTATTTTTAAAACATTTGAATTCAAAGTTAGTTGTAATATTAACTATTTACAGTTTCTGTCTTTTATATTGGTGTGAATATTGCAGAATTTTTTTTTTTTATATTTTTTTTATATTTTAATATTTATTATTTGTATTTTTTTTCTAATGTTTGTTTATTTTACTAATAATAACAATAATATTTTTTTAAAATTTTATATTTTATGAGAATATTGAGAATTTTAATATTTTACAATTTTTTTTATTATTTCAAAAATATTAATATTTTTTTCATAAATATTAATAATAGTAATAACATTATTATATTATTAGTATTATTTTATTATTAATATTATAATAATATAATTTTTTATATTATTATAATTAATAATATTATTATATAATATAATATTATTAATATTAATAGTATTAAAATTATTATTATTTTATAATATTAATTTATCATTTTTTTATTGAATATATATATATTTTTTATTTTATTATGTATTTATGAGAGGTCCTTTTGCGATGGGAGCCCATTGCAAATAGTTTATATATTTGTTAGATAAGTATTTGTGATGGGCCTATCGCAACATGTTATATATATAATCTATATAAACAGATAACTATTCACGGCAACCCGTCACGAAAAACAATTATTTTTTATGTTGATTTTTCGAATGGGCTATTTGTGATGGGACCCCGTCGCAAAAGCTCATTTATGAGAGGATCTGGTCGCAAATATCTAGTTGCAAATATCACAAATTCTAGTAGTGAATTGAGGTATAGATGAGGCTAACATCTATGATGGATAACTGTAGTTTTCTTGGGTTTGGTTGATATTATCACTGAATTGTGAGAAATTTTTCACAATTTTCAAACCCTCTTACCAAGATAAATCAGAAGGTAGTCATGTTTTGTGGGAATTATGAATGTGAATAGAGATTCAAGGAGTTGGAAATGAGTCTTATCACTATGCTTGTAATCACACTACCAATAAGTGGAAAACTTTTCGTGGTGTTTAGTGATGATTCAAAGAAGGGCCCAGGTTGTGTGTTGATGAGAAATTACAAAGTCATAGCCTTTTCTTCAAAGAAATTGAATGTTCATGAGCAGAACTATCCGACACATTATTTTGAGTCTGCTTTAGTAATCTTTGCTTGGAAAATTTGGCAACATTACCTCTTTGGGGAGAACTGTGAAATATATATGGATCAAAAAATACTCAAGTATATATTCACCTAGGAAGAGTCAAATATGGGCCAATAATGATTGTTAGAGATGATCAATGACTATGACTACTCAATCCATTTTCACTCTAAGAAAGCGAACACGGTGGTAGATTCTCTAAGTAGAAAGGACCCAATGATTCTATCATTGATGAGAATTGGAAAGGATCCAATTTTCTTATATTTGATGAATATGTATGTTGGATTCATATTGAAGGGAACATCATCAATACAATAACAAATGATTTCTCAACCATCTCTTTTGGAAAGGTTACAGGATTATAAAGAGGATGTTGTGGGAATTCCGAAGAAAATGGAAACTATCAGAAAAAAGAAATCATTGGAGTCAAATTTTAATGAAGAATGAATTGAGAGATTTTGGCCTAGACTATGTGTTCCATCAAATACAGAGTTAATGAACAATATTTTGGATGACACACATAGTTTGAATTTCTCTATTTACCCAAGAAACACAATGATGAATCGAGATATCCAAGAGAATAATTGGAGGGATAACATGAAGAAGGAGATCTCTGAGTGTACATCAATGTGCCTAGTATGTCTGCAAGTGCAGTTCGAGAGTCAGATGTATAACTACCCATACATTACATACATTTTTATTACTTCAAAATTTAAGCACACTTATTAAAACATATAACAAAATCAAGAAAGGACCGTATAGGTATAGTGTCTTTAGAAACTGGGAAACATAAACAACTGGTTCATAAATCATCTACACTGTCTCCCTTTAATTTTATCATATCTAGAGTCCCTATTTGGCATATCTTACTTAATACCCTTCTTCCTGACCTGGGGAAAAGAAAACATACAAAAGGGTGAGCTCAAATGCTCAGTAAGGGTAAACAAATGAAATATAAATCATATTATATTCATAAGAACATAACATTTTGAAAATCTTAACCTAAAAAGAGATCATAATATAATAACATGGGATAAATCATGGTAATTAAATGTAATCCCAATAATCATAACATAAAACATGAAACTTTGTGGCATACACACATAATCTTATAAAATCATTTCTTAGTTGTCAAGACTCATTGCCATGACTATCCAAGCAGACAAAGTCCATTTCTGAACCGAGTTCACTTCTCATTCCAGTCATGTATCACTGAACCGGATTAACCTGCCATTCCATCCATGTCTGTCTCATGAGATATAAATATTTACCCAATGCATTAGAGGGAGATATAGGTCCCACACATCTCATAATGAAACCATTCTTATGTGTGCCACAAAATCATAAATCATAGCATAAACCATGTAATAAAAATGGGATTCTTAAACATCATGCCATCATAACATAATCCATAAAAGATAAAATAACTTCATAAAAATAATTTCTTCTTTACATAATCAAATAAATGTAATAATAGGGATAGAAATATAACCCTATATTTTCTTAGATGGAAAATAATTTTCATAAAATGCTTAAACTCCATTCCTGAGGAAAATATCCTTTCAAATTCAAAAACATTTTTCTTTTATCAACACGTTAGAAAATTTTAAACTAAAAGAATTTAATTGAAAATAAACTTGAAAACTTGTAAAGTAATAATCATGGAAATAATTTTATTAGAAATCATAAAAATCGGTTCATGCCGTAGAAGTTAAAAAATCATTTTTCTCGCACTTTGGCAAAAAAAGTCAAAAAGTACCTCATACTAAAAACGACAAAAGATTACCTTCATATCTTTTACTAAAAACTCACCAATGGGTAAAATTGGATTTAATTTTTTTAAGAGGATAGAAATAATATTACATATTAATGAAACATGGATATGGATGATAAATATGCCCTTGTAAATCCCAAATTATAAACAATCTCGGATAAAAATTGATATTTGCGAGATTTTTCCTTACCTTAAGTCTGATATGCTTCGTACGTATCCGAAACTCCTATATAATGATTTAAATAATGTCATTTAATTATTACAGAATCATATTAATTTTTATGATATCATATATGGTCATATTCATATCTTCTTATTAGTAATATTTCATTGATACTTGTTATTCAGGTGTTCATTGCATTATGTTCTTATGTGTGTTTTGTTGAATAAATTCTTATTATTCTTTTTAGGTTATAAGTAAATCATTTAAAGAATTGTATTAGTATAATATATATCATATTTATTCGTTAAATTAATTTATATAATCATTATTCAATGAAGATCATGTAGAACGAGTCGCATCACATCGTGGAGACGGTAGGCCGCACGTACGCACGAGCAATGATATAATTCCCATGTTTATTGAATTGTATTGAAGTGAATCATAGAATATCACAGAGTAAGTATCATGTAATAATAACCATAATTGTTTATTATTTACTCCATTATACCCATCCATGTATGGTGGTGTTGGAAAAACAGATTACACCACAACGTGGAGATGGTATTCCGTACGTACGCACACGCGATGATTTTGTTTTTTTGTAGGATAGATATAAGGTGAAATAGGGCTGTTTTATATTTATAATAACATATGAGTATATGAGTGATACTTATGTTATTAATTTATTATTTAACAAAAAAATAAGAATAAGTAGAAGAATAAATGAATTTGAAAGAATTGGTAAAGGATATTACCTCTTCTTTGACGCGCCTCTGCTAAACAACCTCTTAGGGAACTAAAATTGGTGTTTGAAGAAGACCAGTACCTCTATTATGTTTCTAGGGATGTTGAGAAGGGAAATAGGATGTGGTTTTCCGAGCTTGAAGGCTCAAAAATATGTAAAGAGGAGAGGGAGGAGTTGCCCTTTTATAAGGGAGGAGAGGGGTACCTTTGGAAAAACATAAAGTATTATTTTATAATAAAGTGATATTCGGTTTATAATAGCTCCAAATTGATTTATTTAGAAGCTAAAGTAGGTATGGGTCTAAATACCCTCAACCAATAGGTTTTAGACATGTTTAGGTTACTATTTTAACCTTATCATTTATATTTAACTCTTAGTTAACTAATTTGACATTTACCATGTCTCTTTGTATTTTTATATTATATGGTTAATAAACTAACAATAACAAGCCAAACGAACCCAAAGTGGTAAATTATTAATATATATAATCTTATATAAGTCATTTGGCCAAATATTAGATTTTTAGGAATAGAATAACAATTAATAATATAATATTGTTTTTAAAAACTATTTTATGTCAATTTTGACACTATTTGATAATTGATTTTTGTAAAAATTATAAAAGCATGATTAGTTCAAAAAACGTTAATTAAATCAATACTAACATGTCATATTAACCTAGAAAATTAGTTTAATTAATAAAAAGTCTCAAATTTGGGTATTTATAATTACAATTATTTTAATATTTCATTAATAAGGTTATTACTGCATCATCGTTGTGTCATAAATAAATTAAATTGTTTAATGTCTAAAAATTATAAATAAAATACCATTATGTAGGAAATATATTTATATTTATAATGAATATTTATAGTGGAATTTATCTTATGTATAACCCTATATTAAAAGTGTTTTAGTTAGTAAAAATTGATTTTAACTCTTTTAACTCTTCTTTGAATTAAATAATAATAAATGTCTTAATCTAATTAAAGTGATCCTAAAGGGTCATATTTTATTCCTAAGGTTATTTTTGGTCGAATTACACTTATCCAATAGAATTAGGACATGTTTTAGGGTAATAATAATATAATTTTTACACATAATTACCCTATTTACTTTTAATCGTGGTAAATAAAAGTTAAAAATTACTATTCACCAAAAATTATTTTCATCTCATTGAACCACATTTTACTTACTGATATCAACCATGTCTCTCAGAGATTTTAAATTCAACTCACAGAAGAGGTAAAATTAAGTTTTATGTAAATTTTCAAATGCCCTTAGGAGGTGGGTAAAAGAGGGTAAAAAGTTCAATAAATATTTATATACCTAAAATTATTATAAAATGACTCCAATGAAATACATTAAAATTTTACAGGTATTATGTATATATTTTTACCTAAAATAAATTTTAATAAAATAAATGAGCATTTAAATAAAAAGTCGGGTTTAACCAATAACTTAGTGTTTTTACAATTCATTAAAAATTGAAAGTTTTCAGAAAAATTCCCAAAATTCACCCTAGGATAATTTCGATATTCTGAATCCAAAAATGATGTCCATTTTTAAAGATAAAATTTATAAAATTTCAAAAAGTGGGTATTACTATTCATAACTTCTAGTTTATATAATATTTAAATAAAATATCGTTGTTTAGTGAAACTCGGTATTGCGTACAATGAAAGCTATTGAGGAAGGTTGCTCTTTCGTGTAACACAAGACAAGACAGTGTTGTGTGTAATGAAAGGGTCATTTGTTGTTTCATATAACATAATACATAAAAACAAAATATTTCTCATAAAATCTCAGGGTGTTACATTCTACCCCCCTTAAAAGGAATTTCGCCCTTGAAATTCGTCACTTTGTAACAAAAAGATAAGGATACCTCTATCTAATCATATCCTCAAGTTACCATATAGCTTCTTCTAATTGGAGGTTCCTCCATAATACTTTAACCAAGCGAGTGGTCTTGTTTTGTTGAACTTTTTCACTATGATCCAAAATCTCTATCGGCTGTTCCTCATAAGAAAGATCTTGCTCCAACAGTACAACTTCTGAGATGAGTACATGTGAAGGATCGGGTATGAAACCTCTCAAGAGAGATGCATGGAACACTTCATGAACTTGAGAGAGATTCGGTGGAAGTCCCAATCGGTAATCTACCTTCCCAACATGATGTAGTATTTCAAAAAGACCAATATAGCTAGGGCTCAGCTTTCCCTTCTTTCCAAATCTCATTACTTTCTTCCAAGGAGATATTCGTAAAAACACATTATCACCCACTTCAAACTCTAGGTCTTTTTTTCGGTTGTCTGCATAACGTTTTTGTCGACTTTGAGCTTCTCTTATGTGTGGTTGAATAGATCTGACCTTTTCTGCCATTTCATCAACAAGATCAGGTCCTAATAGATTTTGTTCCCCAACTTCATCCTAACAAGTAGGAGTTCTGCATTTCTTTCCGTAGATAGATTCATAACGAGCCATCTGAATATTGGAGTGAAAGCTATTATAATAAGAAAATTCCACCAAAGGTAGGTGCTGATCCCAACCACCTTTGAAATACATAGAGAAAGCTCTCAACATGTCTTCTAGAGTTTGAATTTTCCTCTCAGACTGACCATCTATCTGAGGATGATAAGTAGTGATGAAACACAACTCTGTATCTAGAGTATGCTGAAGACTTCGCAAAAAATTTCGAGGTAAACCTCATATCTCGATCATATATAATGGAAAGTGGTACTCCATGAAATCTTACCACTTCCTTTGCATATATCCTGGCAAGATGACCAGGGGAAAAATCTTCTCTAATAGCAATGAAGTGTGCCAACTTAGTAAGATGATCAACTAAAACCCATGTAGCATTATTTCCTTTGGATGTTTTAGGAAGTCCAGTGACAACTAACATACTGATGTATTCCCATTTCCATTCTGGTATGGGTAATGGTTGTGACATCCCCTTAGACTTTTTTCTTTCAGCTTTAACTTGCTGACAAACCAAGCATCGAGAGACATATTCATCAACATCTCTTTTCATGCCATCCCACCGGAACTACTCTTTCAGGTCCCTATACATCTTCGTGCTTCCAGGGTGAAGAGAGAATGAATAACTATGAGCTTCATCCAATATTTCCTTCTTTAATTCTGGGGTGGGAGAAACACAAACCCTATTCCTGAACCGTATTATTTCATCACAATCAATGTGGAATTCAGGAAAATTTCTCACCTTCTTTTGTAACTCTGTATCTTCTTTTTGTGCCTTTTTAATATTCACAAGTATAGATGGTTGAACATTCATTTGAGGAAGATTATATTTCCCCCCATCCATTATAATTCCAAGATCCATCCTTTGTAAATCCATAAATTTTGGATATTTTGCGATCCTCATCGTGGATAAGCTAACATGGTCTTGTCGAATTAATGTGTCTGCCACCTTGTTTGCTTTCCCAGGGTGGTAATGAATTGAGCAGTCATAATCCTTAATCAGCTCCAACCATCTTCATTGGCACATATTCAGCTCCTTTTATGTGAAAATATACTTTAAAATTTTATGATCAGTATAAATATCACACCTTTCACCAGAAAGATAATGCCTCTAAATCATTAATGCAAAGATTACCGCAATTAAATCTAAATCATGAGTTGGTTAATTTTTCTCATGTATTTTCAACTATAATGAGGAATAAGAAATCACCATATCGTTTTTCATGAGAACACACCCCAATCAATTCTTGGATGCATCATCGTAGATCACAAACCATTCTCCACTACAAGGCAGTGTGAGCACAGGTGCACTGGATAATATTCTTTTTAACTCCTTGAAATTCTATTCACACTCCTCTGTCCAAACTACCTTAACTCCTTTTCAAGTCAAACTGGTGATTAGATTAGATAATTGTGAAAAATCTTTCAGAAAACATCGATAATATCCTGCCAAACTAAGAAAACTTCGGAACTCAGTTACTGTTGTTGGTCTCGACCATCTTTCAATAACCTCTATTTTTGTTGGATCCACAGATATCCCATCTTTTGAGATTATGTGACCCAAAAATGAATCATTTTGAAGCCAAAATTCACACTTGGTAAATTTGGAATAATGCTTCTCCTTTCTCAGGGTCTTCAATACAATTCTCAAGCGATCTTCATGTTCTTCCTTGGTCTTCGAATAGTCAAGAATATAATCTATAAAGACTACCATAAACTGATCTACATAGTATCTAAAGAATCTATTCATTAGATCCATGATGATAATAGGAGCATTAGTAAGACCAAATATAATCACTATAAATTCATAGTGTCCATACCTTGTAAGGAAATCCATCTTTGGTATATCCTCCCTTTTGACCCTTAGTTGATGATACCCTGAACGGAGATCAATCTTGGAACAGTATTGAGCTCCACGTAGTTGGTCAAATAATTCATCAATGCACGGGAGAGGATATTTTTTCATGATGGTGTTCTTTTTAAGTTCTCGATAATCAATGCAGAGTCTCATTGATCCATCTTTCTTCTTAACAAACAGAACAGGTTCTCCCCAAGGTGATGCACTAGGGGGTATGAATCCCCTATCAAGATTCTCTGGGAGTTTCTTCATCAATTCATGCAACTCCATTGAGTCCATTCTATAAGGTGTCTTTGAAATGGGCATAGCACCCAGTATGAGTTCTATTGAAAACTCAACTTCATGATTTGGTGGAAGACCTGGAAATTCCTCTAGAAATACATCATTAAACTCTCGTACAATGGACATATTATTAATCGTGAGTTTCTATCCAACCATTTGAGATAAATAACCTTCATTTATTGGGACTAGGACCCTTAATATGGAAGAAATTTCCAATGGAAGGTTATATTCATCCTTTCATCGATAGATGATCGTTGATTGATCAGGAATATGAAACGTGACTTACCATCTTTGGAAATCTATATGAGCTCCATATAAAGAAAGCCAATCCATTCCAATAATCACATCAAATTTCACTATAGGAAGGATCACAAGATTTATAGGAAGCACTTTCCCACAAACTTCAATCAGATAAGAATTGTAAACTTTTGACATGACTGTTGTGCCATTATGGGTTGGCACAGCAAACTCAACATCTAAATGTTGAGGTAATATGATGATAACCTTAAGAAAATTCTTCAGAAATAAAAGAGTGGGTGGATCCAAACTCAACTAAAACATTTTCTACTTTAGAGTGGATGGTAAGTGTACCTTTCACCTCTTTGTTATCGTACTTCACATCGCCGATAGAAATTGGATGCGACTTTCCTTTTTCTTTGGCCTTAAGAGTTTTTTGACGTCGATCATCATCAACAACCCTTGGATTAGATAATTGAATAGAATAATGCCCCATTTCCTTTCAATTGTAACATTTAAGTGTAGGAGGTGAATTCTGTGTAGATTTTTATTTGTTTTCATCACTAGACATCTTTTTCCCATCATTGCGACATTAAAAATCCCGATGAACTTCTTTTACACATTTGAAACATTTACTTGTCCTTTTAAGACAATTCACTCCATGTTTATTTCCACACTTTGAGCATAATGGAAAAATCATCTTCTTTTCAGTGTGGTCTTTATATTTCCCTTTGAATTCCATTTTCCTTTTTTTATCAAACCCATATGACTAATGGGTTACTACAATCTCCATCTCAACCTTGAGAGCACATCGAACAATTTTCTCATAGCTATTGAAGTTCGTTATGGCTAACGCCCTTCGAAGACTTGGTTTTAAGACACTAAAGAATCGATCGATCTTACTCTTAGGTTGGATAATGATTCCGGAAGCGTACCTTGAAATTCTAGTAAAATTTACTTCGTAGGTACCAATAGATTCATCATCCTTTTGCTTTAGTTCAAGAAACTCCTTCTCCATCTTTATTCAAAGAATACGAGGGAAATACTTATTGAAAAACAAGTTCTTGAACTCGTCCCATTCCATGGATTCTATTTCATCTATTTTCCTCGTATTCTTGATAATATTCCACCATTCATCAGCTTCACCTTCCAAACGATATACTGGTATGATGACTTTAACATGTTCAAAACATTGTAGAACTGAAAATAACTTTTCAGTGGTATTGATCCATTTTTTATCCACTAATGGATTATTAGACCAACTAAATGAGGGTGGACGCTGCCTCATGAAGGATTAAACAGAATGTTTCTCCTTCTTTTTCTCATTTGGAAGTCCTGCATGATTCATAGCTTGTGAAAGTTTTGTGATCATGGGTACAAGATTTTGCATTCCAGCTCTCATAATGTTTAGTTACTCAAGGGGACAATCATTGTGTTTCCCATCGCATTCTATATTAACACGGTTCTTTCGGGGTCCAACCATTGACTAAAACCAAGAAGAATAGTGTGAGAAACACTAATTATAATAGGAAAACCACATAATAAATAATAAAATTTCACACTATAGGTCTTATCATAGGTTATTCATGGAAATTTCTAAAACACTATGATTGTCTTCTATGATTAGACATATCCTTAGGGTTCTTACTAAGTCTTTAAATTCCTAGTTTCAAAAGGTTGACTATACCTTTCCTCTAATACCAACTATTACGACCCATATATTACATAAATTGTTATTACATCAAAATTGAAGAACACTTATTTCAACATATTAAAAACCATGAAAGGACAGTATAGGTATAGTGTCTTTAGAAACTGGGAAACATAAACAATTGGTTCATAAATCATCTACATTGTCTCCCTTTTATTTTATCATATCTACAGTCCCTTTTTGGCATATCTTAATAAATAAATTTCTTCCTAACATGGGGAAAGGAAAACATACAAAAGGGTGACCTCAAATGATCAGTATGGGTAAACAAAGGAAATATCAATCATATCATATTCATAAGAACATAACATTTTGAAAATCTTAACCTGGAAAAGAGATCATAATATCATAAAAATAGATAAATCATGGTAGTGAAATGTAATCCCAATAATCATACATAAAACATGAAACTTTTTGGAATACACACATAATCATAGAAAATCATTTCTTAGTAGTCAAGACTCATTTCCAAGACTATCCTAGCGGACAAAGTCCATTTCGGAACTGAGTTCACTCCTCATTCCAACCCTGTATCACTGAACCAGATTAACATTCCATTCCGTCCATGTCTATCTCATGAGATATAAATCTTTACCCATTGAATTGGAGGGAGATATAGGTCCTACCCATCTCATAATGAAACAATTATTATGTGTGCCACAAAATCATGAATCATAGCATAACCCATGTAATAAAAATTGGATTCTTAAACTTCATTCCATCATTACATAATCCAGAAAAGATAAAAGAAAATCATAAAAATAATTTCATCATAAAATAATCAAATAAATGTAATAATAGGGATATAAATATAACCCTATATTTTATTATATTGAAAATAATTTTGATAAAACGCTTGAACTCCATTCCAAAGGAAAATATCCTTTCTACTTCAAAAACATTTTCCCTTTCTCAAAAAGTTAAAAAAAAATTAAAATAAAAGAAGTTAATTGAAAATAAACTTGAAAAATTATAAAGTATGCTTCATGGAAATAATTTTATATGGAAGCATAAAAATATTTTCATGTCGTATAGGTTAAAAAAAAATTTCTCGTACTTTTTCCGAAAAAGTCAAAAAGTACCTCATAATAAAAACGACAAAAGATTCCCTTCATATCATTTAATAAAAACTCTCCAATGGGTAAAATTGGATTAAAAAATTTTTTATGAGGATATAAATAATATTACATATTAATGAAACATGGATGTGGATGATAAATATGCCCCAATAAATACCGAAGTATAAACAATCTCGGATAAAAATTGATATTTGCGAGATTTTTCCTTACCTTAGGTCTGATATGCTTCGTACGTATCCATTACTCATGTATAATGATTTAAATAATGTAATAAAATTATTACAGAATAATAATCATTTTTATGATATCATATATAGCCATATTCATATGTTCTTATTATTAATATTTCATTGCTACTTGTTATTCATGTGTTCACTGCTTTATGTTCTTATGCGTGTTATGTCGAATAAAGTCTTATTTTTTTATAAGTTATAGATACATAATTTAAAGAATGGTATTAGTTTAATATATATAATATTTATTCATCATATTCATTTATATAATCATTATTCCATGAAGATCATGTAGAACGAGTCACATCACACCGTGGAGACGGTAGGTCGTACGTACGCACGAGCGATGATATTACTCCCATGTTTGTGGAATTGTATTGAAGTGAATGATAGAATATCTCATAATATTTATCATCTCATAATAACGATATATAGTTATTCTTTAAACCATTATACCCATACATGTAAGGGGGTGTTGAAAAAACAGATCACACCACAACGTGGAAACAGTATTCTATACTTATGCACGCGCGGTGATTTTATTTTTCGTAGAATGGATAGAAGGTTAAATAGGGTTGTTTCATATTTATAATAACATATTAGTATATTATTGATACTGATTTTATTACTTTATTATGAAACAACTAAATAAGTAGAAGTAGAAGAAGAAATGAACTTGAAGGAATTGGTAAAGGATATTATCTCTTCTTTGACGCGCCTCTTCTAAACCTCATCTTTGGGCACTAATGTTGGTCTTTGAAGACGACCAGAACCTCTATTATGTTTCTAGGGATGGTGATAAGGGAAATGGTCAAGGTTTAGCTGAGATTGAAAGCTCAAATTTTTTTAAAGAGGACAGGGAGGAGGTTCCCTTTTATAAGGGAGGAGAAGAGCACCTTAGAAAAAACTTAAAATATTATTTTATAATAAAGTCATATTCAGTTTATAATAGCTCCAAATTAAATTATTTAGAATATAAAGTGGGTATGGGTTGAAATTATCTCAAAAAAGAGGTTTTATACAAATTTAGGTTACTATTTTATCCTTATCATTTATATTTAACTCTTAGTTAACAAATTTGAAATTTACCATGTCTCTTTGTATTTTTATATTATATGGTTAATAAACGTACTATAACAATCCAAACGAACCCCAAGTGGTTCATTATTAATATATATAAACTTATATAAGTCATTTGGATGAATCATAGATTTTTAGTAATAGAATAAAAATTAATAATATAATATTTCATTTAAAAACTAATTTATGTCATTTTTGACACTATTTGGTAATTGATTTTTGTGAAAATCATAACAGCATGATTAGTTCGAAAAGAGTCAATTAAATCAATACTAACATGTCATATTAACCTAGAAAATTAGTGTAATTCATAAAAAGTCTCAAATTTGGGTATTTATAATATCAATTATGTTAATATTTCATTAATAAGGTAATTATTACATCATCATTGTGTCATAAATAAATTAAATTATTTAATGTCTAAAAATTATAAATAAAATACAATTATGTAGGAAATATTTTTATCTTTATAATTAATATTTATAGTTGAATTTATATTTTGTATAACTCTATATTAAAAATGTTTTAGTTATTAAACTTTGATTTTAACTCTTTAAACTCTTCTTTGAATTAAATAATAATACATGTCTTAATCTATTCCAAGTGGACCTAAAGGGTCATATTTTATTCTTAAGGTTATTTTTGGTAGAATTAAACTTATACAATTGAATTATGACAAGTTTTAGGGTAATAATAATATCTTTTTTACCCTTAATTACCCTATTTACTTTTAACCGTGGTAAATAAAAGTTAAAAGTTGCTATTCAACAAAAAATATTTTCCTCTCATTGAACAACATTTTACTTACTGTTATCAACCCCGTCTCTCCGATTTTTGAAACTCAACTCACAAAAGAATTAAATTTATGTTTTATGTAAATTTTCAAATGCTCCTAAAAGGTGGATAAAAGACGGTAAAAAGGTCAATAAAATTTTTATATACATAAAATAATTATAAAATTAGTCCTATGAATTACATTGAACTTATATAGGTATTATGTATCTATTTTGACCTAAAATAAATTTAAATAAAATAAATGAGTTTTTAAATAAATCGTCGGTTTTAACCAATACCTTAGTTTTATCACTATTCATCAAAAATTGAATGTTTTCAGAAAAATACCAAAAATCCACCCTAGGATAATTTCGATATTCCGAATCCAAAAATGAAGTCCTTTTTTAATGATAAAATTTCAAAAATTTCAAAAAGTTGGTATTAATATTCATAATGGCTAGTTTATATAATATTTTAATAACATGTCATTATTTACTGAAACTCATTATTGCGTACAACACAAGTTATCGAGGAAGGTTTCTGAGCGTGTAACGCAAGAGAAGACAATGTTGTGGGTAGTGAAAGATTACTTTGGTGTTGTATATAACATAATACATAAAAACACATTATTTCTAATAAAATCTTAGGGTGTTACAAGAAGTCTAAGGGTATGATGAGACCATTACCCATACCAATAAGGAAATGGAGGAACATCACCATGGAATTTATCACCAGACCTCCGAAGGCATCGAAAGGAAATAATGTTATCTGGGTTATTATGGATCGTTTTATAAAGACTGAAAACATAATTGCAAATTGAGAGGATTTATCATTGGATCAAATGGCACAAATATACATCAATGAAGCGGTAAGGCCACATGGAGTACCACTATCGATTGTATATGAACAAGATCCAAGATTCACCTCTATGTTATGGAAGAGTCTCTAACATGCTCTGAATATTGAGATGAACATCAGTAGGGCTTATCAAACTCAAATTGATGGCCAATATGTGCAGACTATCCAAGAACATGAGTATATGTTGATATCATGATTAATAGAATTCAAAGGAGGATGGGATCAACATCTTCTTTTAGTAGAGTTCTCTTACAATAACAAATTTCACTCAAGAATCCAAATGGATCCTTATGAAGCCCTTTATAAGAAGAGGTGAAGAACAATGAAATGTTGGGTTGAAGTTGGGGAGTGAAAACATTAGGTATAGAAATGATCGATGAAATGGTGGAGAATGTTTAGAACATCATGAATCACATTAGAGCCACTCGGAGTTGACAAAAGAGCTATGTTGACAATCATCGATGAGACCTAGTGTTGATGTTGGAGAAATGGTATTCCTCCTCATATCACCATGGAAGATAGTTAAGAGATCTGGGAAGAAGGGAAAGCTTAGTCCAAGGTACATCATCCCTTTTTAGATCCTTGATCACATCAGACTAGTGGAATATTTACTAGAACTCCCATCAAACCTTTCTCAAGTACATGATGTATTCCATGTATCACTCTTGAGCATTTACATACCTAACCCATCGCATGTACTCAATCTAGAGGTGGTGCCATTGGAGAATGACCTCTTCTGTGAAGAGAGGTCGATTAATATCGTATATCGTAGATAAATATTTCTACAAAATAATAATATTCCCATCATCAAATTGTTGTGGTGAAACCAATTGTTCGATGAATAAACTTGGGAACCTGAGGAAGTGATGAGGTAGAGTTACCCTCATCTGTTTTAGTGTGGGAAAAGAAAATTTCAAGGGATAAATTTTTTAAGGGGGAATTTTTTAATGACCTGGTCATTTATGAATAAAATTCCATTTCTCTTAAAGTCTTATGGAAATAGAAAAAACATGCACTATTTTTGTTATTGGGTTTAAATGACTGTTAAGTATCCTTAACATTGATAATATAGATTTTGAATAGTGATCGAATGAATGATATAAATATAATGTTTAAAAAAATTCCTTTCATCACAGACATAGGATAGGATGTCCCTACCTATTAAACTCGATACATAAAAGCTGATCTTTCTTAGATCAGAAAGGAGGTAAGGTCATTGGGATTCTCTCTTGACCAAGCCCAAGATGAGCTTCAACATGTTAATCTTGAACATAATCTCATAAGGGGAAGTTCATGTTAATAGATATTACCACCAGAGGGATGTTATCTAAGCCACCCATGTAACACCCCGAACCCAGTTATCTAGAGTCGGTGCATTATTTTAATACATTAGCATGATTACAAGGAGTCATGTCCCAATGGACCGATCAGTTTTGCAGTGTTGGAAAATAGATTACCTATATGAACATTAAATTACTATTTCTAAAATAAAACACAACATAAATAATACTTTGAGAAATCTATTTTTTCTTTAAGATAATCCTTTCATATCAATCATAATGCACTTCATTTCATCTTGAGAAAAATAAAATATAAGAAAGGGGTGAGCTCAGATGCTCAGTAAGGATAACAATATAGCAGAAACTATCATAAATAAGTATAAACATTTATGGAAATTTATAAGACTAAAACACAAGCCTTTTAAACATAAACATCAGCATAATATGGAAAAGATAAATCAAATAATACCGTTTACTTGTTCACATGAATATTCTACTATTCTAATAATCACATGTAATATCAATAAATAATTTCATAATGATGGAATCCATAATTTCGTACATCATAAACACATAGTCAAGGACTCATGCCAAGACTACAAATAAAAATTCTGTCAAGGCCTTGTACCAGGACACTAATTTGTCTCATGAGACCTATCGACGCATCAAGGAGATATAGAGGGAACCACCCATCACTTACTAAGACTAATGAATTCCTCATATGAAAATGTTGAGACATAACATAAACATCATTATTAAAACTATCATAGGAAATATCAATACTTTAACCATAAAACATGAATGGTATAAACATAGCACATCCACAATCAAACATATCATAAACCATTCAATAAAATATGGAAGATTTTATTATAATAAATCAACCTCAATCATGAATAATATCTAGTAAAGGATGTTGAAGTAGTTGAAAATGATATGTAAAACTCATTGAGAGAAATATCCACATTTGTGAAATCATTTAAAACAAATACATTTTTAAAGGAAGTCATTTAAAAGATATTTTAGAATCAAATTTTCCCATAACACATTGAAACCTTTTAAAGGAATTCACATTTTAAAACAATCATTTCCATATAAATAAATCCTCCAAATCATTTCTAAAACCTGGGAATTAATTAAAAAGGTTTAGAAAAATAAATCATTAACCCATTTAAATTGATGATCTTGAAAAAGATTCCCATCCAAAAAAACTTAACATATTAATTTTGAAAACATTTTTATGAAACGTGTACATGGATGATAATAATGTCCCTGTAAATACTTACACATAAACAATCTCGGATAATAATGAGATTGAGGAATTAACCCTTACCTTGTACTTTGCTTTGGTCGAGGGTACGTTTAAACTTGTATATAATGGCCATAGTATGTTAATAAATTATAAAAAACCATATTAATATTTATTATATCATAATTGATTCATTTATGGCTTTATAATATCCATTTAATAATAATTTCTATGTTAAAATAACATTTCGGGTAATAATCACTTTCTTTATCAGACGTGTTTTAACTTGTTTTTATTGATCGTATAACTTATATAATCATTTAATTGATTCCAGAATATGAAAAATTATGTATTTATCATATATATTTTGAATATAATTATGTATAATAGATACAAATATGAAATGGAAAACACCATTTATGGAGAAGATAAGCCGTACGTATGCATAATAGTCGTTTCCGTTTTCATATCGTATTGAACAGAAGTAAGTGAATGAGATATATCTAAAAAAATAAATATATATATAGTATAATTATTATGTCATATATTACATAATTATTAAATATATATATTTATAATTATCATTGAATGGTGTATGTGGAAATGAATCTCATCGCATCGTGGAGACGTTAAGCCGTACGTACACACGAGAGATGATATCATTATATTGATGGTGAAATCGTATGTAATTGGATGGTATATTATATATACATAATCATTAAAATATTGTATTTATTATTTATATCAATTATACTCATTATTATATCCATCCAAATAATTAAGTGTTGAATAACAAACTACACCACGACGTGGAGACGGTAAGCCGTACATACAAATGTATGTTGACTTTGTCATCAATAGGATGGATAGAATAATTAATATGGTTGTACCATATTTATAATAATATCACTGTATGTATAAGGTAATGGATTTATTATTTTGGTATGGAAACAACAAAGAATGAGGAAGTGGAAGAAGAAAAGAACTTTGAAAGAGGTGATGAAATAATTACCTCTTCTTCGGGTTCATCCTTTTGATTTGAACAAAAAGGCTCCTTAGGATGGATTTTTGATAAAATTAAGGCCTATAGGATGAATCGAGGGTAGTTTGTTGGATATTAGAACATGGGTTGGCTAAGAGAAATGGCTTTGGGGGTGTGAATTTCAGAGAAGGGGATGTTCCCTTTTATACGAGAGTTGAGGGGCACTTTAGGAAAAACTTGAAATATTAATTTATTCTAAAATTAAATTCAGTTTCTAATAGCTCCAAATAATTTTATTTCAAGAATAAGGTGGGTATGGGTAGAAATCCTCTCAAAAAATAGGTTTTAGACACTTTTAGGTCACTATATTAACCTTATCTTTTATATTTAACCCTTAGTTAAATAGTTTAACTTTTACCATGCCTTATTTTATTATTATAATAAATTGTTAATAATATTAATATAATGTGCCATGTGAACCTAAAGTTGTTAATTAATGACATATATATTATTATATAAGTCCTTTGGTTGATCCTTATATTTTTAGGAATATTATATCATTTAATAATATAGTATTTATTTTAAAAACTCATTTATGTCAATTTTGACACTATTTAACATTAGATTTATTTTAATGTCATAACAAGTTAGTTACATAGAAAAAATACATTAAATCAAACCTAACATGTCATATTCACCTAAAAAATACTTTTATGTCATAAAAAGTCTCAATTTACATTTATTTGGATATTTCTAATATCAATTATTTTAATCTTTCATTCATAAGGTAATTAATGCTTCATCATTGTGTCATGAATAACATTAATTATATAATCTCTAAAAATTATAAATAAAATAAGTTGATGTAGGAAATATTTTTTTCTTTATAATTAATATTTATAGTTGAATTTATCTTATATTTAACACTATATTAAAAATGGTTTAGTTATTAAACTTTCAATTTAAAACTTTTAACTCTTCTTTAAATAAAATATAATAAATGCCCTAATCTAATCCAAGTGGAACAAAAAGGATCAAATTTTTATCATAAGATTTATTTTGGTCTAAAAAAACTTATCCAATAGATTTAAGACACGTGTTAGGGTAATTATAATATCATTTTTACCGTTAATTACCCTATTTATTTTTAACTGTGGTAAATAAAATTCAAAAGTTAATATTCACCATAAATTATTTTCATCTTATAGAACCACATTTTTCATACGGATGTCATCCGTGTCTTTTATATTTTTGAAGTTCAACTCATAGAAGTGGTAAAATTTTGTTTTATGAAAATTTGCAAATGTACCTAGAAGGTGGGTAAAAGACGTGAAAAAGTTAAATAAAATTTTATACATCTAATCCTATTATAAAATGACTCTAATGAGTTATATTGAAATAATATAGGTATTATGTTTCTATTTTGACTTTAAAATAAATTTAAATAAAAATAATAATTATTTAAATAAATATCGGTTATAAACAATAATGTAGTGTTTTCACTGTTCATAAAAAATTGAATGTTTTTAGAAAAAATACCAAATATTCACCCTAAGATAATTTTTATAGTTGAAATTAAAATATGATGTCAATTTTTCCAAATTAAAAATATTGAAGTTGAATTTATTAACCTAAAATTAATTCCCTTTGTCAAAACCAGAAAGCGGGTTTTTGAGAAGAAAAAACTATTGAAAGATTGATATGTTTTTATGTCCGATTTAAATGTAAAATTACTTCCAATGACCTTAATTATAATAAATGATAAAAATAGAATATAATAATACTTTAAAACCACTGAAATGTATAATTTTACAGTATAAATTATTTCAATTAATATATTTTTTTAATTAAAATGTATTATTTTCATTATTCATCAAAATATGAAAGTAATCAGAAAAGTACCAAAAACTTAACCACACTGAATTTTTATGTCCTGTTTCTAAAGAAGAATTTTATTTTTTTTAAATTGAATATATAAGTGTTAAATATTGGATTTAAAAAGGGTTTTACATTAAAAGATGATAAAATTTCATATTTTAAAAAACACTTATTTTATCTGAAAAAATGAATTTGTCCATATATTATATCAAAGAAACACAAAAGTTGAATGGGAATATTATATAGGATATATAAAAAATTAAAAATTTGGTTAATACTATTCATAACCACTTTTTAAATGGCTATTGTGATAGGTCATTATGTGCCTGAACTCGGTGTTGCGTGTAGCGCAAGCTATTGAATTACTTTAAAGAGATAACATACTATGAAATCCTGGACTGTTAAATTCTCCCATCCTTCAATAAATAACATCATCCTAATTTTAAATTGGTCTTAGAAAATAAAAGGTTGAAAATTGAAAATACCTCTGTGTATAACCCACAACCAAAACTGGGTTACTAAAATTTAGTCTTAATAAGAGGTGAAGGGAAATAAAAAAGTCACCACTAAATTAGGGTTTCAAAAATGAGAACGTTGGTGGAAATTATACACAAATAATTGGAGGAAAAATGTAAATATTTATAGTGAGTTATTGAGGTCATCAGTCACAAACAAGTGAAGAATAAATGGAAAATTGAGGGCCTCAAAGCCATAAAATATCTTCGGTTTAACAAAACCTAATTTATTAGGATAACAAATTTTTGTAATTGAGATCATTTCCTTAATGTTTAATAATTAATTAATTTATATAATAAGAAAAAAAATAATACTAGACAAGTATAGTCTCAGCCATTAACAAATTTCTACCAAAAACTCATCTTTCTCTCTAAAAGATAGTAGAATTGGAAAAAATTATATAAATCCTAATCGTATAAGGTTTCAAAAAAATTTAATTTATAATTAATCTGTCATACAATTTTAAAAAAAGTACATTATACAAACCAGGACATCACGTAGGCCAGTGGTAGGGGATGCACCCTTTTCTCCCTTTAGTTGAGGGTTCAAGTGTCACAACCCGCCTTCACCAAACGGAGGGAAGGGTCAGCAGGTTGCTAAGCCCTTCCTTATTTAAGTTGAAGGAGAGATAATGACCCCTGAAACCCACCTTATATAGGTCCCGGAGTGGTGACTAGCACCAAGGGTATGGAAATTACACACAAGTGGAAGGCATTACCTTTTTTTATAGGACCGGGAGATAAGATGATGAAACCCAACAATACCAGAAGTAAAAGAAAAGTAAAGCCCAAAGTAAACCATTCCTACATGAATGTTCCAAAAGTAAAAGCCACAGGGTACAAAAGTGACTACAAGGGTAAGTACCAAAGAAAGAAAACAACAACTACGACTGCCCGAAAGATCCGAGCTAGTAAGGTCCTGTGCGATCCTCGAAGTCCTCATGGAAACCTGAAAGCAGTTTTATATATGTAGGGTGATCATACAAGTACACTTAGTAGGGAAAACCAAAGACTCTCTTGCACTAGTGGGGAAACGTACTAAAGTCTCTTGGGAAGAAGACAACCATTACTATGAAGGAGTTCACCCATCCAACTCACCGGCTACACTCACCATGTAATGAAAACCAAGTAATATATATAATAAGACCACATCGATGTTTGGGTACCCCACACCACTTTCCCACTGGTTTTTGAGACATCCTACGCATCAAACCAATCCCGCCATTCTCGTCGTAGTCCGACTGTCACACCCGCCCGCACACACCTGGGCCACAACCGCACGTAGTCCCACTACCGAATCCCGCCCGCAAACACCTGGGCCACAATCGCACGCAGTCCCACTGCCGAATCCCGCCCACAACACCTGGGCTACAACTGTCATATGTACCACGCCAGCAAACACCTAGGCCAGAATAACCACCACCATGCCCGAAGACACTTCGGCTAGAAGATCCACTTCCATGCCTGAAGACACCTGGGCCTCATCCTGAAGATACTTGGGAAACTACCTGCCATCACAAACCTGGGCCATAACCACCACACTACCCCGCCCAAAGATTCTCGGTCTAATAATGGACCTCAGGCCATCACAACCTGCCCGAAGGTACTTGGGCTATCTGGGAAAGGGAGCAAAAAAGGAGCTAAAAACCAGCCACTAAGAATAGTGTTGAAAAAAAACCCTCCTCAATGAAATGGGGGTGTTCGGCACTAAGTGCTCAACATTGGTGGGGCGCGAATAAGAAACACAAAACTAAAAGTATATACATAGGTAACAAGCACTCACCCAAAGTTAGGTTTTTCTTCAGATAGCCTACAGATCACAACGACACTCAAGTCCGAGTCATGACTCTCGCCAACAAAAGATGTTTTTCCCATTCTTGTTTTCATGTTCAGTAATAATTTTTAAATAAGTTCATGAACCTACTTGGTCAACTAACACCATAAGCATAACCAAGGAAAGAATCCGGCTAAACTTCAATTTAAATATTCACACCCGGTTCTCTGGTAATGTTACAACAACAAGGGGATAAGTGAGATCCCTCGATGTACTATAACCAAAGAAAACCTCGAGACACTACCCAGTGTCCCCCAAAATGGTTTCTCATCAACAGAGGATCCCACCCCAATTTGTGATATAAACAAGGTAACCACCCAGTCTTAAAACTCACAACCACCGAATCCATATCGACAGGGGATCCCATCCCCTCTCAAATCTCTATCAATCGGCCCATAAAAGAAAAAAAACCAAACCACAACCACCAACACAAAGCAGGGCCATGCCGGTATTTTCAGATTATAAGATTTAACACACTCCATGATTTCCATTTCGTGTGCTTTAACCGGGGGTTATCACAGAATGGTTGATCCTGGTGCTTTCAATTCATTTATCCAGGTGTACGTGATTAACCAATTTCCCTTTTTACAGCAGGAGTTCACAACCACAAACAAGTCATTTCAAACATCCCCAGGGGTTCATTAGAGCATAGAGAAAGACCACCAATGTCCATGATTTTCAGTATGTGTAAGCCCGCACAATTCATAGAGATGATCATTACATAAAATAGCATCAACGATCACAACCCCCCTTATTTCTTTATATAATTAGTTCATTATCTTTATTTAGGTCTGGTTTGACCAATTCTACATAATCAGATGTATTCCCACCCCACATGATACACAAAAGCGAGAGACGAAGAAATTCCCTACTTGTTGATCAATGATTGACACTAAGGCCGCGGGAGGAACTTCACGGATAGCGATGTAGTTCGCCTGAATGAAAATCTGCTCGTTTGGACGAAGGGTACTCTCAACAGAGGGTGATCGAGAAAAGAAGAAACCACGACTAACCCTTTGATTATAAGATCTGTGGAAGGTTGAGATAAGGATGCCAAACCGCATATGGAGTGGGGGTCGTGGGTTGACCATGCGGCCCCACACGTTACTAAAGGGGTCAGGTGGTTTTAACCGACACACACACCAGGTTAAATTATTCAATATTTAATTATAACATTTATGGGCGCTACCGGGCTTTAAAACAAGCTTAAAGGGGGTCAAAGGAGGGTTTAAAACTCAACTTGCGCACGTCACTAGAAAAACCCCGACAAAGCCGGGTGACGCCGATCGGTCTCGTTGATCGGTCGCACCGATTGGTCTCACAGATCCGTCGCACCGATCGGTCTCACCGATCGGTCACGCTGATCGGTCTCACCTATCGGTCGCGCCGATTAGTCTCACCGATCGGTCTCGGTCGCGCTGATCGGTCACGCCGAGACGCTACCCCTTTAGGATCTGGATTTTTGGAAAAGGAAAGGACCAAGAGAGTCTAGGTCATCACATCAAATACCTCTCAAACTATTCTCGCCCTCGAGAATTTAAACAACCCAGAAGGAAAGAGCGGGTCCGAACAACCACCTCGAAAGATACCTCAAAAGAGTGAACCTCATTGTTAACTAAGAACACTTTCCTGTCACGAACCAAGAAACATAACATGTCAAACTGCCTAGGCATGTGAGGGTTGGGGAGTCTCCTTCCCCATGTCAAGATATTATCTGCTTTGGGTCACACTGACTCGCCCGCACGGGTTTAATCGCATCCACCTTAATGCATCTTGATTAGGGGTCGGGTTCTCTCCTCCCTCATAGCCAGGACTTTTCACACACATTCAGAGGAAAAAAAATAAAACTAGAATTTTATATCCAACAAGGTAAAATGTCCTACCACAATAGCTATAACAAACAGAAAAAAACTCAAAACAACTCTGGGTACTGGGCACACATCTGTGCTTCCCTCTCCCATGTACTCTCCTCAACCCTACCATGTCTCCACAACACACAAACTAAGGGAATGGTTCACACACAGAGAACATTTTCTTTGCGATCCTCGATCATCACTAGTATCTCCACAAAAGTCACGTCGTCCTCGATGTCCCGCTCTCCCCAGCGATGGACGTGTGAATCGTCGTGCAGATACCGACGGAGCTGGGACACGTAGAAGACATCTTGTATCCTCAGTAGTGGCAATGGTAATGCTAGCTGATAGGCCACTTCGCCGACCCGCCGTAACAATTCGAAGGTCCCGATGAACCTGGGAGAAAGCTTACTCCCCTTGTCGAACCTCCGTTGTCCGCACCGAGGGGAGATCCTTAAGAACATGTGGTCTCCAACCTCAAATTCCAAGGGCCTCCTCGTGGTATCAGCATACGAATTCTGCCGGTCCTGGGCCGCCTTCATCCTTTCCCGTATGAGCTGAACCTTCTCTGTCGTGCTCTGCACCACCTCCAAGACAAGGATGCCTACCTCTCCTACTTCGGACGAACACACAGGTGAACGGCATGGCCTTCCTTACAAGGCTTCAAATAGGGCCATACCGATGGTAGAGTGATATCTATTATTGTAGGCAAACTCTATCAGGGGCAAGTGTCGCACCCATGATCCTCCTAAGTCCATAACACATGCCCGAAACATATCCTCCAAGGTCTGGATTGTGCGCTCTGTTTTTCCATCTGTCTGGGGATGGAAGTAGTGCTAAGGCGTAACTATGTGGCAAAAGCATGCTGCAATCCTTTATAGACCCGCGAGGTATACCATGCATCCCGATCCAAGACTATAGACCTCGGAACTCCATGCAACCGCACCACCTAATCCATGTACTTTCATGCCAAAGCATCCACATTAATCGACTCCCTGATCGCCATAAAGTGGGACAATTTCATTAACCGGTCCAACACCATGCAGATGGCGTCGTATGCCCCTTGGACCTTGGGAAGTCCCGTGACGAAATCTATCGAGATTTCGTCCGACTTCTACTCGAGGGCATCTAGAGACTGCAGTAGGCCGCCTGGAACATGGTGTTCAGCCTTCACTTGCTGACACACTAAGCACTTGGTCACAAACTTTTCCACTACTCGCTTCGCTCTGGGCTACCAAAACTGTCTCTTCAGTCCTTGGTACATCTTGGAAACTCCTGGGTGTACCGCTAGGGGTGTGTTGTGTAACTCACTGAGAACCTTTCCACACATCACTCCTAGAACAAACAACCTTCCCTGGAAAAGAATCCAATTCTGACCATCCTCTTTCCATCCTTTTGGAGCATTGCCCTGGTAAACTCGGTCACTCATCACTTCGCACTCTGGGTCTCCCCACTAAGACTCCTCCACTTGCTGCAACAGAGACAACTGCACTGCCATCTGATATAGGCAACCTCTACCACCATCCATCCTCACATCCAGGTGTAAGGCATCAAACTCCTCCATCGCCTTCCAGGCGTCCGCCGACTCTCGGACCGCATCCTTCTGCGTCCTCCTGCTCAAGGCATCGGCCACTACATTTCCCTTTCCCTCAGTATAAGAGATCTCGAAGTCGTAATCCTGGAGGAACTCCACCCACCTCCACTGTTGCAAGTTTAGGTCCCACTGGGAGAAGATATACCTCAAGGTTTTGTGATCTATGAAGACCAAAAAGTGTTCTCCGATGAGGTAGTGCCGCCATAAATTTAGCGCAAAAACGACCGCTGCAAGATTCAGGTCGTGGGTGGCGTAATTACACACATGAGGGAGTAGATGCCTGGACCCATAAGAGATCACCCCTTATTGCTGCATCAACAGACATCACAGGCCCTATCCTAAAGCATCGTAGAACACCTCATACACCGCCCCTTCTTCTGGAAATCTCAGCATTGGGGCACTGACCAACTTCTCCTTCAGATAGCTGAAGGCTGACTCGCACTACTCATTCCACATTAAAACCTGGTCATTCTTGGTCAAGGATATCAAAGGGGTTGCAAATCAGGAGAAGTTGGGTACGAACCTCCGATAGTAACCTGCCATACTGAGGAAACTACAGACCTATTCCATATTCTTGGGTGCTGCCCAAGAAACAACTGCCTCAACCTTTGATGGCTCCATCACTACCCCCTATTCGGACACCACATGCCCGAGGAAGTGCACTTCTCATGTCTAGAACTTTCATTTCTATAACTTCCCATAGAGATGATGATGTAGGAGGACCTCTAGAACCGTCCTCAGGTGCTCTGCATGGTCATCCTCTGATCTTGAGTAGACCAGGATGTCGTCGATGAACACAACTAGGAACCGATCTAGGTACTCCCAGAATATGGAGTTCATAAGCCCCATGAACACAACCGGGGCGTTCGTAACACCGAAGGGAATGACTAAGAACTAGACGTGTCCATATCTTCACCTGAATTTCGTCTTTGGGATGTCTCCCTCCTTCACTCTTAGATGGTGGTATCCAGACCACAGGTCGATCTTTGAGAACCATACTTCCCCTTTCAGCTGGTCGAAAAGATCGTCTATCCTCGAAAGAGGGTAGTGATTCTTGATCGTCACCTGATTCAGCCTCTTGTAGTCTATGCACAACCTGAGACCACCATCTTCCTTCTTTGAGAAAAATACTGGAGCACCCCACAGTGATGCACTCGGCCGAACATAACCCCTATTCATTAGATCATCAATCCGGATCCGCAACTCATGTAGTTCTGAAGGTTCCATCCGATAAGGAACCATCAAGATCGGACGAGCGACGGGATGCAGGTCTATCCCAAACATGATATCCCATCGAGGGGGTAGAGTCGTTACCTCCTCAGGAAATACGTCCATAAATTCATAGACAACCTTTGGCACCTCCACTATCTCAGCATCTACTGCTTCCGCTGACAGCTTTTCCAACAACGAGAGGATGGTTTCCTCTCGCCTACTGCCCTTCTGACTGCTCCGCTCACCTGTGAATGTAACACGCTGGCTGCCCAAGTCCGAGAAAACATCCCTTCCTTCGAAATAGTTGATGACATCACACACAAAAAATAACCAGTCGATGCCTAGGATGACATCGTATGGCTATATCTATAGCATAAGAAGATCCCTAACCGAATGATGTGGCCCTATCATCAGTCTGTATCCCCGAAAAACAAACAACAAGTCGTTCTGACCTCCGACTGGTGTGCTCAACACTAGGGGCACTGGAAGTCTCTTGGCATCTAGGCCCAAGGCATGGGATAGACTGGGTGAAACAAAGGAGTGCGAAGCTCCGGTATCGAACAAGGCATAAGAAGGAGTGCTAAACAAACTGATCGTACCTCGAACAACCTCTGGCCCTGCTGGAACTACTTCCTCCATGACGTGTAGCTATCCACGCCCGGCTCCTATGCCCCTCGGCTATCGACCACATCCCCGACCACGCCCTGGTCGAGGACCCTGAGGAGCGCCCTGAGGTCGGCCCCCTCCTCCTATGTCTTTCCTCGGAGGAGCGGGAGCTTGCTGTCCCTGCTGCTGCTGCTGGAATGTCCTGGCTGGAAGCTGCTGCAGGGGCGGGTGCTAGGGCTGTCCGCCACCTCCGTATTGTACACGTTCTGGGAACTGACTCCAGATATGTCCATTTCTCCCACATACGAAGCATCACGGTCCTAGGACCGAAGGAAAAGGGCGAGGACCGAGGGATTGAAACTGAAACTGCTGCGGCCTGCTCCCTGCGGGTTGGAACCTGGAGGGTCCTGACGCTAGAGGCCTGGTGCTGACGGCCTTCCCCTTCGATGGTCCCAGTTGGATCCCCTCTCGTGATACACCTCCTAGAGAGTGCATCCTATCCACCACTTCGGCCTTCTTCTGGACCTCCATGTAGGTCGGAAGGGTAAAAGGGGTAACAACATACTAGTGGGAGGGTCGGAGCGCCTCCTCTAGACGTCTTTCCCGAGACTCCTCTTCGGGAAATAGGTCTGGATAAAAACGTAGGAGGTCTTTGAACTTTATTCCTATCTCTCTCAGTGACATACTCCCCTGTTGGAGGGAGAGTAGCTCCTGTCTCTTTTCCGCCTTCATCGTCGAGGAGAGGAATTCTGCCCATAACTCCTTCTCGAAATTATCCCATGGCACCTCAGCCTCTCTCCTCTCCCCCAGGTAAAGCATCCACCAATGACGCACAACTCCCCGCATCTGGATGACGGCCAGAGGAACCCAGTACTCAGTCGGGGCCCGAATCCGGCTGAAGGCTATCACTAACTCCTCTAGCCATCCTTCTGTCTTCATGTCAGAGGTGCTGCCCTTGTACTTCTCGAGGGTCTGTCGCTGGAAGGCCCAAAGAGTCTTCTTCCACTAGTTATCCTCTTCCTCTCGATCATCTCTCTGCCAATCCAACAAATTAGTCTCCAGGGCTTCAATCGCCAGGACCACACGTAGCTGCCTTACAGGTGCCATAGCTGCAAGGTAGACAAGGAATTCTAAGCCCAAGTAGTGCAGAATATTGTTATTAAAATTTCATGAACTTTTCATTTATTCTTAATTCCCAAGACATCCCATAAACACGAGAAAACAATTCATTATGATGCATGTACCTTTCCTAGGGTCTCTACCCTACAATCAGTGTGGCCTCACTTGGTTTTTCGGTAGGTCCAGAGTCCTTGCATCGGATCACGGGGGGCCCTAAAATCTCATGTCCTAGCCGGTCATCCCTGGCCTAATTCACGCACCAAGGTCACCCAACACTATTTCCTTACCATCCCATGCAATCCTCACTTTTCCTAACTCCAGACTCCATCCTATCTCTCAAACGCTCTGCTCTGATACCATTCTGTCACGACCCACCTTCACCAAAAGGAGGGAAGGGTTAGCAGGTTGCCAAGCCCTTCCTTCTTTATGTTGAAGGAGATATAATGACCCCTGATACCCTCCTTCTATAGGTCCTAGAGTGGTGACTAGCACCAAGGGTATGGAAATTACAAAAAAGTGGAAGGCATTAACCATTTTGTTTTATAGGATCAGGAGATAAGATGATGAAACCCAACAACACAAAAAGTAAAAGAAAAGTAAAGCCAAAAGTAAACCATCCCCACATGCATGTTCCAAAAGTAAAAGCCACAGGGTAAACAAGTGACTACAAGGGTAAGTACCAAAGAAAGAAAATAGAAACTGCAACTACCCCAAAGATCCGAGCGAGTACGGTCCTGCGCGATCCACGAAGTCCTCTTGGAAACCTGAAAGCAGTTTTATATACGTAGGGTGAGCATACAAGTACACTCAGTAGGGAAAACCAAGGACTCTCGTGCACAAGTGGGGGAACGTACTAAAGTCCCGTGAGAAGCAGACAACCATTACTATGAAGGAGTTCAACCATCCCACTCACCGGCTACACTCACCAAGTAACGCAAACCAAGTAATATATATAATAAGAGCACATCGATGTTTGGGTACCCCGCGCCAATTTCCCACTGGTTATTGAGACATCCTACGTATCGAACAAATCCTTCCATTCTCACCGCAGTCCCACTGCCACACCCGCCCGCACACACCTGGGCTACAACCGCACGCAGTCCCACTGCCGAATCCCGCCTGCAAACACCTGGGCCACAACTACACGCAGTCCCACTGCTGAATCCCTCCTAGAAACACCTAGGCCACAACTATCATATGTACCATCCTGCAAACACCTAGGACAGAACAACCATCACCACGCCTGAAGGCACCTAGGCTAGAAGATCCACTGCCATGCCTGAAGACACCTGGGCCTCATCCCTAAGATACTTGGGAAACTACTTGCCCGCACACACCTGGGCCATAACCACCACACTACCCCGCCCGAAGATTCATGGGCTAATAATGGACCTCATGCCATCAAATCCTGCTCGAAGGTACTTGGGCTATCTGGTAAAGAGAGCATAAAAGGAGCTAATAACCATCCACTAAGAATAGTGTTGGAAAAAACACCCTACCCCATGAAATGGGGATGTTCGTCACTAAGTGCTCAACATGGGTGGAGCACGAAAAAGAAACACAAAACTACAAGTATATACATAGGTAACAAGCTCTCACCCAAAGTGAGGTTTTTCTTCAGACATCCTACAGATCACAACGAAACTCAAGTCCGAGTCACGACTCTAGCCAACATAACTCATTTGTCCCATTCTTGTTTTCATGTTCAGTAATAATGTTTAAATAATTTAATGCACCTACTTGGGAAAATAACACCATAAGCATAACCAATGAAAGAATCTGGACAAACGTCAATTTAAACATTCACACCCGATTCTCTTGTAATGTTACAACAAAAAGGGGATAAGTGAGATCCCTCGAAGTACTAGAACCAGATAAACCCTCGAGACACTACCCCGAGTCCCCCCAAATGGTTTCTCATCAACAAAGGATCCCACCCCAATTCGTGATATAAAAAAGGTAACCACCTGATCTTAAAACTCACAACCACCGAATCCATATCAACAGGGGATCCCATCCCCTCCCACATCTCCAGAAATCGGCCCATAAAAGAAAACAACCAAACCACTACCACCAACACAAAGCAGGTCCATGCCAGTATTTTCAGATTATAAGATTTAACACACTCCATGATTTCAATTTAGTGTGCTTTAACTGGGGGTTATCACAGAATGGTTGATCATGGTGCTTTCAATTCATTTAGCCAGGTGTACGTGATTAACCAATTGACCTTTTTACAGCAAGAGTTCACAACCACAAACAAGTCATTTCAAACATCCCCAGGGGTTCATTATTGCACAGAGAAAGACCACCAACGACCATGATTTTCAGTAGGGGTAAGCCCACACAATTCAGAAAGATGACCATAACATAAAATACCATCAATGATCACAGCCCCCCATTATTTCTTCATATAATCAGTTCATTATCTTTATTTAGGTCTGGTTTGACCAATTCTACAGAATCAAAATTATGCCCACCCCACATGATACAAAAAATCGAGAGACGAAGAAATTATCTACCTATTGATCTACGATCGATGCTAAGGCTGGGGGAGGAACTTCACGGATAGAGATGCGGTTCGCCTGAATGAAAAGATGCACATCTGGACGAAGGGTACTCTCAACACAGGGTGATTGAGAAAATAATAAACCACGGCTAACCCTTAGTTTATAAGAGCCGATGCCGGTTGAGATAAGAATGCCAAACCGCGTAAAGAGCGAGGGTCGTGGGTTGACCATGCGGCCCCACACGTTATTAAAGGGGTCGGGTGGTTTAAAATGATGTACACACCAGGTTGAATTATTAAATATTTAATTATAACATTTATGGGTGCTACCAGGCTTTAAAACAATCTTAAAGGAGGTCAAGGAAGGGTTTAAAACTCAATTTGCGCACGTCGCTGGAAAAACCACGACAAAGATGGGTGATGCCGATCGGTCTCACCGATCGGTCGCGCCGATCGGTCTCACGGATCGGTCGCGCCGAGACACTACCCCTTTAGGATTCGGATTTTTGGCAAAGGAAAGGACGAAGTGAGTCTGGGTCATCACAACAAGTCTCGTAGCCTTGACGGAGGCAACAAGTTATTGCCCGACCTTCAGGTTTTCCTTTTTATAAAAAATACAAAAATAATATTAAGAAATGTTTTGACCTTAAACCATAGTACCCAATTTCCAACTTACTCCATACCAATCTTTATACTTATCCAAAATACTTGTGTCCAAAATCATAGTCCAAAAATTTATAAGGACGATCAACATAACATAATGAAGATCTTTTTTGGCCACATAATAACATGTGAGTACCTTCATCATGTATTTCATTAAAATATAGTAACACCCTGAATTACCATAAAACCTTATTGATTACATTCATTCTCCCTTATTCTCTATATAATAATAGATATATTCCTAATATCCAAATTTTTTTAATACTCCAACAATGATGGAATAAAAAAACAATTAATCAGTTCCAAGGTAGTCAAGAATATCCAATATAAATTATCCAAATAAACCATCTATTATTCCAAAATCACTGCCTCAGTATCAGGACCGTATTAAGGTTTATCTTTCCTTCAACCATGTATTTTTCCAAAAAGTTTAACTTATTGTCGAGTAACGTATCTTAGTACAATATAATCTCAAATCCTAAATGAAATAGTACTGTAGTCTAATCCTAATTTATTTTCATAATTCATTTAACCAGTAAATCATTGATACAACACTCAAATCAAATAATTCTTTGATAACTACATAATAACACTAATCATTACACTTCATCAGCAGTATTATCATTACTTGATTATTACCCAAAAACATCATTTGGGGTATACTCTGATGATTGGTACATCTATTCGCATAGTTACCCAACTCCTTACAGATGAAGCATTTTATATATGAATCCTTTTTATTACCCTTACAATCATGAACTTGGTGTCCTTTTTCTCTACACTTATAAAAAACTCCAATTCCCTTCAGGCATTTACCAAGGTGATTCTTTCCATAGTTATCATAATTGGGAAAATCCTTCTTTACCTTCTTCTCTTTATCCATCTTCTTCTCTTCCATCCTCTTCTTCTCTTGTTTCCCCTCAAATACATAGGACCCAACAAATTCATTACTTATCTTATTAACACATGATACCATTTATTAATATGATGAGAATACATGGGAAACTATTTCCCTTCTAAATGATGGCTTAAGAACATGAATGATATGATCCTTCTGACTCTTTGGATCACGAGTATTGCTGGAGTTATCATTCCTTCTATTGGGATCCATTTCAAAATGACGACATACACTAGGTTGTATCATATCATATTGTATAATTGAAAAACTAGAAAAAATATCAATATTAATTGAATATTTTTATACATCTATTATAATAATCATAAAAATGGTTTCTTTGATGGAATATTTAATCATAAATCCTTCATAATGGGTTTTAAATAAAATGTGAATTATCAAAATCATATCCCCTGGGAGTGTCGTAACCAAGAGTAAAGAAAGTCCTATTGTCATGTACCAGGATACCTCGGGTCAATCTTGAAACTCCTTTTTGGAGTTTTCACATGTAGGTAAATCTGTGCAAGAGCCGCCTCTACCTGCTTATATATAGATAGATATGTATTTGCTTCGAAAAACCACATAATATTTACACTACCAAATTTTTTGGATTTCCTTCTATACTAATACTCCAAGTCTATCTTAGGGTAATGTTCTATAATCAGATGTTTTCAAAATTTTGTTTCTAAGGTTTGTTCTAAACTTCCTTTGATACCAACAGCAATGACCTAGCCCTAGTTACCTAGAGTGGGTGCATTATTTTAATACATTGGCATGATTACACAGAATCATGTCCCAAAGGACCAATCATTTTGGCAGTTTTGTAAAATAGATTACATATATGAACTTTACATTACAATTTTTAAAATAAAACACAATATAAATAATCCTTTGAGAATTCAATTATTCCCCTATCTTAACCGTATATATCAATCATAATACACTTCTTCGCATCCTGGGAAAAGTAAAACATAATAAAGGGGTGAGATCAGATGCTCAGTAAGGATAACAATATAGCATAAACTATCATAAATAAGCATAAACATTTAAGGAAATGTATAAGACTAAAACACTAGACTTTTAAACATAAAATTCAGTATAATATGGAAATTATAAATCAAAAAATTACATTTATTTATTCACATTGATATTCTAGTAGTCGAATAAACACATGTAATATCAATAGATAATTTCATAATTGTGAAATGCATAATGCCGGACATCATAACCACATAGTCAAGGCCTCGTGCCAAAACTACAAATAAAATTTTTGTCAAGGACTTGTGCCAAGACACTAATTAGTCCCATGAGACCTACCAATTCATTGAGTACCTATAGTGGGCTCCACCCGTCACCTATTTAGTCCAATTCATTCCTCATATGAAAATGTTGAAACATAACATAAACATTTGTATTAAAACTATCATACGAAATGTCAATACATTAAATATAAACCATAAATTGTATAAAAATATCACATCCATAGTCAAACATATCATATCTCATTCAATACAACATAGAAGATTGTATTATAATAAATCAACCTCAATCAAGAATAATTTCCAGTAAAGTATGTTTAAATAGTTTCAAATGATTAGTAAAACACTATGAGAGTAATATCCCTTTTGTGAAATCATTTAAAAGTCACACATTTATAAAGGAATTCTTTTAAAATATATGTTTGAATCAAAGTGTCCAATACTAATTTGAAACTTTTTAATGGAATTAACATTTTAAAACAATCATGTCCATATAAATAAATCATGAAAATCATTTTTAAAACAAGAGCATTAATTAAAAAGATTTAGAAAAATATATTATTAAAACATTTAAATTGATGATTTGGATAAATATTCCATTTGACAAAGCATTAAAATATACAATTTTAATTTTTTTTATGAAACATGTACATGGATGGTAAAAATTTCCTAGTAAATACTTACACATAAACAATCTTGGATAATAATGAGATTGAGTAATTAACCTTTACCTTGTACTTTCCTTTGGTCGATGATACATTTAACCAGCTGTATGTTGAACATAGTCTGCTATTAATTTATAACATAACCATATTCATATTTCTGATATCATAGAAGAATAATTTATGGCTTTATACTATCCATTTAATAATAATTTATATGTTAGAATAACATTTCGGGTAATAATCTCTTTCTTTATCATATGTGTTTTTACTTGTTATTCTTGATTGTATAACTTATATCATGATTTAATTGATTCCATAGTATAAAAAACTATTTATGTATCATATATATTCATAATTTATATCTGTATAATATATAGATATATGAAATGGAAAACACCATTTATGGAGATGGTAGGTCGTACATACACATAAACGCCGTTTCCATTTTCATATCGTATTGAACGTAAGTAAGTGAATTAGATATATGTAAATATATATATATATATATATGTATATATATAGTAGAATGATTATGTCATATATTATATACTTATTAAATATATATATATATATATATATATTATAATCATTGAATGATGAACGTGGAAATGAATCTCATCACGTCGTGGAGACGGTATGCCATACGTACGCACGAGTGATGATATCATTCAATTAATGGTTAAATAGTATGTAATTTGATGGTATATTATATATAAATAATAATTAACATATTATATTTATTATTTTATTCAATTTTACTCATTATTATACCCATCCAAATAACGAAGTGTTGAATAATTAACTACACCATGACGTGGAGATGATATGCCATACGTAGGCACATATATTGACTTTGTTATTCATATGATGGATAGAATAATGAATATGGTAGTACAATATTTATAATAACATAAAAATATATAGAAATTACTAGATATATTATTTTGTTATGGAAACAAAAAAGAAAAATGATGTGGAATAAGAAAATAGCTTTGAAAGAGGTGATGAAATAATTACCTCTTCTTCATGTTCTTCCTTTTGATTTGAACAAAAGGGATCCTTAGGCATAATTTCGGATCAAAATAATGACTCTAGAATTATTTTAGGTTAGTTTGAAGGATATTTTAGCATGTATTGGCTAGGAAAAATGGCTTTGGAGTTGTGAATTTAAGATAAGGGGAAGTACCCTTTTATAAGAGAGACGATAGGCACTTTAGGAAAAAGCTTGAAATATTAATTTATTCTAAAAATATTTTCGGTTTCTAATAGCTCCACATAGATTTTTTTCAAGTTTAAGGTGAGGATCGGTCGAAATAGTATCAACCAATAGGTTTTAGACAAGTTTATTTCACCATATTAACCTAATCTTTTAGATTTAACCCTTAGTTAAATAGTTTAACTTTTACTATGTTTTCTTGTATTATTGTAATAATAGGTTAATAATCATACTATAAACTACCAAGAGAACCTAAATTGGTTCATTAATGTTATATCTATCATTATATAAGCCTTTTTACCAAGCCATATATTTTTATGAATATTATATTATTTTATAATATAGTATTTGTTTTAAAAGATCATTTATTTCAATTTTGACACTATTTTGCATTTGGTTTTTGTGAAAGTCAAAAAAAGTTTATATACTTCTAAAAAATACCTTTACTCAACCCTACCATGTCATATTAACCTAGAAAATTTGTGGATGGAATCCTATGTCTAAATTTATATTTACTTTGATATTTATAATATAAATTATTTTTATCTTTCATTAATAAGGTAATTACTACTTCATCATTGGGTCATAAATAATATTAAATTTTTAATTTCTGAAAATTATAAATGAAACAACATGATATAGTAAATCATTTCATATTTCTAATTAATATTTATAGTCGAATTTATCTTTTGTGTACCCCTGTATAAAAAATGCCTAAGTTATTAAACATTGAATTTAACACTTTTGACAATTCTTTAAATAAAATATAATAAATATCCTAATCTAATACAAGTGGTTAAAAAAGGATCATATTTTTTTTATGGTTGATTTTGGTCGAAAAACACTTATTAAATAGAATTATGACATGTGTTAGGATAATTATAATATCATTTTTACATTTAATTAACCTATTCATTTTTAACTATGGTAAATAAAATTCAAAAGTTACTATTCACCAAAAAATATTTTCATCATATTGAACAAAATGTTTCTTACTGATTTCAATCATGTCTCTAATATTTTTGAAATTCAATTCATTGAAGCGGTAAAATTACCTTTTTTGAAAATTTCCAAATGTGCCTAGAAGGTGGGTAAACAACGTTAAAAAGTTCAATAAAAGTTTATAGATATACTATTATTGTAAAATGACTCTAATGATTTAAATTGAACTAATATAGGTATTATGTATCTATTTTTACTTTAAAATAAATGTATATTTAAATAATTATTTTTTAAATAAAAGACAGTTTTAAACAATAATGTCGTGTTTTTCACTGTTCATCAAAAAATTTGAATGTTTTCAAAAAAATACAAAAAATTCAACCAAATATAGTTTTGATACTAAAAATTAGAAAATTATGTCTATATTACCATATTAAAATCATAAAAGATGAATTCATTAATCTAAAACTAATTCTCGTTGTCAAAACTAGAAACGAGATTTTGAGAAGTAAAAACTATCAAACGATTAATATGTGTTTTTGTCCAATTTAAATGTAAAATTACTTCCAATGACCTAAATTATATTAAATGATAAAAATATAATATAATAATAATTTAAAACCAATGAAATGTATAATTTAACACTATAAATTATTTTGATTAAAAAAGATGATTTTTATTAAAATTTAGTATTTTTCACTATTAATAAAAATATTAATGTTATTTGAAAAGTACCAAAATTTATCCAAACCAAATCATTATGTCCAATTTATAAAGAATATTTTTTTTTCAAACTAAAAATGTAAAAATGTAAAATATATTATTTAAAAAGGGTTATAAATTAAAAGGTGGTAAAATTTCATTTTTTGAAAGATAATTCTTTTATATGAAAAATTGAATTTGTCCGCATATTATAACTAAGAAACACAAAATATGAATGTTAAAATTATATATGATATATATAAAATTAAAAATGTGGTTAATAATATTCATAAAATATTTTTAAATGGCTAGTTTCATTGGTCATGATGCACTTGATCTCGTTGTAGTGTGTAGCGTAACCGATTGAATTACTTTTAAGAGATAACCTAATTTGAGATCCCTGGGTGTTACATTTTCCCATACTTCAATAAATTTCTTCCATGAAATTTTTAATTTTTTTAATAAATAAATTGTCGAAAATAGAATATATATTTGTGGATAACCCACATTGAAAATAGAGTTTCTAAAATTTAGTCCTAATTAGAGGGAAAGGGAAATGAAAAAGTCACCACGAAATTAGGGTTTTGAATAGGAGAACATTGGTAAAAATTATAGACACATAATTGGAGGAAAAATGTAAATATTTATAGAGAGTGATTGAGGTCATCAATCACTATAAAGAGAACAATAAATGGAAAATTGAAGGCCTCAAAGCCATAAAAATATCATCAGTTTAAAAAAACCAAAGTTAATAGGATAACAAATTGTTTGTTTTGAGAACATTTCCCTAATGTTTAAGAATTAATTTCTTCATAGAATAAGAAAAAAATAATACTTGATATTTAGAGTTCCATCCATTAACTAATTTCAACCAAAAACACATCTTTCTCTCCATAAGATTGTAGAACTCAAAAATATTATATTATACAAAATCATATAGGGTTTAAAAGTAATGAATTTATAATTCATCTTTCATTCCATTTTAAAAAAAATATACATTATACAAACCAGGATATCACGTAGGCCAGTGGTAGGTGATTCACCCTTTTTCACCCTTCAGTTGCGGGTTCATGTCTCACAGCCTTGCTGGACACAACATGTTGTTGCCCAATCTTTGAGTTTTCCTTTATATAAAAAATCAAAAACTAATCCTAAGAAATGTTTTAACCTTAAACCATAGTATCTAATGTCCAACTTAATCCATTTGAATCTTTAGAATTATCCAAAATACTTGTGTCCAAACTCGTAGTCCAAAAATTTAAAGGCAAGGTCAACATAACAAAATGAAGATCTCTTTTTGCAACATAATAACATCTGAGTACCTTCATCATGTATTCTATTAAAACATAGTAACACCCAAAATTTCCATAAAACCTTATTGATTACATTAACTATCCCTTATTCCTTATAGAATACTAAATATATTCCTCATATCCCAAATTTCTGAATACTCCAACAATTATAGAATAAAGAAATCGTTAATCAGTTCCAAGGTAGTCATGAATATACAATATAATTAATCCAAATCAACTATCTATTATTACTAAATAACTACCTCAGTATCTGGACCGTATTAAGGGTTATCTTTCCTTCAACCATATATTTTCTCACATATTTTAACAGGATATTGATTCACTTTACTTAGTACCATATAATCTTAAATCCTCATTGAAATGTTATTGCAGTACTATAATTATTTATTTCCATATTTTATATCACCAGTACATCACTGATACAACACTCAAATGACATAATTCTTGAATTATAACATAAGAACACTAATATTTACTCTTCATCTGTGGTAGTATTATAACATGATTATTATCCAATATCATCATTTGGTGCATAATCTGAGGATTGGGACATTGATTCACGTAGAGACCCAAATACTTACAGATGAAGCATTATACATTTGAAACTTTTTTCTTACCCTTAAAATCCCGAACATGGTGTCATTTTTCCCGACACATATAACAAACTCCTATTCCCTTCCGGAATTTACCATGGTGATTCTTTCCACAGTTATCAAATGTTAGAAAATCCTTCTTTCCCTTATTCCTTTTATCCATATTTTTCTCTTCAATCCTCTTAATATCTTATTTACCTTCAATACACTCGGTCTCAGGGGATTCATTGGTTAAATTATTAACGCATAATACTATTTATTCATATGATGAGAATATGTGGAAAAATATTTCCCTTGTAAATGTTGGCTTAAGACCACGAAAGATATGATCTTTATGAATATTTGGATCATGCATATTTCTGGAGTTCTAATTTATTCTACTGAGTGCCATTTCTAAATGACGACATACACTAGGTTAGATTATTTCATACTGTATAATAAAAAAAACTTGAAAAATTCTCATCAATAATTGAATATTTTCACACATCTAGTATCATAATCATAAAAATGGTTTCTTTTATGGAATATTTACTCATAAATCCTTCATAATGGTTTATAAATAAAATATGAATTACCCTAAGCATATCCCCGAGGAGTGTCGTAACCAGTAGTGCAGCAAGGTCCGTTATCATGTACCAGGATACCCCAGGTCAAGATCAAAACTCTTTTTTGGAGTTTTTACTCCTAGGTATATCTTTTCCAGAGCTGCCTCTACCTACTCGTATCCAGACAAGGATGTATTTTCATGGAAAACCCACATAATATTTACAGTACCAAAATTTTTGTATGTTCTTCTATACTAATCCTCAAAGTCTATCTTTGGGTAATTTTATCTAATCATAGATTTTCTAAATCTAGTATCCAAGGATTGTACTAAACTTCCTCTGATAACAACTGTAATACCCCAACCCTAGTTACCCAAATGCGGTACATTATTTTAATAAATGTGCATGATTACAAGGAATCAAGTCCCTAAGTACCGATCAGTTTATCATTCTTCGAAAATAGATTACATATATTAACATTACATTACAATTTATAAAATAAAACAAAAAATAAATAATCCTTTGAAAATTACATTATTCCCCTAGATTAACCTTGCATAAGAATCATAATACACTTCTTCGCATCCCAGGAAAAATAAAACATAAGAAAGGGGTGATCTCAGATGCTCAGTATGAATAACAATAAATTAGAAACTATCATAAATAAGCATAAACATTTAAGAAAATGTATAGTTCTGAAACACAAGACTTTTAAACATAAAATTTAGAATAATATGGAAAAGATAAGTCAAATAATTCCATTTACTTATTCACATAGATATTCTACTAGTCGAATAATCACATGTAATATCAAAAGCTAATTTCATAATTATGGAAATCATAATGTTGGAAATCATATAGTCAAGGCCTTGTGCCAAGACAAAAAAAAATTATGTCAAGTCCTTGTTACAAGACAATAATTTGTTTCATGAGACCTACCGATGCATCGAGGAGCTATATCAGGCTCCACCCGTCTCTTACTATGTCAAATACATTCTTTACATGAAAATGTTGAAACATAACAAAAACATCTGTATTAAAACTAGCATATGAAATGTCAATACTACGAACATAAACCATGAATGGTATAAAAATAAGACATCCATAGTCAAAAATATCATAACTCATTCAAAAAAATATGTAATATTTTATTATAATAAATCTACCTCAATGAAGAAAAATATCCAGTAAAGGATGTTGACATAGTTGAAAATGATCAGTAAAACTCTTTGAGATAAATATCCTTTTGTGAAATAATATAAAATTAACTCCTTTATAATGGAAGTCGTTTAAAAGAGATTTTTGAATTAAAGTGTCACATACCACTTTGAATTTTTTTAAAGTAATTAACATTTCAAAACAACCATGTCCATATAAAAAAATTCTTAAAATCATTTTCAAAACATGGACATTAATTAAAAAGATTTAGAATAACAAATCAATAAAAAATTTCAAAAGATGCTCTTGATACGTATTCCCTTCTAAAAGACCTTAAAATATTCAATTGGAAATATTTTTTATGAAACATAGTCATGGATTATAAAACTTTCCCAGTAAATACTTACACATAAACAATATCGGATAATAATGAGATTGAGGAATTAACCCTTACCTTGTACTTTCCTTCAGTTGAGGGTACATTTAATATACTATATAATGACCATAGTATGTTATTAAATTATAAAATAAGGATGTTCAGATTTATGATATCAGAATTTAATCATTTATTTCTTTATACTACACATTTAATAATAATTTCTATGTTAAAATAACATTTCGAGTAATAATCAATTTCTTTATCATATGTGTTTTAACTTGTTATTCTTGATTGTATAAATTATATAATGATTTAATTGATTAAAAAATATAAAACATTATTTATGTATCTTATATATTCAGAATATAACTATGTATAATAGATAGATATATGAAATGGAAAACACAGTTTATGGAGATGGTAGGCTGTAAAGACGCATAAATGACGTTTCCGTTTTCATATCGTATTGAACGGAAGTCAGTGAATGAGAAATATGTAAATAAATAAATAAATAAATATATATAGTTGAATTATTATGTCATATATTATATAATTATTAATAATATATATATATAATCATTGTTGAATGGTGAACGTGGAAATGAATCTCATCGCGGCGTGGAGACGGTAATCCGTACGTACGTACGAGCGATGATATCATTCTATTATTTGGGAAATAATATGAAATTTGAAGGAATATTATATATACAGAATAATTAACTTATTATATTTATTATTTATATCAATTATACTCATTATTATGCCCATCCAAATAATGAAGTGTTGAATAACAAACTACACCACGACGTGGAGACGTTAAGCCGTACGTACGCATGTTTGGTGACTTTGTCATTCATAGGATGGATAGAATAATGAATATAGTTTTACCATATTTATTATAACATCAAAATATGTAGAAGGTTCTGGAGTTATTATTTTGTTCTGGAAACAACAAATAAATAGTAAGTGGAAGAAGAAAAGAACTTTGAAAGAGGTGATGAAATAATTATCTCTTCTTCTGGATCTTCATTATGATTTGAACAAAAGGGCTCCATAGTATTGCTTTATGATCCAATTAAGGCCTCTTGGATTAATTAGGGTTAGTTGGGAGGAGATTTGAGTAGAGTTTGGCCAAGCCAAATGGATTTGTAGGTTTGAATTTAAGATAAGGGGAAGTACCCTTTTATAAGAGAGGTGAGGGGCACTTTAGGAAATGCTTGAAATATTAATTTATTATAAAATTATATTCAGTTTATAATAGCTCCAAATGGATTTATATCAAGTATAAGGTATTTATGGGTCTAAATCATCTCAAAAAATAGGTTTTCGACAGGTTTAGGTCACCATATTAACCTTATCTTTTAGATTTAACCCTTAGTTAAATTGTTTAACTTTTGCGATATTTTGTTGTATTATTATAATACATGGTTAATAATCTTACTATAAAATTACCAGATAACCTCTAGTGATTCATTAATGACATATATATCATTATATAAGTCCTTTGGCTATACCATGTATTTTTAGGAGTATAATATCATTTAATAATATAGTATTAGTTATAAAAACACATTTATGTCAATTTTGACACTATTTAGTATTTGGTTTTTGTGAAAGTCTTAAAATGTTGATTACTTAAAAACAATAAATTAATTAAACCCTAACAAGTCATATTCACCAATAAAATTATTTTATGGCAATAAAAGTCACAATTTATATTTATATTTATATTTATAATATCAATTATTTTAATCTTTCATTAATAAGGTAATTATTGCTACATCATTGTGTCATAAATAACATTAATTCCTTAATGTATAAAAATTATAAATAAAATATCAGGATGTAGGAAATACTTTTATATTTATAATAAATATTTATAGTAGAATTTCTCTAATGTTGAACCCTATAATAAAAATAGTTTAGTTATTAAACATTGAATTTAAAACTTTTAAGTCTTCTATAAATAAAATATAATAAATATCCTAATATAATAAAATTGGATCAAAATGGATCATATTTTACTCCTAAGGTTTATTGTGGCCGAAAAAACTTATCTTATATAATTAAGACATGTGTTTTTGTAATTATAATATCATTTTTACCTTTAATTACCCTATTTATTTTTAAACGTTGTAAATAAAATTCAAAAGTTACAATTCACCAAAAATTATTTTCATCTTACTAAACCAGATTTTTCATACTGATTTCTTCTGTGTCTCTATGATTTTTGAAATTCAATTCACAAAAGAAGTAAAATTATTTTTTATTCAAATATGTAAATGTGCCTAGAAGGTGGGTAAAAGACGTTAAAAAGTTCAATAAAATTTAATACATATAATATTATTATAAAATGACACCAACGAATTGCATTGAAATTATATAGGTATTATGTATCATTTTTTGACATTAAAATAACTTTAAATAAAAATAAAAATAATATAAATAAAAGTCAATTTTAAATAATAACGCATTGTTTTTCAATATTCCTCAAATATTGAATGTTTTAAGAAAAATACCAAAAATTTACCCTAAAATAATTTTGATATTTCAAATTAAAAAATGATGTCTATTTTATGAAATTAAAAATATAGAAGTTGAATTAATTAATCTAAAATTAATTCCTGTTGTCAAAACCAGAAAGCGGGTTTTTTAAAAGTAAAAACTATGAAAAGATTGATATGTGTTTATGTCTAATATAAATGTAAACTTAATTAAAATGACCTAAATTATATTAAATGGTAAAATAATAATATAATGATAATTTAAAACCACTAAAATTTGTAATTTAACTGTATAAATTTTTTCGATTAATTTTTTTTTAATTAAAATTTAGTATTTTCACTATTCATCTGTAACGATAAAATATTTATTCAATGGAAATTCCTTTCTTATAAATATGTAATAATAATAGGAAATCATAACATAATGAACTAAGATGTACTATGTGAACCTTAAACACAAGTTTTTCACTTCGGTGATGTGAATTTTGAAAATCTGACATACACGTTTGCGATCAGTATGTTTTTTGGAGTCCGATAAGAAAAACATAACTTTTGGTGAACAGTAACCTACCCTTATGAATAGTAACATAACTTTAATAATAGTGATATAACCTAATTAATAGTTACCTTACCTATTATACTATAGAAATAATACTAAAGTTAAAGTACGGTATAACTATTCTTTGGAGTAAGTAAATAAATGTTTTAAAAATGTTGTTTTTAGAATAAATAATTATTTTAATTAAATATTAAATTATTCATATTTATAAAATTATTCATGAATTATGGTATTTAGTTTTGGATTCTACACATCGAAACAAGGTCATGGTGAATTTTTGGTTTTTTTCTGAAAAAACTCAAATTTTTTATGAATAGAGAAATACAGTAAAATATGGTATATACAAATTATCAATTAAATACACTATTTATGAGATTAAAATTCTTTTAATAACACTTGGTCCGAACTCAAATACATTTATAAATATTCCTGGTCATGTAATCATCACTATTTCTAGTCTTGAGGGAAATTAATAAACCAATGATTAAAAAGTTATGAAAACCCTCCTCTCCTCCACTATAAAACCCCCTCTCACTCCGTCTTCCCTTCACACCTCTAAGGCTTGAATCTCTTCAAATATCTACAAAATTACCCTTCCTTAGTCACTCCCCACTTCCAAGAAGCCTTTTTTCTTTCCAGAAGATGAAAAAACCTTCCCTTAATGAGGTTCCCATAGAGGTTATATGAAGATGTAAAACAAATTTTCTTTTTGTTTAGTTTCATTTCAGTTTCCTTTATTTTGTAATACTCTCCCCACATCCTCTATAAAAATGACCACGATAAATAACTTATCATCAATATACTGTAATTATATCATGTGAATGGAATAACCATCATCAACATCTTTACTCACTCTTATTTATTTTATAAACGAAATCAATCTCCATGAGGGTCCAATTTATAATATTCATGGACGAAAAAGTTTTGTTCTTGAATTTATCCTTCATTACTGGTCATGAAACCATTTTGATGGTTTATACAGACTATAATATATGTATTGTAACCTAAATAATATTCATTAACCATTATACAAACATATTATAAATCATATGACCAAACTAGTTCCTAATAATCAAAATACTGCTAAAACAATCCATGTGAATGTCATAAATATTTCATTTAATGATTCATACTCTTTCCGTGTAACAAAATGATATAAATGACCATTAAAAATTCTAGATGTTCATAAATAAAATTTAATTTTAATTATTGGAATTTACATCCACTCCACATGATCTCCATTACTTAAGAATAAGGGAATCGAGTATGAAGATAAGAAAATGAACACTCCGGAACAATGAAATTCAATATAAAAATATATCATTAAGGGAAAAAATGAGATAACCATAATTATGATAAAATAAATACATATCTAATATTTTATTAAATAAGTTATTAATAATTCTAATTTCATATTCCATGAGCTTAGGTACATGGTCGGAACACATCCAGACTTAAGGTAAGGGTTTTCCCACCCGAACATCCATTTTCATTCAACTTACTTTTATTGTCTAATTACCTCAATGAAATTCTTATGTATTATTATGTACTAATCATAAATTCTATGTGAGTGTTATATATATGTATACCAACCATAATACTTTCTTATTTTATGGTTAGTAACATGTTTTAAAAGGAACTTTCAATGTTATCTTCGACATACAAACCTGATTCAAGGGAATTTCTCAAATTTTTACCTATTTTTAAGAGAAATATATAACCGGTTTTTTCAACAATTATCTTTCAAAAATAACTCATATTATTACGAAAATATTATCTTACTTCGGTAATAGTTTTATACAAATACCTTTCCAAAAGAACTCTTATTTTTAAAGTAAAAGTGTATTTATCTGAAGAATTACTCAAAGATTTTATAAGAGTATCTTCATATATTTCAATGCTCTTTTTGATTATTATGTATTATTGGGATTAATATTTCATAGAATCATATACCATATTTAATTTAATGGTTTATTATTATTTTTGATATGTATGTGATATCATAAAACCATTCTCTAATTTACTCAGAATGGATAGTGTTTATGCTAAATGTTCGGGGAATTTTATTTACATTTCACATTCAATATATTAGTTTCAATATGAATGTATATGTTGTTTATATTTATCCTTGTTCATATGAGGAATTAATTGGAAATAGAAAGTGTGGATGGGGCCCTCTATAGCCCCTCACTGCGTCGGTAGGTCTCATTAGACAAACTATGGTCTTTGCACATGGCCTTGACAAAGTGACTGTTTATGGTTTTGGCACGAGGCCTTGACGATATAGTTATGTTGTCCCAAATTATGCATTCTCTAATTATGAATATACTATTGATGTTTCATGTGGTTATTCTACTAGTAGAATACCCATGATTAAGTTATATTATGAAAATATTTACTCCTCTCATATTTATGCCGTATTATGTTCAAGTTTATTTTTAAAGGCATATGTTTTTATTTATTCAACATGACTAATATTTATGTTATTATATATTATGATGTATTTCTTACCCCTACTGAGTAATTAATATCATCCCATTCTTATGTTTCATTTTTTAGGACATGAAGAAGTTTATTATGAATGACATGATGAAATAACCAAGGAGTTATGGATGTTGTCTATGGAGTTTCTAAGTTGTTTTTCATTTCATGTTGTAATGTTGAAGTTTTGTATGTTTCTTGTTTCTAATAATACTAAAATACTCGGTCCTTCGGGATTCTTATTCCTTGTTTATATGCCAATTTAATCAAATAAGGCACCAACTCTAGGCAACTGGGGTCGGGTCCTTATAGTTGGTATAAGAGGAAGTTTAGTAAAAAACATGGAAACTAAATTTTAAAAACGTAGATTAGGGAAGAGTCCATAAGATAGTATTTGAGGATAAACATATAATAACATCTGAGGATTTTGGTAAGGAATATATTGTGTGGATATTTCAAGCAATACATCCATGTCTTGATATGAGCAGGTAGAGGCGGCTCTGACATAGATGTACCTAGGAGTGAAAGCTCAGACAAGGAGTTTCAGGCATGGCTCAGGGTATCCTGGTACACAACAACAGGACTTATTGCACGATTTGTTACGACACTCTCGAGGGATATGCTTAGGATAATTCCCATTTTCTTTATAAGGAATTATGAAGGATTTAGATGTAAATTTTTCTTTAAAGAATCAATTTTTATGATTACATGGTTAGCCATGCGTAGGATTTAAAATTAGGATAAATATTTTTCTATGTTAAGATAATGATTCATAACCTAATCTATTGTATTCCATTATCTAGAGATGGATCCTAGTGGAAGAAATGGAAACTACATCAACATGCATGTCCCATGTAGGGATTTCCCTGAAATGCAAGATAATGATATTAGATCTGGTGCTACGACTGATATAGAACGAGTTATTACTATATAGGGAAAACTTACTCAGGTTATGAACAATAACCTTACCCATATGGAGCATTTTTATCCAAAAAATAGAGTATCTATGTTATATCACTTTATGTGACAATAACCTCTTTCATTCAATGGGAATACAAACCCATTAGTAGCTGAGTAGTGGATAGGTTCTCTAGATATTGTATTTATCTCTTTGGGATGTAATGTAATAAATAAGTTCATCGTGGTAGTTTATCATCTATCAGGAGATGCAAATCAATGGTAGTTGTTAATCGAAAACATAAAGGAGGAGGAAGAGATAGAAGATATGGAATGGAGGGACTTTAAGGAAATATTCCAAGAGAAATATTTTCCCCATGAACAATAGGTGGATATGGAAAGTAAATTTCTTAATTTTAAGAAAAAGGAAGATAATAATGTTGAAAAGTATGAAGAAAACTTCACATGGTTATAAAGGAATGATGTGGACTACATAAGAAATCTAAAGAGAAAAATTGATTGATTCTTTGACATTTTGAATACATTTCTCTAAAGGGCTATAGTCTCCTAGAATTTCTCATCATATGAAGATATTGTTTCATTTGCTGTCAAGATATAAAAGTAATTATATAAGTCGTATGACTTTAAGGTAAAACAATAGAAGAAGAGGGATAATGTAATCTATGGAAATGTAAATAAGAAAATGGGTAAGAAAGGAAGAGTTGACTATCCATCCTATAGTAATTATGGGAAGAAACACCCTGACACTTGATTGAAGTGAATGAGAGTACATTACAAGTAAGGAGAAAAATGTCACCTAACTCGAGATTGTAAGGGAAACAAATAAGCTACCAATATTCTGTGCTATAATTGGAGAGAGATGGGTCATTATGCACATGAATGTCCTAAGCGTCAGGGAAAAAATCCCCAAATAAGGCTCAGGGAGGAAGGACAAGCTTATACGGTCACAACCACGGAGGTTGAAGTTCCTAACGAAGTGGAGGAAGGTACATTAATCGTCACATAAAACATAGAAAATGATTTATTTGATTCTGGATCATCGCATTCATTTATATCTTCCCAGTTTTCAAGAAAATTAGACATGTCCAATTTGATTTATTAAAGGAGTTAGCAGTCAAAACACCTAGTGGATGTATCATTGCAACAAATGCGTGTCGATTAGTCCCCCTCATAACACATAAATGTACTTTTGTTTCTAACCTTATCATCATACCAATGCTTGAATATGATATAGTTCTCAGTATGAATTGGGTATAAAATTATGATGTGAAGATATATTGCAAGTAGAAGGAAGTAACAAATTTTGAGAATGGTGTACAATTTATTATCTTTAGAGAAAAAACCTCACCATTTGATTATCAACTAGATCCATCCCCAATAGAACTACTGATTTCAATTACTGGGGAGGAAGGGAATGAAATAAATACGGGTGAGGAGAAGAATTTACAGATAGAGGACATACCTATTGTGCTAGAATATGTGGATATGTTTCCAGAGGATTTTCCTGGACATCCTCCAGAGTGGGAAACTGAGTTTTCCATTGACATAATTTCTGGTTCAAGGACCATATCAAAGACCCCTTATAAAATGGTCACTGTGTAGTTAGTGGAACTAAATAAAAACTATTGGAATTGAGTTATAAAGGATTTATTCATCCTAGTGTTTCTCCATGAGGATCCCCTGTCCTCTTTGTGAAGAAGAAAGATGGATCAAGGAGGCTATGCATTGATTAAAGGGAAATAAATGCTATTACAATAAATAATATGTTTCATCTACCACGAATTGATGATTTATTTGATCAAATTCATGGAGACCAATATTTTTCGAATATTGATCTTTGGTTTGGATATCATAAGTTTCTTACGAGGAACAAATATGTTCCAAAAATAGCATTTCGAACCTGGTACAAGCATTACAAGTTTATTGTAATTCCTTTAGGAATGACTAATTCACCATTTATTTTCCTGGATCTAATGAATAGAGTTTTCAATGAATATATTGATGAATTTGTAGTGGTGTTTATTGATGATATCCTGTTAAACTCTAAAAGATATAAAGAATGTGAAAATCACTTGCACACTATTCTTAATACACTTAGAATAAATAAATTATATGGGATGTTCAGAATGTGTGATTTTTGGCTCTAATAAGTTTCCTTTTTGGGCCACATTGTCTCTAATAATAGAATATCTGTAGATCCTACGAAGACAAAGGCTGTGCAAGAATGGCCTACTCCAACGAATGTAACTGTGGTACGTAGTTTTATTGGTTTAGAAGGTTATTATCTTCATTTTGTTAAGAAATTTTCCCATTTAGTCAACCTAATGGCCAAGCATACATGTAAATAGGTTATCTTCATATGGAAAAAATAATGGGAGGAATGTTTTGAAGAACTGAAGAGGAGGTTAGTGAATGCTCTAATCATACCCCTACTATCGGGGAATGATGGGTTTGTTATCTATAGTGATGCATCAAAGAAAGGACATGGTTGTGTCCTTATGCAGAATGATCGAGTGATTGCCTATACATCTAGGAAACTAAAAATTCATGAAAAAAACTATAAAAATCATGATCTTGAGTAAGCAGTAGTAATATTTTCTTTGAAGATTTGGAGACATTACCACTAAGGGAAAAATGTGAGATATATATAGATCATAATAGGTTGAAATATATCTTCTCATAGAATGAACTCAACTTGAGACAAAGGAGATGGATTGAGCTACTCAAATATTATGATTTAACAATACACTACCACTTGGGGAAGGTAGTTAAGGTGGCAGATGCTTTGAGTAGAAATGACCACATAATTATTAACAATATGAGAGTTGAAAGGGACCCTTTGTTCACGGATCTAGTAAATTTGGATATGGGATCTATCAAGGAAGGTAAAACATCACTACTTTTTCAAATGGTTTCCGAACCCTATTTTCTAGAAAGGATAAAATGTTCTCATGATGACAATGAGGAGTGTCAAAGTAAAATTTATGTTGTAAGTGATGTGATGTTGATTGACTTCGTATATAAATGTGTAATTTTTAAATTCTGAAAGAGGCTTTGTGTTATGACTATTCTTGATCTAAAGAGGGAACTATTAGACGATGCTCAAAGTTCTAATTTATCTATACACCATGTTATCAGAAAAATTTATTGAAATCTAAAGGATAATTTTTTGTAAAAAACATGAAAATGGAGATTGATGATTATGTGTCGAGATGTTTGGTGTGTCAATATGTGAAGCATGAAAGACAACATCCTAGAGGATTCATGAAGCCCATTCCTATTACTATGTGGAAATGGGATGATATTACAATCGACATTGTCATGGGGAATCCAAAGACTCCATGAATGAATGATGTGATATGGGTCATTATTGTTCGTCTTACAAAATCAAAACATTTTCTTGCTATAAGATAAGATTAACCACCTGAACTCTTAGAAAGGCTATATATTAAATAAATTCTAAGACTTCATGGTGTACCCTTATAAATTTTTATCTGATTATGATCCCCATTTTACATCACAGAAGAGTCTTCATAAGGCCTTAGATATTGATCTTCGTTTGAGCACTTCCTACCATCCACAAACTGATGGAAAATCAGAACAGACTATTCAAACTTTGGAATACATTTTGAGGTCTTGTTCACTTGAATTTCAAGTAATGTGGGATCATTCATTACCTCTTGTAGAATTTTCCTATAATAATAGCATCCATTCAACGATTCATATGGAACTATATTAAGAGTTGTATAGAAATAGATGTTTTACACAAACTTGTTGGGATGATGTTGGTGAAATAAAGCTCTTAGGCTGAGAACGTGTTGAGGAAACAATGAAAAATGTGATGATTATCCAAAACCATATCAAAATAGCTCAAAGTAGGGGAAAGAGAAATGGTGATAACAGATAGAAGGATTTAGAAATTTAAGAAGGATATAATGTTTACTTAAACGTATCTCCACGGAAGGGTATTATACGATTCAGTAATAAGGGAAAATTATGTCCAAGGTACATCAGACCTTTTGAAATTTTGGATTGAATTGGAGCCATAGATTACCATTTGGAAATGCCACCATGTCTCTCCAAAGATCAAAATTTCTTCCACGTATCAATGTTAAGGAAATACATTCCTGACCCAACACATGTGCTCACCTATGATGAAATAGAACTTGTGCCCGATCTGTCTTATTGTGAAGAGCCTGTCAAGAATCTTGATACCAGAGAACAAGTATTGAGAAACCGGATGACTCGTCTGGTAAAGGTTATTTGGAGGAATCATGATATAGAGGAAACATCATGGGAGCCTGAGGAGGTTATATTGACGACATACCCAAATCTTTTTAGGTAACAATTTTGTGAATTTCGATGAAAACATTTTTAGAAGGAGGGGAGAATGTAACGACCCGATATTTATTCAATTGAAAATACTTTCTAATAAATATTTCTAAATAATAAGAAATCCCAAAATAATGAACTACTGAGTTCTATGTGACCCTTAAACATTAATTTTTCACTTTTGTCATGTGAATTTTGAAAATTGGACATACACGGTTTCGATCAGTATGTTTTTTAGAGTCGGATAAAAAAACATAATTTTTGGTGAATAATAACCTACCATTATGAATAGTAACACACCATTATGTATTGTGATATACCCTAATAAATATTAACATTACCTATGATAGCATATAAATAATACTCAAGTGAATGTATGATATACCTATGCTTTGGAATAAGTAAATAAGTATTTTAAAACTGTTGTTTTTAGAAAAAAATTATTCTTTTAATTAAATATTAAATTAATCATATATAGAAAATTATTTTCGAAAAATAGAATTTATTTTTGGATTCTACCTGTCGAAAAATACTTAGGGTGAATTTTTGGTATTTTTCTGAAAAACTCGAATTTTTTATGAATAGTGAAATATGGTAAAATACCGTATATACAAATTTTCAGTGAAATAGACTATTTATGACATCACAAGTAATGTAAGCCTACTTGGTTCGAACTCACATGAATGTATTACTATTCCTGGTCATTGAATCCTCACTATTTCTGGTCTTGAGGGAAATTAATACTCTAATGAATAAAAATTTATGAAAACCCTCCCCTCCTTCACTATAAACCCCCCTCTCACTCCCTCTTCTCTTCACACCTCTATTCCTTGAAGCTCATCAATGATCTATAAAATTACCCTTACATAGTAACTCCCCACATCCAGTAATATCTTGGTCTTTCCAAAAGACCAAAACCTCTTCCCTTAAGGAGGTTCCCAAGGAGGTTATATCAAGAGGTAAAACACCTTTCCTTTTCATTTAGTTTCATTTCAAGTTCCTTACTTTTTTATTCCTCTTCCCACCTCCTCTATCCAAATGAACATGATAACTCCACTATCATATATATACTATAATTATATAATGTTAATGGAAGGAACATCATTAATATCTTTACTCTTTCAATTTTATTTTATAAACGAAATCAACGTCCATGAGGTTCCAATTTACAACCTTTGCGGACGATGAAGTTTCATTCTTCATTTTATACTTCATTAATGCTCATGAAACCATTTTTATGTTTGAAACAATATATAATATATGTATTATAACCTAATTAATATTCAGGAATCAGTATACATACATATTATTAAATCGTATGACCAAACTGGTTTCTAATAATCAGAATACTGCTAAAATAATCCAAGTGAATGTCATAAATATTTCATATAATGATCCATGCTCTTTCAATGTAACCAAATTATAGAAATGAAAATTAATACTTCTATATGTTCATAAATAATATTTAATTTTAGATATGGAGATTTATGTCTATTCCACCCGATCTCCATTACTTAAGAACAAGTTAACCGATTATGAAAATAAAGAAAGTGAACACTTCAGAACAATGAAATTCCATAAAATAACTTATCACTAAGGGCATAAAGGATCTAAAAAAAATTATTATAAACTAAATAATTGTCTAACAGGTTATTAAATAAGTTATTAATATGTCTAATTTCATATTCTAGGACCAATAAGTACAAGGGCGGAACACATCCAATCTTAAGGTAAGGTTTTTTCCACCCGAACTTCTATTTTCATTATGGTTAATTTTATTGTCTAATTACCTAAATGAAATTATTATGTATTATTATGTACTTCTCACAAATTCTGTGTGAATATTCTATATTTATTTTTACTGACCATAATCCTTTCTTATTTTATGGTGAGTTACATGTTTTAAATGGAACATTCAAAGTTATTACTGAAATACAAGCCCGATTCAAGGAAATTTCTCAAATTCGTATCTATTTTCAGGAAACTGTATAATATGATCTTAGAAACCATTATCATTATAAAATCACTTGTTTTATGATGAGAATTATATCTTACTTAATTTCAAGTTTTATACAAATTGTTTTCCAAAACAACACTTCTTTTCAATGTAAAAGTGTATTTATCTGAAGAATTACTCAAAGATTTTATAGGAGTATCTTCATAAATTTCAACACACCTGTTGATTCTTAATTTATATTGTGATTAATATTTCATGGTATCATATAACATATTTAATTTCATGTTTTGTGCTTATTTTTGATGTGGATTTTCTATCTTAATACCATTCTTTAATTTACTTTGAATGGTTACTGTTTATGTTTAATGTTCGAGGGAAAGTTATTTACATTTCACATTTTATATATTAGTTTCAATATGAATTTATATGTTTTTTTATATTTATATCCATTAATATGAGGAATTAATTGGACATATAAAGTGTCGGGTGGGGCCTTCTATAGACCCTCGGTGCATCGGTAGGTCTTACGAGACAATCTAAAGTCTTGGCAAAAGGCCTTGTCAAAATTATTATTTATGGTCTGGAATAAGGCCTTGAAGATATGGTTATGTTGTCCTGAATTATGAATTTCCTCATTATGAAAATATTTTTAATAGTTCATGTGGTTATTGGACTAGTAGAATTCCCATGATTATGTTATATTATGGTAATATTTACTCATCTCATATTTCTACCATATTATGTTAATGTTTATTTTTAAAGGAATATATTTTTATTTATTCAACATTCCTATTCTTTATGTTATGATATATTACACTATATTACTTACCCTTACTGAGAATTTTAGGTCACCCCTTTCTTATGTTTCATTTTCTCAGGATATAAAGCAGTTTATTATAAATGACATGCTGAAATAACCTATGAATTATGGAAGTTGTATAAGGAGTTTCTAAGTTTTTTTCATTTCAAGATATAATGTTGAAGTTTTGTATGTATCTTGTTTCCAATAATACTAAACTACCAAGTCTTTAGGCATTCTGGTTACTTGTTATATGCCAATGTAATCAAATAAGGCACTGACTCCAGGAAACTGGGGTGGGGTCCTTACATCATCAAATTATGAAAGTTATTATAAAAGTACAAATAATTTAACCAAACTAAATTTTTTTCCTCATTTCTAAAGAATAATTATATTTTTTCAAAATTAATATATAAAAGTGTCAAATACTTGATTTGAAAAGGGTTCTCCATTAAAAGGTGGTAAAAACTCATTTTTTGAAAGACACTTCTTTTATCTGAAAAATTGAATTTGTCTATATATTATGTCTAAGAAACACAAGAGATAAATGATAATATTATATAGAATATATATAAAATAAAAAATATGGTTAATACTATTCATAACCTCTTTTTAAATGACTATTTTGATAGGTCGTTGTGCTCTTGAACTCAGTATTTCATGTAGCACATGCTATTTAATTACTTTAATGAGATAACATACTATGAAATCCCAGGGCGTTATAGCCCGAAAAGTCTTTCACCATGGAACGCCTTAACCTGAGGTCTTATATGGGTGTTATAAGGGGTAACATAATAATTTATTTGTCACATATTGTGTAATCCTTTTTTATAATGAAAATCCTTATTCAATCTATTCCTTTATAAAAATAGTCTTTCTTAAAAAGTGACTAATTTGATAATTTTTATATTTGGGTAAAAATGGTACTTTTGAGAAATATATAAATTATATTAAAAGATGGGTTTTATCTATAATATTATAAACATTATTCTTATAAATTATTATTATATCAATTCTTTATAAATAGATGATTAGTTAATTAATTTTATAAGAGTTGTATTTTTTATACGATAAAACATAAAGTGCATATTTTGAAGAATTAATGAATCTTTTATATAATTAATATTTTAATAAAATATTATTATCAAATTAATTTTATGATAAATAAATTTTTATATAATTTTTATGAAGTCAAATGTAATTTTTATTAAGGATTGGAAAAGGTTTTTTTCAAGACACGTGAATTTTCAATAAATGTCGGGTTTCCTTTTAAATGTAAAAATTAAAATATTTTGAAAATTATTTATCTAAAAAGAATATTATTATTTGAATCAGTATTTCAAAATTATTCAGTGGTTAATTTTTCTTAATTTTCCCAGACAATGAAATTTTTTGGTAAAAAATAAATATCATGTAAATAAAATATGTGTTTTATGACATCATAATGACCCAAAAATGATGTAATAAATACTATAATGGGTATTCTCGAATCAATATGTGTTTTTCAATTAAAATAATGGGATTATAGATTTGTTTTACTAGTTTTATAAATCCTCAGGGAATCCTTCACAATGTATAATATATTTTATGATTTTAAATTCATTTCCTTGAGAGTGTGAATCACCTGTACATAAGAAAGGGAAATATTATAATATATTCGGCCATTTTACTTATTAAATAATGTTTTCCACTCCTATTTTGAAAAACCCATCAGAAGTTTTGTGGTTTCTAATATTTAATTATATAGATTCCAAAACCAATGTTTGTGAAATATTAATGAATTCCCCTCTCATTTCCTATATAAAACCACCAAGATCCCACTTTTACTATATAAAACCACCAAAGATCCCACTTTTCCTAAATTAAACCAACCAATATCCTACTTCTATTCACTAAAGATCCATTTCGAACGTCCCTACTCTAAAATACCATATATATAATCCTTTCAAGGCTCATCAAGCTCTCAATAATCCCCTCTTCAAGCTTTTGAAGTCACACACTCAAGTAAGAGATTCCTTCCTTTCTAAATTTTTACCCATGTTTCCTTAGGTTGTTATAACATTTTATTTTAAATTAAAAATATTGTAGTATGATATAAAACTTCCAAAATACTTCCATCCTTATTTTTAATTATGATATACCTCTTCTTCTGTCATTAGTCCCTCTAATTTACACATGTTACCATGCATAAATTTCGTAAGAGTTATTCTATTTCTCCCCTTTATTCAAGTTTCTTGATTATGTTATGACTTATATTTAAAAATTCCATGTTTTGGGACATATATATATATATATATATATATATATATTACCCATTACCATAAATTTCATTTATATATAATGAGATACCTATTTCTCCCTCATCAACCATTTTTATTAATTTTTATGTCACGCCGTTAGGCTGCAAAAATTGCACCGCGATTTGCCATACCAAATTCACAATGTAGTGAATACCATTACCATTTCTCTATCAAGGGTATTATCCATTATGAATATATCCATATTGATTAAATACATTCATGTATATATTATGCATTCCTTTAACATGTAATAAATGATGATGTTAAATAAATCAATGTTATATGATCTATGTGGCACACTTAAGCATGAGATTGAAATGCTTATGAATAGTGTTCCCTAATAGTGCTCCAATACATTGGGTAATGAATATTATCATGATAATCTATTTAAAATGTGGGTTTACACATGATAATTAATTTGAAATGGGGGTTTACTCATGCTAATCCATGTACAATGAGCCTTGGCTCGTGCTAATATAATGTTGTATGTTTTTGGTACATTTCCATGTTATATTAATTATGCTATATCATTCCTTTAGTTACCTGATTATATTATGATACATTGATAGGTATATTTCCAAACATGTAATTTATTCTTCATTTTATACTTTGTTTACTCCCTTATTGGGCTTTATAGATCACTCTTTCGTTATGTATGTGCTCAGGTTATTCCATGCAATGCTAAGTACAAAAGAATGTTGTGGTCGTATAAAATATGTTTTCAATAAAGATGTTATATTTTACATCTAAAATTTTCATTTAATTTTCCTAAGCCCCAAATACACTACACCTCTCGATCCCCTAGGTTGTATTAAGTGCATGCTTATGTAATAAAACATCTTTAGTTGTGCAATAAAGAGTAGGGTTGTTATGCTTTTGGTTAAAGGATTTATATAAACTTCCAATAAGGAATTTTTATCTCAAATGGTTAAGGAGAAACTAAAAATCAAATATTTTCCCATTTTTAGAAATTATGCTGATTTATTTCCCAAATAATTTCACCGTCCTCTCCCATGTAATGGTTTTACGAGTTCAAAATAACTAATACTTGGTGCTACACCTATTTCAAAGTCTATATTGAATGATCGTCATTGAGTTTCTCTAATTGAATAAAAAATACAAGATAATATTGATAATGGGTTCATATTCCTCACTTTATGATAATAGGGTGCACCTATTCTTTTTTAAAACAATAATGATTTGTAAGTTCATGTTTTCATTTATTATAAAAAACATGACCAAATATCTACCAAGAACTTGTTTTATCAATCCCATATTCATGACTTGTTTGATCAAATATATGGATCTAATTAATTTTTCTACAATAGTCCTAACCCTGAATTCCTAAATCCTGTAATAAAAATATAAATATTACATTTCTATATTTTATACCAATAATGTTGTGAAATTTTTTTCAATAAAAAATATACAACATCAAAATGAAATATTGGATCAATTATATTCCCAAGGAAAATTTTTGATTTGAGTTTTAGTGAATTAGGAAAAACACTTACATAAATAATAACCATGAATTTATAGAAATATTTTTACCACTATATCCAAAATTTCATATTCCATGTTAAGTCTTCAACACCCCCTCCCACCGACTTCAAAATGATAGAAACCTTTATCGAGTATTTTTTTTAACTTCTTTATTAAAAATGTAGGAAAATGAAACATAAAAAGGATGATCTGAAATGCTCGGTAAGGTTAAACTTAATAACTCACAATTTAATTTCATTATTGATCATAAGAATATAAAAAGGGACTTAGTAAATATTCAATTATCATGAGAATAACATAATAATATTCATACCAATTACTACCAGTCTCATCAATCAGGAAAAATGAAAAAAAATCTTTTTCAAAGGAAAGATTCTTAAGAATCAATAATCACGAGTCATTTGATTAAACAATTGGTCAAATGAATAATAAAAAATCATATAAATCATGAATAAAAAAATTTATCTTCGAAAATCATTTACACAACCCATTTTAAACCAATTTCATAAATAAAAGGATCCATGTTAGATAAATAGGAGTGACCTAAAAGTAACTCCCTCTTTACTTCCTATTAAGATAAGGAACACTACCCAATTAATTCGGGAGATATAATATCTTCACCCATATGATAAGATATATCAAGATCACTTGTAATCTATAATGGTTATAAACCCTTTGTGAAATCTATATCGTGATCACCTGTCGCTATATGGCCACACCCATCATATAAGAAATATCAAGCTCATCTGTGAGCTATAATAAGGACCAACCCTCTGTATAAGATACATTAATATCACTTTTTCATCATTAATAATTTCTAATTACCTTTAATGAATAAAACATTTATAATCCTTCACTTTTTATTCAAAATAGTAATCGATTTTCTTTTATACCATGATTAACCTGTGGAAAGGAAATGAAATACATTAAAATCTCATAATACATCCAAATAAGATATGGGTATGGTATCAATACAAATATCAATTTTTCATTATAATTAACATCAAGGGTTTTTTTAGGTTAATGAATTTAAATTACATTAAAATATACCTAACAACTTTATTGTAGAAAAAAACCATTAAAATTTTAGTATCAACAAAATATTTCATCACAGATGGGAAATGATTTTGGAAGGTCACATAAAAAATTTCATGAATAAAATATCCTTTTAATTTTGAAAAACACTTTCTAAAACATAAAACATTTTTTTGAATAATTTATATTGAATACAACTTTCGAATATTATAAAGGAATCATGATAGATAATTTAAAATGATTGTTGAGGAAAATAAACTTTCCACATTGAAAAAAACATTTTAAAATATAAAACCTTTTCAAAAATACCTTTAATTCTGAATAAAATTTGAAACATATAAAAGAATAATTAAATATCATTATAAAAATTTATTTAAAATGTTTTTATAAATCATCGATACAAAATAAAAAACATATCGAATTGAAGGGTGAAATAAAATAAAATTTTATTTAATAACAATTTTTCTATATTCATAATTACAAAGTAGTTGAAAGTGGAACTATTAACCAAACACGTCATGAATAACCAGAGTATAAAAAAATTATAGGTATTATTATAAAATAACAAAATAATTTCCTTATATGAAAATTCAAGTATAAATATTCCCGATCAAAAAGGATATTGTAACACAAATCCTTGTCTACATTGGTATCTTTTCAATCATAATATCAACGAAATAATTACATAAAATGAAAAGATAAATATCATGAACATAAGTAGATTCATGGTTTAATATATCAATGGATAAGAATATACACCATATAAGATAAGGTTGGTGTATAACCTATCAGATATCCCAAAGAGAGGAATTTGAGATGAGAAACCCTTATAATGATCATAATGTTAAGTGAAAATTACTCAAGGAATCAATTATGTGTTTGAAATTTAAAAAAAAAATTAAATAAAAACAAGATAATTCATATTCATTAAACACATATATTTTAATACCAACGTTAATAAAGAAATTATATTACACAATGAATAGATAACTTATTTATGAAATTCCACAACATTTGGTAAATTTCCTGTCAAATACCTATTGTAGAAAAATTAAAAGAGGATCCTAAAGTAAATTTATGTATGATAGATTCATGGTATTACATGTAAAATGGGAAATATATACTATATATAAAATAAATTAGGAGATAACATTTTAAGACACCTTAATGATGGAAAATTGAGATGAAGTCCCTTATTGATTTAGTAGTATCTTGATCAAAACCTGATAAAAGATAACCTCTTATGAATTTCAAATTAAAAATAATTTTTTGGAAATTAAAAGTAAAACAAAATTACTTGTAGTATATACACCACATAATAAAAAAAGATGTAAATATAGAATGTTTCTCAAAAAAATAAAATTGATATTGGAAACCCTTACAAAGATCATATTAATGAAGTGAGTATTAATCAATGAATTAATTAAGTGATACAATTTTAAATACACTAAAAAAAGTGTAAATAAAACTTATATAAATAAAATTTAATTACAAATATAATTAGGGAATATCATAATTAATGAAGTAGTGGTGTAACCTAATGGATGAAAATTTATTTAGGAAACCCCTTACATTGTGTCGAGACTATATATGCAAGTCCTTTAACTCTTATATAATAATATTAAAAAAATTATATGATTTCTTAAGACCCATCTATAGGTTAAATAACTTCAACTGAATTCATTATTTTATTTATTTTTAATTTCATATTCAAATACATAATCATTTGTGTCCACGTCGTGTGTTTTGAGGTTATTATGTTCATTGTTTCGAAATGGATTCGATGTTTTGGATGTGAGCCATTATTTATAAGTATATAGAAATATAATAATGAAATAATTATCACATTTATTCATTAATTATTATTTTAAAACCAATCGGGAAATATCATAATGATAAACAAAATACATTACGACCATCGAGATGGTAGGTCATACATATGTAGAGGTAACACTACCATTTTTCAACGCTCATAATGGAAAGAATATAAGAATTAAAATATCATTCAAGAATAATTATTATATCATAAATAAAATATATTTACATTAAATATACTTAAATATACCATCCATGTGATGTGGTCATAAAAAATGAATCACATTGCTTCAGGGAGGTGGTAGTCTACAAGAAACACAAATGACATTATTATTTTTCAGTGAGTTAAATGGTAAGAAATAAAACGATATATTATAATTTTAAAATGATAAATATTTCTTTTAATTTCATAATAATTTTATTTATATCATTTCTCCTCATCATTTTATCCACATTACATTCCCTGAATGGACTTTTTAAAAAATAAATCAAATCACTTCACGAGGCGGTAATACGCCATACACACAAATAATGTTATCATATCTGCCATAGAATAGTAATTTAGATTGTATATGTTATAATCTAATTAAAATAGAATATTTATGTTATAAATATAATATATAAATATTAAATCCGTCGTTATAACAAGCTATGAGTGGCGTTGGTGGAAACCAAATTACATCCTTTTATAAGGCAATAGTCCACTCTACACAAGAATGATTGTTTATTTTCCAATTTAATGGAAGTGGGGAAAGATTTAGGTTATTACATCAACATAATACAATCACATTATATTTAAGATATTGGTCACGTTATATAAGAATAAATCAGTAGTATTTTAATAATTTGGAAGTATAAGTATAATAAAAACTCTCAGTTAAGAATGATACCTCTTTTTCAGACAACCTCCTTAGGCTAGCACCAAAAACATTCATAGGATGGATTTCTAAGTAAAAAAAGTACACTAAGATGCGGATAGGGAAGTGAATATGGTATTTGGGTAGGTATTAGCTAATACAAATGGATATTAATATGTTAATGGGAGAGAATATGGGTAGCCTTTTATAATTTAGGAGAGTTGCATACTTTTTATTTCTAAAAAGAAAAAGGTGTACCCATGTTATTTACCTGAAAAAAGGGTAAAAATGGAAAATTACTGAGCCTTATACATGATAATTTCAATATCTGCCCATAAAATATATTTTATTCAATATATTATGTGTTTTTAACTCTTATAAATTTAGTTTAACCCCCAGTAAATATGTTTTTACCTTAATCATGGAAAAATATTTTTATTGTTTTCCCTATTCATTATGAAAAAATTTTTGTTGACCCAATTATATAATATAAGTTATTATTATTCTAAATAGTCAATTAATTTGAAAAAATTATTAAAAAAAGTTGTGTCAGAATTAAATTTAATATAAAACCTGTAGAGGTAATGAAAAACAAGTTTTGAAGATATATATTTTTCAAGCGTAAGATGGTTTTATATTAACTATATGAAAAAATAATCATTTAATGAATATTTAATAATATTTATTTATATAAAATATATAAATTTAATATAAATATTTCTTAATTAGGGGTTTTTATTATTATTAAAATTGATAAACGTTATGCAATTTCAAATAGTTTTAAAAAATGTTTATAACACAAAAATAACTAATACTAAAATACAATATGATGTTTATTGAAAATAAATTAATTGAATTAAATATAACTAAATTATTACTATTCTACTTCAAATCAGAATTAAAAATTATGGATAAATTTAAATTACATAATTTGTTTAAAATATATGAAATTTTAAAAAAAAATTGCAATATTTTACTATTAAAATAATCAATATTCTCCACAAAATCCAAAATATCAACACAAATTAATTTTGATATTTTCAATTAAAAAATAATATAAATTTTATATTTTTTTAAAATATGGAGGCAATTACTTTAAATATTTTTTCTAAAAATAAATAAATATCATTTATGAAGAAATCATAATTTTAGGAATAAAAACACTCTACTGAAAAATATTTTATTATTTACTAACAATTTATACATAATTTTATATTTAATAGGGTATTTATAAATATATTTCAAAAATTACTTATTACTAGTCATTCCTGCAAACATAGAGGCTAGGTTACAATAATCATATTTAAAATAAGATTATTTAATGGTTCGGTAATGCTCAGTGTTACATGTCTTGTACATTATAAAGAATAGATTATTATTTTTTACATAATACCATGTTAAATTCTCCCTCATTATATAAATTGTTCCCAAAAAATATGAGATTTATCTAAGTAATTAAAGGTTTTTTATATTACATTTTTGGAAACCCACATTGTAAAAAGGTTTAATAAAACACCCTCTTAATAATATTGAAAGATAAGTATGAAGGTCTTCTGGAATGAAACATAACAAGGTTACACCATTGTAAAATAGTAGTGGCATGTAGAGATATGGTCATGGATGAAGAGGGTAATTCCCAAATAGTTATCTATAGGAATAATGATCAGTGATCATAAGAAAGTGAATGATATTTAGAAAGTCAACATCCATAAAACCATAAACCAACAAGGTGTGAACAAGTACATTGATTTTATTAGAAATGATGGTAATAGGATAATTTTTTTTCAAGATATATTTCATAGAGTTGTGTAATTAAATTAACATAAACATGAATAGCATAAGTATATATACATAAATGATGATTATAAATTAATCCTCTATTTAATTTCCACTAAAATCGAATTTTTTTATCGATATGGCAAGTAATCAAGATGGGGTTTTCGTGCCTAAATGACGATATAAAACATCCAATGGACCAAAAAATCCCCAAAAGGATAAAAATATATTTTCCCTATCTAGTATACATTAAAAAAAATTCTTAGTACACGGTATTCTAATTCCGAAAATTGATAAACCTTCACACATTAATCTTCAAATTTCAATAATAATACTCAAACCTCAATATAAATCACTCTATAAATAACTATATTTAATTTTATTTAACTTATTTATGAATATGATTAATACCCAACTATTAATTGGTTTTAGTTATCTATTTTTCCAAGATAAATTTAAAATTCATCAACTATTTACTTTGATTTCTCTTAAAATCTCATACTAAAAATTTTATATACCCTTATCATACATTACTAAAGGTTGTATGACTATTTTCTTAATGAAAATGAATCAACATAAAGAAACACTAAAATCAAAGATGATTTCAAAAGATAATTTTACCATTAGTCCTTAAATAAAATCCCATAGTATTCTATTTACCTTCACCATATGATGTTCCCTAAGAAGTGCAAATGAGCTTGTAAAATTATTTTTTGAATCATTTTTGAATCATTTTTAGACATAATTATGTTTAAATATTATATCATATATTGGGGAAAGGAAGCATAAAAATGATTAAAAAAACTGCACAGTATGGGTAAACTTATGCATTAATAATTCAATTTAATAAGTGATAATAAGAAGATAATAAGGGTATTATGACAAAAAAATAGGGAAATATCATAACCTAAGAATATTCACACCCATAAATTCTTAGATCATCAATTATAAAACATGGAATATATATTTATCATTTGAAAGGGTCAAAATAATCAATAATAATGATCCATGTGATTATAAACATGATCAATGGAATAATTAAAAACCTCATAAATCATAATGAAAAATTGTTTGTATCTTTTAACATCATCTTCATAACCCTTTTTTAAACTCTTTTCAACAATTTCTATAGTGTGGTTAAATCTATTAGAGAATCCCTCAGGTGACTATATCCTTCTTAACTATAAATACAAGGAACATTTCCCAATGCATTGGAGAGATATATTGGGACTGTCATGTCATACAAGTTATATTGGGCTCACCCACGAGCTATAATGGGGATCAACCCATTTAATAAGTTATTCTAGGCTCACCCATCACTATCTGGGTGAACCCATCATATAAAATATATCGGGCTCTCTTGGGAGCTATAATTGGGGTCAAATGTTCGTATAAGATGTATCATGTTCACCCATTCATCATCAATAATTTCCAAGTACCATATATGTGTAAAACATTTATAATAAGTCACTATTCAATCATAACAGTAATCAATGTTCTTTCATTGCTCGAATTACCCTTGGAATGGAAAAAAGGATCCATTAAAATATCATAATCCTTCCATAGAAACAAAAATTATGGCATCAATACAACAAATCCCGAGTTTAGTGTTAGTAACATCAAGTGTTGTTATTTTTTATTAATTGAAATACCATTAAAATAGTATGAACAATTATTGAGGAAAATAAACTTATCACTTTGTGTAACATCAAAATATTTCATCTTAGATAGAAAATTATTTTGAAAGATCACTTGGAACATTTCATTAGGAAAATATCATTTTTATTTTCAAAAATAATTTTTAAAATAGAAAACATTTTACAAATTATTTTCAGTGAATGTAACCTTGGAATCCTATAAAGGAATATATAATATCATTTAAAACAATTTTTTAAAAGAGTATCCTTTCTAGATAAATTTTTTAAAGAAATTATATACTTTCAAAAATTCGTTTATTTAAAAATAACATATGATACATATAATATAAGATTTAAATAAAATTTCATAAATTTCATTGATGAAATTTTATAAAATAGGGACATGAAAGAAACTATTTTTCAATAATGAGTGAAATGAATTAACATTTTCCAAATTTTTTTTTATCAATCATTTTAAGTACCAAATAGAGGAAAGTGGTAATATTACATGAAAAATTATTAAATATCCTTATGAGAATAAAATTAATGTGCATAGTTGTAAAATTATCAAATATTATTATTTAATGGAAATTCAAGCATAAACGATTCTGATTAAAATGGGATTGTGACATCAATCTGTTTTCACTTCGGTAAGTTTTCAATCATAAATCCCATTGAAGAATAGCTTCAAATGGAACATTAAATATGATGAAAAACATAAATTAATGATATAACATATCAAATTGGAATTATGTAATCCTCATAAAATAACATTGGTGTATAACCTAATATATTCTCTAAAGAAGACAATTTGAGAGGAGCAACCCTTATAAGGATCACAATGTAGAAGTGATGATTAATTAATGAATGAATTACATGTATTAAATGTAAACCCGTATAAAACAGGTTTAAATTCACTATAAGATACTCTAAATCCATTACACACATAATCTTATAACATTAAATATAATGAATAAATAATATAACCCAATGAATAGAAATTGAGTTATGAAATTTCATACCACTTGGTAATTTTCATGTCAAATCACGTTGGGTAAAACAACTAGAATTTACACAAACAATATAGTGATTTAAGAAGTTTTTATGATATTACATTTAAATTGGATATTATATACCACATATAAATGAAATTAGATGTATAAAATTAAAATATGCATCAAAGAAAGAAAAGTGAGATGGAGTACCATATAGATTTGGTAATATATGGATCAAAACCTCACGAAAGGGAGAACCTCATATGAATTTTTAGATCCCAATAATTTTAATTAAAATAATAATAAAATACATTCATGGGTATTATATAAAAAAAATTAAGTGTAGAATATTTCATATGTCTGAAAGATATAAAAGTGATATGAGAAACCATTACAAAGACGGTATCAACGATATAATAACAAATAAATGAAATATTTATATAAGAAAAATGTGAATCCAGAAATTAAAATTGGAAGAAACAAATAAATCAATAAAAGTTAATTTCACACATAATCTTGTAATAACATAATCAATGAAGTAGTAGTATAACTCAATTAATGGTAATTGAGTAAAAAACCCCATAACCCAAGTATAGACTTTCCATGAACGCCCTTTAACTCATATATTATAAGTTTATATTAATTATTTTATTTCTTAATAAACAATTAAAGGTTAAATAACTTTTAGTTAAAATATTTAATTTATTTCTTTTAAAATATATATTTAAATACTTAATCAGTTAAGTCCATGTTTGTTGTTTTGAGGAAGTTTGGTTCTCTATTTCAAAACAACTTCAGTGTGTAGACCATCGTAAAAGGGCAAATTTTTTAAAAAACAATGGAATAATAATAATTTTATAATTATTATATTTATTAATATATTATAAATTTAAAACCAATCATGAATTATGGTTATGAATAATGAACAACATTACAGTCATGGAGATGGTAGGTTGTACACATAGATGGGTAATATTTCAATTTTTCATCGATCATTATGGAAATAAGGAACATATTATTATATCATTACAGAATGATAATTATATAAAAATTACCTTATTATTACTTTGAATGATTATATATATATAATCCATCTGATTTAGTGATTAAAAAATCACATCACTTCGTGGATGCAGTAGTCCAAACATATACTAGAATGGATGACGTTATAAATTTTAAGTGAGTGAAATGGTAAGAAATAAAAAGATATACCATCATTTTAGAAGAATAAAATTTTTTAAAATATCATTTTTATTTAATATATATAACATATATTCATCAAATTGATCTTTATTACTTTCAATGAATAACGTTAGAGAAAAATGAATCACACCGCTTCACGAGGCAGCAGTCCTCCGTATTAGGAGCGACATTATCTTATCCCCAATGGAATTAAAATTAAGAGTTAATTCATGATATAATATGTAATAAAGTTTTTTTATATAATAAATATCATCTTTATACTTTAAATCCATCATTATTTCAAGCCTTGAGAGCCGATGATAGAAAATAAATTAAATATGTATGTGAGGCGGTAGTCCTCCATACACACAAATGACAGTTTTATTTCCAATTTGATTGGATTTGATATGGATTTAGGTTATTAAAGTAACTAAAAAAACTCTACCTATATTATATATACTATTTATTTTATAGAAATATGATTGGAGAATATATGAAGGAGTTAGAATAGTAAAAAAAATAAAAGAACTCGGTTATGCATGATACACCCTCTTTGGAAAACCTCCTCAGGTTATCACTAAGAGCCTTAATAGAATGGATTTATAGTATTAATTCATCTAGGATATAGATAAAAAATTAATTAAGGTATTTGGGTTAGTATTTTCCAAAAATAACGTTTCTATAAGTTTGAAGTGGAGAGGAATGTCAGTGGAATTTTATAATTGAGGTGAGTGTCACACTTGTAAGTTTTGAAAAGAAAATTGTGTAACTACGTTTTTCACATTCTAAAAGGGTCCAAAATGTAAAATTTTATACAATAAGAAATTAAAATTTCTAAATATGCCCATTATATTTACATTATACAAGTTTAATGTAATTTTAACCCTTATATATTTCGTCTAACCAATGGTAAATCCGTTGTAAAATATTTTTACACCTTTCACTGTTCATCATGGGTAGAAATTATGGGTGAATTTTTAGAAAATATTAATTAATATTATTAATTATATGGGAGATATTATAACAATTTTAAAATACATAATTGGGAGAATTTAATCTGAAATAAAACATGCAGATGCGATGAAAAAGCTAGTTTTCAATAGATGAATTTTCCAGGTATAAGATGATTTTATGTTAACTCTATGAACAATAATAATTATTATATTAATTTAAATTAATATTTATTTATATATAATATATTTATCTAATTTAAATAATTAATGATTAGTAATTTTTTTGGGTACTTAAAATGTTGAAACATTATACACTTTAAAATAGTTTTCAGAAACATCCAGTTTTAAACTCAAAATAAACAGACACTAAAATCTATTATGAATTTTATTAAAAAGAAATTATGATGAATAGATACAAATAAAAAATAATTATGCCACATTAAATTATATAAAAAACATAATGGCACTTTAAAATTACATAATTTATTGAAAATAAATGATTTTTTTATAAAAATAGGTAATTTTCACTATTCACTGAAAAATCATTATTTTAAAAAAATCCAAAAATATTGCTTTAGATAATTGTGGTATTCCAATTTAAAAAATTATATGATTTTTTAGAATAAATTTTCTAAAATTTGTAATATTTAATTATAATTTTTTTTCTCAAAAATATTAATCATCATTTTTTAAAGAAAACATATTATTGATGAAAGAAACTAAATATTGATTGATAATTTAATAAGAATTTATCAATAAATTTATATTTAGTAGTAAATTTATAAATATACATCATAAATATGTTAATAATATTCATAATCTCTAATTTAAGGTCTCATTTATAATTGTTATATTTATAATAATATTATTCATTCTTTGTTTATGATTAGTGTTGTATTTCTTGAACCTTATCGAGCATAGATTCTTTTAAAAAAAATTGGGTGTTAAATTTTTGATATTTACATTTATTATAGATATCATTAATTGAAATTAAATATAGAGAATATACCTAGGACTCCCTTTCAAATGATGTTTTGTCATTGTGAGTTTATAGTGATTATATTAATACTTACCTCTACCCCCAATATATTCATTGATACAATGAATATAGTCTTTCGAGATTAACTTGATCATTTTTTTAGTAATAGTTATAGATGATATTGTTATATATTCCAAGATCAAGGAATATCATGGAGATATTTTATTTATTGTAATGAAGGTCTTGATGAAGGAGAAAGAATATGAAAAATTCAAATGTGTTCATTTTAGATGTAAAAGATAGTTTCTGAGTCAATGAATCTCAAGAAGGGTATAATGATGGATCCTTTATAGACATAATTTATTGATAAGTTACCTAGAAGAACTATGGTATTAAAGATACATTGTTTTCATGTGTTCGCAAGATACTACTGGATACTTGTGAGAAATTTATCATGGATAACTAATCCAATAACCATGTTTCCATAGATGGGAGCCATGTTCCTTAGGATAGATGAATGTGAGGAAAAAATCAAGGGATTAAGATGATGGTTGATTAAGTTACCAATTCTTAAAATCCTCAAAAATATGCATCTGTTTATAATCTATAGTTATGCATCAGATACGCTTTTATCATGTCCCTTAATGGAGAATGATATGGTGATAGATTATGCATAGTTCCATAAGAAAATTAATTAGAAAATTACCCGGATCATGATTTTTAGTTTAAAAAAATAGTTTTTTTTTCTCTAAAAATATAGATGCATTATCCTTAGAGTGGAAGGTGGGATATATGTGCTGATTCAAAAATCATTAAGGTTATATTCATACAAAAAAAGATTCATATGTTCTAAAGGATATGGATGGAATTTATTAAATATTAAAACATCCCAATACACTACCACCCTAGGAAGATGAATGAGGTTGATAGTGTTTTGAGTTTGAATTTTAATTTTTGTTTGCCCATGATGCAGAAATTAAGATATCAAATATTGATAGATTTTTAGAATATGTATTAGGAAATCCTGAGGAAATGGGAACGATTATATCATTCCCATATGAATGTTCAACCTTCCATTTATATAAGAATTAAATATTCAAATAAGGAGGATGATGAACTTCATAAGATGTTAAGAAATGATCCTGAGTTCAACCATTAATTTTATGGAATGATAAGGTTAAAAAACTGCATATGTGTATCATCAATACTAGACATTAAAAATGACCTAGTAGATGAATCTCATAGTTCTTAATTCTCTAGTAACCATGGAAGTATAATTATATTTAGAGATATTAAGAGTATTTATAGTGGGATAACTTGAAATGGATATCAAAATGTGTATATCTCATTTCATGGTATGTAAAAAATTTAATACTCATAAACAAAATTATAAGGTGATGTTAGATCCATTACCAGTACCTGAATGGAAATTGGAAAACATTGCCCAGGATTTCATCATCAGACACCCAAGAAAATATAGATATTACACTGCTCTTTCAGTTGTAGATGGAAGACATATGGAATCACAACATTTCATTGATATCATATATTACTTATATTTTTATTATCAATTAAATATATACATTATGGATGTTTCATGTTTTCATGTAGTGACAAATTCTTTTATATCTAATTGAGATCCAAGGTTTTCTTCATTGTTAAGGACATGAATTTTGAATGATTTAAATATAGAGTTTAGATTTATCATTCAATATCATCCTTGAAATTATTGTAAGTCTAATATGAGAATTCCAACCCTAAATGAAATAAAAAAAATACTATTCTATGTATTTGAATCGTGTTTGGGATAAACACATTATTTTGGTGTAAATTTTTTAGAGAAATATCTTTCACATGACCATTTAGATAGACCCTTATGAATCCTAATATGACAGTATGGGAATAACTCCAATGTGATTAGAAAAAATTTTAAAAAGAAAAAAATGAGGACATGATATATTTAAGAAAATTATAGTGAGGGTTAGAAGTATTGAACAACACATCATAGAATCTAAAAGTCGACTTGAATTTTTTGTTGACAAATTTTACTAAGATCTACAGTCTGATGTCGGTGAAAAGACATTTCTATGAATATCACCTTTGAACAAGGTTATGATATTAGAAAATTAGGTAATGTTAATCGATATATGTTATACCCTTTAATATTATTTATCATTATGGGATGTTTGGTTGTTTCTCACCTCATTCATAGAGTCCCTCTCAAGATCATGATCTTTTCCAAGTATCTCTCCAGGGAACGTATATTCTGGATCCTTCACATGTATTGAACTCAGAGGTCAAACCACTAGAGAATGATTTATATTATGAGGAGAAACTAGGGGATATTATTTAGCATATATAGAATGTAATATGAAATAGATCTACTATCATTGTTAATGTTTTGTGAAGAAACATTAAATTTGAGGATTCTATGTGGGAACCTGAAACTGTGACGAGGAAGAATAATCATAAGTTGTTTGTATTAAAGTGATGAAATTTCTAGGTTCAAATTATTATATTTGGGTTATATTGTAACACCCAAAAAATTTTATTAAATTTTTACTCTTTAAATAAATTTCATTTATTGGATATCTTTATTTACATGTGACACCATGTTTTAAGAGACAATGATATACTAGTTAATTATTATAATTTAATGTGTTAGTTAACATCTATCAATAGTTTTGGAGATTAATAATATGAATAAATAATTTATGAAAAATTATTTATTATTTTTTAATGAAATGAATTTATTATTTTTATGTTGGTTATAAATATAAATAAATTCATTTGAATGTAAAAAAGAGATGTTTTTCTAAAAAATCTATTTTCACGTGCCAAACATATTTTTATCTAAATAAATTAAATTAATATATATTTTTGATTTATTTTAATTATTTTTTTTATGAAATATATTCAATAAAATATTTTAACCTCTATCTAATAGTTTTTACATGGAAAGGAATGAAGGTAAACTAAAATTAATAGTTAAAAATTAATTTTCTAAAAAAATTGTTTTATTTTTCACATTAATTTTCAAATGATTTTATAGAACATATAGTAGTTTAATATTTTTAAATTTATTTTATATTTTTAATAACCATAATAAAAATTATTTAATATGTTTAGCATAGTTTTTGGTCTTTATGAATAGTAACTGAGGTAGAAATTTAATATTACGATGATGCTTAATATGGATTAATTGTGGGGTTAAACAAACAAATGACAACTAAAATTACATAAAAAATTTATAAATACTATTTCATCACTATATTTAGATCCTTTAACGTCCTATCTTAAAATATAGTCTAATTTTGATCCACATTTATTGAGTATGACATTATAAATTTTAATCATTTGAAAAATTCCATATGTTTCCTCTCTTTCCCTTATAAAAGGACATCACCTCTCCTCTCTTCCTCACAATTAATATTCAATCTAAATCCTCCAATACATTCAAAAATAAATTTATTACATACCTAAATATGATATAGAGTTACGATGCTTATCAAAATAAAATATTTACAAGGATTAAGGTGTAATCCTATTGAGGTTGTCTAAATACTTGGTATAACTCTTAATTGACTGTTTTCAATTTATTTATTCTTATTCCTCATTAAATTATCTATTAACCATTATGATATTATAAAATATGTATCTCCCATATAATGAAATGTCATTATTTTAATTGTGGAACCTTTATCTATCTCCTTCTCCATGAAATGGGAAATTAAATCATCATTTGTGCGTACGTGTGAAATACAGCCTCATGAAGTGACGTATTTTAATTTTAATCAACACCTTTCCCAGATGGAAATTACAATTGAAATAATGTATTTATATTAAATTTATGATATAATTATACTTATTTAATTATCATATATTATGTACCTTATTACCTTTCTATCCATTAGCAAATGTTAATGTAGCTTATGTGTCTGTGTGGACTACCACCTCCACGATGCGATTTAATTAAAATTTCATCATAATTTTTTAAGAATAATTATAAAATTTATATAATGAATAAATATAATACTTACGTTTTTATTAAGAGTTTGTATATGAGTAAAAATGTTCCATGGTTCAAGTACCAGAACCATTAAATCAAAACATGCATGAAAAAAAGTATGTATTCACCTAAATTATATATATATATATTGTAATTTTAGATGTATTATATATGATTTTATATCTATTGTTAAGAAATTCATACATGATTTTGGGGATTTTATTACAATATACTCTTTTTTAATTACTGTCCATGATAAATTTATATTGATGGAAGTTATATGATATTAATAAACCATTATTATTTTATTATCAAAATTTTAAATTGGTATTTTTTATGTTTCAGAACCATTTAATTTCTTTGGCACTCAATATGGTTCAGAAATTGTTTTTAAGAAAAACCAACCATATTTTACCTCTTTGGATCGGGAATCATTATTCTCTATATCCATGTTATCCAAAATGTTTTAAATAATGTTTGTAGAATTTTCTAGTGATTTTATAATTTCATTTATTCTAATTTTTTAGATTCTATTAAAATTTGTAAAATAATACCATTTTAATTTTCTAAACAAGGAAAGTTTAAGAGAACGTGGAAACAAAATATTTGTTTTTTATGATTATGACATCATAAAAATTTTAAAACATCATGAACATTTAATTATTTGAATATTTCATTAAAAATTTCCATGATTTATTTCAAGTAATATTTTTTATAAATGTTGTTTTCTATTTTTTCGATTTAAAATAATCAATTTCCAAATAAAAATGATATTTTCCTTAAATTTTATTCAAGTAATTTTTTGAAGGCATCATTCATCTATGCTAGTTTCCAGTGATTTTACATTAAATTTAATGGGGATATTATCCAATTATAATATTCTTTATTTGGATGGTTTATGATTACCTTCAATATATTTTTATGAAACTCTTTTATTTTTCATAGGTTATGCTATGATGATATGATGAATTTTTTAAGATATTGGGTCACACAAGTGTATGGTTTTCATAATATTAGTGGTGGGAACAATATTATACATCCTTAAAATTTAATAGGTAAAGATGGGTATGTCATGGGTTAATATGGATTGGAATTTGGAGTGAACCTAGTTAAGTAAGGGACTTCATCCAATAAGATAGTCTTGAGAGAAAACCTTTGCTAAGGAATGCTGAAATAGAGAGTGAAACCAATACACTATGATAGTATTGGTAGTGATAGTTCACCAATTAAATTATTTTATATATAATTTTTATTCCAAAAACTTATTTTTAATGATTAGGATATGCTCTTATAGAATATGATTGATTATTGATGATTACCCACACATAATACCTATGTATTTTGTTATGAAAAATCCTTATTCCAAGATTGATGATTAATGGTCTTTGAATAATTAGGTATGATTAGCATAAGTTGTTGGGGTTTGGCTTAGTGGTAAGAACCCCGTAATCCTACATGAAAAATGGGGGTTCAAAACCCATTGGGCGCATGGTACTGTAGCGGTACTGTAGCAGCGGCGACACTGTTCATTGCCGGGTACTGTAGCGGCAGCATGACACTGTAGCTGCGGCGGTACTATGTGATACTGTTGCAGACGGGTTACTATTCATAGAATGTGAATTGGGCCAAAAATTTGGGCCTACGGGATATGTAATGGGCTACAAGCCCACTAGGCCTTCGGGCTATGTAATGTGTTTCCCTCTACCTAGTTAAATGAGGTCTTTTCTTGATTTAATAATAAAATTGAAGCTTCGGCCCCAACCTTTAAAAAAAGGTATCATTAGCATAAGTACTGATCTTGTTATAAAATCCATAAGCTTATCTTATGCTCAACATATTTTAATTGATTGATATCTCTTATATTTACCCTCTCTGAACATCTGAGACAATCCTTTTTTTCGTTCACCAGGTTATGAAGAAACATATTATATATGAAATTTCATATAAGGGTACCATGAGATAATAATATTTTAATAAATGCTGAAGATACATTATGAAATGATATTCTTATATATATAGTCTCCAAAAACACTAAACCTTTACATTCCTTGATTAATTATTTGTTTAGATGTATTTAATATTCATCTAAGATGTTGGAATATTTATATATGAAATTCTATAGTCAAATAAATTAAATTGGGGGATTTCAATCTATTAAACTTATAATTGGTCAGCTGTGGTTTAGTTCATCCCTTGGAGGGAGGTGTAGCCTGTCATTTTTGGCCCAAGGGTTTGTGAGTTATTTCTTTTAAATGTATGATCTAGGATCTTAATAAACTATAATATATTTTTTATCATATTATTTTATTTATGCTTTTATAGGATATAATGGAAAAAACCATATAGAAACATGATCCATGAAATTCAAATCACACCCACAATATGGATTGACCCACCTAAAAACTTGACTATTATAATTTTTAAAAGGCCAAAGGCCCACCAATTAATGGTCTGAAGTACCCTTCATCATGGACTAAACATATCCCACCCTTGTTAATAACTACGTCAGCATGTACCTTGGTATACACCAAATCCAGTGTCGTCACCTACATCATCAACTCTAATGTACACAAATTCCACACTATCGAAGGATGCATGGTTTTAAACCATCGTTGTTTGAAGAATTGTAAGTTGAATTTACCACTCAGATCGGCTCCCAAATTCTATTATTATATTAATAAATATACTAATACATTTATTATAATATTAATAAATTAATTAGTAATATTAATTATTCATAACATTTATTATTCATTATATTAAAACATTTAATAATATGTTTATTATTCATAAAATAAATAATATTTATACATTAATTATTCATAATGATTATAAATTTATTAATAAAATTTATACATTTATTTTTTTATAAATTTATAAAAAATTATTATTCACAATAATTAATAAATTAATAATATTAATTATACATAGACACATGTACTTTTATTTTTTCAATCTCATATATCTTAATTGATGTGTTTGTGTGCATGTGTACCTAAATATATACTTGTATATAAACAAAATCGTACATTTCATTGTGCGAGTATAGTATATACATATATATGCATAACCAAAAAAAATTTAAAATGTTTTTGTGTGTGAGAATATATATGTTTGTAGAATAATAATAATACATTACACAATATAGTAATTATAACTTGTGTTATCTTAAATCATGTTTAAAAACATTCTATTTTAATATTCAAATATTATATATATACATATATATATAATTAATAACACTATTAAATTTATTTCTTTAATATAACAATGGGGAACATGGATTTAGAAGACCAAACCATTGATCCCAATAATGGTTTATTAAAAAAACACAGACAAGTAATTAGTAGGAAATTACATCGATAAAATAAAACATAAATCTCTACAAACTGAAGATATCAAAAAACAAGGATTCAACTTTTGTAATTACCAACAGTAAAATCTAAATTAGTTGAAATTATATCCCAACATGCAGTAGATCCATGAATGTATTATATGATCTTAAAATCCCACTTTTCATCTGTATTACTATACCAAATCACATATGAGTATTATCATAGGCATCCAAGTAATCAAACCATGCATCCATCCTGTGAGTGATGTGGCCTTGCCCAAGTAGAATCAGAAACATCACTAGTGATATTAAGTCAACCCTTTAGGACAACGAGATTTTATATTACCATCTATGAAACCATAATTAAAAATCTCAACTCACAATTTTTTGAAATCTGTAAAATGTAGTAATCATCCTCCATCCATGATACACTCACAGTAGCTTATGTGCAGTCAATCACCAATATCATTCCTTGTACCAGCTTGTCATATTAAATTGAATTTCAATATATTAAAATATTCTATAAATTACAATAAAAATTATCCTAACAATAATAATGGATAATTCAATCATTATCTATAGGAACTACTCAATATAGCACAACCAGTTAAGCCTCCAGCTTGCAATCTCATAGAAATTATATACAACCAGTAAAACTAACATTCACAGGGAGGGACTTTAAAATACACAATAATATAAGGATTTCATTCCCCATTAACTCCTCCAATCATATGATTCCTTGATTTATGGTAGCAATGTAATTTCATGAGATTTATTTTTAAAAAGGAAGACAACATTCATTAGTGTATATGAAATGCAACACCAAGCCTTAGAGAACTGTGAAATATTATCATTTAAAAATAACTCTTATAGCATAGCCAATAAATAAGTTGGTATGAATAGGATGAACTAGTTTTTGAAATATTAATATATTTTATAATTAGAAAAATTGTACTAAATAATTTTATAAATAAAAACGTAATTTTTATTAGTCATTTTCTTCTTCAAAAAAATATATTTGAATATGAGTTTTATTTTATTTTTTAAAAGAATAATATAATTATGTTCATAAAATTTTAGATATTTATTTTGATAAAATGAATACAATTTTTAAAATTAACATATCAAAATTCTAATATGATGATATTTTCGTATTTTTTGGAAATTTTTAATTTTTCAATGAATTGAGAAAAATACAGATATATGTTGAAAATATTATTTTTTAATGTATTTACTAATTAAAATACAATTTATTTCTGGTTTAACAATTTAATTTGAAAATTTTTCATTAAAATAACAGAATTATTATATTTTTAATGAATTTGATACATGAATTTAGTATGAAAACATATTATAGTTAATAATGACAATTTTCAAAAAAGGTATTTTTTAGTTTGTTTTGATAGTTTAATTTGAAAATAAATTCTTCCACTTAAGTGTATTGAATTTTTAGAAACTAAATAGGTCCTAATTTGGTAAATATAACCCTTTTAATTTTTGTCAATATGAATTGTAACCTTAATAATGTTTTTTCTACTACTGTAAAGGGAAAATCATGTAATTAATGATAAAAATAAAATTATAAGGACTATTAAATTACCCTGAAACATGACTGAATTTTATTGGATGGTTATATTTAATCCCTAATAATATAATTTATGAATATATTACCTTTTTTCTTTCCATTTTGGGGTTATTATGACCTTTATAAAATTTTATTTAAAGTATTGTAAAACATATCTCACTCTTGTTTTTATTAACAATAATATTTTTAACATATGGTTACCTTGAGGATATGTTTGGTTATAAATATTATTTTTTAATATAAATTTTTTATTTTAATCATGAAAATTTATTTAGGATTTTTAATAAATAAATAATTATTTTTAATGCCTTGAAAATGCCAAGGGAGTAATTATTTAATTAATAGAAAAATAAAATCAATGATATTTAAAATATTGAAAGAATTAAAAATAAAGATAATTAAAGTGATACAAATGAAATTTGTTTAAAAATGAAATGTTATATATATTTATATCCATTTTATTATAATTCATTTTCTTTCATATAGTTTGAAAATAAAATTATATGATTCGTTCACAAATTGACATTAATATTATTTTATAATAAAAAATATTATATTAAATGATATAAAATTCATAAAAATATTATATTATGAAAAATAAATGTATATGGTTTTAAATATGGACCATTTCATAGTTATGGGTCATTTTTCTTTTTATAGTAACATTCGGGACCCTAAACCTGTAGAAAATATTAAAATTAAGGGAATTGTCAAAAGGGTTAATATAAGGTTAAAACAAAATGAAAAGATTAAAACCATCACCTAAACATGATAGAATTTTACAGGATGAAAGTATTTAGACTTATATTCAAATTATATTAATTTTTTATCCATTTTTTACCTGAGATATAGTTTATATTTATTTAGAATTTAATGGAATTTCAAATGTGCCCCTCATCACAATTATAAAAGGGTACCTCCCCGTTCACTTCTTTACACCACATTGAGATACCGATATCAAAAAAACCTAACTATTAATATTATAGATATACTCAACCATGTAATATAGGTTCTAATTATTCCATAATTCCATTACTAGTTGTATTAAGATGATATCTAAAGGATGTCAATTGAAGAAGAGGTAATCATCTTTAACGACTCTTTTATGATTATTCATTCTTATACTTCTTCTACATGTGTCCTTTACATACTAAATTAATAACTATAGTATAATTTATATAATCATCTATTATCATGATTATGGTATATCCATATTAAACATTTTTACCATCCCATTAAAAACAAAATTACTGCCTTTGCATATGTACATCTAACCGCATTCATATAAGGGTGTAATTTTTTTCATCACCACTTTAAATGTATGGTTATAATGATATATTTATATTATATAATATAATTATGAAAATATAATTATTTTTTAAAAATTAATATATAATAAACTTCCTTACCCATTCAACTATATAGAAATGATATCACCGCTCGTGTGTAATTACAGTTTACTATCTCCACCTAGCGATGTGATTCATTTTCTATGTCCTCCATTTAGGAATGATTATAAAAAATATATATAATTAGTCTTCTAAATATGTAGAGACCTGAAGCCTTACTTACATGGACTTTACATTACTTTTGCGGAATACTTAGTACATAACAAAAACACACACACAAGGATCGTAATAGTTTAGTGTCTTTGGAAACTCGGAATAAAATCTTCTAATCGTGGTGAAAGATCTTCAACATCTTCCATAAAGATCTTCCTTTTTTTACCTAAAACCTTTATTTATATCCTGGGGAAAAGAAAACATAAAAGGGTGAGCTCAAATTCTCAGTAAGGGTAAACAAAAGAAATATCAATCACATCGTATTCATAAGAACATAACATTTTGGAAATCATAACCTGCAAAAGAGAGAATAATTTCATAACATGGGATAAATCATGGTAGTGAAATGTAATCACAATAATCATAACTTAAAACATGAAACTTTGTGGCATTCACACACAATCATAAAGAATCATTTCTTTTTAGTCAAGACTCATTGCCAAGACTATCTTAGTGGACAAAGTCCCTTTCTGAATCGAGTAACCCTCATTTCAGTCCTGTTTCACTGAACCGGTATAACCTACCGTTCTAGCCCTGTCTATATCATGAGATATAAAATCTTTACCCAATGCATTGGAGGGAGATATAGGTCCCACCCATCTTATAATGAATCCTTTCTTATGTGTGCCACATAATCATAAACCATACATCATAGCGTAACCCATGTAATAAAAATGGGATTCTTAAACAACATGACATCATAAAACAATTCATATAAGATAAATGAATTCATAAAAATATTTCCATCACAACATAATAAAATCCATGTAATAATAGGGATATAAACAGAACCCTTTATTATCTTATATGGAAAATAATTTTGATAAAACACTTGAAATCCATTCTTGAGGAAAATATCCATTCTACTTTAAAAAACAATTTTCCTTTCTTAAAATGTCATACAATTTTAAACTAAAAGAAGTTGATAAAAAATAAACTTGAAAACATATAAAGGAATCTTCTTGGTAATAAGGTTTTAAAAATCCATTCATGCCGTATAAGTTAAAAAAAACATTCTTCGTACTTTTGTCGGAAAAGTCAAAAAGTACCTCGTACGAAAAACGACAGAAGATTCCTTTCATTTCTTTTACTAAAAACTCACCGAAGGGTAAAAATGGATTTAAACAATTGTAGGTGGATGGAAATAATATTACATATTGAGGAAACATGGATGTGGATAATAAAATACACCCCAGTATATTTCAAAGTACAAACAATCTCGGATAAAAAATGAGATTGTGATATTTCCCTTACCTTATGTCCGACTTGCTTTGTAAGTGTCAGAACCTCCTGTATAATGATTTAAATCATGTTATTGACTTATTCCAGAATCATATTCATTGTTATTATATCATATATGGTCCCCTTATGACTTTATATTACCCGTTCTTTTGTAAATTCATGTTAAAGTAGCGTTTTGGGTAAAATCGTCTCATTTGTCGTTCGTGTTTTTAGCTTGTAATTATTCATATGATTACTTAGATCATGATTACTTAATTCTAGAATATAAAACATGATTTATATATATATATATTCAGAACATACATATATAATAAATTAGTAAATGGAAAGAAATACACCGTTCATGGAGACGGTAGTCCGTACGTACGCATGAACGCTGTTTTTGTTTCCTTATTGAATTGAATGGAATTAAGTAGATGAAATACATATAAATAATTCCAGTATCATTATTATGTCATATATTTCATTATTACTTATTATATATACTTTATAATCATTCATGAATGGTTAATCATTGAGAATGAATCTCATCGCGTCGTGGAGACGGTAGTCCGTACGTACGCACGAGCGATGATATCATTCCCATGGTCGTGGAATTGTGTTGAAGTGTATGTATACTATTTCATTATCAATATAACTTTATAATAATCATATATAGTTACTAATTAAACCTTTATACCCATCCAATTAAGGTGGTGGCGGAAAATAGATTACACCACGGCGTGGAGACGGTATTCCGTACATACGCAGGCGCGGTGATTTCCTTTTTCCGTAGGATGGATAGAAGGTTAATTAGAGTTGTTTCATATTTATAATAACATATAAGTATATAAGAAATACTGATGTTATTACTTTATCATGAAACAAATAGAGAAGAAGAAGTTGAAGAAGAAAGAAATTGAAAAGATCGGTAATGGATATTACCTCTTCTTTGGAACGCTTCTTTGAATCCTCTACTTAGGGAACTAAGATTGGTCTTTGAAGAAGACCAGGACCTCTAGAATTATTCTAGGGAAGTGGAGAAGGGATTTTGGCAGGGGTTGGACGAGCATGAGTGCTCAAATTGGTGTGAGGAGGAGGGGGAGGAGGTATCCTTTTATAGGGGAGGAGAGGGGCACCTTAGGAATACCTCAAAAGTTTATTTTATATTAATGTCAAAATCGGTTTATAATGGTTCCAAAGGGTATTATTTAGAAGCTAAAGTGGGGATGGGTCGAAATACTATTAACCAATAGGATTTAGACAAGTTTAGGTTATTATTTTAACCTTATCAATTAGATTTAACTCTATGTTAAATAATTTAACTTTTACCGTGTCTTTTGGTTTTCTTACACTATATGGTTAATACACTTACTATAACATGCCAAACGAACCCCAAATTGTTTATTATTAATATATATATATATCCTTATATAAGGCATTTGGCCGAAACTTATATTTTTAGGAATAAAATAACAATTAATAATATAATATTAGATTTAAAAACTATTTTGTGTCAATTTTGACACTATTTGATATATGATTTTTGTGAAAGTCATAACAGAATTATATGTTCAAACCAAGTTGATTAAATCAACACTAATATATCATAGTAACCTAGAAAATTAGTGTAATTCATAAAAAGTCTCAAATTACATTCATTTGAGCATTTATAACATCAATTATGTTAATATTTCCTTAAAAGGGTAATTACTACATCATCGTTTTGTCATAAATAAATTAATTTATTTAAAGTCTAAAAATTATAAATAAACTATCATTATGTAGGATATCTTTTTAGCTTTCTAATTAATATTTATAGTCTAATTAATCTTATGTATAACCCCATATTAAAAATGTTTTAGGTATTAAACTTTGATTTTAACTATTTTAACTATTCATTAAATAAAATAATATTAAATGTCATAATCTAATCCAAGTGGTCCTAAATGATAATATTTTACACTTAAGGTTGTTTTTGGTCGAGATACACTTGTCCAATAGAATTAGGACATGTGTTAGGGTAATAGTAATATCATATTTACCCTTAGTTACCCTATTTACTTTTAACCGTGGTAAATAAAAGTAAAAAGTTACTATTCACCAAAAATTATTTTCATCTCATTGAACCACATTTTACTTACTTACATCAACCGTATTTCTCGGATTTTTGAAATTCCATTCACAGAAGAGGTAAAATTAAGTTCTATGAAAAATTCAGTTTTTTATCTACCACTTAGTAGTTTCACTATTCATCAAAAATTGATGTTTTTCAGAACAATGCCAAAATTTCATCCTAAGCTATATTTCATATTCCGAATTCAAAAATGAAGTCTATTTTACCAAATTCAAAACATAGAAGTTGCATTAATTAATTTTATAATTAAATCCCGCTGTTAAAACAAATAGCGTGTTTTTAAGAAACAATATCTATCAAAAGATTGACACTTGAGTATGTCTGGTTTAAATGTGAAATTACATCGAATGACCAACATTGTATTAAATTGTAAAAATATATTCTAAATATAATTTAAAACCACTCAAATTAATGATTTATCACTATTAATTATTTCGATTAAAAAAGTTGTTTTTAATTATAATTTAGTAATTTTCACTATTCATCAGAATATGAAAGTTATCCGAAAAGTACCAAAATTTCACCTTAGGCTAAATTCGATACTCTGAATCCAAAAATGAAGTCCATTTTGAGAGATAAAATTTCTAAAATTTAAAAAGTGGTTATTACTATTCATAACAGCTAGTTCATGACAATATTATAATAATATAACATTGTTTATTAAAACTCGGTATTGCGTACAACACACGCTATCGAGGAAGGTCGCGATTGCGTGTAATGCAAGGCAAGTCAAGGATGCGTGTTGTGAAAGATTCTTTTGGTGTAGCGTACAACACAAGACATTAATGAAATTAAAAAGAATATTTTTCATAAAATTTTGGGGTGTTACATTCTACCCCCCTTAAAATGAATTTCGCCCTCGAAATTCGTCAGGGTTATAACTGGTTTACTATTTGAAAGTTTCTTTAATAGAAACCCACATCGTAAAAAGGAATACCAAAACCAATCTTTAAAAACAAAAGTATGAAACTTAACGGTTACCCAAATAAACTAATCACTGGGTTTCCACATAGGTGAAAATATGGATATGGAAGAGAAATCTAACCATCATGTTCTGATGGAGAGTGGTAGAGAACATGGCTATGGAAAATCCAGCAATCACAAAGCCATAAATTTGTGACGATCTAAGGTACCATCTGATTCATCAGATATAAGATCACTAGGACAACATTTTTTGTTTTCAAGATCATTTCCCTAAAGTTGATGAATTAAAAGAAATACTTACATGATTTTGGTAAAATCTCACTGTTGTTCGTGCCTTGAACAATTTCCACTTCATCTCTTAAATAAATGAAGTTGAATTTGTTATTCGTGAAGTGTTAGCAGATCATGTGATAGAATGACGGGTCATTCAATCTGTCTCAAACAAAAAGTTAGCAAAAATTATATACATAAGTCGATCTATAGTGAGATTAATCATATATGGTTTCTAAAATGGACTTATACATCATATATCATAAAACTAGTTTCTACTAAACAGGGACTTCCTGTAGGCTAGTGGTAGGCGATAAAGGCCAGTCGCATTTCGGTTGTGGGTTCGATTTCCACAGCCTTGTCCGACGCGATGGGCTGTCGCCCGTCCTGCAGGTTGACCTTTTTCTAAAACTATATTACTATAACATCCCATCAATAATACCGAAAAAAACTTCTATCCTTAAACAATACTAACTTATGTCCAACATAATTCATTCCAATCTTTAGGCTTATTCATAATACTGCAGTCCACTCTCATAACAAAGTGAAAACGATTACCAGAGATTTAATACCATCGTTGATCCCCATATATCATAAGATATGTTTTGTTGGTCCCATTCCAAATATTCAAAGTCCTTAATCATGTATTCTCTTGAATACCTTAGTGAAAACATGAATGCAGTTAAAAGTTAACACCTTCCACATACCAAAATCCTCAAAATTCTATATACTCAAACCATGATATTACTTAGTCCTTATATCAATCATGAACTCATGAATACTGTTAAACATTTCATTTTCTCGTTTTCCCTTCATTATGCGCATAATATCTCAATCACTTTGAATACCACATTAGACCAATACATAAATATTCCAATACTCCACGATACAACATTATTTTGGAATCCCATTACATAAACATTTAATCATTCCACCACATTGTTGTCATATTCAACATTGCCAATAGTGATCGCATGTGACTTCCCTTTGTCCTTTGCCTTCAGTGGTTGCTCATGTTGATCGTCACTAACCCTTGGATTAGGGCATTTATTAGCATAATGCCCCATTTCCTTGCACTTGAATCATTGAAGTGTTGGTGGTGCGTTCTCTGCAGTGTTTGCTTTATTCACATCATTAGAAACCCTTTTTCCATTACTTCGACACTCAGCTGCTCGATGACCTTCTTTTCTACACTTAAAACATTTTCTAGTCCCTTTAAGACAATCTCCACCATGCTTCTTTCCACACTTTGAGCATAAGGAAACATTCATATTCTTTTCACCATTATTCTGAGATTTCTCCTTGAACTCCATCTTTCGTTTCTTTTCAAAACCATGAGATGGATATGTAACACCAACTTCCATTTCTACCTTCATAGCACAACGCACAATTTCTTCATAGCTACTGAAGTCTCGTATAGCTAATTCCCTTCAAAGACTTGGTTTTAAGCCACTGAAAAATCGATCAACTTTACTTTCAGGTTGGATGATAATGCCAGATGCATACCTTGCAAGTCTTGTAAAATTCGCTTCGTATATACCAACAGATTCATCATCCTTCTGTTTCAGCTCAAGAAACTCCTTTTCCATCTTCATTCGAAGAATATGAGGGAAGTACTTATTGAAAAATAAGTTCTTGAACTTGTCCCATTCCATGGACTCAATTTCATCTCTTTGCCTTGTATTCTTGATAAGATTCCACCACTGATCAGCTTCACCTTCCAAACGATATACTGCTAAGATGACTTTATCATGTTCAGAACATTGAAGAACTGAAAATATCTTTTCAGTGGTACTGATCCATTGTTCAGCAACAAGTGGATCAGAAGACCCACTGAAAGAAGGTGGACGTTTCCTCATGAAGGACTCAATAGAATATTGTTCCCTTCTCTGCTCATTTGGAAGTCCAGAATGATTCATAGCTTGTGTAAGTATAGAAATTATATTTTTCACTCCATCTCCCATAACATTTGTTTGTTCAGGAGGACAATCATTGCATTGTCCATTGCATTGATCAACACAGTTCCTTCGGGTTCTAGCCATCGTCTAAAACCCAAAAAGAATAGTGTGAGAGGCAAAAATCATGCTAGGGAAAACAACATAATAAAGGGGGAGTACCTTTAACATCTTAGGTTTAAGTCTATGATCGTTAGCGTAGTTCTAGTACTATAACCTATACGTATACCTAACCTTAGGGACATCCCTAGACATACCGTAGAAATATCTCTAGGGATCTCACTAACGTTTTCGCATCCTAGTTTCCAAAGGTTGACTAAACCTTTCCTCTTATACCAACTGTAGAGAACCGAAGCCTGACTTACATGGACTTTACATTACTTTTGCAGAATACTTAGTACATAACAAAAACACACACACAAGGATCGTAATAGTTTAGTGTCTTTGGAAACTCGGAATAAAATCTTCTAATCGTGGTGAAAGATCTTCAACATCTCCCATAAAGATCTTCCTTTTTTTACCTAAAACCTTTATTTATATCCTGGGGAAAAGAAAACATAAAAGGGTGAGCTCAAATGCTCAGTAAGGGTAAACAAAAGAAATATCAATCACATCGTATTCATAAGAACATAACATTTTGGAAATCATAACCTGCAAAAGAGAGCATAATTTCATAACATGGGATAAATCATGGTAGTGAAATGTAATCACAATAATCATAACTTAAAACATGAAACTTTGTGGCATTCACACATAATCATAAAGAATCATTTCTTGTTAGTCAAGACTCATTTCCAAGACTATCTTAGTGGACAAAGTCCCTTTCTGAATCGATTAACCCTCATTTCAGTCCTGTTTCATTGAACCGGTATAACCTACCGTTCCAGCCCTGTCTATATCATGAGATATAAAATCTTTACCCAATGCATTGGAGGGAGATATAGGTCCCACCCATCTTATAATTAATCCTTTCTTATGTGTGCCACATAATCATAAACCATACATCATAGCGTAACCCATGTAATAAAAATGGGATTCTTAAACAACATGACATCATAAAACAATTCATATAAGATAAATGAATTCATAAAAATATTTCCATCACAACATAATCAAATCCATGTAATAATAGGGATAGAAACAGAACCCTTTATTATCTTAGATGGAAAATAATTTTGATAAAACACTTGAAATCCATTCTTGAGGAAAATATCCTTTCTACTTTAAAAAACAATTTTCCTTTCTTAAAATGTCATACAATTTTAAACTAAAATAAGTTGATAAAAAATAAACTTGAAAACATATAAAGGAATCTTCTTGGAAATAAGGTTTTAAAAATCCTTTCATGCCGTATAAGTTAAAAAAAACATTCTTCGTACTTTTGTCAGAAAAGTCAAAAAGTACCTCGTACGAAAAACGACAAAATATTCCTTTCATTTCATTTACTAAAAACTCACCGAAGGGTAAAAATGGATTTAAACAATTGTAGGTGGATGGAAATAAAATTACATATTGAGGAAACATGGATGTGGATAATAAAATACACCCCAGTAAATTTCAAAGTACAAACAATCTCGGATAAAAAATGAGATTGTGATATTTCCCTTACCTTATGTCCGAATTGCTTTGTAAGTGTCCGAACCTCCTGTATAATGATTTAAATAATGTTATTGACTTATTCCAGAATCATATTCATTGTTATTATATCATATATGGTCCACTTATGACTTTATATTACCCGTTCTTTTGTAAATTCATGTTAAAGTAGCGTTTTGGGTAAAATCGTCTCATTTGTCGTTCGTGTTTTTAGCTTGTAATTATTCATATGATTACTTAGATCATGATTAATTAATTATAGAATATAAAACATGATTTATATATATATATTCAGAATATACATATATAATAAATTAGTAAATGGAAAGAAATACACCGTTCATGGAGACGGTAGTCCGTACGTACGCATGAACGCTGTTTTCGTTTCCTTATTGAATTGAATGGAATTAAGTAGATGACATAAATATAAATACTTCCAGTATCATTATTATGTCATATATTTCATTATTACTTATTATATATACTTTATAATCATTCATGAATGGTTAATCATTGAGAATGAATCTCATCACGTCGTGGAGACGGTAGTCCGTACGTACGCACGAGCGATGATATCATTCCCATGGTCGTGGAATTGTGTTGAAGTGTATGTATAATATTTCAGTATCAATATAACTTTATAATAATCATATATAGTTACTCATTACACCTTTATACCCATCCAATTAAGGTGGTGGCGAAAAATAGATTACACCACGGCGTGGAGACGGTATTCCGTACGTACGCACGCGCGGTGATTTCCTTTTTCCGTAGGATGGATAGAAGGTTAATTAGAGTTGTTTCATATTTATAATAACATATCAGTATATAAGAAATACTGATGTTATTACTTTATCATGAAACAAATAGAGAAGAAGAATTTGAAGAAGAAAGAAATTGAAAAGATCGGCAATGGATATTACATCTTCTTTGGAACGCTTCTTTGAATCCTCTACTTAGGGAACTAAGATTGGTCTTCGTAGAAGAGCAGGACCTCTAGGATTATTCTAGGTAAGTGGAGAAGGGATTTTGGCAGGGGTTGGCCGAGCTTGAGTGCTCAAATTGGTGTGAGGAGGAGGGGGAGGAGGTATACTTTTATAGGGGAGGAGAGGGGCACCTTAGGAATACCTCAAAATGTTGTCTTATATTAATGTCAAAATCGGTTTATAATGGTTACAAAGGGTATTATTTCGAAGCTAAAGTGGGGATGGGTCGAAATCCTATCAACCAATAGGATTTAGACAAGTTTAGGTTATTATTTTAACCTTATCAATTAGATTTAACTCTATGTTAAAAAATTTAACTTTTACCGTGTCTTTTTGTTTTCTTACACTATATGGTTAATACACTTACTATAACAAGCCAAACGAACACCAAATTGTTTATTATTAATATATATATCCTTATCTAAGTCATTTGGCCGAACCTTATATTTTTAGGAATAAAATAACAATTAATAATATAATATTAGATTTAAAAACTATTTTGTGTCAATTTTGACACTATTTGATATATGATTTTTGTGAAAGTCATAACAGAATTATATGTTCGAACCAAGTTTATTAAATCAACAATAATATATCATAGTAACCTATAAAATTAGTGGAATTCATAAAAAGTCTCAAATTACATTCATTTGAGCATTTATAACATCAATTATGTTAATATTTCCTTAAAAGGGTAATTACTGCATCATCATTGTGTCATAAATAAATTAATTTATTTAAAGTCTAAAAATTATAAATAAACTATAATTATGTAGGAAATATTTTTAGATTTCTAATTAATATTTATAGTCTAATTTATCTTATGTATAACCCCATATTAAAAATGTTTTAGTTATTAAACTTTGATTTTAACTATTTTAACTATTCATTAAATAAAATAATATTAAATGTCATAATCTAATACAAGTGGTCCTAAATGATAATATTTTACACTTAAGGTTCTTTCTGGTCGAGATACACTTGTCCAATAGAATTAGAACATGTGTTAGGGTAATAGTAATATCATATTTACCCTTAGTTACCCTATTTACTTTTAACCGTGGTAAATAAAAGTAAAAAGTTACTATTCACCAAAAATTATTTTCATCTCATTGAACCACATTTTACTTACTGACATCAACCGTGTCTCTCGGATTTTTGAAATTCCATTCACAGAAGCGGTAAAATTAAGTTCTATGAAAAATTCAGTTTTTTAACTACCTCTTAGTAGTTTCACTATTCATCAAAAATTGATGTTTTTCAGAACAATGCCAAAATTTCATCCTAAGCTATATTTCATATTCCGAATTCAAAAATGAAGTCTATTTTACCAAATTCATAACATAGAAGTTGCATTAATTAATTTTATAATTAAATCCCGCTGTTCAAACAAATAGCGTGTTTTTAAGAAACAATATCTATCAAAAGATTGACACTTGAGTATGTCTGGTTTAAATGTGAAATTACATCGAATGACCAACATTGTATTAAATTGTAAAAATATATTCTAAATATACTTTAAAACCACTCAAATTAATTATTTATCACTATTAATTATTTCGATTAAAAAAGTTGTTTTTAATTATAATTTAGTAATTTTCACAATTCATCAGAATATGAAAGTTATCCGAAAAGTACCAAAATTTCACCTTAGGCTAAATTCGATACTCTGAATCCAAAAATGAAGTCCATTTTGAGAGCTAAAATTTCTAAAATTTAAAAAGTGGTTATTACTATTCATAACGGCTAGTTCATGACAATATTATAATAATATTACATTGTTTATTAAAACCCGGTATTGCGTACAACACACGCTATCGAGGAAGGTCGCGATTGCGTGTAATGCAAGGCAAGTCAAGGATGCGTGTTGTGAAAGATTATTTTGGTGTAGCGTACAACACAAGACACTAATGAAATTAAAAAGAATATTTTTCATAAAATTTCGGGGTGTTACAAAATATATAAGAATAATTACATCCATTATATAATTAAAATATGTCATATGAACATGAATTATAACTTACATGATAAATTATGCATGGGAAAATAAAGCAGTTAACAACCAAAACTAGGGTAATAATGACATATTATGAAAAATGGATGATAATATATGATAATAAATTAATATATGACACTAAAAATATGAATATGGTTCTAGTATAAATTAAGAGAACATTTAAAACCATTGTACAATTGTTTTGATCATGTTCAACTAAAGGGAGTTGTGAGATAAGGGATTTCATCTCAATTTCAACTTCATTGAGACATATTTTGCATTATAAACCAACATAATCATCTGTGTTATATATAAAACCCTTAAGTAGTATTTAACATGAATATATATATATATTTATTAATATTATTGACTAAATTTAATTTAATTTTTCAAGATTAATTTTTAAATAAAAATCTATCTTATTTATCTTTGGATCAGTTATTATTTCCTCCATACCCATATATTTTAAAATATATTTACAAAATTCTTTTTGATTTACTAAAATTATTTATTAAGGAAATTTTAAACCATCCATTAATTTTTTTACAAATAATGAATTGAATGTTTCATATTTCTCACTAAAAGTTCTTTTTTAAGTATTTTCATAAAAAAATAATTTGAATGTTTTAGTTTAACCTATACGGGCTAAACAGATTCAACCACTCCCATAACTATTCTATGATATTTTTATTCATATATAAGATTTAAATTTTTTTGAAAATAATTGTTTTTGAAAATATTAGTATAATATTTCTCTTTAATATTTCAAAATTCTTTATTTTACCACAAATCTATATTTTTGAAAAATTAAATGTCATATTTCATTTATTATGTGGGGTTTTACTGTATATTAAAATATTTACCTAATTGAGATTATTTTTCATTAGATATTAAATTTCTATTAAATATACATATATTTTGTATCATGGATATGATTATTACCTAAACCATATACCATTTCAATATACTAATTTTTAATATGGATGTAATATATTGACTACAGAATTATTGATAATATGAATTAATTACTCAAAATATAAATTTATTTAAAAGGAACATTTTTTATAAATTTAATTGATCACTAATTATATGAGAAATGATTTATAAATGCACTTATTGGTGGGACTAGTTATATATATCCCCTCAATACATCGAAATGTCTCACGAGAAAAATTATCCAACCAATTTAAATGGGGTTTTACCTTGAGTTTTAAACTATCTTGTGAAAGGTCATCACAATAGAGGTATAAATATTCCTTAGATCATGAAATCCAATATCAAACATTTAAATCATTTGTAAATTTTTTATTATTATTTTCTATAATACTTTAACATTGATATTATCTACTGGTGGATTTAATTCTCCATGTATTTATTACACTGTATGAATTTTTAATTATTTACCTTTCCATATTGATTATTTCTTATTATGTCATGATAAATTATATTTTACATAAAGCTTAATGGGCATACGATCTCACCCTTTCTTATGTTTTATTTTCCCAGTTTATAAAAATGATTCCAAATTTTTATTATTTATAATTTTTTCACATATAAAGAATTATGTGGGAGATATTAAAGTGTTAACATGGAATATGAAAAATAAAGCTATATTGACAAATGATGATGATATTTATGAACCAATTGTTTATGAACCCACATTTTTGTGAGTTTCTACCAATTATCTAAAACTCTAAACCTAAACAATCCATGGTTATATAAGTGATCCAATATTTCCTTCTAATATTTTTTTTATAAGAAATACTATGTGAACTTTTTTGGTAACAAAAGAAGAAATATAATGTTTATTTTTTTATCACTAGATATGGGAGTACAGGTCATGGCCTATTACAAATGGTATTAGATAAGGGCATAAATAAAATTATATATTAATAGGTTATCGGTACAGTTTAACTTATGATTTAAGGATACCATTTTGTGTTTATTATATTAATATTTATCATATTTTTAATATCATAGATACCCCTTTTGGGGTTATAAGTATATAAATATTTTACTGATTATTCACATTTTGTGATTAATTTTATTGGGTTGAGGTATATGTAACCTCTATGTTTAATGTTAAATATTATTTCAAGGAAAATTTCATAACTTTTTTAGATATAATGTTAATGGTATTCATGCTCATTAGGGATCATCATATCATTAATGTTGTAGTTATTGAGGTTATTCGGGTTATATGAAATGATTCAATTATCTTGTAGATTTTGTGATAAGGGAATTCACATTTTTGGTATGTGTAACATCATTTTACTATTTTTTGGTATCCCTAAACATCTCATTTTATCATTATTTTGTTGGGATTCATTTGGGGTTGTTTAAGGTGATATGTTTTGTACTTTTGAAATTTATGGTATAGGGTACAATTGATTCATAGTTTTCCCAAAATTTGAGCCTTCCCTAAAGAATTCTTGAAAACATGGACAATTTTTTTTTCAAGAATAGCGCATGGTTTTACAAACTATTCTCCACTAACAAGATACTATCTAGTATGAGAAATAGGGGTTCATGGATAGGGAACACATTTTTCCAAAATCTTGTGGATCTTCCCAGATAATAGAGAATATGAGATTTTTAATCCAAACCATTAATTAAAAAATTCCTAAAAACATATTTTTAGATCCTCTACCAACATGTCATACCCATGTATGATTTATTATTCCCTTGGAGAACACAAGATAATATTTTGGAAAACTGTAACCCTCTCGGAAGATGATCGACTCTCTACTAAAAATGTTCAATCTCCTCCTAGTTAGTTTCCTCTCTCATTCTCTTTATCCCACTCTTTCCACTTTGACCCTAGGTTTTCATGGATCTTCTTATTTAATAGATGATCTAATACCTTCTTTATAGATCATGAATCTAGGGATTGATTCTCATATTATGTTTCTAACATTCTTCATTATTGATTTCCATTTAGGGTCTGGATTTTATGAGATACCGTGATACTATGGTAGGTTTTTCTATTTCCATTGGCCAATTTAATTAAACTATATTTATTAATTTGATTAAATTTATTTCAATTGAATGTAAGGGATTTGAATCTTATGAAATTAATTTTTTTAAACCCAATTCTTTTTAATTGGGGGATTTTATTTTTGAAATTTTATTTTTTTCATGAAATTTGGAAAATCCCAAATTCGATTGAATTGGGTTGTATTGTAAAATTGTCCGAATTTGTTGGAATATAAATTTTTGAATTGAAATTTGTAAATTTAGTGAAAACTGTTGAAAAATAAATTTCAGAATTTAATTTTTCGAATCCAAATTTTGAAATTTCTTTAGTGAAATTGACTTCAAATTGTTAATTTTGAAAAATAGATTAAAATTATTTTGGAAGAAACCTATGTGTTTTATCTTGAAAAATGTATATTTTTTATAAAAAAACTTGTGTTGTGGTTTTTAAATAAAAATTTTTAATATTTGGACAACTTTGTGTGATGGATTGTATTTAATGATTTATTAAGTTAAATTTCCCATCATTTTTTATGTAATAGAGAACATGAATGACTTAAGTAGTTAGTGACTTTTGGTATATCACTCTATGATTCTACAACAAAAAAAATTTAATGTAGCATGTCACATAATAGATAGAATGGTGTTGATTTCCCCTTGGGAAATGTCAAACAGATGTGTGTATATAAGTATTGTTGTGTCACATTGAGAGTGATGGATTATCATAGCCTATAACTATCATACCTTTAAGGAATATAACCACGTTTCTGGACTATTTTTATTTTAAATGAATATATTCCATTAAAGTTACTATCTTATATTTATTCTGATTTATATAAAAAAATTTATATAATTTTTTTAGTAATAAATCTGATTAATTTATTTTCCATCACTTTAAATTTATTAAATGTATTTTATTAATTATTATTTTGGAATTTAAAAGCGGTTTATTTAAAATTGAAACCTCTCTTTGGATAATTAAATGTTTCCATCTATTATAGAATCCTCTGTGAGGCCCTATAAGGATTTGTAGCTCATAGCCTACTTTTTCCTTCATGTGTTTGTATATAATAACCTTACATGATTGAGTAGGGGAAAATCACCACATGGAGGAATTTCTAGCTTTTGATCTTTGGCATTGAATGTTGAGTCTTCATGGTCTTTATTTCTTCTAGTTTTTTGGAACATTTGTGTAGTACATTAGGGTTGTTTTCCTATTTTATTTCTGTTACACATATCTCTATGGAGTTTCTTTTGTACGCATAAAAATTTCTAATCTCATTTTCACAATGGTGGTTGAAAACCCATTCCCACTAATGGTCAAAACAGAAATTGCTGGAAAGCCAGTGCTGATGGGTGTTCTTTTTTCTCCTAGTGGAAGAATGAATTCCTCTATGGTGAAGAAGAATCATGATTAATCTCATGGTGGTTCACAATATCAAGGTTCTTCTAGACCTTCTATAGTTACTTGCATAGCCCAATGGATATGTCACTAGTGTGGTAGAGCCAGTGCACTCCAAAAGGGTTTCACTAAAGCACCCAAGAATCTTTTCTCATACGAATGATTATGTAACTTGTAGAAATTTTTCCATGTCTTCTCCAATCCATGTAGTGGTACAAGATTTTAATCATGTTCTAAAACTAGAGAGAAATATGTTGGTTCAAGGACAAAGGGGTTCCAGCAACATGAATCCAGAAAGAAGCTTCATCACTTTTTGGAAGTCTCTAGAGGAAGCATATATGATTCCAACGATAGTGAGAGGTACCATTAATATATATTATTCTTTAATTAATTATCTATTTTTTAAATTATCATCTCATTCGTTTATCTAAAACCATAATTCTAATCATCTTAGACTTCCTATGGATATTTTACCTTATGTGATGGATATTACTACACCCTTGGAATAATGAGAGAACAAGGTTTTCAAAGTCCTGCATTTTTTTTCTCTCTATATTCCATTGATCTTGATATGGATTTTTTTCTCTCAATGATACTGATTGAAATTATATTCGGGATACATATACTTATTGCCAATAAATTCTGGATTGATTATTATCTTCAACAAGTATCCATTACTACACCAGATGGGGTTTGTTGAAACAGTCTTGGAGAATGGGACCCAAGGTTGAGTAAAGCCTGACCATCATATCCATAGTTAGGGAAAGTGATATCTGTGTTTGATTTTGATCAAGAGAGGTAATACATGAGAAGTGATCTCTTTCCTATTTTCATTGAGTTTCCTGACCAATTTTTTTATGACTTCTCTAGTTTTTCACCATAACGGACATAGAGTTCTCTATCGATTTTGTGTATGGTACTCAACCAGTATCTATTCCTTCTTACCGTATGGATCCAATTAAAATAAAAGAGTCTAATTTACAGTTGTATGATATTCTGGAGAAATGATTTCTGTGCTTGAGTGTGTCACCTTGGGCAGCCCATTTTCTCTTTCCTAAGAAAACTGATGGTTCCCTTCAACTATATGCTGATTAATGGAAACCCAATCAAGTCATGATAAATAATAAGTATATAATGGCATATATTGATGATCTATTTTACCAATTTAAAGGTTAAAATTGTTTCTCGATGATTTATCATAGGTCTTCTAGCTAATTGTTGAAATAAAAGAACATCACATTCAGAAAATTTCTTTTTGGAGTAAGTACATCACACTTGATTTTTTTTTATTCATGTTATCGGAGAAAATGATATTTTTTGATAATTATTATGTCATATTTCTATTAAAAAGAAAATAAAAAATAAATGTTAAATAACTATGAAGAGATTTTTGATGAAAATAAATAATTCATGAACATAATGATTTTTTTATTTATGGAATAATATTACCCCAGAGTATAATTTTAATTTAGTGTATTGTGTTGAAAAATATTTTCATTGGTCAACTTTTGATCATGTAAAAGTAATATATGGGAAATAAATTTATATATTATATTCTTATGGATTATAAATATCAACTCATTTAATTATATCAATTATGTCAATTGAAGTGGATGTTATTCTTTTTATATTTCAATGATGGTATACAGATTTATAATTCTTCTTTAATCCAACATATCTTATAAAAATGATCTTACCTATGATATATTTAATTAACTTTATTCAAAATAAAAAAGTGGTAATTTTTTACAAGATGATTGTTATTGATAATTAAGGAGTTAACATTCATGAATCATAAAATCAATTTAATAAATTTATTTCTCTAGGTGAAAATTATATTATTTTTTTATTTCAATTAGAAAATATAATGAAATTAATCAAGAGAATTTGGAAAAAATTTGTATTCCTAATAGTTTTTTTTCTCATAAATATTGGTATGTAATGAAATTGGATCAAATTATTTACTCTTCATTTGATGATTTGAATGTTATTATAAAAAATATTCTTGATTTTTATTTATTTTCCTAATGATTTGTGTTTTATTGATATAGAAAATACATTCATAATTCTTCTCAATCTATATGTTTCAACAATAAAATACATTGGGCTCCTATACCTAGAAGATATATTTCATGAAACAACCTCCTAAGTTAATGAATATGGTACTCTGGCCCCATTAGTCTCATGTAATACATTGATTTAGTTTCAAACAAACCACATGCTATTTCCCAACAAGGTCACATTCTAGACCAATGACTATCCCCATAGGATAATAAAATTACTTTTACATTTGTTTTTCCTCACTCACACACACCTTAAGAAACATACCTGGAGGTCACTAATGTGGCCTTTATTCATTACATTTTTTCATATACTTTTTGGGGATCTTATTATATATTTAATATTGAAATGTATTTAATTTGGTTAATTTATTTATGTTGTTTTATAGTGGAATTTTTAGATCAATAATTTTTATAACTATAAGATTTTAAAATTTGTTTAAATATTTAATTATTTATTATTTAACTTATTTACATTGTTATTAGTTTATTTGTCATTTAACCATCCTGAAAGTACTCAATAACTAGAATTCATAACTTTGGAGTTTTAATTCGGTAGGATCCCAAAAATAGAGGTTCATCTTGTAGAAATTGGAAGTAACATAAGTCATTTAATTCTCAATTTAATAGGGGTGTTACACTCTCCACCCATTTTAAAGAACATAACACACACTGTAGACCTCAATCCTCAATCCTCGGAAGTGTCACAACACATTTGGATTTATACTAGTTTAGATATCATTTCTAATAATCCAAACACCTTGATCTATGAACATGGTCTAATGAACCCATGGGTCTCCTATAATAACTAGGTTGACATCCCATAAATCCACCTACTATTACCTACAAGTTTCACATGTAAAACTAATGACTATCCCCATAGGGAAACAAAATATCCTTTTTTTGTTATTTTTCCTCACACACACACACATGCACACACTAGGAAAAGTCCCATGTGATGGTCCATCTAAAAACTAAAATTGGTGAGGAATTCTTAACTACGGGGTTCTAATCAGGTATACTCCACAAATGAAAGGTTTAACATGTTAGTTTGGGAAATAAAATTTAGTCATTTATACCTCACTTATCTAGGGGTGTTATAAATTTTTTGATAACCACCATGTCATTGATAAATCTTTTTTTTTAAAATTTTAATTTTTATTCACATGTTTATGGAGTTCTTGAGAATTGGGGGTTAAAAATCATGAATTGTGGATAACATATATTGGTTAATACTTAACACATGAATTGTACTAAACATTAAGTTGACTATACATATAGAAACCTGACCCCTTTTTACACTAGAAATGTTCTACGATCTGAGTTCCCTTGGGCCTTTGACACGCCTCCCCATAAGACAAAAGCTTCCAACCAGTAGTGAGGGTGTAAATAGGTGATAGTGGGGAGTGTATACCCTCTGGTGATAATATAATAAAGGTCTAATAGATATAGTAGTGAAATAAAATAATAAATAGAAACTAGACCAATAACTTGTTTATGGTGGAAGAACAAGAAATTGAATCATAAGAAATAATAATAAACAATCTGAGATAGCATTTTAAAAATTAAACATCACAAGACTCAATTTGTAAACAATGCATCCAAAATAGTCCATACAGAGAAATAAGAAAAATGGTCTCCAATATAAGACATCATTACGAATATATGGTATTATGCTGATATATAAAAACCAAAAGGAAACTCCAGGAAAGGAAATAACCCATGGTCCCTTGTATTCCATCCCATGACAACTCAATTACTACAATCCAAATCCTAATCTCAAACCATCATCTGAATGAAATTCCATAAAGTCTAAAAGCATCCCAAAGGGCCCATTTAGGGTGTGGGAATGAATCTGAGTAGGCCACCACCAACATGTTCTTATATTATAAATGTGATTAATCAGGTGTATATAAATAATAAATATTATAGTACAACACACAAGAATAGTAATTACCAAATCCTCTTGTGCTCAACAACCACAAGGGAGGGATCACATATTTTGGCCAATGTCGTAATACCATTGTTGAGAAGATCCTTAGACTAAGTCTAAGTAATCCCATGATGTAAATCTACCTAGGTGATCCCTCAAGTTCCAACTCTAATAAAATCACATGGAATCTCATTTCATTCAAAACATCATGTACAACAATATCTGACATCCTCAAGGAATGGCCCAATAATTAAATACCTAGTCCCATGGAATTCATATCACTAGAAACCCTATCATCTCAAATCACAACATCTGATTTACATCGATACATATCCTCCAAATAATATCATTGTTAGCTCAACAACCTTTGTCCCAAGGAATGGAAATTTTCTTCCACCCAAATATTCTTTGACCAATGACCTCATGTACGATGACCCTCATCCCCAAAAAATAGTCTCAACTAATTTCTCCACACCATCCCTAGGGATTTCTATTGAATTCCCCTCTGACCATAATTCTATGAATCAACTAATAGATGCATATACCCACATGTGGGGTCAATTATGTCTCATCATCCGAGTCCTATTGTGTGAACACGACTCTAAATGGATCCTTGGAGAACATGGGTGAGTTGAAAGAAAAATATAAGAACCTATCCACATCAATATGGAACCACATACCCCATCGACCATGTTTCTCAATCTAATAGTTATCATCATCCAACATGACACTTGTATTTCTTATTACCTAATGGCCTCGCCGGATCAAACAACGATTGTTTCATCCAACCGATGATCAACATCACCCATGGTATTCAAGAAAATCCTAACATGAATATTACTTAACCTCATACTGGATGTCCAACAGCATCTCAATCCTCCTACCATGCCAATCCAGTCCCCAAGGAACTCATCACATGCAATTCACAAACATATATAAAAATATATAATTCAATTAGATTTAAAAAAAATAAACAACCCCATAATTAGACTAAGGTCTAAATACTCTCACTAGGTTCAATACATTTTTAGGCATGATTCAAAATTATCTTATGAATTTCAAATGTTGAATTAAATAATTAAATGAAAAATAATAAATAATGAGGGTCTCTGTCAGACTACCCAATGGAATCTAGAAATATACACCCCCAAAAAAACAAAATAATCATAGAGAAAGATAAGAACCACCTACCTGGTGTTACTAAAAGCTTGAGAGACCAATATTAGACTCTAACTTGAACAAATTTGTAATAAATCAGTGTTCTAGATGAATGCCTTGAAAATAGGGTAAATCAGCCTTCACAGAATTTTCACTCCATATGGAAATAGAACATGAGAAAAGAGGAAAGTGGATTCAAGGTCTTAAAATCATGGATTCATCACCATTGATAGATTAATGAATGGAGACACAACCAAGAATATAAATCCAGTCCTTGATGTATGTAAAATGGAATCTCCCCCATGGTTTGGAAAATATTATGAAAACTATGTGGTGCACACTTCCCATGCTCTAGGATCATACGGTTCATGTGTATGGTTTTATAAAATGTGTGTAAACTATATTTGGGACCTCTATCAAAATTTTTAGACTTTTCCACATGGTCATTCACCCCCTCATCACGATTTGAAATACTATGTCCATTGAACCTAGAGGGCCACACAGTTTCCCATGGGAGGTCTCACAGTTAATCGAAACCAAGAGCCACTATCTACACACCCTAGAATGTTTGGGGTTTCAGCCTCTAACACATCAAAAATGCCACCAAATCCCCATGTAACATTCCAAGGATCCAGAATAATATAAAGACAAGATCTTTTTAAAATTAAAATCTCAAAATTGAGTTTAAATAGACAATAAATTAGTTATTATACCCACCAAAATCTAAAAACTCAAGACCGGTGTTGATTTAATACAACTCGAAAAAACATAGCATATCGGAATATTCCCAACTTAATATATATTTTCCCCTAGTTAGAAAAAATAAATCGGATATGGTACTTAACATAAACATTTATATACATTTAACTCGGACTATCATGTTCATCATGTCACAGGTAAACCCCCTCATGGTGCTCCCCGCCTTAGGAGTTACCTACCCGAGTCACATACCAACCCAAAAATCAAATAAAATTAAAGGACCTTTGACCATAAATTGAATCAAAAATCCATGTTGTGATGAATTTTTACTCCTACACCTTATTTGGTGCACCTGTTTCATGACCAAAACCCATCATGTGCTTCATCACATCACATTACTGCCTCGTGTTCATGCCATACATAACACCTGTGAGATCCAACGTCAAATCACATGCTCAAATTCTATCCTGGTTCTTCACACATCATACAGTTCCAACATCACAACAATTTTAATTCACCTCATCAAGCCATTCATCCATCATTGCCCACATAACAATCCTGGTTCCATGCACTTCATATATATAACATATCCAAGATGATTCCAACCTACATACCAGCATCTGGTTAGCCCGAAGATACATCTTGTGCACCTTGTGAACCCAAAATATAATGACCTACATAAGGTCCATGCCAAAATAAAAACAAAAGAACACTTCGGTCCTGCCCATGGAGTACATCGAACCGTAACCGGCTCCTCAGTCTTCTCTATACCTGTCATATATATTTCATGCACTAGGCCTAATGCTAGATGACATGAGGCATGTCCACCTTGTAGTGATACACCATCAACAACCTTTTTCTCACTGTTGAGTCCTACTATCTCAACCATGACCTCTGTGTGTAATTAAAACTCAGCTATCAACACCTAGAACTGCTCCTGGTCTGACCATGGAAGCCTGAGTCCACCCTGTCCCTTTACTTCTAGATGCCAAGAAGGTATCTTGTAGAACATCTTGAGATGACTCACAAGAACATGTGCTAAGTACTCCTAAGGTTCTTGATTAAACTATGTCTACTAATTTCCCTACGTCCCACACTAGAATAACACCATTGAAGACCCACACTAAGGTGTTCTGCTCAAGTCTCTGGCCTGACTGCCCTATTGAAACTCCTCTCGACCATGCTTCTTACTGTTTGAAAAATCTCCACTAACATCACATAAATTTGTCACCCAGATTGAATACAAAAAATTAGTAATATTTACCTTAGCTATGAGTGCCTGACACACCACCTTTGAGGATGTGTCCAATAGAAAAATGTTTAACAGTAGCTGAATGGCATGCTGTAAACCATCTTCAAAATGTATCACCCTAGAGATGTCATTTCCCACTATAATGGTTTTGAAGTGGGACAAATCAATGAATGTTTCTATATAGTCCATGAAAAACATGTATCCCTACTGAAGACTCATGAACTCCCGACCTCATTATTCCCTTAGTATCTCTAGAATGAAATTCTCAAACAACATGGCCACAATTTCCTTCCATGCCAGTCCCTTATGTCTACTTTATTGAACCTACACATTCCACCAACTCTTATCTAGTCCCCCAATAATTTATGTAGATATAATCATCCTCTACCGCGTGGGTGTCTCAAGATACTCTAAGATCATCTACATTGACTCGATCTAGTTCTCATCCACCTATGGTCCACCCTAACATTGATGTAGCGGTGGGAGATACGACTGAAAATTGTGGGTAAATTATGTCATCAAAGGTTCTTCTCCCTGAGCTCCCATGTCGAAATTCAATATATCATGTACCATGAAAACTCAAAGAAACTCATCACGCCACACCTTGAAGGTAATAAAATATGGAATCTTCCCTTCATGTACATGTTTCTATACCTGATCCTATACCTATAGTTCTTTCTCTACCATACCCTGTAGGGCCTCAACCCAACTCTCAGTGGTCTAAAACTGTGCTCGCTCTTATGGCACAAAATTATTACCCACCAAAAACTCTATTAGATCCCATATAGGTGGAATCTTTCCAAATACCAATACAATTGTTAGACATACCATATAACATATATATAACATATATAGGGAAATAAGTAACTAGAAGTGAAATCTAACTACCATTACTCTACCCCATCACAACCTTGACACATGAAATCAGACCTCTTAGCCCCTTACCCGCCCATATTTGAGCCAAGGATCAAATATAAATCTTGCTTAATGGCACCTAACCTGCCCATATTGGAGACAAGAAACATGTATCAGTCTGTTAAATGAGTAAATTTCCACCAAAGAGAAGACATGCATTAAAACACTACTTATCATCCTATATTGAAATTTTATGATTCTGACCCCCATATACCCCAGGCCATGCCTATCTTGAAGAACCCTGTAACTTCAAGCCAACATCCATGTGACCCAACCTCGTGATCAACATAACCCCATATCATCATCCCATCCTAAATCTATATGATCCATTCCCATATATACATATTACACATCATATAAAGATTCAATTATGTACACTTGTTGGGGATGGTTGAGTAAGTTGACACCAAAGATAGTCTTGGAAGGAAAACACTTCTTAGATTATTTTACTGAAACATAAAAAAACCCAACCCCTCATAGTGCCGTCCTAGCCCCTAATGAATATGACATGCATTTTGTCACAACACACACACACATTGAAATATATATATAATCCTATATGCCTAATCAAAAAGAAAATTGACAACCAACCCTTACCATAAAGGCCCAAGGTTATACAACATGAATCACCATTCCAAGCCAAGGGTCTCATGCCGTAATAGATAACGATCAAATCCAAGTGAACAAGTAGCGGTGGAAAATAATATCAATTGTATAAATAGAAAAATAGAACAAAAATTCCCAGCTATGGTAACATGGTATGCCTCTCATTCATTGGGGTGTAGGCACCTAAGAACATATTCTAAAACCAGTTCGGATAAAACCCAAAAATCTTGTATACAATATCCCATATAGTAAGGCACAAAAGATGTAATAAATTCCATTGATTCAATTTTTATAACCCAGACCCATATAGCCACCCGAGTAGTGCTACATGCCAAGTTCCACTAGGCCGAAGGTCTTCCTCGCCATACTCCAAATGATGTCGACTAACAATGAGGGTTTAAAGAGGTAATGTTGGGAAAACTATACCATCTAGTGGTAATATATGAATTATGTAATATATATATATATATAATTAGAAGAAAATACCTAATAGACACTGTACTAGTAACCCACCCATTGTGCAAGCACATGAAATATGAGTATAAAGAATATAATAAATAACATCATATACCATTTTTAAAATAAAACATCATAAGATTGAATTTGTAAAATATGAATAAAAAAACGTTATACAGAAAAATAAGTAAAAGGGTATGAGATTTCATATCAATGTAGGTACATATAGTTGTATGCTGAAACATAATGAAAACAAAAGGAAACTCCTGCTAAGGAAATAACCCATGGAACCTTACCTTCCATCCCATGCCAACTTAAGTACTAAGATACTTCTTGAAATCTTGAAATGTTACCTAAATACAAATCCATAATGTGTAAATGTGTCCCAAAGGGACCGTATTGGGTGTGATAATTAAACTCATTAAGAAACCACCAATGTATTCTTATCATACATATGTCATTAAGTAGGAATGTCTAAATAAGAAATATAAGATCACAACACACAAGTATAGTAATATCCTTCTGTGCTTGTGCAAGACATACACAAGGGAGAGATTGCCTACTTCAGGCAATGCCAAATTACTATTGTGAAGAGGATCCTTAGAATTAGAATAAGTCATACCCTGATGTAAATCATCTTAGGTGAACCCTCACCTTCCACCTCTCATAAAATAATGTAGAATGTAACACCAACTAAAAACTAATTTGAAACAATATCTGAAGTCCCAATGGCATGCCCCAATAATGAAATACCTGGTCCTATAGAAAACATATCATAAGAAACCTCATCCGATCAAATAATAATGTCTGATGAACCATGAAACTTTTCCAATAAATACTAACACCCTCATCTAAACACCTAGCTTATAGAGGAATAATGAGGTCTATCCTCTCAAATAGTCATGTCCTAACGACCTCAAGCATAGTGAGACTCATCCCCCAGCTGACATTTTCAACATTTACATATGATGTCTCGACACCATCCCTATGGAATTATATGTTAAGAACATCTAACCATAATCCTAAGCCTCAACTAATGGATTCCTCTACCCACACAAGAGGTCAATACAACCTCATCATTTGAGACTTATTGTGTGCACATGACTCATAATGGTGTGTTGTCTAACATGGGTGAGAGGAATTCACCAAATAAGAACCTAATCCACACCAATATGAAAACTTTTCCCCCTATGGATTTATATCACAATACGATGGTCAACAACATCCAATTTCACATGGGGGATTCCCATAACATGATTTCCTCATAGCCTCAAACTGATGACCATGTCATCCAAAAAGTGATAAATATCACCCATAGTCTGCGGGCCAAGCCTAACCTGAGGATTACATCATCTCTTACCAGAAGTCCAATTCCATCTCAAGACTCATTCCAAGACAATACACATCACAAGGAACATATCACAAAAAATTTATATATATATATACATAAAATTTAATTCAATTTAAATAAAATAATCACTCTGGCCTAATATTCCAATGGTCCAAAACCTCTCACTACGATGCAACAATTTTTAGACTTGATTGATCATGCCAAAAGACATATCATAGGCTCATTTATTTAATTAAAACACAACAACTAAATTATAAGGGAATCACTTATAATACCCAACGTTGAGATCAAATTCAGACCCCCAAAAGAACCACAAAATCACCAAAAAAGAATAGAATAACCTACCTCATGTTGGTAGACTCTTGCACATATGATATTAGCCTCTAACATGAGATGATTTATAAGAAATTGATATTTTAGATGAACTCCATGAAAATAGTGAAAATCATATAGCGTGGATTTAGGGCCCTGTATGGAGGTAACAATGGAGAAAATTGGAATATAGATTCATGATTATACTTTTACAGGTCCAATGTCATAGACAGATTGAAGAACCGAACTCGAAAAATGAAGATGGATTGAAGCCTATTAATAAGATAAATGAATATTCTTACACTTATATGTGTGTCCAAGGAATAAGATATAATGGAAAATGAAAATAAATACGGAAGGATGATAAAATAGAATTTTAACACTTTTAATGGGTTGCACGGTTTAAAAAATGGTGAAAAAACTGTGCGTGAGGCCTCTTTCAAAAATTCCATACATGGACACATTTTCATGAACCCCCTATAGAATGGTTTGAAAAACCATGTCTAGTAGTCCAAGATGGCAACATAATTTCCCTCAGGAGGTCACACAGTTTTTCAAAATAGTGAACCCCTGTCTGCACACCCCCAAAAGGTTTGGGTTTTCATCCTCCATTACATCCAGAACCAATCAAAAACCTTGAGGCACATACTGATCATTAAGAATCATCCAAATTCAAGGAAATTTGATAATGAAATTCTTATAAATATGTTATGATAAATGATAAAAAATAAATATTTATACCCTCCAAACTCAAAAAATTTAATACGGTTGATTATTTCGACCTACTCCAAAAACCAGTGAAGTTACAATATAAGAGAGGGTGTGGGGGAGTAGTAAAATTTTATAGAGTGTGTACACCATTTTCATAACCATGTGATATTTCCCAATAGACCATACAGTTTTGTTTTGGATGTTAGTGGTTCCTGTATGGTTGGCCTATAATTTTCCTAAACATTCATCCAAATCATATGGCTTGACTAGATCATTAAAATCTTGGATTTTACCTATTTCCCATTGATTAATTTTACTAAAACGCACCCCTCATCCTCCTCATTCATGTGAAAACCCTCCCTATTAACTTGGAAATTCATCTCCCATCATTAATTGGAGATGTACCTTTATATATTAGTGATTTCTATCAATGTATGAATCTTTTATCCTAGATTTTTTCTCCCACCATCCTTTTATTCATGTATTCTCACATTTAAATACAATTTCAGAATCCTAGTAAGACATTGAAGATGAAAATGGGGTTTTGGGTTTTGTGTAACTGAGTTTATTTTAGATTTAGGTCCTTGATGGGCTTACTTCTGGGTTCCTATGGTTTTAGTCAATTGTGATGAGTTTCAACCCACTCACAATGCAGTTGACTCCACCTGGGACTGCTTATCCATGGATCACATTTAGTGTTTTATTAATTTTGGTATTTACTGATTAAATTAACCTTGAATTATATTGTTAATTATTTTTTATCAATGATTAATTTGATTCTGAACTTTGGTGGAAGTTTAATGACTACAAAGTTGTTATCAACTGATTTGGTTTAACGCACAGAAGATTTTTTACAAAATTCCTCCAAGATTATTTGGGGTTTAAGATAGATTTCTATTGGGTTTTTTTAAAAAAAACGTGTATATATGTGATTGGACTTATGTGGTAATATTTTTTCTACAGAATTAGTAATTATCATGTTTTAAGTCTTAAAAAATTTATGGATCATGGGATAACTTTGGTGTCTGGGTGGATTGGTAAATTAAAATTCCATTTCTAGCTTATATCCCAGTAAGTTAATGTTTTCCCAATTTGAACAAAATGGACTATGTATGGAATATATCATCAAGGGGTGTAATTCCCTACGATTATGGGAATCATATCCTTTTTAGAAACCTTATGATTCTAACTATAAATTATTTTACTTTCTATATATTGATGATAATTTTAATGGATTAGGAAATAAGTCTTATATGATATGAATTAAACATAGAAATCAGCATTCATTCATAAGTTGAATGTTGTAAAAAAAGAACATAAAACTCTATTTTATAGGATATATATTATTATTCATCATATACAAAATTCATCCAATAAAAATGCATGAATCAGTCTGGGAACCACATTAGTTTCCCTCATCCATGCTCCCTCCCAACCCAGTTTTCTATCATATGGATCATTCCCTTATCCTTTCTTGAAACTATTAAATCTATTTGGGTATCGATCTGGATTCATGGGTAGGGTTTGAGGAAAATTCCATAGGCCACCACCAAAGACATCTAAAATAATATCCAGTCAATAATAGATTCTGAATTTGTATAAAATATAAAGTACAATTCATAAGTAACCATTTATCAGATTTTGAATTATTCATTAATTAATAACATCAACCACCAAGTTCCCAAGGACACTCGAATCTCAATGCCTCCTTCGTACCATGATATAGTTTGAACCATATCATATATTCAGTTAAAAATTTATTATAACACATGGGATTTCATTATAAATCACATATCAATTCACTGTTATAACCAATTTGAACCATGGTAGAGTGCAGTCATTTTGGGTCTAGGTTACCATACCTAGGACACCGTGTTATTTTGAAGTAGCATTATGTGTCCCACACTCATTATCACATAATCTAAAAAACACAAAAGTGTGATTTCAAAGCATCATTCCATGTCCCACAATCATTTATCAATAAATTTTTCACTACGGGGTTTGGAAGCAGTAGACCATGTCTGATACACATTTAGCAATCAATTTATAACTATGGGATTTACAAGTAGATGACCATGTCCCAATGAATTATATCAATAAATTATAAAATCAAATGTATCATATCAATCAAGGTTAATCAACAATAACCTTATTTTCACATTTTGATGAAAAAAATATTTTAATTAGTTCATAAATAAATTAATCCAATTTAATGAATTTCATAATTATAACAATTCGTATTATTTAATTCAACAAATACTTAATCCAATTCCACATTGATAAAAAAACACATTAATTAATTCAAAAATTAATTAATGCAATTGTAAATTCAATTTCACAATCCCAATATCCCATTAATTGATTCAAAAATAAACTTATTAAATTCCACTTTCAACTATACATTAATTAATCCAACTATTAATTAATGCAATTTGAAATTCAATTTCACCATCCCAATATCCCATTACACACCTGACCCTTAGGTCGAACACATGTATTATAAGTTGTTATGTGGTGAATAATTTGTTACATGTTGTGTAAATCCATTTAATAAATGAAAATTTTATTCAATTAATTACGTTTTAAGTATAGTTTTTCGTAATAGAATTAAGATGAGGTCTGATAAATTAATTTTTCAGAAAACAAATTATACTTTTGGAGATAACATATAAATTATTAAAATTAGCTAAGATACTATAAATAATACTTATTTTAATGAAATATCATTTTATAAACACTATTATTTAAATAATAATGATAAAATAATTTTAAAATGTCCTTGAAATTTTCTAAGTGTGAGAAATTTCACAATGCATTATGAAACCACTATTTTTTTAAATAAATAAGGATTTTTATATTTAAAAGTTTAAATTATCACATTTAGACAATTATTATGATAAACTGAACATAATATTTTTAAATCATCATGATGAAATTATTTTAGGGTGAATTTATTAGAATTTTTCAAAATGCATTTCAATTCAATGAATAGAACAAATACAGTTCAGTTTTTTTTGTTATGTTTAAGGAGTACATAATTATTTCGTAATGATGTAATAATTTATTAACCACAATAAAAGACAAAAAATATGTTATTTTATTTATATAATTTTATGAATATATTTTAATCAATTCCCAAACCTATAAGTTACATTCCAAATTTTAAAATTGGAACAATAACATTAAAAATATTATTTTGTGGGTACTTTATTTTTCCATGAAAAAATAAGTAATATATAATTATAATTGGTTATTGTGGGTTAAAATAACATAAAATATGACCCAAGCTTCCTAAACCATGGGAAAAACCAATGGAAAGGCTCATGGGTTTTCATTTTACACAACCTATATTTCTATGGCCTATATTTGGAAATTATTAAACCAAACCTCAATTTTTTCTATAAAAACTCAACCATTAATCTATTTACATTCATTCAAAATAATTCTTCAATGATTATTTTGTATTTTTACCTCCCATGGAGTCCTACAAAGGATTTTTCAACACCCCAAGGTCCCAATCGTTGATATTTAGGAGTAACTCGTCAAGGTAAGGGAAATGTCAACCTCCCTTATCCAATCATGTTCCCTTTTTATATGGTATGTGTTAAAATTTCAAAACAATGTTTTTTCCCACATTATTTTTCCCAAATAAGTGTCCTTTTTGAATGGTATACCCCTCTCCCGTGTAATTTTACACTCTTTAAAAACTATGTTTTTTTACCTTTTATGCTTTATAATTAACTTCACCAAATTTCTCTCTTCTCATCAAGAAATTTTCTTTTAATTTTTTTTTGAATTCCAAAACCTCTTTATTTTCAAGGAATATTAACCTATATGTAAAAATTATTTATTTTAGTATGGTATTAGAAAACATGAATCCTTCATTCCCTTTTTATGGGATACAAATGACATAATTATCATGTCATTAAGAAGTTATGAAACACCAAGATTTTTATATGAAACATGTTTCTTTTTTTTTCTCGACAATTTATTTATGAAATATTTTATTATGATATATATAGCTCAAACTAATTAATACATTTGAAGGGTTCACCCTAATAACACTCCAACACATTGGGTAAATAATTTAATCTCTATATATGACATGTTTTATTAAACATTGGTGAATAGGATTGGTAATTTTTATAACACATCGGGGAAAAACCATGGTGATTTTATTATGAATGTATCATTTAAATGATTTATCCACATTTACATGATATGAGTATTGTTATTTTTATTATCATATGCCTTTTATTATCATATGCCTCATATTCCCTTTATCATTCTATAGTGATATTCCTCAATTTCTTACTGATATTTTTCAATATCTCAAGTAAATTATTCCCCTTTATTATTCTCTTACTAGGACTTACGCTCACCCATTCCATTGATGTATGTCCCCAGGTTATGAAATGTATGAAATATTCATATGATGAACTAATTAATAAAAAAAATTAGTGTATTAGATGAATTGTTTATGTTTAAATGTGTTATGTACCTTAATTAAAAGAAAATAAACCTTAATAGATCCTCTCTTGGTACAATGTAAGGAAACATTAACTAATAAAAAGGTGGGATTCCATAAAAATTTATACTACTTGGATCATGATTTCATATGATTCAACGGTCCTTGATACCCCTTCTACATTGAATAATTGGAATCACTTGGACTCCACTAAGGCATGTATTGAGTTTCCATCCTGATAATCATAGGACTTGACAATGATGCATTGGTCTTCTATACCTTGGATACTACCCTTCATGGTATAACATTTGATTACACAGTATAGAAAAATGTGGATTTTTTACAAATTATTACATGGTGTTTCCATTTTTGATAATTTTCTATTCTTATAGATATCCTAGGTATGGGTATCATATTTTAGTTGTTGGAATGGAGAGATCATTCATGTATATTGATTCTTTACTATATCTCTTGATTGTGGTTACTTGATTATTGTTCATAGGGTGCCAGTTTGTAAAGAAAGATTTAAATTTTATTATGAGACTTTAATTTTCATATGGTTATAACTATGAAATATTTCACACTTCTTATATTTATATTACACAGTTTGTACTTGTTATAGACATCGTTGGTGGTGCCATATAGAGTGTTATCTCACACCATGTTCGGGTCGCCATTGTGTACATGGTTAGACTTAATGGACACGTATAGGGATCAGGAAAAGTGCCGACTTTACGATGCATTATTATTTTATTCATTGGAGTAGGGTAGAACAGGAATAATCTTGGATCGTTATTCTATATATAGATAATCCTTTTTGGTCTTTTTATATTCAAATACATGTACTATATTGGTTTCCTTTTTCCATGCATTGCCTTCAATTTTCTATAGAGACATGACATGATCATCATGTTCTATATGATTTCATTTTTTCATTTACAACTATAATATTCTGTTTGATAATATTATATTATTATATTATATTAATCTTCCATTATTGATCAATCTGTTTATACAATTGTGTTACACTCTCACATGAGGGTGTAATTTCCCCAATAACACACCATAAACCATCGCTACATGTTATTATCCTATGGTATATGAGCATGTGTTCTTAATGCCTTGTGACCCACCATATTATTTCACCATTAAGTATGTTGTGGGTTGGGACATTACGGTTTCATGATGATTATAAATTATTATGAAAATATCGTTATTGATTCCTAGAATTTTCCAAATAAGCCGACACTGATTCAATTTTCATATAAACACAAGGTGAAATAATATAATAATTAAAAATATACTCTAATTAATGGTCCATATTAAATTAAATATAGAATTTTAAGGTTTTATATAAGTTATATAATAAACATAAATTTATATTTTTGGATCATAAGCGTATGTGGAGAATGAATCTAGAACTGGGTAAGGGATTCATCTCAAATTTTATTTTTTTTGAGACAAATTTTATTTTATATTAATAAATCCATTTAATTTGACATCATAATAACTTTTCAATATACCATATAATAAATTTTATCTATTAATGACGTTTTAACATCAACTTCATGCTCTCTCTATTAATGGGGATTTACAAGAACATTTCTTAATCCCAAAATGTTTCATCTCAAATCTTGTTTCTTTGAGATACATATCTTGTATCCACCAAAATAAATTTAAATAGTGTGTATATTTTCTACTGGGTATAAAAAATCATTGATTATAATTATTAATAGTATTTTAACTTCAATTTCACGATATCCCTCTTTCAAGTGTTTTTATTAGAATGTTTCTTAAGTCATAAGGGTTCTCACCTCAAATTTCTCTCTTTGAGACAAGTTTTGTACTATCCACAAAAGTCCTTTTAGGTGGTTTATATACTAATTATTTTAGATATTATATCAGGATATTACATTTTTTCAGGGTAATTGATGTTTTATTTGAATCTACATCTTTCATGGGGATAAGATATAAACTATTCTCATGCCGTGAGGGATTTTCATGACTTGTGTATTTTCCTTGGGAAACTATCACTTCTATTTGAATATTATATTAAGATATTGATATATTCTAAATTTTGATACTGTTATATTATATTTATACCTTTTTTTGGGAATCCATGTTTCACACTAATACCTTCTTCCTTTATGATTATATTATTTTTTTAAAAATAAATTTTTGTTAAGAATAATTCCAATTTCATATAATATATTTTTCTTCCAAATACATGTTTTTACATCCCACCAATATTTTCTCTTACCTAGGTGAATATCACTATTTTTACTTGTCAATCAACCCTTTATTCATTTTAAAAGAATGGTTATGTCATCTTTTTAATGATGTGGGGTTTAAATGATGGCGTTTTTAAATAATTTAATGGGTTTTTCTAGTGATATATTTCCCTTATACTTAAAATTTTAATATTATATTGATTTATACTAATGTTGTTTTTATTTTATTTTATTGATGAGTATTAATATATTTTATCTTCATTTATTATGTTAATTCTTATTTTATTGTGACATGAAAATTACATCTTTTTAAGATGATATTAAGAAACATTTTTTCAAGAAAAAAATATTTTTTTAATTTCTATACCATTTTCAGAAGGATTATTTTCCAATGAACTAATTGTTTATAAATCACCCCATATATGATATTTTTAAATATATTTCTTGGGAAATCATATTTTTTGGTATCAAATGATAATTATTATTATGAGATACCATTTGGAATATTTATAAAAACAATTCATTTCCAAGGGTTATTTATGATAAGATAACTGATTTGATTTTATTTAGAACTCATATGTATAAATGATGATGAGGGTGGTCATTTATTTTCCCCCATACGTTGGATAATGTTTACTTTCTCATTAGACACTATGGTAATCAAATAAGTAATTTTGCACCCAATATGGGATTCATGTACAAAATAATCGATCCATAATAAGAATAAGGTAGGGATGAATACTCCATTATCTGAATCATTCGGGGATGCCTACTACACGATGAGAGGTTTAACAATGTTTATTTTTATGAACAAATCTTTTCACTATGTTATTCCTTGTTTCTAGGATATGCTCAATTCTTATGAAAATCCGTATTATAATGATATTATGCTTTATTACATTATGATATTAAGTTTTTTATTTTTGTCATAGGATTTTTATCCATGACTTTAATGACATTTCATTGGCCTTTGTTTCTATTCCATAATTTATAATGAAACACCATGTTTAATATTTTCACTAGTTATTTCGGGATATTTTTATATGATATTTCTCAGTTTCTCATGTTTTCTGTCATGTTTATGATCAATCCATTATGACTAGATTATATCTCTCCCTTAATGAGAATTTGATCTCATCTAATTCTTATGTTCCCAATTCCCAGGTTATGAATATGATTATATCACATGAGTTGTATAGAATATGGTCTAAAGGTGGATAAATTTCTATAGGTGTTGTAAAACATAATTTTTATATAGATAGTCCCCAAGATACTAAATTTATCGGCCCTTAGATTGTGCAATAATTTTTTTAGATTTATTAATTATATCATGGTATAAATGTATTATTCATGTATGTTTAGCTTGTGTTTCCTTAAGGGGAGACCTAGTGAGATCCCAGACTTATTGAAATACCATATCCATCTAGTGAACATTTTGTTAGGTTGAGTCTTGATAAACCCTATTCTTTAAGGGCCATGAGGCATGTTTATTATGAAATTATTAATCTATAAAACCTTGTGTATCATAAATAATCTACATGAGTGGACATATGGTTTTTTAGGCTTATTCTTATTCAATGTTTGAATGAGTTTAGCATTTTTATTCAAAATTTATTTTCTTCCTTTTTCTGATCCATTTTTATCTATAATTTTAAAACAAGGAAATATTTGAGAAAAAATGAATTAGATTCTTAAAAAATTTCTTCCAATTTGAAATTGTTTGATAGGTGTTTTATAAAATGTTACTATTGGAATTCATGAATAATTTCCTCATGAAGATTCATGGTGCTATCCAACTATAATTTTCTTCACACCCTACATATATCTTTTGGCTTATGTTGACATGGTTTTATATGAAACCTATAATTGTATGTGAATCATGTTTTTTGTAGGATCCTAATAACTACCATTAACAACTAGTTGGTCTAGTATTGAGGATATGATTGTTTTATTGTGTTTAGCTAAACTCTAGAGAATTTTTGGATTTTAGATAATTTTTTATGGTATGTTATAACGTCACAAAGCATGATCATATTTTATTATATTGTTTTAATTGACTAATGAATATTTTATATATGTGTCTTGTTGATGATATTAAAATTGAGTTTCACAAAATAATTTTTTCTTAGTTATTGTTCTAAATGCTAGGGTTTTAAATTGTAAACTATTTACAATAATTATTTAATTTCATTGACATCCAATTCATGGATGGGTCATGTTATATTTCATTGAAGAGTCTATATTTTGGTAATTTTCACTCCATGGGTAAAATCATTCCCATTTGATTTTATTTTAATACCCTAGTTATTATTTCCTACTTGTGGTGATTGGGAACAACCTTGGGGTCTTGTGATGAGCTAGATTGGATGACATTTTAGGTCAACTATAGATGGTTCATTAAAATATTGTATTAAATCCCTTTTTTATTTTGGGGTTGGCATTTGAAAAGAAATAGGAACATAAAGGGTCGATAGGTAGCTGTGGATGAGTTTCAGACCAACTATACATCATGTAAAACCGTGATTTTATATGAAAGGTCGTAAATTTTTTCATGAGATTGATCATTAAATTTTGATGTCATCTTATGGGATTTGGGGTTCTTTCATACTGTTTATGAGTTTCTTTCTAATCTAATGAGTTATTTTTATAAATATTTAGTTTCAACTTAAAATGAGTAGGGAAAATATGGATGGAATGATATGGCACATGTTCTGGAGAAACATGCAGAAACCATGCATCATGGCATGTAATCCCTTCAGCGATGCTGTGCATGATTGGTACACTGTGCTTCCCCAGAACTGACCATCAAGTAATTATGTGAATGGTTGAAGAAATTCAATACAATACAATCCTCTGATGGTTTAGGGTTATATATTTATGGAATTATGAAAAATCATAAAAAAATAAATTGCAAGTCATTATAAACTAAGGGAAACTTTTTATATTATTTAATACATAACTTAATCTATAACAGTTCTCCAATGTCTCCTATAAAGTATGTATATTAGATATTCTTTAATACATATCATACGTATTAATTTAACTCAAAATATGGGGAAATTGAAACATAAGAAGGGAGAGTTCAAATTCAGTGTAAGGGAATGATTGTATCATAATCTATTTAGGAATGACCATGGCATGAAAAATATTACCAGAAAAAATCATTGTAAAATAATTCTATATAACTAATATTGAAATAAATTCATGGTTAAAAAAATAAATAAACAAATGGAAATAAATAATTTAATTCATTTTTATGGAAGGAATAGTTATGGACATATTTTAATTTCAAGTCCTCATATAAGATGTCATTATTGATGTTAAGGCTACATCAAGGACTCCATTCTTTTCATCAAGATATAAACCATGACATCAAACATGTATTTGGTAGGCATAAACCAAATTACCCAAAATTATGTCTCATGAGAACAAATGAAACATCAATGTGACATATAATACTTATCCCCAACCATTACTTCATTAAGTCCAATGCATTCACCTTAGGAAAGATATGAAGAACAATACCCTAAATAATCAACCTTCATTCCTAAACATGTTTATTAGAATAACAACATACAACATGTCAATGCTTTTATCCATCTTAATAAAAGGGATTAAATGATCTTTACCAATCTAGATAAATAATATGGATGGTTTCAAAAGGGAATATCCACAGTGTAACAAAAGAAAATTATAAGGATGCTAACATTGAGGAAAAAACCCATGAATGAAGACTTATTCAAATGGAAACACACACAAAGGGAAAAATAATTAGATTGTCTGATATCATGAGATCAATCCTCCCAATAGATAAATAGGGTAACATTAAATAGAAGTTATATCATGAAACATAAGTCTTAATAGGATAAATAATTTTGATCATGTAATGTAAAATGGAAGATAAAATGTAACAGGTTTATTAGAAACAATTTTCCATGTTATCACAAAGATGTAGATACATGTAGTTTTCAGGTGTCATTTTTTGACAATGAGTAGTGAAACATTAAAAAAATACTTTTAAAATAAATATGTACTAATTGAGCCTTGAAAAAGGAAAATAGTTATATATGAAAATTTGTTTTCTGGAAAAAATATTTTATTATGAAACGAAACATATTTTGATATTTTCTTGTATATTTGTTAAAAACGACATTATACAAATAGGAAATAAAATGTTCTGAAATAGGGAAATGGAAATAAAAATTTCTCCTGAGACTAATCATAATTATGTTTCCTATTATAAATGATAACATTAGCGGGATAACAAATTTATGGATAAGGAGGGGAAACCACCATTAAAGTGGATGAGAATTATTCTAAATAATGGTATACTTTTTTGGGAATAAATTCATCAAGGTAAAATATTTTGATTAAATATTTTTTTCCCATCGAGGAGGATAACAGAAAATATAATTTAATATTAGGGTGGGGTAACCCAATCATGTAAAATAAATGTTCATGATGAAACATTATAACTCGAATAAAAGATATTTGAGTTAATAATATCCTCTATGGTAAACATACTCAATGTAGCATGAAACATTAAAAGGGAGTTCACCTGGAAAACATGTAAACAATGAGAGAATATAAGATAACAAAATCTATTGGTATATTGTTCAAACTTATGTGAAATAATTTAAAGAGAACGATCATAACTCAATTAATGAAAATTGGGAAACTAAAAAGTCTTAGGACTAGGGAAACACTTATGTGAAAAAGAATTTAATAATAAGAAGTTAAGTTTTCTTATTATCTCCCATTAATTACCATAAAAAAAATTATATGAAGATAAGGGGATATTAAATAAATATAACATAATAAAAAATATATATTGGGTATAATATGTAACATGTCTTAATGAATTAGAATCGAGGTAACAAAACCCTTAAATCCTTAGAAACTTTAAATTCAAAAACCCATTGAATGATATTATTTAAAATGAGAAAGTAAAAATCATGAAAAATATGAGGATCATGATACTATATATTAAATTTGATGTAGATACTCCATTCCAATGAAAATAAGGTGTATAATATGAAATATATCTCAAGGAGTTATAATTTGGGTTAAGAAACAGTTAACTTAATTCTTGACTTCCACTAATGTTCATAAATATATGTTGTCAAAAATAAGTATCTTAATAACTTATTTAGGAACATTTTTTATATACATAACCATTAATAAACCTAATTTTAACATATTCTCAGTAATAATATTTTTGAGTTATTAATATTTATCAGATATCTCTTTTGAGAAATCAAGATCGTTTTGAACTAGTTTCATAGTAATGATGTTATTCATCTTTAATATCCAAAATTATATTATTATTATATAATAAAATTTACTATAATGGATTATATAAAACTTTTTTTAAATATAATGGGATGGAGCATGGATGAGGGAAACTAATGTGGTTCGCGACCCACATAAGGGAATGATCCTTTTTAGAAACCTTATAAAACTCTATTTGGGTCACGAACCACATTAGTTTCCCTCATCCATGCTCCATCCCAAACCAGTTTTCTATCATATGGATCATTCCCTTATCCTTTCTTGAAACTATTAAATCTATTTGCGTATCGATCTGGATTCTTGGGTAGGGTTTGAGGAAAATTCCATAGGCCACCACCAAAGACATCTAAAATAATATCCAGTCAATAATAGTTTCTGAATTTGTATAAAATATAAAGTACAATTCATAAGTAACCATTTATCAGATTTTGAATTATTCATTAATTAATAACATAAACCACCAAGTTCCCTAGGACTCTCGAATCTCAATGCCTCCTTTGTACCATGATATAGTTTGAACCATATCATATATTCAGTTAAAAATTTATTATAACACATGGGATTTCATTATATATCACATATCAATTAACTGTTATAACCAATTTGAACCATGGTAGAGTGCAATCATTTTGGGTCTAGGTTACCATGCCTAGGACACCGTGTGATTTTTAAGTAGCGTCATGTGTCCCACACTCATTATCACATAATCTAAAAAACACAAAAGTGCGATTTCAAAGCATCATTCCATGTACCACAATCATTTATCAATAAATTTTTCACTACGGGGTTTGGAAGCAGTAGACCATGTCCGATACACATTTAGCAATCAATTTATAACTATGGGATTTACTAGTAGATGACCATGTCCCAATGAAGTATATCAATAAATTATAAAATCAAATGTATCATATCAATCAAGGTTAATCAACAATAATCTTATTTTCACATTTTGAGGAAAAAACTATTTTAATTAGTTCATAAATAAATTAATCCAATTTAATGAATTTCATAATTATAACAATTCTTATTATTTAATTCAACAATTACTTAATCCAATTCCACATTGATAAAAAAACACATTAATTAATTCAAAAATTAATTAATGCAATTGTAAATTCAATTTCACAATCCCAATATCCCATTAATTGATTCAAAAATAAACTAATTAAATTCCACTTTCAACGATACATTAATTAATCCAACTATTAATTAATGCAATTTGAAATTAAATTTCACCATCCCAATATCCCATTACACACCTGACCCTTAGGTCGAACACATGTATTATAAGTTGTTATGTGGTGAATAATTTGTTACATGTTGTGTAAATCCATTTAATAAATGAAAATTTTATTCAATTAATTACGTTTTAAGTATAGTTTTTCATAATAGCATTAAGATGAGGTCTGATAAATTAATTTTTCAGAAAACAAATTATACTTTTGGAGATAACATATAAATTTTTAAAATTAGCTAAGATACTATAAATAATACTTATTTTAATGAAATATCATTTTATAAACACTATTATTTAAATAATAATGATAAAATAATTTTAAAATGTCCTTGAAATTTTCTAAGTGTGAGAAATTTCACAATGCATTATGAAACCACTATTTTTTTAATAAATAAGGATTTTTATATTTAAAAGTTTAAATTATCACATTTAGACAATTATTATGATAAACTGAACATAATATTTTTAAATCAGCATGCTGAAATTATTTTAGGGTGAATTTATTAGAATTTTTCAAAATGCATTTCAATTCAATGAATAGAACAAATACAGTTCAGTTTTTTTTTGTTATGTTTAAGGAGTACATAATTATTTCATAATGATGTAATAATTTATTAACCACAATAAAAGACAAAAAATATGTTATTTTATTTATATAATTTTTTGAATATATTTTAATCAATTCCCAAACCTATATGTTACATTCCAAATTGTAAAATTGGAACAATAACATTAAAAATATTATTTTGTGGGTACTTTATTTTTCCATGAAAAAATAAGTAATATATAATTATAATTGGTTATTGTGGGTTAAAATAACATAAAATATGACCCAAGCTTCCTAAACCATGGGAAAAACCAATGGAAAGGCTCATGGGTTTTCATTTTACACAACCTATATTTCTATGGCCTATATTTTTAAATTATTAAACCAAACCTCAATTTTTTCTATAAAAACTCAACCATTTATCTATTTACATTCATTAAAAATAAATCCTCAATGATTATTTTGTATTTTTACCTCCCATGGAGTTCTACCAAGGATTTTTCAACACCCCAAGGTCCCAATCGTTGATATTTAGGAGTAACTCGTCAAGGTAAGGGAAATGTCAACCTCCCTTATCCAATCATGTTCCCTTTTTATATGGTATGTGTTAAAATTTCAAAAAAATGTTTTTTCCCACATTATTTTTCCCAAATAAGAGTCCTTTTTGAATGGGATACCCCTCTCCCGTGTAATTTTACACTCTTCTAAAACTATGTTTTTATACCTTTTATGCTTTATAATTAACTTCACCAAATTTCTCTCTTCTCATCAAGAAATTTTCTTTTAAATTTTTTTTGAATTCCAAAACCTCTTTATTTTCAAGGCATATTCACCTATATGTAAAAATTATTTATTTTAGTATGGTATTAGAAAACATGAATCCTTCATTCCCTTTCTATGGGATACAAATGACATAATTATCATGTCATTAAGAAGTTATGAAACACCAAGATTTTTATATGAAACATGTTTTTATTTTCTCGACAATTTATTTATGAAATATTTTATTATGATATATATAGCTCAAACTAATTAATACATTTGAAGGGTTCACCCTAATAACACTCCAACACATTGGGTGAATAATTTAATCTCTATATATGACATGTTTTATTAAACATTGGTGAATAGGATTGGTAATTTTTATAACACATCGGGGAAGAACCATGGTGATTTTATTATGAATGTATCATTTAAATGATTTATCCACATTTACATGATATGCATATTGTTATTTTTATTATCATATGCCTCATATTCCCTTTATCATTCTATAGTGATATTCCTCAATTTCTTACTGATATTTCTCAATATCTCAAGTAAATTGTTCCCCTTTATTATTCTCTTACTAGGCCTTATGCTCACCCATTCCATTGATGTATGTCCCCAGGTTATGAAATGTATGAAATATTCATATGATGAACTAATTAATAAAAAAAATTAGTGTATTAGATGAATTGTTTATGTTTAAATGTGTTATGTACCTTAATTAAAAGAAAATAAACCTTAAAAGATCCTCTCTTGGTAAAATGTAAGGAAACATTAACTAATAAAAAGGTGGGATTCCATAAAAATTTATACTACTTGGATCATGATTTCATATGATTAAACGGTCCTTGATACCCCTTCTACATAGAATAATTGGAATCACTTGGACTCCACTAAGGCATGTATTGAGTTTCCATCCTGATGATCACAGGACTTGACAATGATGCATTGGTCTTCTATACCTTGGATACTACCCTTCATGGTATAACATTTGATTACACAGTATAGAAAAATGTGGATTTTTTACAAATTATTACATGGTGTTTCCATTTTGGATAATTTTCTATTCTTATAGATATCCTAGGTATGGGTATCATATTTTAGTTGTTGTACTGGAGAGATCATTCATGTATATTGATTCTTTACTATATCTCTTGATTGTGGTTACTTGATTATTATTCATAGGGGGCCAGTTTGTAAAGAAAGATTTAAATTTTATTATGAGACTTTAATTTTCATATGGTTATAACTATGAAATATTTCACACTTCTTATATTTATATTACACAGTTTGTACTTGTTATAGACATCGTTGGTGGTTCCATATAGAGTGTTATCTCACACCCTATTCGGGTCGCCATTGTGTACATGGTTAGACTTAATGGACACGTATAGGGATCAGGAAAAGTGCCATCTTTATGATGCATTATTATTTTATTCATTGGAGTAGGGTAGAACAGGAATAATCTTGGATCGTTATTCTATATATATATAATCCTTTTTGGTCTTTTTATATTCAAATACATGTACTATATTGGTTTCCTTTTTCCATGCATTGCCTTCAATTTTCTATAGAGACATGACATGATCATCATGTTCTATATGATTTCATTTTTTTTATTTACAACTATAATATTCTGTTTGATAATATTATATTATTATATTATATTAATCTTCCATTATTGATCAATCTGTTTATACAACTGTGTTACACTCTCACATGAGGGTGTAATGTCCCCAATAACACACCATAAACCATCGCTACATGTTATTATCCTATGGTATACAAGCATGTGTTCTTAATGCCTTGTGACCCACCATATTATTTCACCATTTAGTATATTGTGGGTTGGGACATTACTGTTTCATGATGATTATAAATTATTATGAAAATATCTTTATTGATTCCAAGAATTTTCCAAGTAAGCCGACACTGATTCAATTTTCATATAAACACAAGGTGAAATAATATAATAATTAAAAATATACTCTAATTAATGGTCCATATTAAATTAAATATAGAATTTTAAGGTTTTATATAAGTTATATAATATACATAAATTTATTTTTTTGGATCATAAGAATATGTGGAGAATTAATCTAGAACTGGGTAAGGGATTCATCTCAAATTTTATTTTTTTTGAGACAAATTTTATTTTATATTAATAAATCCATTTAATTTGACAGCATAATAACTTTTCAATATACCATATAATAAATTTTATCTATTAATGACGTTTTAACATCAACTTCATGCTCTCTCTCTCTATTAATAGGGATTTATAAGAACATTTCTTAATCCCAAAATGTTTCATCTCAAATCTTGTTTCTTTGAGATAAATATCTTGTATCCACCAAAATAAATTTAAAAAGTGTGTATATTTTCTACTGGATATAAAAAATCATGGATTATAATTATTAATAGTATTTTAACTTCAAATTCACGATATCCCTCTTTCAAGTGTTTTTTATTAGAATGTTTCTTAAGTCATAAGGGTTCTCACCTCAAATTTCTCTCTTTGAGACAAGTTTTGTACTATCCACAAAAGTCCTTTTAGGTGGTTTATATACTAATTATTTTAGTTATTATATCAGGATATTACATTTTTTCAGGTTAATTGATGTTTTATTTGAATCTACATCTTTCATGGGGATAAGATATAAATTATTCTCATACCGTGAGGGATTTTCATGACTTGTGTATTTTCCTTGGGAAACTATCACTTCTATTTGAATATTATATTAAGATATTGATATATTCTAAATTTTGATACTGTTATATTATATTTATACCTTATTTTGGGAATCCATGTTTCACACTAATACCTTCTTCTTTATGATTATATTATTTTTTTTAAAATAAATTTTTGTTAAGAATAATTCCAATTTCATATAATATATTTTTCTTCCAAATACATGTTTTTACATCCCACCAATATTCTCTCTTACCTAGGTGAATATCAATATTTTTACTTTGTCAATCACCCCTTTATTCATTTTAAAATAATGGTTATGTCATCTTTTTAATGATGTGGGGTTTAAATGATGGCGTTTTTAAATAATTTAATGGGTTTTTCTAGTGATATATTTCCCTTATACTTAAAATTTTAATATTATATTGATTTATACTAATGTTGTTTTTATATTATTTTATTGATGAGTATTAATATATTTTATCTTCATTTATTAAGTTAATTCTTATTTTTTTTGACATGAAAATTACATCTTTTTAAGATGATATTAAGAAACATTTTTTCACGAAAACAATATTTTTTTAATTTCTATACCATTTTCAGAAGGATTATTTTCCAATGAACTAATTGTTTATAAATCACCCCATATATGATATTTTTAAATATATTTCTTGGGAAATTATATTTTTTGGTATCAAATGATAATTATTATTATGAGATACCATTTGGAATATTTATAAAAACAATTCATTTCCAAGGGTTATTTATGATAAGATAACTGATTTGATTTTATTTAGAACTCATATGTATAAATGATGATGAGGGTGGTCATTTATTTTCCCCCATACGTTGGATAATGTTTACTATCTCATTAGACACAAAGTTAATCAAATAAGTAATTTTGGACCCAATATGGGATTCATGTACAAAATAATCGATCCATAATAAGAATAAGGTAGGGATGAATACTCCATTATCTGAATCATTCGGGGATGCCTACTACACGATGAAAGGTTTACCAATGTTTATTTTTATGAACAAATCTTTTCACTATGTTATTCCTTATTTCTAGGATATTCTCAATTCTTATGAAAATCCATATTATAATGATATTATGCTTTATTACATTATGATATTATGTTTTTTATTTTTGTCATAGGATTTTTATCCATGACTTTAATGAAATTTCATTGGCCTTTGTTTCTATTCCATAATTTATAATGAAACACCATGTTTAATATTTTCACTTGTTATTTCGGGATATTTTTATATGATATTTCTCAGTTTCTCATGTTTTCTGTCATGTTTATGATCAATCCATTATGACTAGATTATATCTCTCCCTTAATGAGAATTTGATCTCATCTAATTCTAATGTTCCCAATTCCCAGGTTATGAATCTGATTATATCACATGAGTTGTATAGAATATGGTCTAAAGGTGGATAAATTTCTATAGGTGTTGTAAAACATGATTTTTATATAGATAGTCCCCAAGATACTAAATTTATCGGCCCTTAGATTGTGCAATAATTTGTTAGATTTATTAATTATATCATGGCATAAATGTATTATTCATGTATGTTTAGCTTGTGTTTCCTTAAGGGGAGACCTAGTGAGATCCCAGACTTATTGAAATACCATATCCATCTAGTGAACATTATGTTAGCTTGAGTCTTGATAAACCCTATTCTTTAGAGGCCATGAGGCATGTTTCTTATGAAATTATTAGTCTATAAATCCTTGTGTATTATAAATAATCTATATGAGTGGACATATGATTTTTTAGGCTTATTATTATTCAATGTTTGGATGAGTTTAGCATTTTTATTCAAAATTTATTTTCTTCCTTTTTCTGATCCATGTTTATCTATAATTTTAAAACAAGGAAATATTTGAGAAAAAATGAATTAGATTCTTAAAAAATTGCTTCCAATTTGAAATTGCTTGATAGGTGTTTTATAAAATGTTACTATTGGAATTCATGAATAATTTCCTCATGAAGATTCATGGTGTTATCCAACTATAATTTTCTTCACACCCTACATATATATTTTGGCTTATGTTGACATGGTTTTATATGAAACCTATAATTTTATGTGAATCATGTTTTTTGTAGGATCCTAATAACTACCATTAACAACTAGTTGGTCTAGTATTGAGGATATGATTGTTTTATTGTGTTTAGCTAAACTCTAGAGAATTTTTGGATTTTAGATAATTTTTTATGGTATGTTATAACATCAAAAAGCATGATCATATTTTATTATATTGTTTTAATTTACTAATGAATATTTTATATATGTGTCTTGTTGATGATATTAAAATTGAGTTTCACAAAATAATTTTTTCTTAGTTATTGTTCTAAATGCTAGGGTTTTAAATTGTAAACTATTTACAATAATTATTTAATTTCATGGACATCCAATTCATGGATGGGTCATGTTATATTTCATTGAAGAGTCTATATTTTGGTAATTTTCACTCCATGGGTAAAATCATTCCCATTTGATTTTATTTTAATACCCTAGTTATTATTTCCTACTTGTGGTGATTGGGAACAACCTTGGGGCCTTGTGATGAGCTAGATTGGATGACATTTTAGGTCAACTCTAGATGGTTTATTAAAATATTGTATTAAATCCCTTTTTTATTTTGGGGTTGGCATTTGAAAAGAAATAGGAACATAAAGGGTCGATAGGTAGTTGTGGATGAGTTTCAGACCAACTATACATCATGTAAAACCATGATTTTATATGAAAGGTCGTAAATTTTTTCATGAGATTGATCATTAAATTTTGATGTCATCTTATGGGATTTGGGGTTCTTTCATACTGTTTATGAGTTTCTTTCTAATCTAATGAGTTATTTTTCTAAATATTTAGTTTCAACTTAAAACGAGTAGGGAAAATATGGATGGAATGATATGGCACATGTTCTGGAGAAACATGCAGAAACCATGCATCATGGCCTGTAATCCCTTCAGCGATGCTGTGCATGATTGGTACACTGTGCTTCCCCAGAACTGACCATCAAGTAATTATGTGAATGGTTGAAGAAATTAAATACAATACAATCCTCTGATGGTTTAGGGTTATATATTTATGGAATTATGAAAAATCATAAAAAAATAAATTGCAAGTCATTATCAACTAAGGGAAACTTTTCATATTATTTAAGACATAACTTAATCTATAACAGTTCTCCAATGTTTCCTATAAATTATGTATATTAGATATTCTTTAATACATATCATATGTATTAATTTAACTCAAAATATGGGGAAATTGAAACATAAGAAGGGAGAGTTCAAATTCATTGTAAGGGAATGATTGTATCATAATCTATTTAGGAATGACCATGGCATGAAAAATATTACCAGAAAAAATCATTGTAAAATAATTCCATATAACTAATATTGAAATAAATTCATGGTTAAAAAATAAATAAACAAATGGAAATAAATAATTTAATTCATTTTGATGGAAGGCATAGTTATGGACATATTTTAATTTCAAGTCCTCATATAAGATGTCATTATTGATGTTAAGGCTACATCAAGGACCCCATTCTTGTCATCAAGATCTAAACCATGACATCAAACATGTATTTGGTAGGCTAAAACCAAATTACCCAAAATTATGTCTCATGAGAACAAATGATACATCAATGTGACATATAATACTTATCCCCAACCGTTACTTCATTAAGTCCAATGCATTCACCTTAGGAAATATATGAAGAACAATACCCTAAATAATCAACCTTCATTCCTAAACATGTTTATTAGAATAACAACATACAACATGTCAATGCTTTTATCCATCTTAATAAAAGGGATTAAATGATCTTTACCCATCTAGATAAATAAAATGGATGGTTTCAAAATGGAATATCCACAGTGTAACAAAATAAAATTATAAGGATGCTAACATTGAGGAAAAAACCCCTGAATGAAGAGTTATTCAAATGGAAACACACACAAAGGGAAAAATAATTAGATTGTCTGATATCATGAGATCAATCCTCCCAATAGATAAATAGGGTAACATTAAATAGAAGTTATATTATGAAACATAAGTTTTAATAGGATAAATAATTTTGAACATATAATGTAAAATGGAAGAGAAAATGTAATAGGTTTATTAGAAATAATTTTCCATGTTATCAAAAAGATGTAGATACATGTAGTTTTTAGGTGTCATTTTTTGACAATGAGTAGTGAAACATTAAAAAAATAATTTTAAAATAAATATGTACTAATTGAGCCTTGAAAAAGGAAAATAGTTATATATGAAAATTTGTTTTCGGGAAAAAATATTTGATTATGAAACGAAACATATTTTGATATTTTCTTGTATATTTGTTAAAAACGACATTATACAAATAGGAAATAAAATGTTCTGAAATAGTGAAATGGAAATATAAATTTCTCCTGAGACTAATCATAATTAGGTTTCCTATTATAAATGATAACATTAGCGGGATAACAAATTTATGGATAAGGAGGGGAAACCACCATTAAAGTGGATGAGAATTATTCTAAATAATGGTATACTTTTTTGGGAATAAATTCATCAAGGTAAAATATTTTGATTAAATATTTTTTTCCCATAGAGGAGGATAACAGAAAATATAATTTAATATTAGGGTGGGGTAACCCAATCATGTAAAATAAATGTTCATGATGAAACATTATAACTCAAAGAAAAGATATTTAAGTTAATAATATCCTCTATGGTAAACATACTCAATGTAGCATGAAACATTAAAAGGGAGTTCACCTGGAAAACATGTAAACAATGAGAGAATATAAGATAACAAAATCTATTGGTATATTGTTCAAACTTATGTGAAATAATTTAAAGAGAACGATCATAACTCAATTAATGAAAATTGGGAAACTAAAAAGTCTTAGGACTAGGGAAACACTTATGTGAAAAAGAATTTAATAATAAGAAGTTAAGTTTTCTTATTATCTCCCATTAATTACCATAAAATAAATTATATGAATATAAGGGGATATTAAATAAATATAACATAATAAAAAATATATATTGGGTATAATATGTAACATGTCTTAATGAATTAGAATCGAGGTAACAAAACCCTTAAATCCTTAGAAACATTAAATTCAAAAACCCATTGAATGATATTATTTAAAATGAGAAAGTAAAAATCATGAAAAATAAGAGGATCATGATACTATATATTAAATTTGATGTAGATACTCCATTCCAATGAAAACAAGGTGTATAATATGAAATATATCTCAAGGAGTTATAATTTGGGTTAAGAAACAGTTAACTTAATTCTTGACTTCCACTAATGTTCATAAATATATGTTGTCAAAAATAAGTATCTTAATAACTTATTTAGGAACATTTTTTATATACATAACCATTAATAAACCTAATTTTAACATATTCTCAGTAATAATATTTTTGAGTTATTAACATTTATCAGATATCTCTTTTGAGAAATCAAGATCGTTTTGAACTAGTTTCATAGTAATGATGTTATTCTTCTTTATTATCCAAAATTATATTATTATTATATAATAAAATTTACTATAATGGATGATATAATACTATTTTTAAATATAATGGGATGGAGCATGGATGAGGGAAACTAATGTGGTTCGCGACCCACAGAAGGGAATGATCCTTTTTAGAAACCTTATAAAACTCTATTTGGGTCGCAAACCACATTAGTTTCCCTCATCCATGCTCCATCCCAACCCAGTTTTCTATCATATGGATCATTCCCTTATCCTTTCTTGAAACTATTAAATCTATTTGGGTATCGATCTGGATTCTTGGGTAGGGTTTGAGGAAAATTCCATAGGCCACCACCAAAGACATCTAAAATAATATCCAGTCAATAATAGTTTCTGAATTTGTATAAAATATAAAGTACAATTCATAAGTAACCATTTATCAGATTTTGAATTATTCATTAATTAATAACATAAACCACCAAGTTCCCTAGGACACTCGAATCTCAATGCCTCCTTCGTACCATGATATAGTTTGAACCATATCATATATTCAGTTAAAAATTTATTATAACACATGGGATTTCATTAAAAATCACATATCAATTCACTGTTATAACCAATTTGAACCATGGTAGAGTGCAATCATTTTGGGTCTAGGTTACCATGCCTAGGACACCGTGTGATTTTGAAGTAGCGTCATGTGTCCCACACTCATTATCACATAATCTAAAAAACAGAAAAGTGTGATTTCAAAGCATCATTCCATGTCCCACAATCATTTATTAATAAATTTTTCACTACGGGGTTTGGAAGCAGTAGACCATGTCCGATACACATTTAGCAATCAATTTATAACTATGGGATTTAGAAGTTGATGACCATGTCCCAATGAAGTATATCAATAAATTATAAAATCAAATGTATCATATCAATCAAGGTTAATCAACAATAACCTTATTTTCACATTTTGAGGAAAAAATATTTTAATTAGTTCATAAATAAATTAATCCAATTTAATGAATTTCATAATTATAACAATTCTTATTATTTAATTCAACAATCACTTAATCCAATTCCACATTGATAAAAAAACACATTAATTAATTAAAAAATTAATTAATGAAATTGTAAATTCAATTTCACAATCCCAATATCACATTAATTGATTCAAAAATAAACTAATTAAATTCCACTTTCAACGATACATTAATTAATCCAACTATTAATTAATGCAATTTCAAATTCAATTTCACCATCCCAATATCCCATTACACACCTGACCCTTAGGTCGAACACATGTATTATAAGTTGTTATGTGGTGAATAATTTGTTACATGTTGTGTAAATCCATTTAATAAATGAAAATTTTATGCAATTAATTACGTTTTAAGTATAGTTTTTCATAATAGCATTAAGATGAGGTCTGATAAATTAATTTTTCAGAAAACAAATTATACTTTTGGAGATAACATATAAATTTTTAAAATTAGCTAAGATACTATAAATAATACTTATTTTAATGAAATATAATTTTATAAACACTATTATTTAAATAATAATGATAAAATAATTTTAAAATGACCTTGAAATTTTCTAAGTGTGAGAAATTTCACAATGCATTATGAAACCACTATTTTTTTAATAAATAAGGATTTTTATATTTAAAAGTTTAAATTATCAAATTTAGATAATTATTATGATAAACTGAACATAATATTTTTAAATCAGCATGATGAAATTATTTTAGGGTGAATTTATTTGAATTTTTCAAAATGCATTTCAATTCAATGAATAGAACAAATACAGTTCAGTTTTTTTTGTTATGTTTAAGGAGTTCATAATGATGTAATAATTTATTAACCACAATAAAAGACAAAAAATATTTTATTTTATTTATATAATTTTTTGAACATATTTTAATCAATTCCCAAACCTATAAGTTACATTCCAAATTGTAAAATTGGAACAATAACCTTAAAAATATTATTTTGTGGGTACTTTATTTTCCATGAAAAAATAAGTAATATATAATTATAATTGGGTATTGTGGGTTAAAATAACATAAAATATGACCCAAGCTTCCTAAACCATAAGAAAAACCAATGGAAAGGCTCATGGGTTTTCATTTTACACAACCTATATTTCTATGGCCTATATTTGGAAATTATTAAACCAAACCTCAATTTTTTCTATAAAAACTCAACCATTTATCTATTTACATTCATTCAAAATAAATCCTCAATGATTATTTTGTATTTTTACCTCCCATGGAGTCCTACCAAGGATTTTTCAACACCCCAAGGTCCTAATCGTTGATATTTAGGAGTAACTCGTCAAGGTAAGGGAAATGTCAACCTCCCTTATCCAATCATGTTCCCTTTTTATATGGTATGTGTTAAAATTTCAAAACAATGTTTTTTCCCACATTATTTTTCCCAAATAAGAGTCCTTTTTGAATGGGATACCCCTCTCCCGTGTAATTTTACACTCTTCTAAAACTATGTTTTTTTACCTTTTATGCTTTATAATTAACTTCACCAAATTTCTCTCTTCTCATCAAGAAATTTTCTTTTAAATTTTTTTTGAATTCCAAAACCTCTTTATTTTCAAGGCATATTCACCTATATGTAAAAATTATTTATTTTAGTATGGTATTAGAAAATATGAATCCTTCATTCCCTTTCTATGGGATACAAATGACATAATTATCATGTCATTAAGAAGTTATGAAACACCATGATTTTTATATGAAACATGTTTCTTTTTTTTTCTCGACAATTTATTTATGAAATATTTTATTATGATATATATAGCTCAAACTAATTAATACATTTGAAGGGTTCACCCTAATAACACTCCAACACATTGGGTAAATAATTTAATCTCTATATATGACATGTTTTATTAAACATTGGTGAATAGGATTGGTAATTTTTATAACACATCGGGGAAAAACCATGGTGATTTTATTATGAATGTATCATTTAAATGATTTATCCACATTTACATGATATGAGTATTGTTATTTTTATTATCATATGACTCATATTACCTTTATCATTCTATAGTTATATTCCGCAATTTCTTACTGATATTTATCAATATCTCAAGTAAATTGTTCCCCTTTATTATTCTCTTACTAGGCCATATGCTCACCCATTCAATTGATGTATGTCCCCAGGTTCTGAAATGTATGAAATATTCATATGATGAACTAATTAATAAAAAAAATTAGTGTATTAGATGAATTGTTTATTTTTAAATGTGTTATGTACCTTAATTAAAAGAAAATAAACCTTAAAATATCCTCTCTTGGTACAATTTAAGAAAACATTAACTAATAAAAAGGTGGGATTCCATAAAAATTTATACTACTTGGATCATGATTTCATATGATTCAACGGTCCTTGATACCCCTTCTACATAGAATAATTGGAATCACTTGGACTCCACTAAGGCATGTATTGAGTTTCCATCCTGATGATCACAAGACTTGACAATGATGCATTGGTCTTCTATACCTTGGATACTACCCTTCATGGTATAACATTTGATTACATAGTATAGAAAAATGTGGATTTTTTACAAATTATTACATGGTGTTTCCATTTTGGATAATTTTCTATTCTTATAGATATCCTAGGTATGGGTATCATATTTTAGTTGTTGGACTGGAGAGATCATTCATGTATATTGATTCTTTACTATATCTCTTGATTGTGGTTACTTGATTATTGTTCATAGGGGCCAGTTTGTAAAGAAAGATTTAAATTTTATAATGAGACTTTAATTTTCATATGGTTATAACTATGAAATATTTCACACTTCTTATATTTATATTACACAGTTTGTACTTGTTATAGACATCATTGGTGGTGCCATATAGAGTGTTATCTCACACCCTGTTCGGGTCGCCATTGTGTACATGGTTAGACTTAATGGACACGTATAGGGATCATGAAAAGTGCCAACTTTATGATGCATTATTATTTTATTCATTGGAGTAGGGTAGAACAGGAATAATCTTGGATCGTTATTCTATATATAGATAATCCTTTTTGGTCTTCTTATATTCAAATACATGTACTATATTGGTTTCCTTTTTCCATGCATTGCCTTCAATTTTCTATAGTGACATGACATGATCATCATGTTCTATATGATTTCATTTTTTTATTTACAACTATAATATTCTGTTTGATAATATTATATTATTATATTATATTAATCTTCCATTATTGATCAATCTGTTTATACAACTGTGTTACACTCTCACATGAGGGTGTAATGTCCCCAATAACACACCATAAACCATCGCTACATGTTATTATCCTATGGTATACGAGCATGTGTTCTTAATGCCTTGTGACCCACCATATTATTTCACCATTTAGTATATTGTGGGTTGGGACATTACTATTTCATGATGATTATAAATTATTATGAAAATATCTTTATTGATTCCTAGAATTTTCCAAATAAGCCGACACTGATTCAATTTTCATATAAACACAAGGTGAAATAATATAATAATTAAAAATATACTCTAATTAATGGTCCATATTAAATTAAATATAGAATTTTAAGGTTTTATATAAGTTATATAATAAACATAAATTTATTTTTTTGGATCATAAGCGTATGTGGAGAATGAATCTAGAACGAGGTAAGGGATTCATCTCAAATTTTATTTTTTTTGAGACAAATTTTATTTTATATTAATAAATCCATTTAATTTGACAGCATAATAACTTTTCAATATACCATATAATAAATTTTATCTATTAATGACGTTTTAACATCAACTTCATGCTCTCTCTCTATTAATGGGGATTTACAAGAACATTTCTTAATCCCAAAATGTTTCATCTCAAATCTTGTTTCTTTGAGATACATATCTTGTATCCACCAAAATAAATTTAAATAGTGTGTATATTTTCTACTGGATATAAAAAATCATGGATTATAATTATTAATAGTATTTTAACTTCAAATTCACGATATCCCTCTTTGAAGTGTTTTTTATTAGAATGTTTCTTAAGTCATAAGGGTTCTCACCTCAAATTTCTCTCTTTGAGACAAGTTTTGTACTATACAAAAAAGTCCTTTTAGGTGGTTTATATACTAATTATTTTATATATTATACCAGGATATTACATTTTTTCAGGGTAATTGATGTTTTATTTGAATCTACATCTTTCATGGGGATAAGATATAAACTATTCTCATGCCGTGAGGGATTTTCATGACTTGTGTATTTTCCTTGGGAAACTATCACTTCTATTTGAATATTATATTAAGATATTGATATATTCTAAATTTTGATACTGTTATATTATATTTATACCTTTTTTTGGGAATCCATGTTTCACACTAATACCTTCTTCCTTTATGATTCTATTATTCTTTTTAAAATAAATTTTTGTTAAGAATAATTCCAATTTCATATAATATATTTTTCTTCCAAATACATGTTTTTACATCCCACCAATATTCTCTCTTACCTAGGTGAATATAAATATTTTTACTTTTTCAATCACCCCTTTATTTATTTTAAAAGAATGGTTATGTCATCTTTATAATGATGTGGGGTTTAAATGATGGCGTTTTTAAATAATTTAATGGGTTTTTCTAGTGATATATTTCCCTTATACTTAAAATTTTAATATTATATTGATTTATACTAATGTTGTTTTTATTTTATTTTATTGATGAGTATTAATATATTTTATCTTCATTTATTAAGTTAATTCTTATTTTATTGTAACATGAAAATTACTTCTTTTTAAGATGATATTAAGAAACATTTTTTCAAGAAAAAAATATTTTTTTAATTTCTATACCATTTTCAGAAGGATTATTTTCCAATGAACTAATTGTTTATAAATCACCCCATATATGATATTTTTAAATATATTTCTTGGGAAATCATATTTTTTGGTATCAAATGATAATTATTATTATGAGATACCATTTGGAATATTTATAAAAACAATTCATTTCCAAGGGTTATTTATGATAAGATAACTGATTTGATTTTATTTAGAACTCGTATGTATAAATGACGATGAGGGTGGTCATATATTTTCCCCCATACGTTGGATAATGTTTACTATCTCATTAGACACTATGGTAATCAAATAAGTAATTTTGGACCCAATATGGGATTCATGTACAAAATAATCGATCCATAATAAGAATAAGGTAGGGATGAATACTTCGTTATCTAAATCATTCGGGGATGCCTACTACACGATGAGAGGTTTACCAATGTTTATTTTTATGAACAAATCTTTTCACTATGTTATTCCTTATTTCTAGGATATGCTCAATTCTTATGAAAATACATATTATAATGATATTATGCTCTATTACATTATGATATTAAGTTTTTTATTTTTGTCATAGGATTTTTATCCATGACTTTAATGACATTTCATTGTCCTTTGTTTCTATTCCATAATTTATAATGAAACACCATGTTTAATATTTTCACTTGTTATTTCGGGATATTTTTATATGATATTTCTCAGTTTCTCATGTTTTCTGTCATGTTTATGATCAATCCATTATGACTAGATTATATCTCTCCCTTAATGAGAATTTGATCTCATCTAATTATTATGTTCCCAATTCCCAGGTTATGAAAATGATTATATCACATGAGTTGTATAGAATATGGTCTAAAGGTGGATAAATTTCTATAGGTGTTGTAAAACATGATTTTTATATAGATAGTCCCCAAGATACTAAATTTATCGGCCCTTAGATTGTGCAATAATTTGTTAGATTTATTAATTATATCATGGTATAAATGTATTATTCATGTATGTTTAGCTTGTGTTTCCTTAAGGGGAGACCTAGTGAGATCCCAGACTTATTGAAATACCATATCCATCTAGTGAACATTATGTTAGGTTGAGTCTTGATAAACCCTATTCTTTAGAGGCCATGAGGCATGTTTTTTATGAAATTATTAATCTATAAAACCTTGTGTATTATTAATAATCTACATGAGTGGACATATGGTTTTTTAGGCTTATTCTTATTCAATGTTTGGATGAGTTTAGCATTTTCATTAAAAATTTATTTTCTTCCTTTTTCTGATCGATTTTTATCTATAATTTTAAGACAAGGAAATATTTGAGAAAAAATGAATTAGATTCTTTAAAAATTGCTTCCAATTTGAAATTGTTTGATAGGTGTTTTATAAAATGTTACTATTGGAATTCATGAATAATTTCCTCATGAAGATTCATGGTGTTATCCAACTATAATTTTCTTCACACCCTACATATATCTTTTGGCTTATGTTGACATGGTTTTATATGAAACCTATAATTGTATGTGAATCATGTTTTTTGTAGGATCCTAATAACTACCATTAACAACTAGTTGGTCTAGTATTGATGATATGATTGTTTTATTGTGTTTAGCTAAAATCTAGAGAATTTTTTGATTTTAGATAATTTTTTATGGTATGTTATAACGTCACAAAGCATGATCATATTTTATTATATTGTTTTAATTGACTAATGAATATTTTATATATGTGTCTTGTTGATGATATTAAAATTGAGTTTCACAAAATAATTTTTTCTTAGTTATTGTTCTAAATGCTAGGGTTTTAAATTGTAAACTATTTACAATAATTATTTAATTTCATGGACATCCAATTCATAAATGGGTCATGTTATATTTCATTGAAGAGTCTATATTTTGGTAATTTTCATTCCATGGGTAAAATCATTCCCATTTGATTTTATTTTAATACCCTAGTTATTATTTCCTACTTGTGGTGATTGGGAACAACGTTGAGGACTTGTGATGAGCTAGATTGGATGACATTTTAGGTCAACTCTAGATGGTTCATTAAAATATTGTATTAAATCCCTTTTTTATTTTGGGGTTGGCATTTGAAAAGAAATAGGAACATAAAGGGTCGATAGGTAGCTGTGGATGAGTTTCAGACCAACTATACATCATGTAAAACCATGATTTTATACGAAATGTCGTAAATTTTTTCATGAGATTGATCATTAAATTTTGATGTCATCTTATGGGATTTGGGGTTCTTTCATACTGTTTATGAGTTTCTTTCTAATCTAATGAGTTATTTTTATAAATATTTAGTTTCAACTTAAAACAAGTAGGGAAAATATGGATGGAATGATATGGCACATGTTCTGGAGAAACATGCAGAAACCATGCATCATGGCATGTAATCCATTCAGCGATGCTGTGCATGATTGGTACACTGTGTTTCCCCAGAACTGACCATCAAGTAATTATGTGAATGGTTGAAGAAATTCAATACAATACAATCCTCTGATGGTTTAGGGTTATATATTTATGGAATTATGAAAAATCATAAAAAAATAAATTACAAGTCATTATCAACTAAGGGAAACTTTTCATATTATTTAAGACATAACTTAATCTATAACAGTTCTCCAATGTCTCCTATAAATTATGTATATTAGATATTCTTTAATACATATCATACGTATTAATTTAACTCAAAATATGGGGAAATTGAAACATAAAAATGGAGAGTTCAAATTCAGTGTAAGGGAATGATTGTATCATAATATATTTAGGAATGACCATGGCATGAAAAATATTACCAGAAAAAATCATTGTAAAATAATTCCATATAACTAATATTGAAATAAATTCATGGTTAAAAAAATAAATTAACAAATGGAAATAAATAATTTAATTCGTTTTGATGGAAGGCATAGTTATGGACATATTTTAATTTCAAGTCCTCATATAAGATGTCTTTATTGATGTTAAGGCTACATCAAGGACCCCATTCTTGTCATCAAGATCTAAACCATGAAATCAAACATGTATTTGGTAGGCATAAACCAAATTACCCAGAATTATGTCTCATGAGAACAAATGATACATCAATGTGACATATAATACTTATCCCCAACTGTTACTTCATTATGTCCAATGCATTCACCTTAGGAAAGATATGAAGAACAATACCCTAAATAATCAACCTTCATTCCTAAACATGTTTATTATAATAACAACATACAACATTTCAATGCTTTTATCCATCTTAATAAAAGGGATTAAATGATATTTACCCATCTAGATAAATAATATGGATGGTTTCAAAATGGAATATCCACAGTGTAACAAAAGAAAATTATAAGGATGCTAACATTGAGGAAAAAACCCCTGAATGAAGACTTATTCAAATGGAAACACACACAAAGGAAAAAATAATTATATTGTCTGATATCATGAGATCGATCCTCCCAATAGATAAATAGGGTAACATTAAATAGAAGTTATATCATGAAACATAAGTCTTAATAGGATAAATAATTTTGAACATGTAAATTAAAATGGAAGAGAAAATGTAATAGGTTTATTAGAAATAATTTTCCATGTTATCACAAAGATGTAGATACATGTAGTTTTCAGGTGTCATTTTTTGACAATGAGTAGTGAAACATTAAAAAAATACTTTTAAAATAAATATGTACTAATTGAGCCTTGAAAAAGGAAAATAGTTATATATGAAAATTTGTTTTGGGAAAAAATATTTGATTATGAAACGAAACATATTTTGATATTTTCTTGTATATTTGTTAAAAACGATATTATACAAATAGGAAATAAAATGTTCTGAAATAGGGAAATGGAAATATAAATTTCTCCTAAGACTAATCATAATTAGGTTTCCTATTATAAATGATAACATTAGCGGGATAACAAATTTATGGATAAGGAGGGGAAACCACCATTAAAGTGGATGAGAATTATTCTAAATAATGGTATACTTTTTTGGGAATAAATTCGTCAAGGTAAAATATTTTGATTAAATATTTTTTTCCCATCGAGGAGGATAACAGAAAATATAATTTAATATTAGGGTGGGGTAACCCAATCATGTAAAATAAATGTTCATGATGAAACATTATAACTCGAAGAAAAGATATTTGAGTTAATAATATCCTCTATGGTAAACATACTCAATGTAGCATGAAACATTAAAAGGGAGTTCACCTGGAAAACATGTAAACAATGAGAGAATATAAGATAACAAAATCTATTGGTATATTGTTCAAACTTATGTGAAATAATTTAAAGAGAACGATCATAACTCAATTAATGAAAATTGGGAAACTAAAAAGTCTTAGGACTAGGGAAACACTTTTGTGAAAAAGAATTTAATAATAAGAAGTTAAGTTTTCTTATTATCTCCCATTAATTACCATAAAATAAATTATATGAAGATAAGAGGATATTAAATAAATATAACATAATAAAAAATATATATTGGGTATAATATGTAACATGTCTTAATGAATTAGAATCGAGGTAACAAAACCCTTAAATCCTTAGAAACTTTAAATTCAAAAACCCATTGAATGATATTATTTAAAATGAGAAAGTAAAAATCATGAAAAATAAGAGGATCATGATACTATATATTAAATTTGATGTAGATACTCCATTCCAATGAAAACAAGGTGTATAATATGAAATATATCTCAAGGAGTTATAATTTGGGTTCAGAAACAGTTAACTTAATTCTTGACTTCCACTAATGTTCATAAATATATGTTGTCAAAAATAAGTATCTTAATAACTTATTTAGGAACATTTTTATATACATAACCATTAATAACCCTAATTTTAACATATTCTCAGTAATAATATTTTTGAGTTATTAACATTTATCAGATATCTCTTTTGAGAAATCAAGATCGTTTTGAACTAGTTTTATAGTAATGATGTTATTCATCTTTATTATGCAAAATTATATTATTATTATATAATAAAATTTACTATAATGGATGATATAAAACTATTTTTAAATATAATGGGATGGAGCATGGATGAGGGAAACTAATGTGGTTCGCGACCCACATAAGGGAATGATCCTTTTTATAAACCTTATAAAACCCTATTTGGGTCGCGAACCACATTAGTTTCCCTCATCCATGCTCCATCCCAACCCAGTTTTCTATCATATGGATCATTCCCTTATCCTTTCTTGAAACTATTAAATCTATTTGGGTATGGATCTGGATTCTTGGGTAGGGTTTGAGGAAAATTCCATAGGCCACCACCAAAGACATCTAAAATAATATCCAGTCAATAATAGTTTCTGAATTTGTATAAAATATAAAGTACAATTCATAAGTAACCATTTATCAGATTTTGAATTATTCATTAATTAATAACATAAACCACCAAGTTCCCTAGGACACTCGAATCTCAATGCCTCTTTCTTACCATGATATAGTTTGAACCATATCATATATTCAGTTAAAAATTTATTATAACACATGGGATTTCATTATAAATAACATATCAATTCACTGTTATAACCAATTTGAACCATGGTAGAGTGCAATCATTTTGGGTCTAGGTTACCATGCCTAGGACACCGTGTGATTTTGAAGTAGCGTCACGTGTCCCACACTCATTATCACATAATCTAAAAAACACAAAAGTGTGATTTCAAAGCATCATTCCATGTCCCACAATCATTTATCAATAAATTTTTCACTACGGGGTTTGGAAGCAGTAGACCATGTCCGATACACATTTAGCAATCAATTTATAACTATGGGATTTACAAGTAGATGACCATGTCCCAATGAAGTATATCAATAAATTATAAAATCAAATGTATCATATCAATCAAGGTTAATCAACAATAACCTTATTTTCACATTTTGAGGAAAAAAATATTTTAATTAGTTCATAAATAAATTAATCCAATTTAATGAATTTCATAATTATAAAAATTCTTATTATTTAATTCAACAATTACTTAATCCAATTCCACATTGATAAAAAAACACATTAATTAATTCAAAAATTAATTAATGCAATTGTAAATTCAATTTCACAATCCCAATATCCCATTAATTGATTTAAAAATAAACTAATTAAATTCCACTTTGAACGATACATTAATTAATCCAACTATTAGTTAATGCAATTTGAAATTCAATTTCACCATCCCAATATCCCATTACACACCTGACCCTTTGGTCGAACACATGTATTATAAGTTGTTATGTGGTGAATAATTTGTTACATGTTGTATAAATCCATTTAATAAATGAAAATTTTATTCAATTAATTACGTTTTAAGTATTGTTTTTCATAATAGCATTAAGATGAGGTCAGATAAATTAATTTTTCAGAAAACAAATTATACTTTTGGAGATAACATATAAATTTTTAAAATTAGCTAAGATACTATAAATAATACTTATTTTAATGAAATATCATTTTATAAACACTATTATTTAAATAATAATGATAAAATAATTTTAAAATGTCCTTGAAATTTTCTAAGTGTGAGAAATTTCACAATGCATTATGAAACCACTATTTTTTTAATAAATAAGGATTTTTATATGTAAAAGTTTAAATTATCACATTTAGACAATTATTATTATAAAATGAACATAATATTTTTAAATCAGCATGCTGATATTATTTTAGGGTGAATTTATTAGAATTTTTCAAAATGCATTTCAATTCAATGAATAGAACAAATACAGTTCAGTTTTTTTTGTTATGTTTAAGGAGTACATAATTATTTCGTAATGATGTAATAATTTATTAACCACAATAAAAGACAAAAAATATGTTATTTTATTTATATAATTTTTTGAACATATTTTAATCAATTCCCAAACCTATAAGTTACATTCCAAATTGTAAAATTGGAACAATAACATTAAAAATATTATTTTGTGGGTACTTTATTTTTTCATGAAAAAATAAGTAATATATAATTATAATTGGTTATTGTGGGTTAAAATAACATAAAATATGACCCAAGCTTCCTAAACCATGGTAAAAACCAATGGAAACGCTCATGGGTTTTCATTTTACACAACCTATATTTCTATGGCCAATATTTGGAAATTATTAAACCAAACCTCAAATTTTTCTATAAAAACACAACCATTTATCTATTTAAATTCATTCAAAATAAATCCTTAATGATTATTTTGTATTTTTACCTCCCATGGAGTCCTACCAAGGATTTTTCAACACCCCAAGGTCCCAATCATTGATATTTAGGAGTAACTTGTCAAGGTAAGGGAAATATCAACCTCCCTTATCCAATCATGTTCCCTTTTTATATGGTATGTGTTAAAATTTCAAAACAATGTTTTTTCCCACATTATTTTTCCCAAATAAGAGTCCTTTTTGAATGGGATACCCCTCTCTCGTGTAATTTTACACTCTTCTAAAACTATGTTTTTTTACCTTTTATGCTTTATAATTAACTTCACCAAATTTCTCTCTTCTCATCAAGAAATTTTCTTTTAATTTTTTTTTGAATTCCAAAACCTCTTTATTTTCAAGGCATATTCACCTATATGTAAAAATTATTTATTTTAGTATGGTATTAGAAAACATGAATCCTTCATTCCCTTTCTATGGGATACAAATGACATAATTATCATGTCATTAAGAAGTTATGAAACACCAAGATTTTTATATGAAACATGTTTCTTTTTTTTTCTCGACAATTTATTTATGAAATATTTTATTATGATATATATAGCTCAAACTAATTAATACATTTGAAGGGTTCACCCTAATAACACTCCAACACATTGGGTAAATAATTTAATCTCTATATATGACATGTTTTATTAAACATTGGTGAATAGGATTGGTAATTTTTATAACACATCGGGGAAAAACCATGGTGATTTTATTATGAATGTATCATTTAAATGATTTATCCACATTTACATGATACGAGTATTGTTATTTTTATTATCATATGCCTCATATTCCCTTTATCATTCTATAGTGATATTCCTCAATTTCTTACTGATATTTCTCAATATCTCAAGTAAATTGTTCCCCTTTATTATTCTCTTACTAGGACTTATGCTCACCCATTCCATTGATGTATGTCCCCAGGTTATGAAATGTATGAAATATTCATATGACGAACTAATTAATAAAAAAAATTAGTGTATTAGATGAATTGTTTATGTTTAAATGTGTTATGTACCTTAATTAAAAGAAAATAAACCTTAAAAGATCCTCTCTTGGTACAATGTTAGGAAACATTAACTAATAAAAAGGTGGGATTCCATAAAAATTTATACTACTTGGATCATGATTTCATATGATTCAACGGTCCTTGATACCCCTTCTACATAGAATAATTGGAATCACTTGGACTCCACTAAGGCGTGTATTGAGTTTCCATCCTGATGATCACAGGACTTGACAATGATGCATTGGTCTTCTATACCTTGGATACTACCCTTCATGGTATAACATTTGATTACACAGTATAGAAAAATGTGGATTTTTTACAAATTATTACATGGTGTTTCCATTTTGGATAATTTTCTATTCTTATAGATATCCTAGGTATGGGTATCATATTTTAGTTGTTGGACTGGAGAGATCATTCATGTATATTGATTCTTTACTATATCTCTTGATTGTGGTTACTTGATTATTGTTCATAGGGGGACAGTTTGTAAAGAAAGATTTAAATTTTATTGTGAGACTTTAATTTTCATATGGTTATAACTATGAAATATTTCACACTTCTTATATTTATACTACACAGTTTGTACTTGTTATAGACATCGTTGGTGGTTCCATATAGAGTGTTATCTCACACCCTGTTCGGGTCGCCATTGTGTACATGGTTAGACTTAATGGACACGTATAGGGATCAAGAAAAGTGCCAACTTTATGATGCATTATTATTTTATTCATTGGAGTAGGGTAGAACAAGAATAATCTTGGATCGTTATTCTATATATAGATAATCCTTTTTGGTCTTTTTATATTAAAATACATGTACTATATTGGTTTCCTTTTTCCATGCATTGCCTTCAATTTTCTATAGAGACATGACATGATCATCATGTTCTATATGATTTCATTTTTTTATTTACAACTATAATATTCTGTTTGATAATATTATATTATTATATTATATTAATCTTCCATTATTGATCAATCTATTTATACAACTGTGTTACACTCTCACATGAGGGTGAATGTCCCCAATAACACACCATAAACCATCGCTACATGTTATTATCCTATGGTATACGAGCATGTGTTCTTAATGCCTTGTGACCCGCCATATTATTTCACCATTTAGTATATTTTGGGTTGGGACATTACTATTTCATGATGATTATAAATTATTATGAAAATATCTTTATTGATTCCTAGAATTTTCCAAATAAGCCGACACTGATTCAATTTTCATATAAACACAAGGTGAAATAATATAATAATTAAAAATATACTCTAATTAATGGTCCATATTAAATTAAATATAGAATTTTAAGGTTTTATATAAGTTATATAATAAACATAAATTTATTTTTTTGGATCATAAGAGTATGTGGAGAATGAATTTAGAACTGGGTAAGGGATTCATCTCAAATTTTATTTTTTTGAGACAAATTTTATTTTATATTAATAAATCCATTTAATTTGACAGCATAATAACTTTTCAATATACCATATAATAAATTTTATCTATTAATGACGTTTTAACATCAACTTCATGCTCTCTCTCTATTAATGGGGATTTACAAGAACATTTCTTAATCCCAAAATGTTTGATCTCAAATCGTGTTTCTTTGAGATACATATCTTGTATCCACCAAAATAAATTTAAATAGTGTGTATATTTTCAACTGGATATAAAAAATTATGGATTATAATTATTAATAGTATTTTAACTTCAAATTCACGATATCCCTCTTTCAAGTGTTTTTTATTAGAATGTTTCTTAAGTCATAAGGGTTCTCACCTCAAATTTCTCTCTTTGAGAAAAGTTTTGTGCTATCCACAAAAGTCCTTTTAGGTGGTTTATATACTAATTATTTTAGATATTATATCAGGATATTACATTTTTTCAGGGTAATTGATGTTTGATTTGAATCTACATCTTTCATGGGGATAAGATATAAACTATTCTCATGCCGTGAGGGATTTTCATGACTTGTGTATTTTCCTTGGGAAACTATCACTTCTATTTGAATATTATATTAAGATATTGATATATTCTAAATTTTGATACTGTTATATTATATTTATACCTTTTTTTGGGAATCCATGTTTCACACTAATACCTTCTTCCTTTATGATTCTATTATTTTTTTTAAAGTAAATTTTTGTTAAGAATAAGTCCAATTTCATATAATATATTTTTCTTCCAAATACATGTTTTTACATCCCACCAATATTCTCTCTTACCTAGGTGAATATCAATATTTTTTCTTTGTCAATCACCCCTTTATTTATTTTAAAAGAATGGTTATGTCATCTATTTAGTGATGTGGGGTTTAAATGATGGCGTTTTTAAATAATTTAATGGGTTTTTCTAGTGATATATTTTCCATATACTTAAAATTTTAATATTATATTGATTTATACTAATGTTGTTTTTATTTTATTTTATTGATGAGTATTAATATATTTTATCTTCATTTATTATGTTAATTCTTATTTTATTGTGACATGAAAATTACATCTTTTTAAGATGATATTAAGAAACATTTTTTCAAGAAAAAATATTTTTTTTAATTTCTATACCATTTTCAGAAGGATTATTTTCCAATGAACTAATTGTTTATAAATCACCCCATATGTGATATTTTTAAATATATTTCTTGGGAAATCATATTTTTTGGTATCAAATGATAATTATTATTATGAGATACCATTTAATAATATTTATAAAAAAAATTCATTTCCAAGGGTTATTTATGATAAGATAACTGATTTGATTTTATTTAGAATTCATATGTATAAATGATGATGAGGGTGGTCATTTATTTTCCCCCACACGTTGGATAATGTTTACTATCTCATTAGACACTATGGTAATCAAATAAGTAATTTTGGACCCAATATGGGATTCATGTACAAAATAATCGATCCATAATAAGAATAAGGTAGGGATGAATACTCCATTATCTGAATCATTCGGGGATACCTACTACACGATGAGAGGTTTACCAATGTTTATTTTTATGAACAAATCTTTTCACTATGTTATTCCTTATTTCTAGGATATGCTCAATTCTTATGAAAATCCATATTATAATGATATTATGCTTTATTACATTATGATATTAAGTTTTTTATTTTTGTCATAGGATTTTTATCCATGTCTTTAATGACATTTCATTGGCCTTTGTTTCTATTCCATAATTTATAATGAAACACCATGTTTAATATTTTCACTTGTTATTTCGGGATATTTTTATATGATATTTCTCAGTTTCTCATGTTTTCTGTCATGTTTATGATCAATCCATTATGACTAGATTATATCTCTCCCTTAATGAGAATTTGATCTCATCTAATTCTTATGTTCCCAATTCCCAGGTTATGAATATGATTATATCACATGAGTTGTATAGAATATGGTCTAAAGGTGGATAAATTTCTATAGGTGTTGTAAAACATTATTTTTATATAGATAGTCCCCAAGATACTAAATTTATCGGCCCTTAGATTGTGCAATAATTTGTTAGATTTATTAATTATATCATGGTATAAATGTATTATTCATGTATGTTTAGCTTGTGTTTCCTTAAGGGGAGACCTAGTGAGATCCCAGACTTATTGAAATACCATATCCATCTAGTGAACATTATGTTAGGTTGAGTCTTGATAAACCCTATTCTTTAGAGGCCATGAGGCATGTTTCTTATGAAATTATTAATCTATAAAACCTTGTGTATCATAAATAATCTACATGAGCGGACATATGGTTTTTTAGGCTTATTCTTATTCAATGTTTGGATGAGTTTAGCATTTTTATTCAAAATTTATTTTCTTCCTTTTTCTGATCCATTTTTATCTATAATTTTAAAACAAGGAAATATTTGAGAAAAAATGAATTAGATTCTTAAAAAATTGCTTCCAATTTGAAATTGTTTGATAGGTGTTTTATAAAATGTTACTATTGGAATTCATGAATAATTTCCTCATGAAGATTCATGGTGTTATCCAACTATAATTTTCTTCACACCCTACATATATCTTTTGGCTTATGTGGACATGGTTTTATATGAAACCTATAATTGTAAGTGAATCATGTTTTTATAGGATCCTAATAACTACCATTAACAACTAGTTGGTCTAGTATTGAGGATATGATTGTTTTATTGTGTTTAGCTAAACTCTAGAGAATTTTTGGATTTTAGATAATTTTTTATGGTATGTTATAACGTCACAAAGCATGATCATATTTTATTATATAGTTTTAATTGACTAATGAATATTTTATATATGTGTCTTGTTGATGATATTAAAATTGAGTTGAACAAAATAATTTTTTCTTAGTTATTTTTCTAAATGCTAGGGTTTTAAATTGTAAACTATTTACAATAATTATTTAATTTCATGGACATCCAATTCATGGATGGGTCATGTTATATTTCATTGAAGATTCTATATTTTGGTAATTTTCACTCCATGGGTAAAATCATTCCCATTTGATTTTATTTTAATACCCTTGTTATTATTTCCTACTTGTGGTGATTGGGAACAACCTTGGGGCCTTGTGATGAGCTAGATTGGATGACATTTTAGGTCAACTCTAGATGGTTCATTAAAATATTGTATTAAATCCCTTTTTTATTTTGGGGTCGGCATTTGAAATGAAATAGGAACATAAAGGGTCGATAGGTAGCCGTGGATGAGTTTCAGACCAACTATACATCATGTAAAACCATGATTTTATATGAAAGGTCGTAAATTGTTTTATGAGATTGATCATTAAATTTTGATGTCATCTTACGGGATTTGGGGTTCTTTCATACTGTTTATGAGTTTCTTTCTAATCTAATGAGTTATTTTTATAAATATTTAGTTTCAACTTAAAATGAGTAGGGAAAATATGGATGGAATGATATAGCACATGTTCTGGAGAAACATGCAAAAACCATGCATCATGGAATGTAATCCCTTCAGCGATGCTGTGCATGATTGGCACACTGTGCTTCCCCAGAACTGACCATGAATTAATTATGTGAATGGTTGAAGAAATTCAATACAATACAATCCTCTGATGGTTTAGGTTTATATATTTATGGAATTATGAAAAATCATAAAAAAATAAATTGCAAGTCATTATCAACTAAGGGAAACTTTTCATATTATTTAAGACATAACTTAATCTATAACAGTTCTCCAATGTCTCCTATAAATTATGTATATTAGATATTCTTTAATACATATCATACGTATTAATTTAACTCAAAATATGGGGAAATTGAAACATAAGAAGGGAGAGTTAAAATTTAGTGTAAGGGAATGATTGTATAATAATCTATTTAGGAATGACCATGGCATGAAAAATATTACCAGAAAAAATCATTGTAAAATAATTTCATATAACTAATATTAAAATAAATTCATGGTTAAAAAAATAAATAAACAAATGGAAATAAATAATTTAATTCATTTTGATGGAAGGCATAGTTATGGACATATTTTAATTTCAAGTCCTCATATAAGATGTCATTATTGATGTTAAGGCTACATCAAGGACCCCATTCTTGTCATCAAGATCTAAACCATGACATCAAACATGTATTTGGTAGGCATAAACCAAATTACCCAAAATTATGTCTCATGAGAAAAAATGATACATCAATGTGACATATAATACTTATCCCCAACCGTTACTTCATTAAGTCCAATGCATTCACCTTAGGAAAGATATGAAGAACAATAACCTAAATAATCAACCTTCATTCCTAAACATGTTTATTAGAATAACAACATACAACATGTCAATGCTTTTATCCATCTTAATAAAAGGGATTAAGTGATCTTTACCCATCTAGATAAATAATATGGATGGTTTCAAAATGTAATATTCACAGTGTAACAAAAGAAAATTATAAGGATGCTAACATTGAGGAAAAAACCCCTGAATGAAGACTTATTCAAATGGAAACAAACACAAAGGGAAAAATAATTAGATTGTCTGATATCATGAGATCAATCCTCCCAATAGATAAATAGGGCAACATTAAATAGAAGTTATATCATGAAAAATAAGTCTTAATAGGATAAATAATTTTGAACATGTAATGTAAAATGGAAGAGAAAATGTAATAGGTTTATTAGAAATAATTTTCCATGTTATCACAAAGATGTAGATACCTGTAGTTTTCAGGTGTCATTTTTTGACAATGAGTAGTGAAACATTAAAAAAATAATTTTAAAATAAATATGTACTAATTGAGCCTTGAAAAAGGAAAATAGTTATATATGAAAATTTGTTTTCGGGAAAAAATATTTGATTATGAAACGAAACATATTTTGATATTTTCTTGTATATTTGTTAAAAATGACATTATACAAATAGGAAATAAAATGTTCTGAAATAGGAAAATGGAAATATAAATTTCTCCTGAGACTAATCATAATTAGGTTTCCTATTATAAATGATAACATTAGCGGGATAACAAATTTATGGATAAGGAGGGGAAACCACCATTAAAGTGGATGAGAATTATTTTAAATAATGGTATACTTTTTTGGGAATAAATTCATCAAGGTAAAATATTTTGAGTAAATATTTTTTTCCCATCGAGGAGGATAACAGAAAATATAATTTAATATTAGGGTGGGGTAACCCAATCATGTAAAATAAATGTTCATGATGAAACATTATAACTCGATGAAAAGATACTGGAGTTAATAATATCCTCTATGGTAAACATACTCAATGTAGCATGAAACATTAAAAGTGAGTTCACCTGGAAAACATGTAAACAATGAGAGAATATAAGATAACAAAATCTATTGGTATATTGTTCAAACTTATGTGAAATAATTTAAAGAGAACGATCATAACTCAATTAATGAAAATTGGGAAACTAAAAAGTCTTAGGACTAGGGAAACACTTATGTGAAAAAGAATTTAATAATAAGAAGTTAAGTTTTCTTATTATCTCCCATTAATTACCATAAAATAAATTATATGAATATAAGGGGATATTAAATAAATATAACATAATAAAAAATATATATTGGGTATAATATGTAACATGTCTTAATGAATTAGAATCGAGGTAACAAAACCCTTAAATCCTTAGAAACATTAAATTCAAAAACCCATTGAATGATATTATTTAAAATGAGAAAGTAAAAATCATGAAAAATAAGAGGATCATGATACTATATATTAAATTTGATGTAGATACTCCATTCCAATGAAAACAAGGTGTATAATATGAAATATATCTCAAGGAGTTATAATTTGGGTTAAGAAACAGTTAACTTAATTCTTGAATTCCACTAATGTTCATAAATATATGTTGTCAAAAATAAGTATCTTAATAACTTATTTAGGAACATTTTTTATATACATAACCATTAATAAACCTAATTTTAACATATTCTCAGTAATAATATTTTTGAGTTATTAACATTTATCAGATATCTCTTTTGAGAAATCAAGATCGTTTTGAACTAGTTTCATAGTAATGATGTTATTCATCTTTATTATCCAAAATTATATTATTATTATATAATAAAATTTACTATAATGGATGATATAAAACTATTTTTAAATATAATGGGATGGAGCATGGATGAGGGAAACTAATGTGGTTCGCGACCCACATAAGGGAATGATCCTTTTTAGAAACCTTATAAAACTCTATTTGGGTCGCGAACCACATTAGTTTCCCTCATCCATGCTCCATCCCAACCCAGTTTTCTATCATATGGATCATTCCCTTATCCTTTCTTGAAACTATTAAATCTATTTGGGTATCGATCTGGATTCTTGGGTAGGGTTTGAGGAAAATTCCATAGGCCACCACCAAAGACATCTAAAATAATATCCAGTCAATAATAGTTTCTGAATTTGTATAAAATATAAAGTACAATTCATAAGTAACCATTTATCAGATTTTGAATTATTCATTAATTAATAACATAAACCACCAAGTTCCCTAGGACACTCGAATCTCAATTCCTCCTTCGTACCATGATATAGTTTGAACTATATCATATATTCAGTTAAAAATTTATTATAACACATGGGATTTCATTATAAATCACATATCAATTCACTGTTATAACCAATTTGAACCATGGTAGAGTGCAATCATTTTGGGTCTAGGTTACCATGCCTAGGACAACGTGTGATTTTGAAGTAGCGTCATGTGTCCCACACTCATTATCACATAATCTAAAAAACAGAAAAGTGTGATTTCAAAGCATCATTCCATGTCCCACAATCATTTATCAATAAATTTTTCACTACGGGGTTTGGAAGCAGTAGACCATGTCCGATACACATTTAGCAATCAATTTATAACTATGGGATTTAGAAGTTGATGACCATGTCCCAATGAAGTATATCAATAAATTATAAAATCAAATGTATCATATCAATCAAGGTTAATCAACAATAACCTTATTTTCACATTTTGAGGATAAAAATATTTTAATTAGTTCATAAATAAATTAATCCAATTTAATGAATTTCATAATTATAACAATTCTTATTATTTAATTCAACAATTACTTAATCCAATTCCACATTGATAAAAAAACACATTAATTAATTCAAAAATTAATTAATGAAATTGTAAATTCAATTTCACAATCCCAATATCACATTAATTGATTCAAAAATAAACTAATTAAATTCCACTTTCAACGATACATTAATTAATCCAACTATTTATTAATGCAATTTGAAATTCAATTTCACCATCCCAATATCCCATTACACACCTGAACCTTAGGTCGAACACATGTATTATAAGTTGTTATGTGGTGAATAATTTGTTACATGTTGTGTAAATCCATTTAATAAATGAAAATTTTATGCAATTAATTACGTTTTAAGTATAGTTTTTCATAATAGCATTAAGATGAGGTCTGATAAATTAATTTTTCAGAAAACAAATTATACTTTTGGAGATAACATATAAATTTTTAAAATTAGCTAAGATACTATAAATAATACTTATTTTAATGAAATATCATTTTATAAACACTATTATTTAAATAATAATGATAAAATAATTTTAAAATGTCCTTGAAATTTTCTAAGTGTGAGAAATTTCACAATGCATTATGAAACCACTATTTTTTTAATAAAAAGGATTTTTATATTTAAAAGTTTAAATTATCACATTTAGACAATTATTATGATAAACTGAACATAATATTTTTAAATCAGCATGATGAAATTATTTTAGGGTGAATTTATTTGAATTTTTCAAAATGCATTTCAATTCAATGAATAGAACAAATACAGTTCAGTTTTTTTTGTTATGTTTAATGAGTTCATAATGATGTAATAATTTATTAACCACAATAAAAGACAAAAAATATTTTATTTTATTTATATAATTTTTTGAATATATTTTAATCAATTCCCAAACCTATAAGTTACATTCCAAATTGTAAAATTGGAACAATAACATTAAAAATATTATTTTGTGGGTACTTTATTTTACATGAAAAAATAAGTAATATATAATTATAATTGGGTATTGTGGGTTAAAATAACATAAAATATGACCCAAGCTTCCTAAACCATGGGAAAAACCAATGGAAAGGCTCATGGGTTTTCATTTTACACAACCTATATTTCTATGGCCTATATTTGGAAATTATTAAACCAAACCTCAATTTTTTCTATAAAAACTCAACCATTTATCTATTTACATTCATTCAAAATAAATCCTCAATGATTATTTTGTATTTTTACCTCCCATAGAGTCCTACCAAGGATTTTTCAACACCCCAAGGTCCTAATCGTTGATATTTAGGAGTAACTCGTCAAGGTAAGGGAAATGTCAACCTCCCTTATCCAATCATGTTCCCTTTTTATATGGTATGTGTTAAAATTTCAAAACAATGTTTTTTCCCACATTATTTTTCCCAACTAAGAGTCCTTTTTGAATGGGATACCCCTCTCCCGTGTAATTTTACACTCTTCTAAAACTATGTTTTTTTACCTTTTATGATTTATAATTAACTTCACCAAATTTATCTCTTCTCATCAAGAAATTTTCTTTTAATTTTTTTTTGAATTCCAGAACCTCTTTATTTTCAAGGCATATTCACCTATATGTAAAAATTATTTATTTTAGTATGGTATTAGAAAACATGAATCCCTCATTCCCTTTCTATGGGATACAAATGACATAATTATCATGTCATTAAGAAGTTATGAAACACCAAGATTTTTATATGAAACATGTTTCTTTTTCTTTCTCGACAATTTATTTATGAAATATTTTATTATGATATATATAGCTCAAACTAATTAATACATTTGAAGGGTTCACCCTAATAACACTCCAATACATTGGGTAAATAATTTAATCTCTATATATGACATGTTTTATTAAACATTGGTGAATAGGATTGGTAATTTTTATAACACATCAGGGAAAAACCATGGTGATTTTATTATGAATGTATCATTTAAATGATTTATCCACATTTACATGATATGAGTATTGTTATTTTTATTATCATATGCCTCATATTCCCTTTATCATTCTACAGTGATATTCCTCAATTTCTTACTAATATTTCTCAATATCTCAAGTAAATTGTTCCCCTTTATTATTCTCTTACTAGGCCTTATGCTCACCCATTCCATTGATGTATGTCCCCAGGTTATGAAATGTATGAAATATTCATATGATGAACTAATTAATAAAAAAAATTAGTGTATTAGATGAATTTTTTATGTTTAAATGTGTTATGTACCTTAATTAAAAGAAAATAAACCTTAAAAGATCCTCTCTTGGTACAATGTAAGGAAACATTAACTAATAAAAAGGTGGGATTCCATAAAAATTTATACTACTTGGATCATGATTTCATATGATTCAACGGTCCTTGATACCCCTTCTACATAGAATAATTGGAATCACTTGGACTCCACTAAGGCATGTATTGAGTTTCCATCCTGATGATCACAGGACTTGAGAATGATGCATTAGTCTTCTATACCTTGGATACTACCCTTCATGGTATAAAATTTGATTACACAGTATAGAAAAATGTGGATTTTTTACAAATTATTACATGGTGTTTCCATTTTGGATAATTTTCTATTCTTATAGATATCCTAGGTATGGGTATCATATTTTAGTTGTTGAAATGGAGAGATCATTCATGTATATTGATTCTTTACTATATCTCTTGATTGTGGTTACTTGATTATTGTTCATAGGGGGCCAGTTTGTATAGAAAGATTTAAATTTTATTATGAGACTTTAATTTTCATATGGTTATAACTATGAAATATTTCACACTTCTTATATTTATATTACATAGTTTGTACTTGTTATAGACATCGTTGGTGGTGCCATATAGAGTGTTATCTCACACCCTGTTCGGGTCGCCATTGTGTACATGGTTAGACATAATGGACACGTATAGGGATCAGGAAAAGTGCCAACTTTATGATGCATTATTATTTTATTCATTGGAGTAGGGTAGAATAGGAATAATCTTGGATCGTTATTCTATATATAGATAATCCTTTTTGGTCTTTTTATATTCAAATACATGTACTATATTGGTTTCCTTTTTCCATGCAATGCCTTCAATTTTCTATAGAGACATGACATGATCATCATGTTCTATATGATTTCATTTTTTTATTTACAACTATAATATTCTGTTTGATAATATTATATTATTATATTATATTAATCTTCCATTATTGATCAATCTGTTTATACAACTGTGTTACACTCTCACATGAGGGTGTAATGTCCCCAATAACACACCATAAACCATCGCTACATGTTATTATCCTATGGTATACGAGCATGTGTTCTTAATGCCTTGTGACCCACCATATTATTTCACCATTTAGTATATTGTGGGTTGGGACATTACTATTTCATGATGATTATAAATTATTATGAAAATATCTTTATTGATTCCTAGAATTTTCTAAATAAGCCGACACTGATTCAATTTTCATATAAACACAAGGTGAAATAATATAATAATTAAAAATATTCTCTAATTAATGGTCCATATTAAATTAAATATAGAATTTTAAGGTTTTATATAAGTTATATAATAAAAATAAATTTATTTTTTTGGATCATAAGCGTATGTGGAGAATGAATCTAGAACTGTGTAAGGGATTCATCTCAAATTTTATTTTTTTAGACAAATTTTATTTTATATTAATAAATCCATTTAATTTGACAGAATAATAACTTTTCAATATACCATATAATAAATTTTATCTATTAATGACGTTTTAACATCAACTTCATGCTCTCTCTCTATTAATGGGGATTTACAAGAACATTTCTTAATCCCAAAATGTTTCATCTCAAATCTTGTTTCTTTGAGATACATATCTTGTATCCACCAAAATAAATTTAAATAGTGTGTATATTTTCTACTGGATATAAAAAAACATGGATTATAATTATTAATAGTATTTTAACTTCAAATTCACGATATCCCTCTTTCAAGTGTTTTTTATTAGAATGTTTCTTAAGTCATAAGGTTTCTCACCTCAAATTTCTCTCTTTGAGAAAAGCTGTGTGCTATCCACAAAAGTCCTTTTAGGTGGTTTATATACTAATTATTTTAGATATTATATCAGGATATTACATTTTTTCAGGGTAATTGATGTTTTATTTGAATCTACATCTTTCATGGGGATAAGATATAAACTATTCTCATGCCGTGAGGGATTTTCATGACTTGTGTATTTTCCTTGGGAAACTATCACTTCTATTTGAATATTATATTAAGATATTGATATATTCTAAATTTGGATACTGTTATATTATATTTATACCTTTTTTTGGGAATCCATGTTTCACACTAATACCTTCTTCCTTTATGATTCTATTATTTTTTTAAAATAAATTTTTGTTAAGAATAATTCCAATTTCATATAATATATTTTTCTTTCAAATACATGTTTTTACATCCCACCAATATTCTCTCTTACCGAGGTGAATATCAATATTTTTACTTTTTCAATCACCCCTTTATTCATTTTAAAAGAATGGTTATGTCATATTTTTAATGATGTGGGGTTTAAATGATGGCGTTTTTAAATAATTTAATGGGTTTTTCTAGTGATATATTTCCCTTATACTTAAAATTTTAATATTATATTGATTTATACTAATGTTGTTTTTATATTATTTTATTGATGAGTATTAATATATTTTATCTTCATTTATTATGTTAATTCTTATTTTATTGTGACATGAAAATTACATCTTTTTAAGATGATATTAAGAAACATTTTTTCAAGAAAAAATATTTTTTTAATTTCTATACCATTTTCAGAAGGATTATTTTCCAATGAACTAATTGTTTATAAATCACCCCATATATGATATTTTTTAAATATATTTCTTGGGAAATCATATTTTTTGGTATCAAATGATAATTATTATTATGAGATACCATTTGGAATATTTATAAAAACAATTCATTTCCAAGGGTTATTTATGATAAGATAACTGATTTGATTTTATTTAGAACTCATATGTATAAATGAAGATGGGGATGGTCATTTATTTTCCCCCATACGTTGGATAATGTTTACTATCTCATTAGACACTATGGTAATCAAATAAGTAATTTTGGACCCAATATAGGATTCATGTACAAAATAATCGATCCATAATAAGAATAAGGTAGGGATGAATACTCCATTATCTGAATCATTCGGGGCTGCCTACTACACGATGAGAGGTTTACCAATGTTTATTTTTATGAACAAATCTTTTCACTATGTTATTCCTTATTTCTAGGATATGCTCAATTCTTATGAAAATCCATATTATAATGATATTATGCTTTATTACATTATGATATTAAGTTTTTTATTTTTTTCATAGGATTTTTATCCATGACTTTAATGACATTTCATTGGCCTTTGTTTCTATTCCATAATTTATAATGAAACACCATGTTTAATATTTTCACCTGTTATTTCGGGATATTTTTATATGATATTTCTCAGTTTCTCATGTTTTCTGTCATGTTTATGATCAATCCATTATGACTAGATTATATCTCTCCCTTAATGAGAATTTGATCTCATCTAATTCTTATGTTCCCAATTCCCAGGTTATGAATATGATTATATCACATGAGTTGTATAGAATATGGTCTAAAGGTGGATAAATTTCTATAGGTGTTGTAAAACATGATTTTTATATAGATAGTCCCCAAGATACTAAATTTATCGGCCCTTAGATTGTGCAATAATTTGTTAGATTTATTAATTATATCATGGTATAAATGTATTATTCATGTATGTTTAGCTTGTGTTTCCTTAAGGGGAGACCTAGTGAGATCCTAGACTTATTGAAATACCATATCCATCTAGTGAACATTATGTTAAGTTGAGTCTTGATAAACCCTATTCTTTAGAGGCCATGAGGCATGTTTCTTGTGAAATTATTAATCTATAAAACCTTGTGTATTATAAATAATCTACATGAGTGGACATATGGTTTTTTAGGCTTATTCTTATTCAATGTTTGGATGAGTTTAGCATTTTTATTCGAAATTTATTTTCTTCCTTTTTCCGATCCATTTTATCTATAATTTTAAAACAAGGAAATATTTGAGAAAAAATGAATTAGATTCTTAAAAAATTGCTTCCAATTTGAAATTGTTTGATAGGTGTTTTATAAAATGTTACTATTGGAATTCATGAATAATTTCCTCATAAAGATTCATGGTGTTATCCATCTATAATTTTCTTCACACCCTACATATATCTTTTGGCTTATGTTGACATGGTTTTATATGAAACCTATAATTGTATGTGAATCATGTTTTTTGTAGGATCCTAATAAATACCATTAACAACTAGTTGGTCTAGTATTGAGGATATGATTGTTTTATTGTGTTTAGCTAAACTCTAGATAATTTTTGGATTATAAATAATTTTTTATGGTATGTTATAACGTCACAAAGCATGATCATATTTTATTATATTGTTTTAATTGACTAATGAATATTTTATATATGTGTCTTGTTGATGATATTAAAATTGAGTTTCACAAAATAATTTTTTCTTAGTTATTGTTCTAAATGCTAGGGTTTTAAATTGTAAACTATTTATAATAATTATTTAATTTCATGGAGATCCAATTCATTGATGGGTCATGTTATATTTCATTGAAGAGTCTATATTTTGGTAATTTTTACTCCATGGGTAAAATCATTACCATTTGATTTTATTTTAATACCCTAGTTATTATTTCCTACTTGTGGTGATTGGGAACAACCTTGGGGCCTTGTGATGAGCTAGATTGGATGACATTTTAGGTCAACTCTAGATGGTTCATTAAAATATTGTATTAAATCCCTTTTTTATTTTGGGGTTGGAATTTGAAAAGAAATAGGAACATAAAGGGTCGATAGGTAGCTGTGGATGAGTTTCAGACCAACTATACATCATGTAAAACCATGATTTTATATGAAAGGTCGTAAATTTTTTCATGAGATTGATCATTAAATTTTGATGTCATCTTATGGGATTTGGGGTTCTTTCATACTGTTTATGAGTTTCTTTCTAATCTAATGAGTTATTTTTATAAATATTTAGTTTCAACTTAAAACGAGTAGGGAAAATATGGATGGAATGATATGGAACATGTTCTGGAGAAACATGCAGAAACCATGCATCATGGCATGTAATCCCTTCAGCGATGTTGTGAATGATTGGTACACTGTGCTTCCCCAGAACTGACCATCAAGTAATTATGTGAATGGTTGAAGAAATTCAATACAATACAATCCTCTGATGGTTTAGGGTTATATATTTATGGAATTATGAAAAATCATAAAAAAATAAATTGCAAGTCATTATCAACTAAGGGAAACTTTTCATATTATTTAAGACATAACTTAATCTATAACAGTTCTCCAATGTCTCCTATAAATTATGTATATTAGATATTATTTAATACATATCATACGTATTAATTTAACTCAAAATATGGGGAAATTGAAACATAAGAAGGGAGAGTTCAAATTCAGTGTAAGGGAATGATTGTATCATAATCTATTTAGGAATGACCATGGCATGAAAAATATTACCAGAAAAAATCATTGTAAAATAATTCCATATAACTAATATTGAAATAAATTCATGGATAAAAAAATAAATAAACAAATGGAAATAAATAATTTAATTCATTTTGATGGAAGGCATAGTTATGGAAATATTTTAATTTCAAGTCCTCATATAAGATGTCATTATTGATGTTAAGGCTATATCAAGGACCCCATTCTTGTCATCAAGATCTAACCCATGACATCAAACATGTATTTGGTAGGCATAAACCAAATTACCCAAAATTATGTCTCATGAGAACAAATGATACATCAATGTGACATATAATACTTATCCCCAACCGTTACTTCATTAAGTCCAATGCATTCACCTTAGGAAAGATATGAAGAACAATACCCTAAATAATCAACCTTCATTCCTAAACATGTTTATTATAATAACAACATACAACAGGTCAATGATTTTATCCATCTTAATAAAAGTGATTAAATGATCTTTACCCATCTAGATAAATAATATGGATGGTTTCAAAATGGAATATCCACAGTGTAAAAAAAGAAAATTATAAGGATGCTAACATTGAGGAAAAAACCCCTGAATGAAGACTTATTCAAATGGAAACACACACAAAGGGAAAAATAATTAGATTGTCTGATATCATGAGATCAATCCTCCCAATAGATAAATAGGGTGACATTAAATAGAAGTTATATCATGAAACATAAGTCTTAATATGATAATTAATTTTGAACATGTAATGTAAAATGGAAGAGAAAATGTAATAGGTTTATTATAAATAATTTTCCATGTTATCACAAAGATGTAGATACATGTAGTTTTCAGGTGTCATTTTTTGACAATGAGTAGTGAAACATTAAAAAAATAATTTTAAAATAAATATGTACTAATTGAGCTTTGAAAAAGGAAAATAGTTATATATGAAAATTTGTTTTCGGGAAAAAATATTTGATTATGAAACGAAACATATTTTGATATTTTCTTGTATATTTGATAAAAAAGACATTATACAAATAGGAAATAAAATGTTCTGAAATAGGGAAATGGAAATATAAATTTCTCCTGAGACTAATCATAATTATGTTTCCTATTGTAAATGATAACATTAGTGGGATAACAAATTTATGGATAAGGAGGGGAAACCACCATTAAAGTGGATGAGAATTATTCTAAATAATGGTATACTTTTTTGGGAATAAATTCATCAATGTAAAATATTTTGATTAAATATTTTTTTCCCATCGAGGAGGATAACAGAAAATATAATTTAATATTAGGGTGGGGTAACCCAATCATGTAAAATAAATGTTCATGATGAAACATTATAACTCGAAGAAAATATATTTGAGTTAATAATATCCTCTATGGTAAACATACTCAATGTAGCATGAAACATTAAAAGGGAGTTCACCTGGAAAACATGTAAACAATGAGAGAATATAAGATAACAAAATCTATTGGTATATTGTTCAAACATAGGTGAAATAATTTAAAGAGAACGATCATAACTCAATTAATGAAAATTGGGAAACTAAAAAGTCTTAGGACTAGGGAAACACTTATGTGAAAAAGAATTTAATAATAAGAAGTTAAGTTTTCTTATTATCTCCCATTAATTACCATAAAATAAATTATATTAAGATAAGGGGATATTAAATAAATATAACATAATAAAAAATATATATTGGGTATAATATGTAGCATGTCTTAATGAATTAGAATCGAGGTAACAAAACCCTTAAATCCTTAGAAACTTTAAATTAAAAAACCCATTGAATGATATTATTTAAAATCATAAAGTAAAAATCATGAAAAATAAGAGGATCATGATACTATATATTAAATTTGATGTAGATACTCCATTCCAATGAAAACAAGGTGTATAATATGAAATATATCTCAAGGAGTTATAATTTGGGTTAAGAAATAGTTAACTTAATTCTTGACTTCCACTAATGTTCATAAATATATGTTGTCAAAAATAAGTATCTTAATAAGATATTTAGGAACATTTTTTATATACATAACCATTAATAAAGCTAATTTTAACATATTCTCAGTAATAATATTTTTGAGTTATTAACATTTATCAGATATCTCTTTTGAGAAATCAAGATCATTTTGAACTAGTTTCATAGTAATGATGTTATTCATCTTTATTATCCAAAATTATATTATTATTATATAATAAAAATTACTATAATGGATGATATAAAACTATTTTTAAATATATTATTTAACTCTATGAGATTTTTGGTCACGATCTATAAAGAAGAATTCAGTGATGGCTATGTTTCAATAATTGTTAACAAATAAATTGTGTTTTCTAAATTAATGAGTCAGTTTTTTATATTAATAATATATAAAAAACCATATTTTACTCATCTATATAATATATTACACTAAATTATATACTCATAGTAATCTATTATTTTAATATATAGCATTGTTCAATTATGTGGTTAAACTAACCCAAACACATGCATGCTATAATCTAATGGGTGTTTATGGTTAGAAGATTGTTTAATTTAGAATAATATAATTACCAAATAATTATTAGGAAAATTTTATATGATGTTATGTTTTTAAATTATTAATGAATATATTATATAAATATAAAATATTTTAAAAAAAATGGAATACATCACTTTCATTGATAATGTTTTCCCAACGTACAAACCTAGTATATTATGATTTTACATAGAATCAGTGGAAGGTATGTAATGAAATTTATTTACATAATGTTATAAATATTATAAATATCATATTAATACATTAAATTAAAATTTAATACTATCTATGAAAATAGGTAATGAAAAATGAAATGAATCATTTCATATTGGAGGTAGTATTCACATATGGAAGGATAATGATTTAGTTTTATATATAATTAGGAAAATGAGTAATATAGTTTATAATAAATTAATATTAGACATAAAATATATAAAATACTTATTTTATATATTTCCCTTTTAGACCATCCATGGTAGGAGGTGAAGGAACATTAAACAAGTTGTTTTGTTGATGTAGTACTCCACACATAATCACAAATCAAATTTTAATATATGAAGGTAAATGGGGAATGATGGTTAAAAACCATTAATTTCGAATAAAAAAATTATGTATACAAAAATTACTACTATTACCACATATGTTTGAGAAATTTATAATTAATATGGTATGATATAATGGAAAGAAGTTAGGTAAAAATGATTACCCATGTTGAGAACATTGAGATTTCCATATAGGAACTCTTGAAAATGGAGTGCTTATGGGAAAATAATGTGAACAAAATATAATTAAAGAAATAGTTAGTAGGAAACATAACATTAGAAGGGGTATTAAATGTGTGGTTACAAACCCCTTTTGAAAGTGAAAAGGGATGTAATTTTTGTTACTACCCATAACATTTAGAAAATGTCAAGTCACTATAAATCCATGATCATATGAAATTGAGAAATAATTGATTGTGGAATATAGAATATTTCCAAATACTCTACTATTTAATTTAAAACTTTTTTTAGAAAATTTTTCAACTCGTTACCAATAGATTTTCCACTTTTAGAATTTTTACATTTACCACGGTAAGTTGATTTTACCTTAGTAAATAATTTTTTATTCCAAATAATAAAATATCCCTTATTAGAAATATTTTACCTATTATTTAAAATATGTAATCCTTTTTTTCAGATAAAATTTGTATGTGAATGTAAAATAAATTTTAATAGTTATGCTTGTAATTTTTAAAAATTAATTTTTCAAAAAGAGTGTTTTTAAAAATAAATTTTATATGTAAGGAAAAATTATAAATGTATTTTATTTTAAATAAATAAATATTATTATTATAAAATGAATAAAAATATATTTGTCCCTCAATGTAATCCAAAAACACGTTATACCAAAATAATATTTAATTAATAGAAGAGACTAAAACAAATTTATTAGAAAATATTACCCAAATCAATAAAATTTCAGTCATAGGTTTTCTATGCTAAAGATAATATTTTGAAAACTAATATATTTATTCCTTAAATAAACATTCAATTTTATTATAATTTTTTAATTCAATATTATCTCTTTAAAATTTCATAAATACTACAGTTTTGTTAGAAATTTTCTTTTTCAATATTCAGCTAAAAAATTATATAATTTAGAAAATATAAAAAAATTAATCATTAAATAATATTTAAATTCTAAAAAAAATTAATTCAATTTTAGTAAAATTAAAATTATTTAATTTGGTAAATTAAAATTTAAATAAAAAATAAAATATGATGATGTTTTTTTTCATGTAAAAATAATATTTTAAAATATTAACTATTCTTATTCGTATATATTATTTATTACGAATCAAATATGTGATAATATATTATGAATGAAAATGATATATTTATTAATAATTTTTTTAATTTCTTTATATAATGGACATAAGAATCCGATTTTTAGGAATGGTTTTATTTTAAATTATAAATCAGATGTAACACCCCAAACCATACCATTGAGTCTGGGACTAAGTGTTACATGACCTCAAAAATTCCTTTATGCCCATAAAATTCATAAAATATTTTTGAGGGTCTATATCCATCAATGGGGAATTTATACTATCAAAATCATGTCATAACATAAGTAAATAAACAGTATAATAATAAATATAATGATAATAGTTCCATGTGTAATATAAATAATCAAAAGGGGAAAAAATTATATATGTAATAAAATGTTCCCATGTGGTCCAGAAAGCTAGAGTATAAACTACCAATAAATAAATAAATAAAATATTTGGTTCCTTTAAATTCTTTTCTAATCCTCTACCAGCTTTCTGCTCTTATACTCATCCACCAATAATAGGGCCCTAAGCACTTTCCAGATCCCTAGTCATGAAATCCATTAGAATATAAAAATTTTAGAGTAGGGTATCGACACCTCCCTCAGTAATACACCACCAATGAGTTCGTAAAAAGGGTCCTAACGTGTTATATTTGTACTCAAAGATAAAAATAAATGGGTAAAAACCAAGAAAACATTAACGTACCGATCAATCCTCAACTATGTAAGTACTCACAAACACCTCGACTCTACCTACTTTAGCTCCATACCAGAAAGATAATGATGAGTTTTCAAAAGAAACCTAATGTATCCACAAGGAAATTTCACCATTATCATGGAAACCACATTTCATTATTCATACATTCAAATTTTATTAATAGGCCTCTAGTATAGTGTGTTTCACCCATATCAATTATGCATCGATTATGCCACTCGCAAATCACTAGTAATCGAGAAAAATGATACATTGGTAATGATTTCTTCACCAACATGACATTTTAATGTATCATTTTATCTCTACAATGTACATATGTCTATTTTCTCCACCATCACAAGTCTTTCACACTCCCCTTCTGTGGGACAATCAAGTAATGATGTTCCACCTATTTTGAGCACTAATAATGATACCTTAAATATAGGTAACCTACACAACAAGGTATCACTTAGAATTAAATAATACCATCAGGGGAATAAAGTAGAAATATAAATATATTTTATCAAAAGTAAACATGATAAATAATTATATGAAAAACTCATGGAAAAAGTAACATAATAGGTATCACAGGCTACACACACCCACATATAATCATAATCAAAAATGGTTATAAATTAATCTAACATATGAAATTATATCATTGTAACGTGTGTAAACGAGAGCCCAAAAAAGGTAAGGAACATCTTAACTCAAGGTTGTTGAAAACTATCTTCAAGGTTTTCATGGAATCATCCCTCAAACCATGCCCACATGTTCATTGACATAAAATACTCACCAAGGATTCCATGAAACAAATATATTATTTAATTTCCATGAAGAAATCAAATAAAACATATGATAACACTTTCACTCTCCTAGAAAATTATAAATAATCATTTTGAGTTAAGGCATGATGTAACTTTAATTATTTAGAATAAATTATAATTTACTATAAAAATTAATTTTCTCTCTCTATAATAATCTGGGATAATCGTGATAAATTATTTTATTAACAATCATTGATAATTTCTAGATTATTTTGATATTAAAATTATTTAATTTATTTTTATAGCTTATAGATTATTATTGTCAAGAACCAAATATGGTCTCCAAAAAAACTGGAACCAAACCCAGACCGTGAGAATGCCCAAAGGGCATTCCTTTTTCCCATGGGCTGGCCCAAGTACTCGAGTACCATTGATTTTGGTTTGGGGACGATTTACCTGAGTATGGATATGTAAAATATTAAAAAAATCAATAAACTGAATCATAAATTTCATGCCAAACAAGACATAAACAAAATCCAAAACTGAATAAATAGGATAAAACATATAAAAATATGTCCAAATACACATAAAAATAGCAGAAAAACATCCCTAAGGACATCACACGATACATGGTCATCACCAACAAGCCGTCTTCACAACACCACACCGTGGAAAGGGACTAAAAACCCAAACCACCATCACCCAAGGCCTTCCCTTTACTTGTGTTAAAAATAATCATGTTTACATACAACCAAGGGGTGTAATTAGGGTGTCATCCTAAGAACAATAGGATACAATCAAGAGAATCCATAGAGTAAACAATACAAGATAAAAATCATGCCATTTTCTATAAACAAGAAGTGGTGGAAATAATTCCTATAGAATAAAACGGTTGAATATATGTAGTTTTCAAAGGGAATTTCACATGAGTGAGAAAATTTACATAAAAAATGTAATCTACTATATTTTACAAAAAAACCATATGAAATAGATCATTACAAATGAGTCAATGAGCACTAATATCGGGAACACCCCTAGGCAGTAGTTAGTCTCTAGCCCCATGTACCTCGTACCATGGTATAATGTAACCATAGAAAAAATCTTCTCTCATGAATGAACCACTATTAGGGAACATAATAATAACCTAGTGGTCCCCAATTATCCTCAATATAGTTATTTAGTGTTGTCGTTATCCATTTTTCTCAGTGAAAGAGGGATAAAACCTCTCCAAATCACTACTCTACTAGTACATATCCGCCCTCCTAGATACTTCGGCTTCCCCTTTTCTGCTCAAACCACAGTCACATGATACCAAAATCCATTATCACATAAACACATTAGTTTTGGTCATATTAAACTCAAAAAGTATCTACACATTCTTTGAACCACTTACACAAACCAATAAAACTTTTAGGATTTCTGTAAGATAACTTCACAAAATTTTACAATGTTTTGCACAAAAAATCCCTTAAAAACCCTAATTTGAACACTATGTAAATACCCATATTTACCAAAACATAATTTTCACCACCCAAAACATTTCCATAAACCCATTATATGAGTTATAAGACAACCAAAATTGGCATAACAGAAAATAGACATGTAAAACACCTAATTTAACACCAAATTGGTGCCGAAAAATAATATGTTTAAAAAACAACACCAAAACCAGAATTTATTAGTAAGGAAAATGAAGAATAATTTTGCTAAAATATAAATTCAGAAAATCTAACTCATATTTCATTGATTACCCATGAAATCACCTACCACAGGTATTGAAACCCTTGAATCTTTCTACAAAAATTCAACTACATCACAACCAAACCACAAGGGACTTAGATTAAGACTAAAACCATAATAATAGACAAAAAACTTAATATCAAGACCTAGGTTCAAAACCCCACTTTTGGACATAAGGAACTTCAAGAATAATGGAAGAAACCCCATGTAAATGGAATTAACTATAAGAAAATTGAATGAAGAAAGAAGGAGACCCACTTATTTGAGGGATCTTGTAGCAATAGCCCCAAATAAACTAGTATCTAAATTTAAAAATAGAAAAAATGCATGTAAGGTTATAATAAGGCTTAGAGGTCAAGTGAGAACTGAAATTGGGGAAATAGAGTAAAAATTTAAGGGGTTATGAAGGAAACAATTTTCCTCTTCAAATTTGGACGATTTTAGAAAACCTAAGACGTTCTTCCCTAATTGGTGATGAATATGAGCTCCAAATAAAGGGAAAAGATAATGGGGGTAAACTTCGGTTTAGTTAGATCAGGTGAGACATGGAATCACTGAATAAGAATAAAAAATGAATAAGATATTAAATATATTTTTTTTTTAAATGGAAATGGGATTTTGAGTTGGAAAAATTCCGTAATTAAAAACCAAAAACCAAAATTATTATAGATTTATAAAGGGTGAAAATTGATATTGTAGTGTTAATAGGTCATGAGAGAACATTTTGGAAGTGGAATGGGTTCCAAATGTTGAAAAATGAAAAAGTTATAAAAGAGGAAAAATTGGTTTTTAAATCTAGAATTGGGCTAACAGTTTTGCCAAAATCATAAAAACTCACCCTTTCCTCCAACGATACATGGGAGAAAAAAGAAATAATGGAAATTCAATGAAATATAAATTTAAAATAATTCATGTATGTGACAATTCTCCCCACCATGAAATACTTTCCACCCCAGAAAGTCAAGCTGAAGCTCGATCAGAAAAGAAGGATAGGTACTCCTTCTCAACCCACAAATTCTGCTCCCAAGTCTAATGTGTATTATTCCCATGATTCCAAAGATCCTGGAATAGTGTAATAGACTTTCCCCAAATCACCTTTTCTTGGATGTAAACTATTTACACAAGCTGCTCAAAAACATATAAATTAGGCTCTATATCCAACTCAAATTAATTCATTACATGGGATAGATCCGGGTTGTATTTATTCAACTAGGATACATGGAAGTCATCATGGATCGATGTCAACTGAGAAGGTAAGGAAAAACTATATTCCACCTTTCCAAATTGATCAGTGCTTTCAAAGATTCTGACATACTATGCCGTCATCTTTCCTTGATTCCCCAATCGACGATGGACCAAACGAGGGGCCACATTCAAAAATACCCTTTCCCCCATAGAAAACTCTAGGTCTTGATGCCTCTATTGATAATATGATTTATGGAGACACTAAGATGTAATTAAGTATTTCCTGATCAATATGACCTTCTCAGATGTCTCCTGCACTAGACTCGGCCCTAGTAGTGAGGTCTCACCTACCTTAGCCCAATACGGGGGGGAGGGGGCAGCAAGACGTGCCATAGAGAACCTCAAAAGGAGCCATTCAAATCGAATATTGGTAACTATTATTATAATAAAACTAAACCAATCTGAAATGAATATACCATGAATATACAACGTCCATAACACATGCACTGACCAAGTCCTCCAAGATCTGAGTCGCCCGCTCTGTCTGACCATCCGTTTGAATATGGTATGTAGTGCTCATTTTAATCTAAGACCCCAAGTATTTCTGAAGTCCTTACCAAACCAAGATGCGAGATGAGGGTCTTTAACTTAGACAACTACTGATGGCACACCGTGGATCCTTAACACCTCCTGAAGATACAAACAGCTCAACTCATGTACATTTGTTATATCACTGATCGGAAAGAAATGGGATGAATAGGTCAGACTATCAATCACCAACCAAGTGGATTTCATACCCTGAGGATACCCAACAATGAAGTCCATAGTGACATCATCCCACATCCAGGTAGAAATGGGTAATGGCTTCAGCAAAATGGAGGGCCTTGGATGCTCTGGTTTCACCTGATGGAATGTGTAGCATCTTAACATGACATCCTTGATGTCTCATCTCATATCAGGCCACTAAAACTACCGACGGACATCATAATACATCTTGCTGGCACCAAGATGGATAACCCACTCAGACTGGTGGCTATCTTGTATTACCGCCCTCCATAGAGATAATGACACTGCTGAATGACCCTTGTATCACATGATGCCCATGGGTGACGATGACCAATCAGAAGAGGTCCCACCACCATGAAGAATCATCTTTGACTGCTGACAATGCTCATCAATAGGTTATTCCCACTGAATTACCTCCACCAGAGAAGGAGTCAACTAAAATCTCGTTAATAATGCACCCCCATTTTGCTCAATGTTCTCCACATGCATCTAAGAAAAGAGTTCCATTAGAGTCCATTCATCAATGGACTACCTCAAATATTGCACTGGGAATCTTATGCTTATGGTCTCGTCCACCACGTTACCCATTCCTGGGGTATAGACAATGTCAATGTCGAATACCTACAAGTACATGATCCAACGATGCTGCCTCATGTTGAGGTCCTTCTTCGAGAAGATATAGGGAAAGATTTTGTGATCATAGTAGACCACACACATCAACCCAAAGAGGTGGTGATGCCAAGTCTTAAAAGCGTGGATCATAGCTTCTTACTACAAGTCATGGTTCGGGTAATTCTTTTTGTGTGTTTAGAGTTGGCGAGATCCATATGCCACCACGTGATCATCCTTAATAAGAATTCACCCAATACCCATACCTGAAGCGTCATAATATGCCACATACCCCTTTCTAGTATCTGGAAAAATCATAAAGGGGGTAGTAATCAACTGCATCTTTAGCTCCTCGATGGATTCTCGACATTATGGGACCCATAAAAACTTCACCCCATTTTAGGTGAGTGCGGTGATCGGTGACGAAAACCAAGATAAATCCTGAACAAATGACCAGTAATAACCATCCAGGCCAAGGAAACTCGTAATCTCAAACATGTTTTTCATCTTCTCCCATGACATAACTGTACAGATCATCTCAGGGTCCACCAAAATCCCCTGATTTGAGATCACATACCCCATAAATTTCACCTCCCTAATATAGAATGTGAATTTGGAAAACTTTTCATAAAGGTGATTCTCTCACAAAGTGCCCAGAATGATCCACAAGTGATGTTCATGTTCCTCCATGGATCCCGAATAAAATAGGACTTCATCAAAAACTACCAAGACAAAATAATTGAGATACTAATGGAACACCTTACCCATGAGTTCCATAAAGACCACTAGAGCATTGGTCATTCTAAATGGCATGACCAAGTACTCGAAGTGTCTGTACTAGCTTTAGAAGGCTGTCTTTGGGATATCTACCCCTTTTACCCTGAGTTGATGATAGATCAAAAACAATTCTATTTTAGAAAACCACAGTTCCCCTTAAACTGATTTAATAATTTATCTATATGGGGAAAATGATATTTGTTCTTGATTGTTACATTATTTAGCTTCTGGTAGTCAATGCACAACAAGAGGGATCTATTAGGATTTTTTAAGAACAACCCAAGAGCGGGCCAAGGAGAGATGCTCGGGGAATGAATCCTTTGGATTATAAGTCTTCTAGTTGTATCTTTAATTTACTCAGCTTGGTGGGGTCCATGAGATATGAGGTAATAGATATCAGTAGTGTTCTTGGCACCAGATCAATCATGAACTCCACATCCCACTCCGGGAGAAAACATGAAAAATTATCTGAAAATACCTCCATAAACTCTTCAACTACATGAGGTAGTCCACCGTCAGTATCATGAGCATCGTCCTCAATCGTGAGTGAAGATAACTGAAAAAAACCATCTTCCAACTCTAGGAGTGGAGGTCCCACATGACTCAACCATGGATCCCATTCCCCACAAAAAACCTGACGACTCCCATCAGGTGCCGTGAAACTGACCCACCACCTATAGAAATCAATATGTGCCTATAAGTGTACTAGCAAGTCCATGCCATGTATTGTCTCAAATAGATCCATATCTAATTCCATGAGGTCCTACTCCATATCAACCCCTGACAAGGAAAAGCACACACGACGGGCACCTAAGACCCTGATCCTTCTTGTTTCCCAGCAGTGTCCCCAACTCCATCGCAAAAGACAACAAATTGGTTGGAAAATTCCTCATTTCCACAAAAAAATAGGAGGAAATGAATGAAATAGAGGAACCCATATCAAAAATAAAAGCAACTATAGAAGATTAAATAAATACAGTACCTCTAACTATCGACGGTACAGACTCTAATCTTACTAGTGCATGATCCACCACATAGAGATGGATAGTCTCTTTCTGAGGATGACTGATAGTCTGTGGATATGCCCTAGAAAAGATCTTCCTAGAAGATGACCCATCCCTACAACCATGGACACCAAATCGAGATCCCCCCATCCTCGATGGCTCTGACAGAGTTTTCACTCCTCATGAAGCCACTGATCTTTCCCCACTCTAAAGTGGACGTGCCACCCCGAAAAAGCACTTCAAGTGACCCATACCTCCACATTGATAATTGGGTTTCAGAGGAAATGGAAAAGGTGGATAGATGTGCCCCAAACTCTCACACTAGGGGCACATGACAGATCTCATATCAGAAGCCAAAGATAAAAACTGCCTAGAAGAGTGGCCTGAACTACCACCTCCTTTATTCCTCCCTACTCTTATTTCTTCTTTTTCTTCTCAAAAGAGCTTTCACTACCCACTACTGATATTGTACCAAAGAAACCAGCCCTCCCTTTTCGGTAAATCTCTTCCATACACACCCAGTCAACCACCTCTTCCTAGTACCTCACCATAAACAAAAAACATGGGAGTATATATCCAGTTATAAGCCTTTCTCAAACCTCTGGGCCTTCGCTTTCTCATTAGAGACAATTTCAGGAGAATAACAATTGATCTCAAAAAAACAATTGGTGTAATCCATCATAGAGAGATCCCCCAAAACAAGATCCATGAACACTTGGGATCTAGAATATACCAAGACTTCAGGGAAGTAATGTTCATTGTAGACGATCTGGAAATATCCCCAGCGCATCTGCTCATTCTTCCAAGTTTGAAGTACCGATTCCCACTAGGTGCGGATGATATCCTCCAACAGAAAAGAGGCTCACATTACCTTGAGATCCTTATGTGTATCCAAAAACTCAAACACTCAGTTGATCTTTTCGATCCATTCCTCTGATTCCTAGGGTTCTATGCTACCTCGAAAAGTAGGAGGCTTATTTTTTAGGAACTCTCGGGCCTTTTCTTTCCTAGGAAGAGTCTCATATTCTCTAACAGAAGATGGAACAAGAGTCGGTCCATATCCTAGAGCCTGGAAAACCCAAACCACAACCTCAACTAACCTTGGATCAAGTGATGAGGGAGAACTCTCTCTGGCTTCCTCTCGTGGGTGCATAGGAGCTTTCGGGGGAGGCATGTTGTTACAAAATGGAAACAGTCACAAGAGAAAAAATCTGTACAACAATTCTAAAAATTTCATCGATAACATCAAATATAAATAATCCAAACACATTACAGCAATAAAAGAAACAACTACCCCACCCCACTCGATGTCCACATGTAGTATGCAGCCCACACGTCTCACCTAGAAGTGAATTCAAACAAACAATTCCATTGTCCCATGGTGACTCAAGGTCTTACAAGAGTGGTGTGGGCCAAGCACCCTACTCATGACTAGAACTCCGAGTCTCGATAGTCCTAGTTCTTATCTATCCGGACTCATCCCAAAATAATAATATAACCAAAGACATTAACCTCCTCTGATACCATTTTTGCATGAACCAAATATGGTCTCCATCCAAACCAGCACCAAATCCATCCCATGACAAGGACCGAAGGGAATTACCTATCCCCACAGTCTAGTAAAAGTTCCTAGGTATCGTATATTTTGGTTTGGGAATGATTTACCCGAGTATGGATATATAAACCATAAAAAAAATCGATAAAATGAATCTGAAAATTCATGCCAAAGAAGACTTAAAAAATCCAAAATTGAATAAATAGGTTCAAAAATATAACAAGGGGTCAAGATAAATATAAAATTAGCATAAAAAGAGCCTCAAGGAGTCCACATGATAATGGGTCATCACCCGTAAGCCGTCTCTACAACACCGCACCATGGAAGGGGACTAACAACCCGATCTGACACCACCCAAGGCCTTTCCTTTACCTGTGTCAAACTTAATCAAGTCCACTTACACCAAAGTGTTATAAGTAGGGTTTGAGCCTAATACAAATAGGATAACACCAAGATATTCTATAGAGTAAACAATACAAGATAAAAATCATGCCATTTTTGATAAATAAGAAGTAGTGGAAATAGTTTCAAAAGAATACAACTTTTAAATGTAAGCAGTTTTCAAAGAGAATTTTACATGAGTGAGAATATTTAAGTAAAACATGAAATCTACCGTATTTTCTAGAAGAAACCACCATATTCCAAATATAATTATAAATGATTCAATAAGCACTAATCTCTGAGCACCCCTAGGAAATAGTTAGTCCCAGGCCCTATGTACCTCGTACCTCAGTGTAAAGTAACAACAGATAAAATTTGTTATCATGTACAAGACACTATTAAGGAACATATAGATAACCTAGTGGTCCCAAATAATCATCAATAATGTTTTTTAGTGTATTCTTTATCAGTTTTTATTATTGAAACAAGGATAAAACTGCTCCGTATCACAAATATACAAGTACATATCCACCCTCCTAGATACCTAGGCTTCCCCTTTTGTGCTCAAAACACATTCAAATGATACCAAAATCCATTATCAAATAAACATATCAGTTATGGTCATAATTGGATAAAAAAGTAGTTGCACATGCTTTGAACAACATACACCACCCAATAAAACCTTTAGGATTTCAATAAAATAACTTCACAAAATTTACAAATTTTTTGCACAAAAAATCACTTTAAAACCCCACATTGAACACTATGTGCATACCCATATTTCAAAAAAAAATTCACCACCAAAAAAATTTCCATAAACCTATTACATGAGTTATAAAACAAACCCAATTTTCATAATATAAAATAGAAATATAAAATATCCATGTCAACACAAAAATGGTACCTAAAAATAATTTTCATATCAAATGTCACCAAAACCATATTTCAAAGCAAGGAAAATGAAGGAAAAGTGTGATAAAAATAGAAATCCAACAAAGATAACTCATCTAGCATTGATTACCCTTGGAATCACATACCACAAGTAACAAAACCCATGAATCTTTCTATGAAAACTCAACCACACCACCACTGCACCTCAAGTGACTTTGATCAAGTGTAAAACTAGAAGAATCGACTAAAAACCCAAGATCAAACCCTAGGTTCTAAACCCTACTTTTTGTGCATAAAGAACCTCAAGAATAAGGGAATAAACCCCATGAAAATGTAAGTTACTCTATGTAAGTTGAATGAAGAAGGAAGGAGACCCACTTACTTGAAAGATCTTGAAGAAGTATCCCAAAATACACTAGTAGATGAATTTCCAAATAGAGAAAAATGAATGTAAGGTTCGAATAAGGATGAGATGGTAAAGTGAGAACTGAAATGGGGTAAAGGAGTAAAAATTGAGGAGGTTATGAAGGAAACATGATACCTCTTAAAATCTGGACAATTTGAGAAATCCTAAGAAGTTCTACCCTAATTCGCGATGCATATGAGTTCCAACGAAGGGGAAAAGATGATGGGGGAACTCTAGGGTTTATTGGTCACAGGTGAGACATAGAATCACCAAAAAAGAGTAAAAAATGAATAATATATTAAATAAATATTTTTAAAAAAAAACTGGAAATGGGATTCCAGGCTGGCCCAATTCCTTAATTAAGAACACAAATCCACAATGATTATGGATCCCTAAAGTGTCCAAATTGATATTTTAGTGTTAATAGGTTGGAGGATGAAATTTTGGAAGTGTAATGGGTGAATTGTTTTGAAAAATGATACAGTTATAATGGAATCAAAATTAGTTTTTAAATTTAGAAATGGGCTCATGTTTTGGCCCTAATCATGAAAACTCACCCTTTCCTCCAAAAATGCATCGGAAACCCCCAAAAAACGACTGAATAGAAATTAAAGGAAATTTATCTTTAAATAAGTCATTTATGTTACAATTATCACTAAATAATAATTAATCATTTATTTTAGAAATATTATTTCACATATTGCACTTGAAGTAAGAAGAAAATAAAACATAAATGCATACATGTATTTTTTCCCATCCAAACAGAAAACCAAGGAAGAGGAGTAGAGTTGGGTTTGGTCATTTAAGTAAATAGAATGAAAGGATCATATTATTTGACTAATCCTTTTAAAAAATAGAAAAGGGGAAATTTTGGGATATTTAGACTCATGGTATCAATAAAAAATGAAGTGCGTAAAGGTTAAAATATTTTAGAAATAATAATCTCATAATAATTCTCCATAAAAAACACAATATAAATAGAATAATTTAATTTTACATTTAAGAAATTTATAATTTCAGTGTTTTTAAATTCAACCATAAATATGATTTACAGATTAAAACATGGTTAGGAATCAAATTCCCATGATTATTGGAATTCAAAATCCTAAAAAAGGACTTTTTAGGGTGATATGGTGATGATGAAAAACTTAAATGGATTTGAAAATATATTTTTCCAAAAATTGGTGTTATATAATGGTAACATAGGTTTACCCTTATGTAGTGGCTAGATATAGTCTTACCGTTAAGAATCCATATACTACCATTATCTATCTATTGAAACCATGGACATACCCTTATTTGGCGAATGTACTACACTTATACAAACTAATCATTACCATTACATATCCTTTATAAATCATAGATTCCCATTACATAGATTAGAAGATGATATTTATGGAAGAACTTACCTTACATAAATACCCATACCAAAGACAGTATCCATATAAAATCATTGAATTTCCCATAGATAGGACATAGAAAATCTATAATAACCTTACGTAGTGCATGAAGTACACATACATGGTGGCTATTTACCCTTACATGACCTATAGAAAATGATCACTACCCATACACAGGTTCTCAAAATCTCACCTTACCCAAATGTAACACTTGTAAACTATGGGTTAACTTTATTCATCTAATTTAAAATAGTATTTACTCCTACAAAACCCGATAATATCTTAGGAATGGTTGTATTTTATTGAAATTTTAAATTTTCACATAAAAAAATATAAATTATAAAAAAAGAGGGTTCAAGGGTCAACTAAAAATTGAGAATATTAAAATTATACAACTCTAATGAATTTTATTCCATTTTATGTATATGAAGTGGTGTTTCTCAAAGAACTCTTTCCACTTAGCTTGAACATGAGACACCTACTTGAAAGTATCCTATTGTATCTGTCCACGATTCCATCGGGTTCAGAAACATGGGTCCAACCTCCCCAATAATACCTTATCTATTTGGTCAATAATATAGTATAGATTCTTATCATATAAAGCATCAGGATCTAACTCAAATTCCCCATTGTTCATGACATGTGTATTGTTAGTAAATTTCCTCCAATGTTGATATATATGAAACAAATCATTCATATCTTGGGAACATCGAAGAATATCCAAATGGTTAACTATTGTCCAAACCCATTTGGTGATTATAAAGGGTCCCAAAAACCACAATTCCATTTTCCCCTAATTTCACAAAATATGATTCCCCAACTGAGGTGAATCCCATAAGAAATCCCAGTTTCCAAAAGAATACTCCAAAGGTATTCTACTTCGTTCTTCATATGATCACTAATTTCTCTAAGGTGTCACCAACGAATTCCTGATCAACAGAACCCACTATAGGGTCTTTGAAAACAGAATGAGACCAACCACCACATCCTCACCCACCTTGTGGCTACACATTAATGAGAGGAAAAACCATCTATAGAGATCCTTGGAGGATTTCATATCTACAGAATCCTATAAATTATTGTTGTATGTGAACTCGACCATATGTATGTGATATTCCCAAAAATCCACCAAAATCATATAAAAACACAAAGAATATCCCCTAGTATATTAATAATCTAATTAGACTATTAAACCTTCTATGGATGCATGATGTGCTCATCCTAAATTGAGTCATAATTGCCTTCTGTAATCCCTTCCAGAACAATAATCATAAAATTAATCTCTATCAGATACAATACTCAATATAAATCCATGTAAGTCTATGATCTCGTGGTTATATAATTTCCATAGATTGTCCACTGAGAATGTATCACAGATCAGTAAGAAGTGAGAAACCTCTGTCAGCTGATCGATAATCACCCAGATGGCTTCATGACTCCTTGGGGTTCTGCCTAACCACAACACAATTTCCATCATTAATTCCTTACACTTCCACATTGGACCTATAAGTGGATGGATAAAACCACTAGTATGTCAGTTCTTTTCCTTTCCCCTAGGGAATTTAAGGCACCGAGAATCAAACCCAATGATGTCTATCTTTGTACATGGACACAAAAACTATCTCCTGAAGTAGTGGTATATCTTTGTTTCACTAGGATGTACCTCCCAACTTGAGGTATGGTGGTCCCTCATCGACTTCTATTTGATGAAATATGGTGCTACTACTATCCCATTAACAAGGATCAAATCTTCATTACTGAATAACCACAAGGGTATTATTTAAACTCTAGAAAGATATTCGCACATCACATCACACTTTGGGTTAGTGTCTCATATAGACATTTCACAGCCTACTAGAGAAGATTTGATCAGAAAGAGAGAACATGTCTTTGTAACATGATCCAAAAAATAATCCTTCCTCTAGTTATCTGAAAGGATAATTAAGAATCACTTCTCATATAAATGCCTCTCACCAAACTCATTATATACCTAGGTCATACTACATAGAACATTTATTATGATATTATAATTACCATGTGCATGCTGTATGTAAAATTAAAACATTTTTTTGATATAATAACAAATTATTTTTTACAATTTATGGCCCCAATATATGATGATTTAATATAGGTACTTATGGTCAGTGTAGGAAAAAACCTCTCACTGAAGAGATAACATCACCAACCCTTTATAGAGTGGAACATGTCGTACAACTCAAAGTCCTTAGTAGGTTAGTTTTCCTCAAGGGTTCATTGATACCATTACCCATAATATAATAACTACTCCATCAATATTATTATTTATATGAATATAATGATTGATGCATCACATTATACTTCTTATTTGAGCCTTGAATCTAGAAGTATTAGTATTGGAGTAGATTCGACCTCTTCTAGAGATCAAGAAATGCCTCTTCACAATGGTTTTACCAATGGAAATTTAATCCATTATTATTTAGTGTATTAATAGGTTTTTCTAGATGAGAAAATTCTATGATAAAATAATGGTTATATCCCACTAATCCTATAATTCTCCTCATCTCCAACACATTATAAGAATAATTATAGGTTAATATTGCCTATATATTTTCTTTTTCCATAGAAATACCTATCTCATACAAATAATTCCATAATAAGACTTCCTTTATAATATATAAGTCATCATTTTATTGATTGACATATATATAATGTGTTTGATGTGTACTAAAAAATACATCATGCTGTTTGGAAGGATGATCTAGTATTAGTGAGTTGGCGAGGTTTTCATAAAAAAGATCTATGAAGAATGAGTATAGGTATGAATGAAAAATATTATTCATGAGGCACATGAACACTATAGATGCATTAGTTAAAACCAATGAAATCACTAGAAACTTGTACGACTCATACCCACTCCAAACCACCTTCATCAGAATTCCCACCTCACTAACCAGCAACTGGGGATAGTTTGATTAAAGATCAATATTGTAGAAGCACTAGGCTCCAATAACTGGTTGAAGAGTATGTCGATACTAGTTAAGGTATTTATATTCATAAATGTTAATTAGTTTATATTTTGTTAATAAATATGGAGATATGTAAAACCATTTTCCTTCTTGGTGAACAATACAAGGGAACCCCATAGTGAAATAATTTTCCTTATATATCATGTCGTATTGAAGTCTTAAAGATACACCTTGATCTCATTCAGATCTGATGGAGCCATACGATAGGGGTTATTGAAATGGGATACACACCCAATACATTATGTATCTCAAATTGAACTCATATACAAAAAGGAAGTCATGTAGTGTATGACCACAGTATATTTGATCAACAGTGGGTCACGTCTTGTGGAAACTGAAGAAGAAAAACTCAACTCAACCTACATACCCCTACTCTATTGGATGTCCCAGGTCTTCTTATTCTTACTGCTGGTAATGGTACCCATTATAATTATATGATTTCCACCAACTTTAAAAATGAATATTAAATGAAGACCAAATTCCTGACTCTCCCCAATGATCATCTTGGTAGTCCACGACATTCGTAGAACCTCTTGGTGTGATTCTAAGTCGATGTTATAGACAAGTTATTTGATTTTATGATGAAGTCCAATCTCATTATTCCTTACCTTTTAGGACTTGTTCTCTACCATAAGAGGTGAAAAGTGAATAAGATCAATAAAAAAAGCAAGTATGTGGAAATTGTGATGGAACCTTTTTGTATCTCTATGCACTCCATAGATCATTCAATATTTAATGTTCCCGAAATTCACACCCAAAAGAACATGTTCTTGATAGCCTCAAATGTGGTACTGGCACATTTAACATCATGTACTTTGACTCCCCCACCAATTCCTGGTTGGTCCCTACATCATAAAAGATCCTAGATTCACCTTATTGTTAGTCAGTGTCTCAAGGAGTTGGAAAATACCCTCAATGATGTCTTCCTAATCATCAATATACTTCAGTCCCACATTTCTGTAAAAGTCTTGTGGAAAATTAATCTCGAATCCTCAAGTATTATCGACCATAGACATCATCCTATGTGGTCATAACACATTTACCGCGTAGGAAAGTGTGGAAACATGCTCCAAAGTATGCTGTAGAACAAGTGCATTAGGAGAAACATGATAAACTTTAACTGATGATTCCATAAATCATCTATTATATGCGACCATTAAGGACATAAAGGTGAGAAATAGACAAAAGTATCTATATCCTAAAATGTCTATGTGATAACACAATGGTTTCTATTGGATTATACCCATCACCCAACATATAATCCTCATAGGTCTAACCCAAGGTATCATACCTATAATGTATTCACAATAATAAAATATATAGAAAAACATAACAACATGCTATGTTAAATTAATTAAATCAAAAATAAATATATTATAAAATCGTGGGAATTGATATATCACAAAATAGAGAATATATCCCAAATGGACAAAAGAAATAAAGGAAATAATTAATGAACCACTATACAACACAACAACAAGTATTTATGTGGCATGTAAATGTACATGCCTGGTCAGGATGAATGAACACACATAAAACCTACAAAAAATAGTAACATCAATCTTGTCCGTTAAAAATCATAGGTCAGCTGCACATTTGATGGTCATGAACATGAGAGATCCCCTTTCTGAGACCCATATATCAATATCCTTTCTCCTATTTACTACGGTATTCAAAAAATAAACTTTAAAAGTAGTCCTCTGATACTAGTTAGTGACTCCCAAAACTGAACCACCAAGTCAGAGCAAGAGAGTCACATGACCTCATGAACGCCTTCTCATACAACAGAGCCTACCTAATATATGTGAGGTTCTAAATATATTAGTTGGAGACTATACCATCATTATAATTTCATAGAAAAAGTAAAAAAATAGAATAATAAATATTATAATTATAAGAGTATCATACAGAATGAAAATGATATTATGGGAAAACATGTCATATAGGTAATAAATGGTAGCCAAAGTGTCAATCCAAAAAAGAGTATAAAGTGTAGATAAATAAATAAATTAAAAATTTTGGTCCTTCAGAGTCCATTATAGTTTTATACCTCCTCCATGACCCCCTACTCAGCCATCCACCACAAAGGACCTTCCCATTTTCGAAACCCCAGTAATGAACTCTGCAAAGGTGATGAAATTCCAATGTAGAGTGTGAGTACACAAACCATTCAGACACCACCATTACTTCCTTAATACATTTTCATAAGTATAATAGTTATATTAAATGATTTTGAAAAATTTACAACATGAATAAAAACAAAATATATCGTATTGAGAGGTCATGCACTATCGAAGCCACCAAAAACCCCCTGTTGTTCTTTATATGGATCCATTTCAAAAGGATCAAGGAGATACATTTGATGCAACTGAATCTTTTACATGGTTAGTGAACCTGTATATAAAAAAAATCATGTAATAATGAATACATGAAACTCAATACGTATAGGAACCATGTATGGCATGTTTCTTTTAAATCTGGTTGGTGTTGAGTAAGCTACTCACAAATCACTAGACATCTCGCAAACTGATACATATTCATAGAGTGTGTTTCCAATATGGTATTCCATAGTACCATCATATTTCCTTCTTATTTATATGTCCATCATCATCATCATAAGTCATGTGAACCCCCCCCCCCCCCCTTATGGAAGAATCACATCACGATAGCCCACATTTTAAGAGCTCAAAGAATGATACCACCAATGAAAGGTAGTATAAAAAAAGTAGAGTATATAGGGTAAGAATACTATCATGAGAATAAATCATAAACATATATACATGTAATCAAAATCATATATAAAAAAATATATAATTAATATTCATGGAATCAATTATTAAAATGGGTCTCATGGTAAACCTTGCAGTCACATGGGATCATAATTAAGAACAATTATCAATTATGCCAACAAGAAAAATTATATCAAGAAAAAATTTGAAAATGAGATAACTAAAAATCTATAGAAATTATTAAATCAAGGTCATTGACAATTAACATAAATGTTTGTCAATAAATCATCACTTGAACCATGTTCATGTGCTCTCTATCTCATACCGTTCTATGATGATTCCTAAAATTAATTCTATTATTTTATTTGTAAAAATAAATTTAATAACACATAAAATAAAACATTACCCCTATGGTATAATTTAAATTTATTATTTTTAGTGAACTAATTACTAATAATTATTATTAAAGAAAATAAAAACTTATATACACCACTAATATCATCTCTCTAGAATAATTATAGATAATCTTGATATAATAAATCTTGATATTCTCTAATAATTACACGACTTTTATCATATATTAATTTTTAATCATTATTTTATAATTTTCATTTAATTTTCACATAATAATTATTTATCCTTAATTATGGATAAATTCTTTCACATTTTCCACAAAATTTAGGAATAAGTGAAAAAATGAATTCATACCTTGAAATTATACCTTCAAAATGCTGCACTCTTGAAGTAGAGAGGATAAGGGTATGATCATTAATGGAAATTTTATGAAGGGCTATTGTGATTTATATATGAATTTTTTAGACTAGAACACAAGAAATTATAGTTTGGTCATACTTAATGGATAAACTAGAAATTAATCTTTCAAGGGTTTGATTATTTTATAAATAAAAACAATGTATAGGTCCATAATAATAAAACCCATAAATTTTATATCATCATATAATTGTTCTTTTGAGTGATTATAATTTTTGTGTGATTAAATTATTTCATATATGTGGCATATTGTTTTAAACAAGATCAAGAATAAAATCCTATTATTTTTTGTATTCAAAATCATAAAAAAGGAGTTACGAGGTGATATGGGGACAAAGAAATTCATAAAGTACATAAAAGCCATATATTTCCCAAATTGGGAACTATATAAGGGTTACTTGGTTTTACACTTATGTAGTTGCTAAAAATAGTTATATCCATTCACAATTCACGAATAACCTTTTGCATCCTTTGAAACCATGGACATTACCCACACACAATTCATTGAATATAGTTATGCAACTCTACTTTCCTCTTACGCATCCTTTGGAAATATTGGATTACCATCACACACCATAAGATATAGCAGTTGAATAAACCAATACCATTATAAAAATACCATTATGTATGTTGGTACCCTTACTCAAGATCAGGTTACCCTTACTTAGTGCATGGAAAATCATGTTTACCCTTACATTGAGCATGATGTTCCCTTATATAGAAGTTATTTACGCTTATTTAGACTATATAAAAGACACACTACCCTTAAACATAGTATTTAAAGCTTAAATTACCCTTACACAACCCTTGTAAACCAAGTATTACCTTTAAAAGGCCTATGAAATATAGGCTTTACTCTTACACAAAACCATAAAACCTTGTGTAAGGGTTATTTTTAATGAAAATTATATTTTAACATAAAAACACATAAAAATTATGACAAATAGTGGGTTTAAGCTTCAATTAAAATTTTTGAATATTATATTTGATATATTAGTTATTTATCAATTCTAATTGAGTATTATTAATACATTATTATTAATAAGGACCTTTATATTTACTTTTACATATATTTCATAATTCAGTTACCTCTATATTTAGCCACCCATTCAATGAATACATTTTAATAGTTACATACTATTCCATGTTGTGTTTTGGTTCAATTTTTCATGTAAAGAATTATATCTAACACATTGTGTTTCAAAGGAATATTTAATTTAAAATATCTATGTGTTATATCTCCCATAAAAATAATTTCTAAAATTTTTGATGATAAAGTACTAATAAAAAAATAAAAGTGTATCAAGAAATAATAATGACAAGACATATAACTTAATTGAGATACAATCTAGTCTTTATTAGGGAATAATAGGTATTATCTATTTTTATCATGATATATATGTTAACATTCTTAGTCATATATTCTAGATATGCCTCTATAGTTAGTAATATGAGTTTTGAGAGATATAAATTCCACAAATTCATTTTCAAGATACAGTTTCCAACCAAACATTAAAACCAAAATGATTATGAAAATATCTAATAAGATATTAGTAAATGATCATATGAATATTAATGAAAAATCCTTTGATTAATTCCTTAATGAAACTATTACATTGACCTATGATAGTTTTATTTCAATTGTGTCACACTGGGTTCATCCCATAACACTCTTGGTTTAACCTAAGTTACATTATGATTTCCACTCTCATACTTCTAATAATAATCCCATCACATAATTAATCCTCTATATTGGATTTTATGTAGAATGTTATTAATAAAATTATATTCCCAATGAGTGTTAAGAAATATATGTAGTAATAATCCAACACACCATATAAAAAATATAGGACTGATTGAGCTCTCCCCTAGTATTTTTTGTGGTGATTAACCCTAGGTACATCTATTCCAATAATGAATCAACTTCACTGTACCTAGAAATGGATGTAATATCTAAGAGAACAACTAAATCTATTCTTTATGATAAATTCATGAATATTATATTATGTATAGACTTATACCTAATACTTCACCTTATGGTTTTCACAAATGTTCACTCATTCTAATATCAAACTAATTTAAAATATTCAATATCACCCCAACTAAATTAATTTATTATCTATACTACTAAATTTTTGATCACCCTTAACTTATAAATCATTAAATCATCATCAACTAAAATTCTAATCACCAATGTAATGTAGAACCATCTCTGATACCAACTATAGTAACCATTAACCAAAAAATCAAGTAATTCTATGCATTATATCATATAATTAATTACAATAAATTCAAAAAAATTGTAGAATTAGTTCTTTAGATAATTAAAAAAAATTATAAAATAATAAATTCTAATTATTTAATAATTAATATTATGGTTACCTACTATTTATGAAAATACATAATCCAAAAAATGTATTCAACATATCCCCAATAATCTCCACCCAATCTATTCTTCTTGATATAACATAAGTATTACCCTTCTTTATAACCTTGTGTAATTAAAACCTAAGTAGTGTGAGATGAAATTTTGTATGATGGACAATTTATATAATATTATATTTAATAATTAACTTGGAATGAATTATATTTATGAAAACAAATTAAAATTAAAATTTTCAATAGAACTGTTCACATGAGATTAAAAAAAATCCTTGGTTACCAATATAAATAATCACATGAACATCAATAAATTAAATTGTGGTGATAGAATATTTGATATTGAATGTCTTTTATCATAAATACCTCATTTAAAAAATTCCCCTGTCTACCATGGTCGTAACCTAGAAATAGTTCTTTCTGTTAAAGTCATAACAAATGAATCATGCTTGTATTGGGTAGGAAAACACCAAATACCCCAAAAAATATTTCTCATGAGACTAACCAATGAAACAAGGGGAGATATAGTTCTATCCCCAATAATCTCTTATTTATATCAAATTCATTCACCATGTAAAATATATAAACAACAATACCATGATTAATCAATAGGAATTCTTAAATATCCATATTATAATTAAAACATATGGAAGGACAATACTTTTCATTATTTAAATATAAGGGATAACAAGATCATAACCCATGAGAGAATAATGGAGGATGTTTGAAAATGTTTATTACCCTAGTGTAACAAAAGAAACATAGATAGATGTTGACTTTGATGGAAAACACACTAGAAATAAGAATACATCAAACAATACCACACAGTAAATGATCGGGAATTGTATTTTCAGACACCAAATATTAAATACACTAGAAAGATACATTGAATAATGTAAAATATAGGTTATATCATGAAACTAACGTCCCATTACAGTAAATCTGTTTGATTATGCAAACGAATATGAAAGGGAAAAAGTATAGAGTTTTTAGAAAACATTTTCAATTTTTTTTAAAGAAGAAGTTATAATTCATTTTAAAAGGTATTTTTTAAATGTTTAAGTCATAATTTTGAAATTATTTACACTTAAAAATAATATAGAATAAAATATCCTTTTAAACGACAAAAATCTACAAAACATTATTTTTTCTAGAAGAAAAAAAATTGGATCATGAATGGTATAACTTTTGATTATTTTTAGAATAGATTTTGGAAAAACCATATCTCAAAAAGGGTAACAAAATAACCTTTTTAATAGAGGATAAAGGAATTATTGAGGTCACATTAGATAAAAAAATTAGTTCCCCTTTTATAAAAGAGAAAATTATTAGGAATGTAGAATATGGACAAGGTTAGGAGACCATTATTAAATATGATGTGACTTATTTTTAACAACGATATAATTTATTAGGATGAGATTCATTAATGTAAAATATTTGGATTTAAAAATAATTTTACCCAAGAGGAAGTGAATGTACCATATAAAAAATCATATGGTTTGAGGACCCATACATGAAAAATAAATGTAAATTATTAATCATTATTACATAAATAAAGGATATCATAGTTATCAATATCCCTTACGGGAAACAAACTCAATAAATCATGAGATATATTAAATGGTATTTATGTGGTAATATTTTAAGAAATTAGTGGGTACATAATAATAGTGTACCAAAAGAACAATTTAAAAAACATGTGTTAAATAGATTTATGATAATTATTATAACTCAATGAATGAAAATTGAGTTACTAAAGCTCTTATGATTCGGGTAACACTAGTGTAAAAATTAATTTGAATAAAAGAAGATGATTTGGATTATTATGTAACATGAATTATAAGGAAATAATGCATGTAAAATTAATGGGGTAATAAATCTATTTAACATAATACAATGGAATCATGGTTTATAATATGTGATATTCTTCAAAGTTTAATAATTGAGACAAAAATCATTATAAACTTTGAAAAAATTTAGTCAACCCCCATTGAGTGATATTATTTGAAATGAAATATTATGTATCCCAAAAAATAGTATGATCATTGATAAAAATATTACATTTAATGTAGATACACCATTCTAATGATAACGTGGTGTATAATAAGAAATAAATCTCAAGGAGTGAAATATTGAGACAATAATGCCCTACATTAATTCCTGACATCAACTAAAGTTCTTAAATATATTGTTTAAAAAATAAAAAACATAATCACATATTTTAAAAAATTTAAATAAAATTAAATTTTATAAACATTTGATATAATTATTATCCACATATATATTAGTGATTTATTATATATTTTCAATATCAGGTGTTAGTAATAATGATCCTTTTGAACTGGTGTCGTAATTGTTGTGTTGTTCATCATTTTTCATCAAAAGATAATAATTAAATTATTTCATAGGGAATTAATTTTTTTGTTTTATACTGTTATAATTTCATTCTATGTGTTTTTTTGTTATGATCCTTAAATATGAATTCAATGATGATCATGTTTCGATGAGTCCTTTCAAACAAACGAGGTTTTCTAAAATAATGAGTTAAATTTTCATATTATTGTTAACAAAATAAAATAACCTCAATACATTCTTATTTAAATAATATTTTTATTGGAATTATATTATCATACTCATCCATGATATAAATATAAATAATTTTTCAATTACGTGGTAAAACCGACAGGAAATAAGAATATACTAGAATTCGATGGGTGAGTGTGGTTTAGGGAGTGTTTCTATTGGAATAAAATCATTATAAAAAAATAATTATAAAATTATTCATATCATTTCTTGTTATAAAATCAAAAGTTAAAAGAGATGGATGAATAATAATGCTTATACAAATAAATTAATATGTAACTATCATTGAGGTGGTTTTCCGAACATACACACATAGGATGCATTAATTTTTCATATAATGGGAAGATGGTTTGGACTAAAATCTATTTAAATATTTGTATACATGTTATAAATATAATATTAGTCCATTAAATTAATATTTAATACATTAAATGAAAGGATATAATGAAAGATGGTGTGCATAATTTTGTGCAGGTATTAGTCCGCACATACACATGGATAAGGATATCATCTTCTAAAAAAGTGGGGAAAAAGAATAATATGGTTTATTATTTTATAATCATAAATATTAAATATATATCATACTAATTTACCAAATTCCCCATTTTATCAACCATTTTAGGTAGTGATGTTAAATGAAACACGTTTCCAAGAGGTACTATTCCACACGTACACATGAATCACATTTTTTAATCTATTTAAGGAAAAAAAGAAATGGGGTAAATGATTATTACCATATAATAATAAAAATAAATATATTAAAAATAATTATGTTATAATATAGGTATTAGAAAAATTATATTTTCAAGTGTAAGATAGAAAGGAAAAAGATAAATAAAAATGATTACCCATGTCAGGAACTGTAATATTTCCTTGGGTGATCTCTTTGACGTGGAAGACTTATGGTAATATCTTGTGAATGAAAACTAATGAATGAAAAATGGGATTTAATATGAATTAAAAATTTATGGATTTTAGTTTAAAAATTAGTTTTTTAATGTTATTGAAGGCGTTGTTAGAGACCCCTCGTATAATTGAAAAGGTGGAGATTTTTCTAATTACCCACAACTGTTTAATAATGGTAATTTACTGTTAATTCATGTAGCCAAAAAATTGAGAAATCATGGAGTTAAGAGGATATATGTTCTATAAATCCACTAACATTCATTTTAGAACATTTATCAACTATTATCATGCACTTTACCATTACATTTTCCACTTTTACCATTTAAATTTTCTCATGGTAAATAGTTTTCACCCTAGTAAATCATTTCTACGCATAGAAAATAAAATCACCCTTATTATAAAATTTATACCAACATATTTCAAAATTTAATTCCATTTTTTAGATAAAATTTCCATGTATAAGAAAAACCAATTTTTACATTAACACTTATAATGTGTACTAATCCATTTTTAGAGAAAGAATATTTTTATACATAAAATTTATGTATAATATAATATTGTAAATTAATATTATTTTAATGATATAAATTGGATTATTATAAACCAATTAAATTTTATTTCTTTTTAAAATTAATCCAAAAAAATATTTACCAAAATAATATTTTGTTAATAGAAAAGGGAAAAAATATTTAATGGAAAATATTTTGTAACTCCATAAAAAACAATCAAAGCTTTTCTAAATTAAACCAAAAACCTTAAAATGCATAGTATTTATTTCTTAAATTCATATTGAATGTATTATTAATTTCTATTCTAGTCTTATCTTTTTACAATGTCATAAAAATTATTGTTTTGTTAAAATTAATATTTTCCACCATTCACTGTTAAAATAAAATATATTATAAAAAATACCACAAAATTGTCTTGATATAATATTGAAATTATAATTAAAAATGAATATACATTTTAAAAATGAATATAATAAATTTTTTAATTTAAGTTTTTAATAAAAACATAAAGAAATATTTAAAACCATCTTCCTAGAAAAATAACATTTTAAAACATCACCAATTCTTATTCTTATTTTTTTATCAATTACCAATCAAACTGGTGTTAATATATTTTTCATATAGATGATTTATATTCATATTATGTTATGTTTCTTCATATAAAGTATCTAAAAATTTAATTATTATAAATTTTACATTTCAAAGTATAAATCATATTTAATTCCCCAACCTGAATCACGCAGTCCTAGTCAATGTGTTACATGAAGTCGTACGTGCCTCCATTATTGAAGGAGGCTACAGTCTAGAAAAGTTGGTTTATTTATATCAATGGGGAGACTAGAACTTCAATTTCATATCATATCATAGATAAATAAATAGAAAAATAAATAATATAATGATATGAGCATAATGAGAAACTAAATAATCTAAAGGGAATACATGTCATACATACAATAAATGGCTCCCAATGTGGTAAGCCAAAAAAATTATTATGTGAAGATAAATAAATTAATAAATCAGCGGGGTCCCCGAGAGTGTATCCTAGTCTACTATGAGGTCCATGCTCCTTTTCTCATTTGTCCACTATTGGGACTATGCCCCATTCTTGAACAATAGTCATTAAATCTACAAGCACACAAAAATTCCAAAGTCGGGTACTAGTATATTCACAATAGGAAACAAACAATGAATATTTCATAAGTGTGGTCAATTAAAATAGGTGTATGTAGTGATAATAATAATTTCTTACCAATAGTGAAAACATAAAATCACACGTCGAGCAGTTTTTTACTAAGAATTCCATAAAAACCCTCGATTTTACCTACTTCAGCTCCATACTAGAAGGATAATGATAATTTATTAGAAGTAATTTATACTAACCATGGGGATAGTTCACAATTTTCATTAAATCCTAATGGAATCATGTGTAGATAAAATGTGACATTTAAAACCCTCATGAAGGACATGTTTCTCATAAATCAACTGGTTATTGAGTAAGCCACTCATAAATAAATATGAATCGAGAAACAGAATACTTAAGAATAAAGTGAATCCCCAAAATTGAATTCCATGGTATCATCAAACCTCACCACTATTTTTAGGTCAATTTTTCCATTAAAATATTTCATGTGCACTCCCCTCTAATGGGAAATCATCTCACCAGGGCCCACCTATTCTTATCACCAAAAACAATATATCCAAATAATAGTAATATACATAACAAGGAATAATATACAAGGATCACATATCATCATGAGTTTAAATTAGAAACATACATATATGTAATCAATACTGAACATGAAAAACATGATACAAGAAAACACATGGAATCAAATATCATATTGGGCCTCACGAGCTACACACACACACCCATAGGTGAGCACAATAATGTGTCATCATCAGTTATTAAAAAAACAAGAAATTATATCATAGAAACATGTATAAACAAGAGCCTTATAAAGGAATAAAATATTCTATATTAATATGGTTGATGATGAATCTCATGTTTCATCAGGGAATCATAACTCAAACCACATACACATCTTCTATGGCTCAAACCACTCGACAAGTATTCCTAGATTAAATTCAATTATTTTCTTTCCAAAATGAAATAAAATAAACTGTGAAATAACACATTCTCTCATTTGGGTAATTCTACATTAACATTTGGACTTAATGAATGATCTTACATTTCAACCATATAGAAACTAATAATTGACATAAAAAAATAATTTTCCCTCTTTGGAGTAATCCTTGTTAATATTAATGTAAAAATTCATTATCATTATTTAATAATTTTAAGAACATTATCTGTTGAGAATTATTTTTTGTTATTTGATAATTTAGATATTTTTTTTAATTAAAAATTATTTATCCCTAATTCTAGAAACCTTATTTCACGTATTGGGAGTGGAGTAATATAAATAGAAAAAACAAAATATTATATGGAATTTATCTCTTCTAAATACTACACCTCAGAAGAGGATAAGAGAAGGGTGTATTTAATCCTAAATACTAGAAGAAAGGTTCATATTATTAAAATAAATATTTATAAGACATGAAAATGGTAAATAATAATCTTCTCATATATATGGGTTGAAAAAAAAATTCCTAAAGGGTTAGACTATTTTAGAAATAACAATAGTGTACAGGTTCTCTATAATAAAAAAACTATATATCATCCTTTAATTTATGTATTAGGATATTCTTAATTTAAAATTATTTATATTCTTTAGTAATCATCCTAGGACACCCTTATGCATCTTTTGAATCTAGGGTTTTACCAATACATAATGCATGGAATACACTTATGAAAATCATCAAACATTATGTCAATATAGCAGTAAGCGGAATGATTACCTATAGAGAGCCTCGAATTTATGTATATATACTGAAGAATATAAACTTTTATTGTAGGTGAAACCCATCAAGGATATTTTATCTCTCCATGATAAAAAATTAATGAAAATAATGTTGAAGCATTTCCCCAAGTATGTAAACAATCAACTAAGACTATCTATCAATCCGAGGAAGGTACATTATGATCAACCTCAACTGATTCCCTTGGGACTTCTGTAATCCCTTCCAAAACAAGACTGTGAAAATTTCATTTTGATCAGATATAATTTACAAGGTGACTCTATGTAAGAATATGATCTCATAGACATATAGATTTCCCAACTCATCCACTGAGCGAGTCTCTAAGATCAATAATATGTGTGAAACCTTCATCAACCAATCGAAAATCACCCATATAATATCATGAATCCCTAGGGTTATGGTTAACCCCACCAAAAAGTATATATTTCCTTCATATCACTTCCAAATGGGATCTATAGTTGGATAGAGGAATCCACAAAGACATTGGTTCTTGGCCTCTATCATTTGGCTTGTATGGAATCTAAAAAAAGCCTAGTAAGGTCCCTCATCATCCATGTCCGACCAAACTATTTTTGGAAGTTTCAATATATCTTTTTTAAACCATAATGTACTTTCCCCATTTAGGTATTGATGTCCCACATCTATAATTCTCTTATGGAATAAGGGTCTACTACCCTACCATGGGCAAGGAACATATCGTTGTCACCCAATGACCACCCGGGTATTGGTTCACCTCAAACTAGGTCTTCATAAATAATAGAGCACTATCTTTTACTATATTAATTATAATTTAAAAATACTAATAGAGAATATTTGATCACTATTGTAGAACAAGTCATTTATCCATGATCCATTGATACATCCATCCTCCAGTCAATCAAAATGATCCTAAAGAGACAATACTCCTCTGAATGTATGTCACCAATCTCTATAGCTACCTATGTATTAAGAATAATATCATCTAATATTAAATTAAAATTCCTAGTTACATACACTATATCAAATTAAAATTTCATGAGATACACAATATAGTACATAAACCTCAATACCAGGTTCTGTTTTAAAATGATGTAATAGAGGCTCTTCTGTTTTGTGTGGACAAAAAACCTACCGTAGAATATATACTGTTACCAAAAAAACAGTGAGAAACATGGATTCCATATCTATTTCATAATTATGTTAGTTCCACTCATGTTGTCATATCTATTGTGACCCATAACCTACTACCTACTCCTTCGACCTCAGTACTATTCCTAGGCCCATGCCTGATGAATCACACTATACTGAGTTTCTAATCCCAGACTCAAGAAATATCAGTACTAGAGCTATAGTAAAACTTATCATAAACTAAAAAAATTCCTCTTTACACTATCATAACCACTAGAAAATTTCTCCCTTCTTCATCCTTGTATTCATGGGTGTTGATATATGAGAGTTTTCCTGTATAAAATGTGATAGTATTCAGCTAATCCATGAAAGATACTAATCTAAAAAACATTTCGTGGACATTTCCAGGATATCCCTACTGATAATTTATATTAGAACATGGATATACCTATCATATACCCCACATTACCTAACGATTTCACCTCATACATCTAGAATTAACATTTTGACTGGTTGAGGTAAATTCAATATCCTCGAAGTGTACTCAAGACTATCTCAAGTTATTATGTATCCTTCTTTGATGTGGATGAGTAGATGAGGATGTCATCCAAAAATACCACAATGAAAGAGTTTAGTTGTGGATGGAATACCTTATTCATTAGGGACATGAACATTACTAATGCAGTTGTAAAATGAAATGGTATTTCTAGATACTCATACAAAACATACCTACTTCAAAATGAAATCTTCATAATTTCATCCTCTCTAACCAAAAACTAGTGATAGCACAATCAAAGAAAATTATTGGAGAACCACGAAGATCCCTACAATAGGATGAAAATTTCATTGAACCATGGTAAGGGATATTTTTTCACTATCAAATGGTTTAACTTATTCTAGTTAATACAAAATGGAATAATTCCATCCTCCTTGTTAGATAACAACATAGGTCCACCCCATAGTGAAGTACTTATCTGGGAAAATCCCGTCTAATCCATGTCGGCAAGAAGCAAATTAATCTCTTTAATCTCTACTTGTGTCATTTGATAAGTGGGTATCAAAAAGTGAATCACACATGTAAAAATATATATCTCAAATATTACTCAACTTTCCAAATATATTCATGTTATTTCTTAGAAAAATAATTTATTATAGAGATCCATGATAGGAGGAATAGTCGAGGGAAATTTCCCATATTCTACTGAATTATCCAAGCCCTCCATCAATGTTGGGATCATCCTAAGTTGAATAAGGCCTAGATAAACTATAACCACTCATAGTTCCCAATATATGGTTATCACAAACTTTTCACTCTTCAGCGAAGAAGATCACAACTCTCTCTCTCTCTATCATTGTAATGGATGTGATCTCTGTAGGTGGTCAGAAATTACATAATAAGAATCAAATTAAAGATCATTATCTATATTATCATGAATAATTAATGATTTCCATACCCAGCATTTACTATTGGACACTCAAGGAATCTATAAATATGTCCTACATTCTTACACAATGATTTATCAAGGGAAAATAACTTAGAGGATAACATGAACTTTAGGTCAAGTCCAACAACTCCTTATGCAGATTCGAATGAATGAGATGAAACGGTATCTAATAAGTCATTCGATAAGGTATATATAACAAAAATCATATCAAGTATAATATATGACCCCTCAACACCAATATATGGTGTGTAATATTCTACATAAAAGGGCCTTCCTTTACTCCATCTCCCTATTCATGACTCACCTGAGCCCACATTGTACGAGAATCCCATTGACTACCAGAATTGGAACCATGGGTTAAAGATCATGCCTATCCTACACTCTAATTTAACCTTGGCATCAATGATCTAACACAAGACTTGATAATATTCCTTGTCTTATTGAATTTTTTACACTAACTCTTGGGTGCTTTGAATAATCAATTGTAGTGTTTAAACATCCAATAAATGAAGCACTATGGTTCACCACTAGAGGAAACTGATGAAACTAATATTTTCTCCACTAGAATAACACTACTCTTCTTGATGTCCATATTATTCCTATTCCTGTTAAGGAAATGATATTCATTATAGAAGTATGAGGTACATCATCCTAAACACTAAATTATAGAAGATGAACAACTTCTTGACCATCCTCCAATAACTTCTCCATAGTTAAGACCTTTCTTATAACCATTCGGTATGATTACATATGAATTGTCTAAACCAGAGATTAGATGTGTAGATGAAATCCAATGTCAATCTTCCTGGACTTATGAGCTACATTACTAGGCAGGAGAGATACATAGAAAAAGGATCAATAAATTGGGCCAAGTAAAAAAACACTATCATGAAAACCAATTATTACTCTATCACCTCCTATGCATAGTCATGCATTAGTATATCAGTAAATAAATCCCTGAAGAACTAGTCATTTATAGCCTCCCTTGTGAGTCTATCATGTCGAGTAGCCTATCCCGTGACTCCAAACCAATTCATGGTGGATACCAGTAGTATGAATGTAACACGATTTTCCTTATTATCTATCAACATCTCGATGAGGTCAAATATATCCTCAAAGATGTCTACTCAATACTCAACATACTATGGTAATCGAGTCCCCTAAGTTTCTAGAGGGAACCAATGATTAAAGTATCTTTACAATTCCACAATGGACCTCAGATGATGTAGGCCTACTACCTATACCACTGAAGTAAGTTAAATAGTATTCAATACAACTTGCTCCCGAAAAATAGGTGTAAGAATATGGGATTTGAGAACACATTGGCCCACATCATCTGGCAGTACCATGAATCACCTGTGGATATATGTCTTCTAAAAAATTAAGTAAAACATTATATAATTTTTTTCTATATCATAACAAGTTAATGGGATCACACAATGTTTTCCATATGTTTCCACCCATGACCCAAGATTTAATCCTCATTGAAATAACCAAAGTTCTCATCCCTACACATTAGTGCATTCATCACATATATACAAAAACATAACATCATTCTTAGTTAAACTAATTTATGCTGTCATTGATATATTATAATAGAATGGGAAAATATATATCATAAAATATAGAATCTATCCCAAATAGATAACATGAAACATGGAATTAAATTAAATAACGACTATTCATAAAAAAACATGTATATTTATAGAATTTGAAATTTTGTTCCATGTAATGATGCATGAACGCACCCCAAATATCATAATAATTGTAAAATATATCCCTTCCTTATTTATGAAATCAACATGTTCATCAAAATTCCAGAGTAGGGTGTGAGAAAAAAACCTAATATAGAACCCCCAATTCAAACTTAACAGGTGTGATCAACTATAAAAGGTTTATTCTAAAATAAAAATAAATCAATAATGAGGTTATAAACACAAATCCATATACCGAGCAGTTATGCACTAACCAATCCACCAAAAACCCATATGTGTACCTACTACATATCCAAAATAGATGGATAACGATGAGATGTCAGAAGAAAAAAATAGCCAATAGGCTATAAAAAATGTTGCTAAAAAACCCCATGGAACCATGTGTATGTGTGACTTGATATTTCCAGGCCTTGTGTATGGAATGATTCTCACAAATCAACTAAGACACATGTGTTCTACCTTTAAAACACAAGGAATTGAGTAACCCCATACATATATGTTAGTGAATAACTAAAAAAGAGTTCCATGGTATCATCATATCTACAACATGTTATTATATCTATTATCTCCATTGTATCAATCCATGAGCATTCTCACTCTAAGGTAAAATCATTTCAGGGTGGTCCACCTATTCAAAACACAAATAATGATACCTATAAAAAAATGTAACACACATAACATGATATATCGTATAAGAAAATCATATCATCATGAGAATAATGTTAAGTAATACACACATGTGATCAACATCAAACACGAATAAAAAGAAATAAGAAAAACTCATGGAATCAATTATGATAGTGGGTCTCACAAGGTACACCCACAACCACATGAAATCACGATAAAAAACAACTATTGATTATTCGAACATAAAAATTTATATGACGGAAAATGTGTAAATGAGAGACCCAAAAGTAAAAAGGAACCTCCCAACTAAATTTCATTAATGATTAAATTCATGATTTATCAAAGAATCATCACTCCAATCACATCCAAAAATTCATTGTCTCAAACCACTCACTATGGATTCCTCATATAGGGACACATACATTTCAAAGATAGATATTACATCTTATTAGATGCCTATTTTTTACATAAAAATTTGATACTCACCATAATTTTATAGGTCATCTTTCATTTAATAAATGTAATCATAGACAACTGATTAATAAATGGATCCCATTAAATTTTTATTACTATAAACCTTATATACATATCATATTTAATATATATTTCTTTATAACCTGGGGAAAAGAAAACTTTGGAAAGTGTGAGCTCAGATGCCTAGTAAGGGAAAATAAGGGAGATATACATGATCACATAAACATAATATGAGCATAAAGGTATGATAACATTAGAATAAAATTTTAACACCATACCTTTCATGTCAAATATTATAATCTCGTTTCAGTATATAATTCTTATTAATTAATAAAATATTAATCATAGAGTAATTGTAGAAAATGATTCATGATACCATAAAATTAAAATTATACATTCAGTGGTAGTACATACAATGAAAATAATTTCCTTAATTTTCAATTCTCAATTCTATCACTCTCATAGTGGATTGGGTTCACTCCCAAAACTATCATGGTAAAAAAATTATATTACTAAACATTGTTCATTCCCCCATTCATGTCCTTTTCTTCCATGAGATATCAATCATTACCTAATTCATTATATATTTCCATAATTATGGTTCCACCCAACCCCGGTTATAACGTACCCACCATCCTTAGATATAATGTAACCATCCTCCTTGGTTATAATGTAACCAATATTCTTAGTTTCTATGTAACCAATGTTCTTTTTTATAACACAACCACTCTCCTTAGAATATAAAATAACCATACATAATATAATGAAAACCATAAATATGATCCTCACATGATCATAAAACATTCATCACATCATCACATCCCAACCTCTGAAAATAAATTAGGCTTCACAAACAATTCATCAACTCATCATAGTATATCCCATGTAAGCTAAGTGGGTTTAATAACCATCTCATCAACATTAACCATCCATAAATATATTAATAATTATATTGTTGGATCATATCCCCCAATAAATAATAATTAACCCAAAGTATGTTACCATATATGAAAATTTCTTTAAGCTATCATTAAAATATTCCTTGAGGATAATTACATTTCCACTTTGAAATTCAACTTTAAATTACAATTATTTCCAAAAAATTTATAGAAAAAAATTTCATTGAACATAATATTGGAAACGTTTAGGGTAATACTGAAAAATTAATAATTTAATGTATTGGGAAATTCAATTATTTTTATATAACATAAATGAAAAAATTCTATTCACATTTTTGCTCAAAACTCATAAAGTAACTCATTCTGAGAATGATAAGAATATTTATTTAATACATTTTTAATGTAAAACATGGGTAGAAATAATTTTAATAAATTCCAGGATAATAGTAAACACCTTCTTGGAAATTATTTCATAAAATATATATGGAATATTTTTTTCTTCAAATGAAGAGATAAATAATGCTAATTTTCCTTAAAACAAATTTTTTCTATTGAGTAATTAAGGTGAGGAAAATGAAAGAAAAACATGTATTCTCATGAAATAACAATAGTATAATAAAAGTCATTATATTCTTGAGAGATACATCATAAAATCTCATCATCAAAAAATTATCATAAAAATGTTTGGTAAAAAATGAGATTATAAAATAAAACCCTTACTAATTTTGTAATTTTCATATCGTAATCCCAATTAAATAAATAAACCCAAATGTAATTTTAAATCCCCATAAGTTGACATATGAACCATTATAAAATACATTGATGGGTATTATATACACCACATAAAACAAACTAGTCGTGACATATCTTGGCTATATTAAATATAAGTTTATTTATTGATCAATTTTTTATCACTGTGGAATGTGAAAAGTATTTGTATGATTTATTCTTTTAAAAAATTCAAAGTATGTCCCCCTCATCAATAGAAAACGGGATCTCCATCCACTCACATCGTCACACTTATAAATCCATATATATCATCCAAAAAAATCCATAACATCTCCAAAATATCCTTATCCACATTCTGAGATTTGATTTTTTCCCAATGACCAACCCTAAGGTATTTAATAAGAGATCCAAAGGAGGTTCCTTTAAGAAGAGATAATCGTCTTAACAAAAATGGTTCTTTTTATTTATTATTTTACAACAATAAATTATGTATTAAGAATTAAAATTAATTAAAACCATTGTATCATATATAATTATATTTTATTATATAGTTGTTATATTATTTATCCATATAGTACTCCATCAAATGGGAATGAAATCCATTGCTCATGTGTACGGTGGACTATCACCCCACGAACCGATGTAATTTGTTTTCCATCACAGAATCTCATATATAGTAAAAATAATTTAAATAATTATTATATATGATAAATATTACATTATATTAATTCTGAACAATTAATATACCATCCAATTTCTTACCCTTTCACCCCTTAAGGGAATGATTTCATCGTTCGTGCATATATACAACCCACCGTGCCCACGAAGCGAAGTGATTCATTTCCATAAAAAACATTAAATAATGGTTCTGATAATGTATAAAAGGATTAATTATGTCATTTATACCTTTATTATAATTTTTAGAAGGATTATTTATATCCTATTCCCATGAGCTAGAACTTATGTGATAAAACATGCACGAGACCATAACGAAATTAACTCCTGAAGAAATTGTAATAATAAAATATTATTAATGAATGGGTGGTAAGATGTTTTAATAGGATCATATATGATATTAAAAATATTAATATTTATCTATTTTAAATTAATCACATGGTTAAAAAAATTATACATGATGCTAAATCAGGTTCTTTAAAATTGAATCCTAAGGTAAGGGACTTCATCTAAATTTCCATTCATTGAGGCATATTTTAATGTTATGCACTAATTAATTTTATATGGTGTATATAATACCGATTTTAGATGTAATATCATGAATCATTTTCAATTAATGTAATTTTAATTTTGATTTTTTATTATTACATGCAAGGGGTTTTTACTTGAATGTTACCAAGTGGTAATTAATTTCATAACTTAATTTCTATTCAATGGGTTATATTACATAATCATTGACTTTTATATTGTATGATTATGTGTGGAATGAAATTTTATTATTTTATTCTATATTTATACCATTTAAAGTTGGATTGAAATATTATATATATAATCCATTGAATGATTAATTATCACTTTAACGGTATGATCATTTTAAACAACTTCATCTCAATTTCCATTTCATTGAGAAATATTTGTTAATATCCATCAATTCAATTTTTTATATAGAATATACTACCACATTTTCGTATTTCACCTGAATACATATTTATTAATGAATTTTATAACTTTAACTCTGGTTTATTCTTTTAATGGGTTACAAATGAGAAGTTACCAAAGTTGTAAAAAACTATTTACAATATAATTTTCTTTTAGGATAGAATTTTCATTCATTAATTTAATGTTATTATTTATCCATAATAAGGTCCAATAATTTTATTATTATCTAGATATTTATGATGTTATGATATTTTACTCCAACATTTCATCTCTTTTTTACTTTGATCGAGAAAACAAATTATTAAAAGAAAATCCGGTTTTATTTTCCTATAAATTGGATGTATTTTTCTTCCATGCTAATGTTTTTATTTTTTTTACAAAATACCATTTCATTACAAAAATTATTTACTATGGAATTTTTTTTCCTTTACTTTTAATATTATTTATGTAATTTATTTACTATTTTTTAAGATACATTTTAAAAAAAAGTCAAAATTAATGTTTTTTAACCAATACGGCGATAATAAATATCCATACCTCCGTAACCGTTTTACAAAATATAGTATCTTCTATAAATTTTTAAAGGAATTTTCAAATAAAATTAGTTTATGAAATTTTTTTAATATTTCAATTCCATTCCATTTACTCTCACAAAAGAAAAGATTTTATTTTAAAAACCTATATTCCCCTTGAACTAATGGTCATGTCTCATTTCTTGATTAATTTTTTTATTGTTGAATTTATCTTGATTCAATCACTTCAATGTGATCAATTTTCATTTTAAATTATATTTCAATTAAATATAAAAATTATATTTATTTATTTTTTTCCTATATCATATACCATTTTTAAATATTGTGTTTACTTTGAATATATGTTCTTAACTGGGGAAATATTGACAAATCTTTATTCTCTACATAACAAATATATCAATTTATAAGTTATATTATTAAATCCATCATCATATATATTGGAAATTAACTGGTCATAATGTGATGGGTGTGTCATAGAATTATATATCCCCTCTATCCATCATTACATGTCATTAGACAAATCCATTAGCCAAATTAAATGGGTTGTTACCCATAGATTTAAACTGGCATGGCAAAATGTATTGATGGTATATATATAATTATCTCTAGGATTATGAATTCTAATATTATGAATTTAATTCATTGATAATTCAATTATTATTTTCACAGATATTATTTAAATGATATTATCCATGGAGGAATTTCGTGACCATGTAATTGATTAAATGTCATGTGTTTCCAATTATATACTGTAAAATATTTTTTATTCCCTTATCGAATCATGGTAGTCATGTTATCGAAAAATTTAATTTGTGTTTAATTATTTACCTTTACATATTAATTATACCATATTAATTCAAGATAGATTATAAAATATAACCCATACTGATCATTTGATTTGTCCCTTTTTTTCTTTTCCCTAGGATATGAAAAATAATTTTTTGAATGATCTGAAGGATGATGAAATTTTTCCATTACTATGTTTTACATTTTTTCCCCAATGAAAAATGTGTATCATGTATTTATATTTATCTTCAAAACTACTTAACTAACTGGTCTTCGGGATTTGACACCTTGTATATATGCCAATGTAATAATGTAGACCACCGACTCTTGGTTACTAGAGTTGAGATTGTTATAGGAACCTCATGTATAAGAAAAATATATTTTTTACAAAGATATTATAGAAAAATACACATATATAGAATACTATATAATTATCTTATATCCATTTACCAAACATTTGTTAACAATTATTGATTGAAATCACTATTCCTGGTGATATCTTATTCAATTTTGATGAATGTTATGGTTTTGTAGTTTTGGTCCTTTTATTTTGATGACGGTTCAATAAAATCCAGAATTTTAATAAGGATATAATAATCACTGATATTAAGTATATAATTTTTTTGGATTAGTTCAAAAATGTTTATACATAAAAATTAATTACACTATTCCTGGAGACGGTAGGTCTTACATATGCATGAATGTTGTTTTCATTTTTTCGATGGATGGGAAAAAATAAAGGTAAATAATAAATAAAAATTCCATAATACTTATTATTATAATAATGTATATATCATATATATTCAATAAATAAATCCTTATTACCATCAAAGTAAAACATAAATGAAAAATGAATTACATTATTTCGTAGAGGCAGTAGTTCACATGTATGCATGAATGTCGTTATCATTTTCTAACTTCGGGGATGTTAGGAATGTTGATATCATATTATCATTAAAAATTATTTATTATATAATAAATATAATATATATATATATATACATTAAAACCATTATAATATCCATCCACTAAATATGGGCATGGAAAATTGATCGTATCTTTATATGGAGTTGATATGTCATCTGTATGAACAATAAATACACTCACATCCCATTTAAGGGAAAGAGGGTGAATAAATTATTATCAATAATAAAAACATTAATGTTTATTGAGGATACTTAATTTATTATTTTTTATGAATATAATATATATATATATATATAGGACGAAAAATAATAATTAAAAAGAAAGTGATTGGTTAAGGGAACAACCTCTTCTTTAAAAAATATTCTTTAGATCGCCTATTAAGGGCTCTAGGGATGGTCTTCATAGAATTACATAACCTCTATAATTTCTCTAGTGTAGTGGAGAAGAAAACCAGGTAAAGTTTCATCAATCAATAAGGTTCATTGTGTTGTTAAGAAGAGAAATGATATGTTCCCTTTTATAATTGAGGGTAGGTGAACTCCTGGAATTTCACAAAATATTAAAATATATTAAAGTAATTATCTTGGAAAATTATTCAAAATATCTAATAAATGGGTATGGGATTATATTTTATGGCATATAATATCCAACATTTTCTATTTTATAATTTCATGACTTGGGTACCATGCCCGAGTTCCCTGTGCTCGACCGCTACATGACCTCAGGGGTGCCTCCCCATACGCAAGAGGTTGCCAACTTGCGGCGAGGGTCTCGTAAGCCAATATTCTAGAGACTATACAATATTTTTTATGATTATTTATACAACATAAAATGTAACACCCCAAGATTTCATAGTGTGTTATTTCTTCAAAATAATTCAATAACTTGCACTACACGCAAAACCGAGTTCAATCACACCATGACTTACAAAAAAAAGCCATTCAAAAGAGGTTATGAATAGTATTATCTAAATTTTAAACTTTTTATAATCCTTATAATTTTAGAATCCATATTATGAGTGTCTTAGATATAATGCAAGAACAAATTCATTTTCAGTATTGCACTTTTATCAACTTTTAATAGTGAGCCCTTTTTAAATACTATATTTTAAACTTTTTGACTAAATGGGGAAATCAAAAATTTAAAATGAAACATCCAAAGCTTCTACGGTACGCTTCTCTTTGAATAATGTGATAGCGTGTGTTGTACGCAACACCGAGTTCTAACAACCAATTAAACTAGCCGTTATGAATAGTAATAACTACTTTTTAAAATTATATATATTTTATATTTCAAAATGGACTTCATTTTTGGATTAGGAATATCTAATTTAGCCTAAGGTGAAATTTTGGTACTTTTCGGATAACTTTCATATTTTGATGAATAGTGAAAATTACTAAATTTTAATTAAAAACAACTTTTTAAATCAAAATAATTAATAGTGATAAATTATGAATTTTAGTAGTTTTAAAGTATATTTAGAATATATTTTTACCATTTAATATAATGTTGGTCATTGGACATAATTTTACAATTAAACCGAACATAAACAAGTGTCAATCTTTTGATAGTTATTACCTCTTAAAAACACGCTTTTTGTTTTGACAGCGGGAATTAATTTTAAATTAATTTCTGCCACTTCTGTGTTTTGAATTTAGAAAAATGGATTCCATATTTGGAATCAGGATTTCCAAATTGTGTAAATAGGTAACTTTTATTTTTAGACATTTTGAATAATTACTGTGGTAAATATTTTATTTACCATGGTTAAGGGTAAATCCGGTAAATAAGGGTTAAAAAATAATGTTATAATAATACAAAATTACCCTAAAACGTGTCCTAACCTTATTGGTGGACACATACCCGACCATGATCATCCTTGGGTCAATTTGGGGACCCCTTGGAGCCACTTGTATGTGGTAGGGACACTTTATATTAATAAAGTTAAAATAAAAATAAAAATGGCATAGGCTTACATCTTTTAGAAGAACAACTTTTACATAGAGTTATACATGTTGGAATTTCGATTATAAATATTCATTAGAAAGATAAACAGATTTTCTACATAATGATATTTTATTTATAATTTTTAGACATTAAATAAGTTATTTTATTTATGACACAATGATGATGCGGTAATTACTATAATAGTGAAAAATTTAAATAATTGATATTATAAATACCAAAATAAATATAATATGAAACTTTTAATGAATTAAACTAATTTTATAGGATACTATGATATATTAGGATTGATTTTATTGACTTTGTTCGAAGTAATCAATCTGTTATGAGTTTCAAAAAAATCAACTATTGAATAGTGTCAAAATTGACATAAAAGAGTTCTTAAAACAAATATTATATTATTAATTGATATTAAATTCCTAAAAATCTAAGGTTCGGCCAAGAGACTTATATCATGATAGTTTAATCATTAATGGACCACTTGGGGGTCTCTTGGATGTATATAGTAAGTTTATTAACCATATTATATAAAACTACAAAGAGACATTGTAAAAGTGAAACTAATTAACTTAGAGTTAATACTTAAAGATAAGGTTAATATAAGTACCCAAACCTGTCTAACTTCTATTGGTTGAGTTGTTTTCGACCTATCCCCACCTTAACATTTAAATAATAAACTTTGGATCCATTAGAAACCGAATATGAATTTATTATAAATTAATATTTCAAGCTTTTCCAAAGGTGCCCCTCACCCCTCTTATAAAAGGGCACTCCTCCTTCTCATTTATTCACACCTTAAAAGCCTTTTGGTTCGGCCAAACTCTGCCCAAATACTCTCCCAACATCCCTCACTACAACCTAGAGGCCTTAGTTTGATCAGAAAGCCAACCTAAGGATCCCTTCTGATCAAATCAAAAGGAAGAACCCGAAGAAGAGGTAATGATTTCACCACCCTTTTCCAAGTTCCTTTCTTCTTCCACTTCCTCTTTCTTTGTTCTTACCATTATAAAATAATAACTCCAGTATCTTACATATACTGTGATGTTATTATAAATATGGTACAACCATATTCAGTATTCTATCCACCCTTTGAATAACATGTCACCATACATGCGTACGTACGGCTTACCGTCTCCACGTCGTGGTGTAATTGTTATTCAATATAATATTATTTGGATGGGTATAATAATGATGTGTAACTCATGTAAATAATAAATATAACATGTTAATTATTCTGTATATATGATATACCATTCATTTATATATTATTTTAAGAATGATATTGTCGCTCGTGCGTATGTACGGACTACCGTCTCCACGAACGCGATGAGATTCATTCTCCATCGTAACCATTCAAGTATAATTATCATTTGATGATTTAAAAATGATTTTTAAGGACTAGATATCATTCTGGATATGAATAAGATACAACAACCATGGATTATGTAACAAAACATATAAATAAAACGAGTAAGTTAACACCCTAAATGACGATAATTCTAAGATATTATTAACAAATCAATGTTAAAAGATCATATATGATATCATATTAATATATATGATTCTTGTATAATTTAATAACAATTATTTCACCATTATACAGGAGGTTAACCTACCCCAACCAAGGAAAATTACAAGGTAAGGGTTATTTCACAATCTCTTCATTATCCGAGGTTGTTTATACGTAATAATCTACTGGGATTTCTTTATCATCCACATCCATGTTTCTTCAAAATGTATTTCAAAACATATTTATTATTTACAAGAATATGGGTTAAAGTCATTTATACCCTTGTTTGACTTTTTATAAGAGGTTTATAAAGGAATCTTTCCGTCGTTTTCAATACAAGGTCCTTTTTAACCTTTTCGACAGAATTAAGATAAGAATGTTTTTTTAACTTATACGGCGGGTGCGGTTATTTTCCGCCGTTATAAAATCGTCAAAGCTTCCCTTACAAGCTTATAAGAATATTTTCAAATTAAATGTTTTATTTTATAAATATGTGTTTTTTAAATGATTTCAAAAAAGAGATATTTCTCTCAAATACATGAAAACCCAGTGCAAATGTATACGTATTTAATGCAAGCTTAAAAATGTTTTCAGAAAACTTGACTCTCGAGTTTGGTAGACAGGAAGGGATTGGAAGTGGACCCATCATGGCATGTAATCAGTCGAGTAGTCTCAGAATTAGTTATTTTGTTTTCAGAAGCTTGCATAATATTTTCAGAAAAGCACTGAAGTATATTTGAGCAATTTTAAACGTAAGTATCTTCTAAAAAAATGCATCGGTAGGTCTCATGAGACAAACTAGTGTCTTGGCACAAGGCCTTGACAAAATATTATTTGTAGTCTTGGCACGAGGCCTTGACTATGTGGTTATGATAGTCTGGCATTATGCATTCCAACATTATGAAAGTGGTTATTGATTTTTGCATGTGATTATTCGATTAGTAGAATATCCATGTGAGTAAGTAAATGGCATTATTTCATTTTATTTATGCCATACCATGTTGAAAGTTCATGTTTGAAAGGCTTTTGTTTTAGTTGTACATTGCCTTAAAAGTTTATTCTTATTTATGAAAGTTTCCGCTATATTGTTATCCTTACTGGGCATTTGAGCTCACCCCTTTTCTATGTTTTATTTTTCCCAGGAAGTGAAGAAGTAAGTTATGAATGACCTGCAGGGATATTATGTGGGGATATGAGTGTGGATTATGGAGACAATATGTAGTTGTAGTAGTTTTTCGTTTAATGATGTAATGTGAAACTTATGAATATATCTAGTGTTTTCAAGGCTACTAAACCAATCGGTCTTTCGAGATTTGATCTTTCTTGTGATCATGCCAATGTTACGAAGTAACGCACCGACTCTGGGTAGCTGGGGTCGGGGCGTTACAGTTGGTATCAAAGGAAGTTTAGTACAAACCTTGGAAGCTAGATTTAGATAAACTCTGATTAGAGCACGTAGACCTAAGATGAACTTTGAGGATTAGTGTAGAAGAACTTCCTAGAATTTTGGTATTGTAGAGATTTTGTGAGTTTTCCGAGTAATACATCCCTGTCTGGATACGAGCAGGTAGAGGCGGCTCTGGCACAGATGTACCTAGGGGTAAAACCCGAAAACACCGCTTTGAGCTAGACTCGAACGGGAACTGGTGCACGACAACGGGCCTTGCTGCACTCTTGGTTACGACACTCCCGGGGGATATACTTTGGATAATTCTCATTTTCTTTTCAAACCATTATGAAGGGTTTATGAGTATATACTTCCTCAAAGAAAACATTTTTATGATTATGGATTATATCCATAAATAGTTCAATTTATGTTAAGTGTTTTATAAGTATGGGATTATGTATTTTGACTCATAAACTAATCTAGTTTATGCCATTGTTTAGAAATGGCGCCCAGTAGAAGGAATGATAACTCCAGAAATGCACATGATTCAAATAGAAGGAAGGATCATATCTCTCATGGTCTTAAGCTAGAATATATAAGAGAAATAGTCTCCCATGTATTATCATCATATGAAGAAATAATATCATGTGTTGATAAGATAAGTAAAGAGTTTACTGAGTCCTATGGCTTTGAAGGTAAGCAAGAGAAGAAAAGGATGGAAGAGAGAAATATGGATAAAGGGAAGATGGAAAAGAAGAATTTTCCCATATGTGGTAACTGTGGAAAGAAACACCCTAGAACATGCCTGAAAGGAATGGGAGTTTGTTATAAGTGTGGAGGAAAAGGGCACAAAGTACGTGACTGCAAGGGTAAGAAAATGGTTTCAAATGTACAATGCTTCATTTACAAGGAGTTTGGACACTACGCGAACCTATGTCCCAGTCAACAGACTATGCCGCAAATGATGTTATTGGATAATAATCATGTTATGATACTACCACAGATGAAGAGGAATGATTAGAGTTCTTATGTTGATTATGTCAATTGAGTGTTGTATCAACAATGTACTTGTTACAATAATCATGGAGTATATAAGGATTGTACTGCAGTACTATTTCATTAAGGACTTGAGATTGTGTGGAAAAAAGAAAAGTGACTCAATAGCAGGATAAATTTTTGGAAAATATATGGTTGAGAGAATGATAAATCATAATATAGTTCTGATACTGAGGTAGTGATTTTGGAATAATATGTGATTGTTTTGGATAAATTATATTGAATATTCTTGACTACCCTGGAACTGATTAATGATTTGTATATTCCATTATTGTTGGGGTTTAAAACATTTTTGGATTAATGAAGTATATCCAACTTTCTATATGGAATAATGGAGCATGAATGTAATCAATAAGGAATATGGTAATTCAGGATGTTTCGGTGTATTAAAAGAATACATGACGAAGGTATTCATATGATATTACGGGGTAAAAAGGTTCTACATTATGTTTACCTTACTTATAAATGTTGGACTGTGAGTATGGATAGAAGTATTTTGGATAGTTCTAGTTTGGATTATTTTGGATTTCCATAAAAGGACAACCCGGAGGTCGGGCGGCAACCCGTCGCGTCCGGCAAGGCTGCGAGACTTGAACCCGCAACCGAAGGGCGACAAGGGTGTATCACCTACCACTGGCCCACGAGATGTCCTGGATTAAATAATGTAGTTTTTGTTAAAAGATTTTTTAGATGAATTATAAATTCGTTTATTTTGGAACCTTATACGAATAGTGTAAATAGAATTTTTTTTTACATTCTATTATCTTTTAGAGTGAAAGATGAGTATGTGGTAGAAATTTATTAATGGATAAAACTCTAATTATAAAGTAAGTATATCTCTATATGATCTTAGCCAATCTCATAAAAAATTCCTCAATATTAAGAAAAGAAAATTAGAACAAAAATGTTTTCCTAGATGGTACCTTAAATCATCACTAATTTATGGCTTTGGGATTGTTGGCCTTTTCATAGCCATGTTCTCTACCACTCTCCATCAGGTAATTGACGGTTAGATTTTTCTTCCATATCCATATTTTACTACATGGAACCCTAGTATGTGTTATTTTCGGTAATCTTCATACTTTCGACTCTTTATTTTAAATAGAGGCCTCATTAATTCATTTTTCGATGTGGGATTTCAACTAAGATATTTTGAAACGTCAAATATGTGTTATCCTAATACCCTATGTTTTGTTGAACCGATGGTATTTCAAATCATCATAGATTGATGAATTTAAGGACCTCAATTTTATACTTGTTTGTGATTGATGACCTCAATCACTACCTATAAATATTTACGTTTTTCCTCCAATTATATGTCTCCAAATGCCACCAATGTTCTCCTAATCGAGATCATAATTTGGTGGTGACCCTTTAATTTCTCTTTTCCTCATATTAAGACTAAATTTTAGTAACCCAATTTCCGATGTGGGTTTTCCCAAAAAGATATTTTCTATTTTCAACCTTTTATTTTCGAAGAACAATTCCAAATTGAGAGGACGCAATTTATTGAAGGAGGGGAGAATGTAACACCCCAAGATTTCATAGTGTGTTATTTCTTCAAAATAATTCAATAACTTGCACTACACGGAAAACCGAGTTCAATCACACCATGACTTACAAAAAAAAATCCATTCAAAAGAGGTTATGAATAGTATTATCTAAATTTTAAACTTTATATAATCCTTATAATTTTAGAATCCATATTATGAGTTTCTTAGATATAATGCAAGAACAAATTCATTTTCAGTATTGCACTTTTATCAACTTTTAATAGTGAGACCTTTTTAAATACTATATTTTAAACTTTTTGACTAAATGGGGAAATCAAAAATTTAAAATGAAACATCCCAAGCTTCTACGGTACGCTTCTCTTTGAATAATGTGATAGCGTGTGTTGTACGCAACACCGAGTTCTAACAACCAATTAAACTAGCCGTTATGAATAGTAATAACTACTTTTTAAAATTATATATATTTTATATTTCAAAATGGACTTCATTTTTGGATTCGGAATATCTAATTTAGCCTAAGGTGAAATTTTGGTACTTTTCGGATAACTTTCATATTTTGATGAATAGTGAAAATTACTAAATTTTAATTAAAAACAACTTTTTAAATCAAAATAATTAATAGTGATAAATTATGAATTTTAGTAGTTTTAAAGTATATTTAGAATATATTTTTACCATTTAATATAATGTTGGTCATTGGACATAATTTTACAATTAAACCGAACATAAACAAGTGTCAATCTTTTGATAGTTATTACCTCTTAAAAACACGCTTTTTGTTTTGACAGCGGGAATTAATTTTAAATTAATTTCTGCCACTTCTATGTTTTGAATTTAGAAAAATGGATTCCATATTTGGAATCAGGATTTCCAAATTGTGTAAATAGGTAACTTTTAGTTTTAGACATTTTGAATAATTACTGTGGTAAATATTTTATTTACCATGGTTAAGGGTAAATCTGGTAAATAAGGGTTAAAAAATAATGTTATAATAATACAAAATTACCCTAAAACGTGTCCTAACCTTATTGGTGGACACATACCCGACCATGAGCATCCTTGGGTCAATTTGGGGACCCCTTGGAGCCACTTGTATGTGGTAGGGACACTTTATATTAATAAAGTTAAAATAAAAATAAAAATGGCATAAGCTTACATCTTTTAGAAGAACAACTTTTACATAGAGTTATACATGTTGGAATTTCGATTATAAATATTCATTAGAAAGCTAAAAATATTTTCTACATAATGATATTTTATTTATAATTTTTAGACATTAAATAAGTTATTTTATTTATGACAAAATGATGATGCGGTAATTACTATAATAGTGAAAAATTAAAATAATTGATATTATAAATACCAAAATAAATATAATATGAAACTTTTAATGAATTAAACTAATTTTATAGGATAATATGATATATTAGGATTGATTGGATTGACTTTGTTCGAAGTAATCAATCTGTTATGAGTTTCAAAAAAATCAACTATTGAATAGTGTCAAAATTGACATAAAAGAGTTCTTAAAACAAATATTATATTATTAATTGATATTAAATTCCTAAAAATCTAAGGTTCGGCCAAGAGACTTATATCATGATAGGTTAATCATTAATGGACCACTTGGGGGTCGCTTGGATGTATATTGTAAGTTTATTAACCATATTATATAAAACTACAAAGAGACATTGTAAAAGTGAAACTAATTAACTTAGAGTTAATACTTAAAGATAAGGTTAATATAAGTACCCAAACCTGTCTAACTTCTATTGGTTGAGTTTTTTTCGACCTATCCCCACATTAACATTTAAATAACAAACTTTGGAGCCATTAGAAACCGAATATGAATTTATTATAAATTAATATTTCTAGCTTTTCCAAAGGTGCCCCTCACCCCTCTTATAAAAGGGCACTCCTTCTCATTTCTTCACACCTTCAAAGCCTTTTGGTTCGGCCAAACTCTGCCCAAATACTCTCCCAACATCCCTCACTACAACCTAGAGGCCTTATTTTGATCAGAAAGCCAACCTAAGGATCCCTTTTGATCAAATCAAAAGGAAGAACCCGAAGAAGAGGTAATGATTTCACCACCCTTTTCCAAGTTCCTTTCTTCTTCCACTTCCTCTTTCTTTGTTCTTACCATTATAAAATAATAACTCCAGTATCTTACATATACTGTGATGTTATTATAAATATGGTACAACCATATTCAGTATTCTATCCACCCTTTGAATAAAATGTCACCATACGTGCGTACGTACGGCTTACCGTCTCCACGTCGTGGTGTAATTGTTATTCAATATAATATTATTTGGTTGGGTATAATAATGATGTGTAACTCATGTAAATAATAAATATAACATGTTAATGATTCTGTATATATGATATACCATTCATTTATATATTATTTTAAGAATGATATTGTCGCTCGTGCGTACGTACGGACTACCGTCTCCACGAACGCGATGAGATTCATTCTCCATCGTAACCATTCAAGTATAATTATCATTTGATGATTTAAAAATGATTTTTAAGGACTAGATATCATTCTGGATATGAATAAGATACAACAACCATGGATTATGTAACAAAACATATAAATAAAATGAGTAAGTTAACACCCGAAACGACGATAATTCTAAGATATTATTAACAAATCAATGTTAAAAGATCATATATGATATCATATTAATATATATGATTCTTGTATAATTTAATAACAATTATTTCACCATTATACAGGAGGTTAACCTACCCCAACCAAGGAAAATTACAAGGTAAGGGTTATTTCACAATCTCTTCATTATCCGAGGTTGTTTATACGTAATAATCTACTGGGATTTCTTTATCATCCACATCCATGTTTCTTCAAAATGTATTTCAAAACATATTTATTATTTACAAGAATATGGGTTAAAGTCATTTATACCCTTGTTTGACTTTTTATAAGAGGTTTATAAAGGAATCTTTCCGTCGTTTTCAATACAAGGTCCTTTTTAACCTTTTCGACAGAATTAAGATAAGAATGTTTTTTTAACTTATACGGCGGGTGCGGTTATTTTCCGCCGTTATAAAATCGTCAAAGCTTCCCTTACAAGCTTATAATAATATTTTCAAATTAAATGTTTTATTTTATAAATATGTGTTTTTTAAATGATTTCAAAAAAGAGATATTTCTCTCAAATACATGAAAACCCAGTGCAAATGTATACGTATTTAATGCAAGCTTAAAAATGTTTTCAGAAAACTTGACTCTCGAGTTTGGTAGACAGGAAGGGATTGGAAGTGGACCCATCATGGCCTGTAATTAGTCGAGTAGTCTCATAATTAGTTATTTTGTTTTCAGAAGCTTGCATAATATTTTCAGAAAAGCACTGAAGTATATTTGAGCAATTTTAAACGTAAGTATCTTCTAAAAAAATGCATCGGTAGGTCTCATGAGACAAACTAGTGTCTTGGCACAAGGCCTTGACAAAATATTATTTGTAGTCTTGGCACGAGGCCTTGACTATGTGGTTATGATAGTCTGGCATTATGCATTCCAACATTATGAAAGTGGTTATTGATTTTTGCATGTGATTATTTGATTAGTAGAATATCCATGTGAGTAAGTAAATGGCATTATTTCATTTTATTTATGCCATACAATGTTGAAAGTTCATGTTTGAAAGGCTTTTGTTTTAGTTGTACATTGCCTTAAAAGTTTATTCTTATTTATGAAAGTTTCCGCGATATTGTTATCCTTACTGGGCATTTGAGCTTACCCCTTTTCTATGTTTTATTTTTCCCAGGAAGTGAAGAAGTAAGTTATGAATGACCTGCAGGGATATTATGTGGGGATATGAGTGTGGATTATGGAGACAATATGTAGTTGTAGTAGTTTTTCGTTTAATGATGTAATGTAAAACTTATGAATATATCTAGTGTTTCCAAGGCTACTAAACCAATCGGTCTTTCGAGATTTGATCTTTCTTGTGATCATGCCAATGTTACGAAGTAACGCACCGACTCTGGGTAGCTGGGGTCGGGGCGTTACATAAAATATAAATAAAAAATAATAGAATAATATATAACAATAAATAGTACAATACCAATATCACAACATGAACAAAACTAGAGATTCCATATCAATACTGAAATATAAATATGTCCTGATAATGTATGTGCCATGTTTTAAAATGAAAAACTAAAAGTTAAGTCACTAAAAACTCCCAAGAGGGTCCCAAAACATGTTCAGTTCCCTCATACATGCTCCATCTCAAATCATCAAATTAACACTTGTCCATTTACCTTAATGAGTCCGATATGAATTTAATCTTTTTGGGTACCAATTAGGTAGCCCGAGTAGGGTGTTAGTACAACATAGTAAGCCACCACCAATGGAGTATGAAACTAATATAGTCAATAATAGTGTATATAGTTTTATAAAGAATAAATTAAAATTAATAAAGTAAACATATTACATTTATTCATTTATCTTTTCTATAACTGCATACACCCCCAGGTTTCTGAGGGCACCCAAACCTCAATTCCTACCTCAGCACATGCTAATGTCTTAAATATTTCACATTTCTAACTAATTTTTTTTAACAAATGGGATTTAATTATCTATTTCATTTCAATTCACTATCAGGGTTAATTGGATCCATAATCCAATACCAAAATATCATGGCATTGATTTCCATGTCTAACACTCTCGTTCCATGAGTATTTGGAGAAACATTCCATGTCTCACACTTCATGGATATTTGGATCCTTAGTCCATATCCCATATAAATACTCACACACAAGAACTTTTTCACACTATGGATATTTGGAGCGTCAGTCCATTTCCCACACATGTTTATCATTCAATTGCACATGGGTCTTAGAGCATTAGTCCATCTCCCATACTCATATCTCGTTTATTCACCAGCATCACTATGTCACATGACTCTTTATATCATTTCAATCAATATTAATAAAAATTAATTATCTTATCAATTTAATTATAATTAATTTATTCAACAATTAGTTAATCACATTCATCACATTAATTAATTCTACAATTAAGTAATAATATCTATCACATTAATTAATTCAAAAATTAATTAACCACATCTACTCCTTTAGTTAATTCAGTAGTTAACTAATCACATCAATAAAATTAATTAATTCAACAAATAATTATTCAAATAAATTTCCTTAGTTAATTGAAAAAATAACTAATCGTATCAATTATTTTAATTAATTAAAAAATTAAGTAATCACATCAATTATATTAGTCAATTCAATAATTAACTAATCACATAACTTTCATTACCAATTCATTAATTGGATTATCTTGTAAACCACATTAATTTATTCCCCAATTAATTAAGTTCAAAAATACCATTAATTAATTCTTCAATTATTTACTCAATATCCACATCCCCAATATCATATAATTAATCAAATAATTAATTATCTAACTCGACAACCTCAATATCTGATAATTAATTATATAGTCATTTTTCTCAAATCATATATTTCATTATCTTATAATCAATTAAAAAATTAATTATCCTAATTTCAAATCTAATTTTCCCATAATTAATTGAAAAATTAATTATCCAATTCTATCAATTCAATATCTCAACAATCCGCATTAATTAATTTTCCTATTAATTAATCAAATTAATTCTACTGCACCATTATAACAATCCCAATTCATTATTTAACCAATTGATTAATCTAACACATTCAATTTCTTCAAGAGAACAATATAAATTAATTAATTAGAAAGTTAATTAATCCAACATAGAAATGTCAACATTATATTCACTAATTTAATTACCAATTAATTAATCTAAATCAAGCACTTCAATTAATTCACCAATTAATTGTTCACATCCACTTCCATTAATTACATTCATAATTAATTAATAACATTAAATCCCTTTAATTAATTTGTAAATTAATTGTCCATGTCAATTCTATTAATTAATTCCACGGTGAATTAATCTAACAAAATGATGATATTTAATTCAATAACTAAATAAAAAAATTACTACCATTAATTAAATCAAAAAATAATTATTCAAATCAATAATCTCAATATCCCAAATTAATTGGTCAATTATTTTTTCTATATCCATTAATTTAACCACCGCAATTAATTCATTAATTAATTGTTCCATGTTAACAGATTTAAAGATCATAAAAACTAAGAAAATTAATTCTACAATTAATTATCCCTATTCAACGACTTCAATATAATAATAATTAATTTTTTAAATTAATTAATAAATTCCAACAATCATCATCCCATCATAATTCATTCAATAATTAATTATCCCAAATCACAATTTCATAATCCAACCCAATATCAATAATTAATTCTACAATTAATTAGTCAAGTTCAACAATCTCAATAACTCCATAATTAATTCAACAATTAATTATCCAAATCAAAATTTCATAATCTCATAATTAATTCACCAATTAATTATTCAATTCATAACATCAATATCCCATAAATCTATCAACGATTAATTATATATTTAATAATATAAATTTCCCATAACTAATTGTACAATTAATTATCTCAATCCATTATATCAATATCCCATAATTAACTCTACAATTAATTATAAAAAAATCAATAATCTCAATATCTCATAATCAACTTAACAAATAATTATTCACTTCCAAAAATCTCAAAATCCCAATTTCACATTTCCCTTAATTAAATAAATCACCAAAAAATCTAATGTAATAAAGAACATAATTTCTAAACATATAATATCAATTATATAATTACATACACATAATATTAATCAAGTCTATGGGATTTGAATTTTATACCACCAACCTCAAGAACAATGATGAAAAATTATCACTAACAAAAAGCCCAAATTTCAATGGAATAATGACATAGAATGCGATCATGAATCAATTCCTCAATTTATGGATTAATAATCCCCAAATGGAAATCTCCAATTTCAAACGGAATGATCAAGAACATTATGAATAATGAGATATTGGTTTGATTACTAGATGCAATATTTAAACAAAAAAATATGTATTAATTTTAGATCTAGATCAAAAAACCCTAGATATAGATAAAACAAAGTAGATGCATAAAAACATCTAAAATAATTGTAGAATAATGGGATAGAGATTATAGTTCAATCATGAAGATACTACTTATAGAGATAAATGCATATCTGAAAATCGTACTTTGAATCGCTAAGAATAGAGGTCAAAAGTCTTATGAATTTTGCTGGGAGCCTCCAAAATTGTGAAAGAATGTCTTAAGTCAAATTAGGGTCTATTTGGGGTAAAAATAGGAGTTTTTTAATTTAAAACCTAATTTTGGGACTAAATTAAAACATTGGAATGGTTTCCTGGGATGGGGTGAACTTTATTCTCTAACCATGGGCCAATTGTTCACCTATTATTTTAGGGGTGCATTATTTCTCTATTCAGGGATCATGGTTTGAAAAACCTTATGATGTCCAAAGGACCCCCCCACTATCCAAGTGTCTGTAGTTTCTTGGGATGGGGAACATTATTTTATCTTACCGTGCGCTAACAGTGCACAACATTGTTTCCTTCAATTTTTCTCAAAATTCATCTAAAGACACCCTAAGGCAAAACCTGATCCAAAAGTACTCACAATGAGTAAAAAGGGTACAAGAAAATGAGCATAGGGAAAATCCAGGAATGTTGGGATCCTATAATATCCACAACTTATAATAGCTAATCCCTGAGCTATACAACCATGTATCTCTCAGATTCAGAGTTAAAAGGTTATTCCACTGTTCCCTCTTTTCCATGTGTCTTTTCCATGTTTCCTCGTGAACCCATCCGTGTTTCCACAATATAATAACTGTTGGAAGAAGAATTTCCCCACAAAATTTTCATCACTATGATCTAACACACATATGAGATAATCCTAAAAGGACACATCGATCTCAATATCAATATAATAAACAAACCCTATGTGTTTCCACACTCACTATTCTCAACAACCACAAAAACACCATCCAATTTTGCACATATACTGGATATCAAAAATTTTATTGGAATAACATACATACACCACCTTCAAGTCCCACATGTCATTCTTCCATAGAATTTAAACATGACCCTTACAGGTTCCCCATTGTCATTTTAATTCCACTACTTCCAACCCATGGTACTGAACCATCAACATGTTTTTGAAAAATCACTCCACATATTTGGAACTTTGTTAGTAGTTCTTTTTTAAGAAAATCATCCACCATAGTATTCATCGACTTCTATCCCATCCTAAAAACCTCATCCATAAATTTTCAATGGCGTACCTCACACCATTCACCTCTACAAGCACCGCTTCATAATGAAAACCTCCAATAGGCCCCATATACATCCAAAAAAATTACATAGCTGGGCATAAATTCATTGCTTTCCTAAAATAACCAGGATGATGTCATGGTAGAGTAAATGAACTTAATTAATTAAAAGTCTGATAAATAGCATAATGGAAGAATGTATATACAATTACCAACAGATGTATTAGGATTCATAACAAAACTCTATCACATTTTCATTAGATGAAAATCACAAGAAGACAGAACAAGTCTTTTCCACAATTTCTTGCCACATGGTAAATACTGAGGAACTATCACTACCCTTAACCATCCTACACCTAGTTCCTTGTTAAAAGGGGAAAAAATTCTCATTATTAATAACTTCATATTGACACCCATTTATTCTCATCTTAAATCATTTTACAATACATATCAATTTTAAAGTAGAAACCATTTTCATTTCAATTTAACAAGTAAAAATAGTTCACATTCAACAATATAACCAAAATAGATTTTCCGGTGTATTACTATAATGATTCATGTCACAAAATAATAATGATTTGCAAGAATTATGCATGCAGACTCAACTCTCATTCCATTCTGTGTGATGTGTCAATTCTCAAATAATCTCAAAAGTCAATAATCACATCACACACCATGTGGGTCACCCATGGTCAAATAATATTCAGATGTAATTGAAAAAATTAATGTAACCAATCCCCACCAATGTTACTTAGGTTCTCCCCCATAAATGGTGTAGCTACTCCCATGAACAAGCTCATGACTAATCCACGAATCATCCTAGTATCCTTTATAGCTTTCTGAATTAGTATGAAAAAATAAGAAGAAAAGAAAACTGGTCCTGGATACCAATTTGTAACATCACAACCCTAGTTCCATGCCCCAATTACCCAATTCATACAACAACATGACCTTTGGTTCACCACCCCGTACCGAAGAGGTTGTCGACTACCTTTAATGGTCTGTTAATTCAATCACGGGGTGACTGTAGCCTATTTTGTTACTTCTGATGAGTGATACACTAGATGAAATAAATAAAAAACAATATAATAACATATAACCAAAAATATAATAGGACCAAGATCCCAAGATGACAAAAAACAGAGATATAATATCAATACTGAACGTTAAATATATCATTCTAATGTACATGCTAGGTGTCAAAAACACAAACCAAGAGTAAATAAACTGACAACTCCTATGAAGGTCCTAAAACTTGTTTGGTTCCCAACTCCTTTCTCCATCTCAAATCATCCATTTAACACATATCCATTACACATAATCTATCTTGTAAACATTGAATCTATTTGGGTACCAATTAGGCAGCATGAGTAGGGTGTGAGTACATGTCAGTACGCCACCCCAATGATATATAAAACTAATCCAATCAATAAATGTTTATGCATTTTTATAATGAATAAAATAAAAGTAATAAATTAAAAAATCCAAAATTATTAAATTATCCATTATTTAACTAATAAAATCTTAGGTTTCCATAGACAATTGAACACATCACTTACCTCGTCCCGTGCTGGAGTATGAACCATTTCACACTTCCAATTACTAATTCATTTAATAAATGGGATTTCAATATCAATTTCATTTCAATTCACTATCATAGAAAATTGGATCCATAATCAAATACCAATATATCTAGTAGTGGATCATTATGTATGAAACCCTTGTTTCAAGAGTATTTGGAGCATTAGTCCATGTCTCTCACATCATGGCTAGTTGGATACCCAGTCCCTATCCCTTACATCATGGGTATTTGGAGCCTCAGTCTTTGTCCCGTAAAAATATTTGCATGCATGCACGTTTTCACATGATGGGTATTTGGATCATCTGTGAGGGTCCCAAATTGTTTATCAATCAATTTCACATGGGCCTTAGAGGTCAAATCTATCTCCCATACCTATATCTCATTCATCCACCGTCATCACAATATCACATGCTTCGTTACATCATTTCATTAAATATTAATCAACATTAACATTCTAATGAATTATCCTCTGATTAATTGAATAAACAATTAATTAATCACTGCAGGGTCCTAAAAATTATTCCATGGGAAGAAAATACCCCCAAAATCCATTTTCTGAAGGAGGAAAGAACTCCTACATACCTAGAAATGTGAATGAACTCAAATCAGATTGAAAATTTCAGAAGAAACTTATACATATTCATGTTTTCAAAGAAATTTAAGTGGATCATGTACCATCACTAAGAATTGTATGTAGACCATATGGATTTCAAACCATCAAGGTATGCGGAATGATCCATGAACTACTGGCTTAGATGGTGATGGATAGTAAACAAGGAAGACCACGAACCATGTTGCTGGAAGGGTCATACACACGAATCCCATCTGCATAATGTGCCACAAACTCATTAGTTGGTGGACGATGTGAACCAATAGAGTTCTGTGAACCGTCATCACGAATCGAAGACCCCGTAAACCTCGGATGACAGAGTCCTCAATAAGTAAGTATGTTGCTTCATGTGCCTCCGCAAATGGTGTCGCGTGCCCAATAGATACAAGTGTCCCTATTCTCTATATAAGGGAGCATAGTAGAAGGACAAAGGACAGACAATTAAATCTTGAAGGGGACCCAGAGGTTAGAAGAAAGAGTTTAGAGAAGACTCAGGCATCCGTCTTGATTCATCAGCGAAGCCTGAATCACGAACCACTCACTCCACCGGTACAGCTAGCCGCGATCCATAAAACAGGGGCATTAAATAATAATAATAGAACCACAAACCATAATGGTGAACTAAAAACCACCTACATCAAGCGAATGAACTCCCCATTAACTATGATCTCCCAGACTCACCTACAATATGGTGCACTATGTAGCGTACCACTATGTGGACTGAACCCGGTGTCCCATACTGCATCAGTACACGGATGGAACCCAAAGAAGAATGATACGCCATGTACCACATTGTTACGTGGTCTTCTATACCCATTACGACATATCGTATCGGTATGCAGACAACCCATATGCCCACAAACCACTTCAGTATGTGGAGCTTCCCACATTCCTCATAAGAAACCAGTAAACAGAATGGGGTGTTTTCAGGTATTATTTCCTCCAGTTGAAACCAAACCCTTCAATTATTGTCTAGTCCTCCATGATCCCACTTCTAAAAAGTCCTCTAGAATTAGGACTAAGCCACCTCCAAAGCCACCAGACCCGTATAATTAGACCATCAGGTGCACCAGCACACCATTGTGAGTCTACATACCCATGATAAGCGGAGTCAAGAAGGCTCTCCCCACAATAGTTTGGTATTTCAGAATAAATGTTTGTCGACATTCCCATGGTAACATGGAGTCCAAACTTGGTATTCTGACGTGAACCTCCCCTTTCTAGGGACTAAGGGTGATCACTCTATTTTGCATTCAATGAAGAATAAAGATTATTCAAAGGGTTTATGTTTGCTCCCCCCTTTTATGAGGAAGAAACTCTTCCCCTTCCCAGAACGTGCTCTAGGGCCCTCCCATTGAAGTATGTCCTAAATCATTGGAGGTCAGGCTGCATGACCTTCAATTTCATTTCAAATTGAAAGGATTATCTCTCCGCACCCTCACCCACAGTTTCCCCTACCTCTTCCGCCACAGGATCTCCCTCCCCCACCGACATGGGAGGATTCATCCGAATTTTTGAATCTTTCACCTCCTCATGTTTCTCACACCGAGTATGACACACGTGGGCTTAGAGGTTTGTGAGGACTACAACACCCATTGATTTTGAACTTCAAGAACTCTAATTCTTGATCAATCCAAGATACATAGGCGGCCTTCCAGAAGGTTGGATCTCAAAAGGTTGACCATATAAGAGGGTCCAGTAAATCATGTTTCTCTCAATGGGAAGCTCCCATGCATAAGCCCCAAATCTTCTAATATACGAGAACTATAATTCCTGATAAAATAGGGATATGTAGAATGCCCACTAGAAGTCCTGAGCTCAAAATGGGGCACATCCATAAGGGGTACACCCAATAATTTTTTGATCAAATAGGTATCTCACATGCATAATCCCCACCATATAAACTATGAGAACTCTGACTCATAGTCAAACAAGGATACAGTGTATGCCTAATAGAATTCTCGAGCTCAAAAGGGTGCCCATCCAAGAGGGTCCACCCAATCATGTTTCCCTCAAATGTGCGACATCTATGCATAATCTCCAACTCATCCAAACTACGTGGGTTCTGATTCCTTTCTAGTGGATATATAATAAGATCTTCTTACAATCCTGATCCCAAAATCAAGTCACCTTTCATCCCCCAGGGATAAAGATAAACTCTAGAGAACCATATAATATGTCTCAAGTCAACATTTCCTCAGTAGCATCAGATATGTGCATGTTTACGATGATCCTGCAAACTAAGGGTAGCCCTTGGACACACTCTCCAAGAATTAACCAAGGATTAACATACATATGAACATGACTTAAATCAATAATAGAGTCCCAGAATAGGAAATAATCCTCCCTTGGAAGTGTGTGGTGAGCCGGACCTCCCATCCCATTGACCAATAGAGTCCTTAAGTGACATTGGCCAAATCGTCAGCCAAAGAGCGCCTGACTTTGGAATGTAGGTCTATGGATCATGGATACCAGGGCCGTTGGGAATTATTAACTCCAGGAATAAACCTATTAGAGACCATATAAGAAATTTATATCTATGAAGGACTGATTGCACAAGTGATTTACCCCCACTTAATCGGCCATTGTGACCAATAGTTCCCACAGGGTTATGTCAACCTTCATTAAAGGATAATGATGTTGAATGGGTTGAACCAAAAAGAATTTTTTACTCAACGAGAACCCCTCTATATAAGAAAATGGACGGGTGATGATCCTCGTCATACTATTTCCGCACAACCTGGAAATGTGACACCTCAGAGACAGAACAAAAATGGTGAACCCGATTTGAATCCTTAACCAATGTGGTGTTTTTACCCTAATGATAAAAGGAAAAAGGATGCTGCATATCGTACCATTTTTTCCACTCTGGTATAACGAAACGTAAAAACATAGAGGCATAACAAAAATGGTAAACCCGACATGAATCCTTTACCAAGGTGGCAGTTATACCCTAATGATAAAAGAAAAATTGACATTACACGTCAGACCATTTTGTTCGCCTCAGTACATGCTAAACACACCACCTCATAGGCAAAACAAAAATGGTGAACCCGATGTGAATCCTTAACCAAGGCGGCGATTTTCCCCACTCATTACCCTTCACCTTACAGCAAAATAAAAGGGGAAAGAGGCTAAAATGAATTACCAAATATTATTATGTTTAAAAGAATTCAACTTTGAGGAGTTTTTGTGGGCTGTATGTCATATATGTATATTTTAGGTTCCCTAGAGAAAACTTATATCCAATTGACATCCCAATGTCCCATGAAGACATGCACATCAGTGATCCCACAGGCGGTCGGGGCCTCAATGATGAGAAGGACCCCCTCACATACCCATCATCTTCAACACCGTGTATCCAACACACTGATCAGGGAGTACTATAAAATGTTTCTCTTCCAAAACTGGAGGATGTAAGACAAGACCAGCAGTCTACTATGGTCCACCAATTACTTCCTTAGCCTTAGCTGGCATCCCAGTACAAGGCGGCCCCGATGGTCTTCTCAAATGGTTTCGGTAGCCTGTCCCTAAAATATGACAAATAGTACCACCATTAACTTATGAAGATAGATGAAGTTGATGCTGACAGCTTCATCTTAGCTACATAGAGGTCCTATCCATAGGCCCCTGCCATAGAATGTCATCGCCGACACCGAACGACCATTCCTCCTCCCACCGAAGAGAACCTTATGTCGAGGGAACCTAACAAAGTCCAAGAGACCCAGGACCCTTGGTCTACCCACCAAGGGAGGAAAATATATATCCAGGAACACGCTACCAACATGGTACCTGAGGAGCATCTCCAACGTACTAACACGGAAAAATTCAATGGGAGGACATGCGATTCGACCCCCTCCAATCAAGCCCACCACAGGAATATGGTTGCATAATACGAGCACATTCAAGTTCTTTCTTGTGCTCGCTAGTCCCGCTATGTAGACAGAGAAGAAAGATACTTGCATATGCATATACCATACGAGTAACAACAATCCCTCCATCGAAATAGGGCGGAAACTAGCTATATGTAGGCACAAATACCTGTTGATGAACTTAATGTGTGCCATTCAAATAGGATGACAACTAGCTATATGCAGGCACAAATTCATGCTGATGTACTTCAAGCCTGCCATCCAAATAAGGATGGAACCAGCTCTACGCAAGCACAAATACCTTCTGATTCACTTCAATCCCTCCATCCAAATAAGGCGGCAACCAAATATGAGTATAGACAAATTCCTGCGGACTCATAAAAAGCCTAAGAAACAAATATAGTTCCAAGAGAGAAGATGAAAATCCCATCACATGAATATGAATACCACTAGTCAAATACGGTAGAAACTGGAGAAAGAAACTAGTGGAAGACTCATTCCTCTATCCCGACATAGGAGAAATTCCAGGATTTAATGGAAACTAAGGGAGGACCAAAGTAGGAACAATCTCCTGCTCTGATATCGGAATGAGCCTTCATACCCTCTCCATCCAAAGACGTATCTCAGCACAACCTAGAAATGATGGAGGATCAAATGTTAATTATGGACTATATACTCCAAAAATTATATGATATGATTGCATCAGTGGAAAAGGCGACAAACAGGGCCCACAACCCAATTTCTTCAAATAGAATGAATCACTCGCAAAATATGTTAGTCACTTTGGAGTAGTTATGCATACCTACTCTAGTTCAGGAGGGTCGAAGGAAATATCCCACCACACACAGATAACCCTATTGGGAATAAATACATATTCCAACTATGGGATGCCAGTCCAACAGGGTGGGCACTCTAGGGTAGGCATATATCTATCCCAAAACTCAAGATGTCCGTCGGTGTATCCTGAAGACATAAAAAGACCCAACAAGACTAGGGATCATATATGAAGTCCATTACCAACAAGAAATGGCCCTAGTTACCCAAAATAGAGTGGCCAAAAATGAAAATTGCCAAAAGAAACAATAAAATGAAGAGATTATACACAATACTGCATTGTAGGAAGCTGGGGTTCTTGACTCCCTCATGCATATATAATCAAAGGCTGAAGACCTTTTCATTACATTACCAAATTATGGAAGTATTAGTAGTAGTTGCGAAGGCCCTCCTCACAATGTCACTACCAGTCTCTCTTAAGGTCCTCCACAAAGCAGTCATGGGGGCTCACTCCGTGGGCCATGAATTATCGATCACAAGGTCCTATCTCCAGATGTGCATCAGGTTATCCCTCCCCTCGACCTGAAGATCAGACATCAAGAAGGTCCTCCCCTTTCTTTTGTTTGCCCTGATGTTCCTCCCCCGGGTATACACTTCAGATATGATTCTCCTTATAGTCATGCGTCGAGTCATTGTGGTAGGCCTCTCCATGATTCCAATCATTGTGAAGGCCCTCCATGCAATGACATTTGCTGTGAATATCCTTCCCAGAGTGACTCTAAGAAATGAGAAGGTCCTCCCCTCATTGAGGTACATCTTGAAGGCCCTCCCGAGGATGTACACTACATAAATTCTTCCTACATCCAGGTATCAAGTCATGATGGTAGTCCTTTCCATGATAATGATCAATGTGAAGGCCCTCCTCGAAATTACAGTTGATGTGAAGGTCATCCCCTCTGGGACATCAAGGATCAAGAAGGTTCTACCCTTGTTGTAGCCTACCCTAAAGGTCCTCCCCATGGTATATGCCGCAAAGAAATTTCCAGCGGTTGGGCATCAAGTTTCAATATTAGTCCTTTCCATTGCTGTACCAATTGAGGAGGCCCTCCCCACAATAAAAATTATTATTGGAAAGAAGGTCCTCAAATTTCCAGATAAAATATGAGAAATCCCTACTAAGCTGACAAACTTGAAAAAATGGATTCATACACATAGGGAACTCCATATATAGTGAGTTTTATTCTTTCTCAACTAGAGGATAGATTAGGGCCACACTAATCTTCTGAGACACCCCCACACCATCGGCAACAACCCGACTATTTGGAATGAAATTATTGAGAAGTAGTTGAGTTGGGAATATCAAGTAGAGGAGAATCCAGAAGAAAAATAGCAGGATATGTTGCTTGTGAGAAGAAAACTAGCTAGGGATAATATAACATTGATGTATTGTCCCATGACCAATTCTCACTTAAACATATGAGGAGAGTTTTTGGGGGGGACGCACACATGAAATTCGCCTCAACATATGGAGGACTCTTTGTCAGCTGAAATAAAATTCCTACCCTACGAAGGGTATCATAACCATGTCATCACAATAGGGGAGCATCACCATTAAATGGACTTGGAAGCCCTCCCATCCGTGAGGTAGCCACATTCGGAAATGCAAAATAAAATCCTTTAACTTTCTTGACTCTATGCACTACATAAGGTACATTGCCTCAATGGAAATGCCCCGGGTAGAGTTCAAATTCAGGGATGGAGAGAACATGGATCTTTTCACTTCATCACACATCCCATCTAGTAGGCCCCATTGGAAATGAATTCACGCAACGTATTTTCCTAGAGACATCAATCATGTGAAACCCCTTCTCATAAAATATGGGATTTTCAACAAAAACTGGCTTGTAGTAAGTCTCAAATGCATCCAGACCAAAGAGATCAAGCCATTGATAATATTCTAAGTCTAGTAACTAGGAACATCCAGAAGGCTTACCGCCTAAGGGAAGCCAACCGGTAAGAAGTTACCATGTATTCAAAAGGCCATTGTCTCCATGTAGGCCTAATGCCATACTCAGATCACCCCCGTGTAGGATTACTTTAAATTGAAAGTGTGGAAATAGAAGCATCTATCATCGCGATACGGGATCAACCATAGACCACATGGATGGGGGTATTTTTAAATCAAAATTCCCCTATATGAACAACAAATCCAGGTCGTAGTGCATCAATGAAATAATGGGAACAACCCCAGCCTATAGGGATGGGGGAATTTTAGCATCAAACCCTTGCACAACGGACATCAGTCTTCCACTATTTAGGAAGAATGATGGACAGAGGAGTTACCCATTCCACCACTTCTCTTGGTTGACACCTTCCGAGACAAAGGCGTGTTACGAGGTCAAAACAGGGCTCCCTTCTAGTAAATAATTTCCAAGAAACACATATAATACTGCAAAATGGATGAAAAAAAGTCCAATAAAGGGCACATAAATCCTTCCTACCATTTTGCACTGTGTACACCACCCCTAATGCAGTATTCCTTAGTGAACATGGTAAACATCAACCCCATAGATCTCATAGGAAATGACATGGGGGAGAGGACGTGAAGGATGATGGTTACCTACCAGATGTATCCCACACCGAACCTAATAGTGTGCATACTCGAAACCAGAGAGAGGTCCTAAAATTAGGTTCCTCTCAGTTAATCTGTTGCTACGTCCCCCCACGAAACCCCGAAAAGGAGAAAAATAAATGCATGGTTATATATGACCCGACTCCTCCTCCCCCTGAGAATTCATACCTCACTCTTGAAGAGATGTTTCCTAAGTAGGAAGAAGAAATTAAAGAGCTCAGGAAAATTAATGACAAGCTACATTGAGGGAGTTACCTTCCCAGATGTGCACCCCCCACGGAACATTATCAGGTGCTCCTAGAAGAGGTGATCATACCACATTCACTTATTCCTCTAAATGAATCCATGCATGGAAGAATGTTCAACATGGATCAAAAGGAAATGAGGAATCTCCCCCCCACTAGGAAGGCATCCAATTTATATTCATATAAACCAATAAATCATACCCCCGACCGTGTATCCACCCCAAATTCCAACTGTGTAGACACACCCAATATTGGCCACTACTGCACCAGCCAAGGATCAAGCTTGAAAGTTTATGCATCAAGGGATCTTAAACACCATAAAGAAATTAAAAACTTCTCTAGAAGATATGGAGGGGTGGAACACTCTGATATAGCCAGAGCGCAGACCCCACCATGAGTGGGTAAGAAAGGTTCCACCACCACCAAATTTCTAGAACCCCGTATTCCCAGTGTTCAATGGATCAGGGGTCCCAGAACAACATTCAAGGCTTTATTATTCTTATTGTGACCACATGATGGGAACAGCAGAGCAGCACGAAGCAGTAAAACTCAGTTGCTTCATATGAACCCGGTAAGGCTCAGCCTTCATATGGTATACTATCCTGCCATCCAAATTAATTACAGGCTAGGAGGACCTCCATAGAAATTTTATCTTCCAGTTTAGTTTAATGCTACCTAATACGATGGTCAGTTACCTCATGAAATGTAAATGGGGATAGAATGAAATGGTCTCGGACTTCATTTCTAGATGACATGTCCTGACTTATTCCCTGAACTGGCCGCTCCCCCAGGACGAGAAGCTCACCATGTGCATCGATAAATTTCGAGATGAATTGAGAACACCTCTCATCCAAATGAATTACACAAGTGGGTTTAGAGACTTCTATTCCATTGGCCAAAGGATAGAAGACTCCTTTCAACAGACCAATCTTAAGTCCTGATTGTCCCCATCAACCCCAGGGAAAAGAAACAGAAAAAATGATGTGGATTTAGTCATGCTTAAGCCACCCCTGACACCATCTCTTGTTGAGAGGCCCCCATCGAACCGTGTTGGACCCCCTACATGCCAAAAACAACCCCTCATTGAAAATAAGAGTGGTATGGTACTAAAATAAATCAGTTTGAGGAACGAGGAAATAAATCATTATTATTCTGAGATGACCGGTTCTGTGGTTATTTCATAGTCGCCATAAATTGAAATTCTATCTGGCTACTAGAGCCAAAGTGAACAGATGAACTGGGTCTTGATGACCGTCAAAATTATTGTCCCTATCACCGGATACCTGGACATACCATCCATGAATGATTTTTTTCAAGTATATCCTATAAAATATGGTGGATTTCCGGAAAGTCAAGTTGTTCCCACCATAAGCACAAGTTGCGTATGTTTGCACATTAGAATCAAGAGAAGAAGAGGAGGGGAAAATAGTCGTTAGTAAGAAGGATAAAAAAATTGACAACTGGATGACCTGGAAGACTGTCAATCGAGTCCATGGAATCATCTAGGCATAGTTTAAACAAACATCTATTCCCCCTTAAGCTCCCAAAACAAAACAACCACCCTTTTTGGTGTCAAGGTCCCCTAGAGACCAAAAGGGAAGAATGAAAGAGCAAGAAGATGAGATTACACCGAAGAAAAAGTTAGTGTTGAGACTTTTGGACTTCATTCCAATAAACATGGTACAACAGGAACCCCCTCCAAATGGTTCAACGGTCACCACCCTACCAAATAGTACAACGGGAACTACCCGGCTAAACAACACCATCATTAGAAGATAATCAGACAAAAACAATGTTGGGCAAAGAACTTATCTTTATATCCATTAATGTCATTTACATGATGAAACCATTATTAGATAGAGACTATGGACATAAACCCATGTTTCTTATTCCCAATTGGAGAGTCTATGGAAGTGGACCCATAGGCTGGAGTTTTGTCGGAAGGCATGATCGTAGTAGGAGTCAAATTCCTCGCAATGCCACAAGTTAACCAGTTAAAATTGCAGAAACTTGCTGAAGGACCCTCCAAAAGACATAAGAAGAACCAGAATTCTCCTCCTCACCCATTATATGAAATCCAATACCAATTATCTTGGAATATTAATTTGGTTAAGAAGAAATGTCAAGTCACCCAAGGAATACATGCAAACCAATTCTGCCCGACCTGAAAAGGACTCCAGCACCACCAGACCCTATTATAGAGGCTGAACCATATATTTCCAAAGCTCAACCCCCTAAAGTGTCTTTGAAAGAGAAACCCCAAGCTGGGAAGTCCAAAACATTAGTGAAAATGTATGATATTTTAAAGAAGATTACTTTAGTACTGGAAAAGAAGCCAATCCTAGATGTGTTGGGCCTGTCCACTGATCTTAGGTAGGCACTCACCGAATCCCTGCTAAGTCCCCAAGAGTTTGAGGCTGAATTAGTAGCAGCCGAAGTATAACGAATAGAGACCAGTCCCAAAGAATGTCACGCTGTCATCTCTTTTAGAGATAGGGATGAAGAAAACATCATTAAAGGGAACATACAACCATTATATGTGTCCAGAAAGATAAATGGACATGACGTCCGAAGATCTTCATTGAAAATGGCTATGGAGTTAACTTCCTACCACGGAAAATGATTCATCAGATGGGCTATTATGAATAAATCCTAACAACTTTGACCATAACTCTCCTGGGATATGAAAAAATCAATCAGAAACCATTGGGAGGAATCATGTTTAAAACATGGCTCACATATCTCATGTCAGATTCCATGTTCCTGGTAGTGTGGAAAAGTACAAACTTCAATGTCCAATTAGATAGGCCTTTTCTACATCAGCACACTAAAATTCCATCATTATTCCATCAGTGCATCAAATATTGAATTAACGGAAAAAATGGTACGTTTCATGCAAATAAATCCACATTTGAGTCATGTAGTTGCATTATATCAATGCAGGGTTCTATGAATTGGAAGGAAAACATATTTTGGCGAATAAAATTGATTGGGTCAATTCCTCGAATGGATTGGAATTAGTTCCTACTGACCCCCTCCAACATCTTTGGGAAGAGTATGTACTACCCATCAACCAATTTTAATGCACAAGTGAATGTACAAATGAAGAAAATATCTTCTGCATGATATTCACCATGGACACCATGTCCAAGGACCCAGAAGAGTGGGATGATTCCCACTATGATAGGAAAATCCCTATCAATGTACACCCCGTGAAGATAAAATCTATCCTTAGCATGTCCTCGGCTCGAAACCTCACTGATATGAGAGGTCTCCAGGGGAACCTCGCCTATATTCGGTGCTTCATAGCCAACCAAGAAGTTAAATGTTTACCTTTCAACATGATAATGAAGAATGAAATTTTGTACGATTGAGATAATGATTTGCAAGAAGCGTTCGGAAATCTCAAATGAGACCTTCTTTTACTACTAGTGCTGATACCACTAGTTTAGGGAAGGCCACACATTCTGTATCTAACTACCAGGTAATGGTCATTAGGTGCATTCCTCACATAGAATATTGCTGGAGATAGAAATGACAACCTCTACTACCTCATCCGGATAATGATCGATGCTGAAACTCAATATTTGAAAATTGAAAAGAACTGCCTAGCATTAATCTTCATGGTTCAGAAGCTCAGGAATTTCCTATGGCACCATGAGGTTCAACTGGTCTCCTACTGCAACCCACTCAAATATATCCTCAACTGACCCATGCTAAATGGGTGCCTATAATGATTGGAAGTCATCCTACAAAAGTTTGACATATTGTACATACCATGGAAGGCCATCAAAGGCTAGGTGTTAGAAGGATTCCTGGCCGAGCCCCCCTCAGAAGAAACAACACCGCTGGATGACGATCCATTAGATGAATAAGTGTTTTATGTTCAGGAGGACACCCAGATATGGGAAATGTACTTCTATAGTTATTCCCAAATCCCAAAAGGGAAAAAGATGGAAGATCTGAAGCTCAAAAAATTGGGGATGGGAGTTATACTCATATCCACTGAAAAGACCATATTTCCTTACTCTTTCATGATTTTGGAAGGGTGTACAATTAATGATGAAGAATACCATGCCCTCATTGTTGGTTTAGAACTGGAACTTCATATGAAATACATTCACCAAAAAATAAATGGTTATTCATAGCTACTCATAAAACAGGTCAAAAGTGACTATGACATTAAGAAAGAAGTATTGGTCCCCTTGAGGATCCACATCCGAAAACTGATGGAAGAATTCACATTAGAACCAATGTTGACCTATGTCCCAGGGTCACAAAATTAGAAGGATGATGCTTTCGAAAATGCAGCTACAACCATGGCTTATCCAGACTGGGATGAAATGGTTATTAGAATTTCCCACTGAATTATGGTATTTCCATTTATCCATAGTGATACAGAGAAAATTGATGAAATTATCCCCATTTCTGAGCCTTATGGTCACACCATTGGTCGAATCACACCCATTAAAAATTACTTTCAGAATGGGGAACTCCCACCAGATAGGGCTAGAAGGGAGATGGTCCAAAGATGGGCATTCAAATTCACATTGTACAATGGGGTAACCCAAGAAAAGGTTATCTACAAATGAGGCCTTGACGGAGTCCTTATTAGGTGCATTGATGGACAAGAGACTTCCACCGTCATGAAACAAGTGCACATCAGAGCTTGTGTTGCTCACCAATCAGCAACTAAACTCTCTCACCAAATCTGAAGGCTTGGGTATTACTGGCCCACAATGATACAAGATTTTTACATATTCACCAAAAAATTATATTCCCACCGTGTTCATGCTGATTTTATACACTTACCCCATGAGTTACTTGATGCAGTTAAGTACTCCTAGCCATTATTCTCTTGGGGGATGGATATTATGGGACCATATCCCCCCGCCAAAACTATACAGTTTAAGTTTATACTCACAGTGACCAAATTATTTTCCAAATGGGATGAACCCATAAACCTTAAAGAATTTAGGGCGACAAACATCATAAGTTTTGTGAAGGCCAAAATCATCACCAAATTTGGTGTCCCTCATACAATATTGATGTATAAAGACACCAACTTCTGCTCTGCTGAATTGGACATTCTATATCAAGAATATAAAATCAAGGCCAACCGGTCGTCCCACTACCACACAACGACCAATTGGAAAATAGAGTCTTTCCACAAGACTCTGTCCAACATACTCTTAAAGATTGTCAATAAGTATAAAAAATCATGGACAAACAAGTTCCTTCATTATTTTTACCAGACCACAACCCACACCGCCACCATGAAAACCCCATACTCACTAGTATACGGGGAAGAGGTGGTTTTGACTATCGAAATCCATGTTCCATCACTTCGTGTGGCCATTTTTGACGAAATGTCCATGGACTAGCAATAATAGAGATAGTATGATGAGTTGGATCACCTAGATGAAAAAAGTTTTCACACTCTGCATGATTTGGAAATCTACCAAAACCCGATTGCCCAAGCCTTCAACAAAACGGTTCGCATTCGATCTTTCCTCGAAAGAGAAATGGTGTTAGTCCTCAGAACCCCAATGATACATGGGAAGAATCCCCCAAAGCATGAACCAATGTGGGAAAGACCATATGTCATACTCAGGGTCAATTCTAATGGATCATATGCCTTGATGTCGATGGACAGACAACTCATCACGACTCTTACAAATGTGATGTTCTTGAAGAAATACATTGCGTAATAGACAACCATGAGTCCAAGGGCCAAAATCTAAGACATTAAACTATGACTAATAACCAACCATGAAGCCAATGCTCAAGCTATATGAACCTAAAATATGAGTCATAATACCTCCAAATTCCATGGTCCAAACTCTATGACCATAAACTATGAGTCATCTTCCTGGACACATGACTTTAAACTGTATGGTATTAGTCCATGAAACATGACATTGAACTGAAATTCTATGGTCCAAAATATAGGAAATTAAAAATGAGTCATTTTCCTTTCTACATTACATTAAAATGTAAGTAACTATTCCTTGAAACATGACATTCAACTATGATTCATTTCCTCACTATAAGATGGTAAACTACATGACACAAAGAGTCCTAATCATATGAAAATAAACTATATGATCTCTCACGTAACTACATGCGGCTTGATTCCTTCCATCACGAGATACGTAGCGACACCATGATCCTCAATATTTACCCAAACCCTATAAATTCCTCCATCATGTCCCCTATCTACCCATATTCATAAGGGAAACCCTTATCAATCATTGTTTATCATATAGATTATAACTCATGTGATCTTAGGATCAAGGATTGGGATTTTGTTACAAAGGAAAACTATATAGTAGCATGATAGACCCAGAAACCGTGACGGATAGAATGAAAATTCCCCTACCCCTGGACCATGCCCAATCAGTATAGGTTACATATAGAACATTGTATGACTTGATTCCTACACTCGAAAGATACGTAATGACACATCGATCCTCTATCCTGGCCTAGCCCCTAGGAAGAAAATTTCCCATCATATTCCGTACCTCCCCACACATGTGATGGAGACTCTATGAACACTCATTTTTTAAACTGAGTATAACTCACGTGAGTTTAGGATCAATGGTAAGAATTATCTTATACAAAAAAGTTGTAGGGAGATATTGTAGTCCCAACAACCATAGAAAATAAAACAAAATGTTCCTGTATGTGAACCAAGACAGGTCAGTACATGGAACATTAATAACTATAAATGTCCTAATTCCTGACCTCATATGATACGTAGTGACTCCAAGATTTGGAATCCCGATCTAGATAATCGCCACCATTAAAAAAATGCCCTCAAATGTCCCAACATATCAAGAATACATTTGTAGGGAACATTCAGAACTATATATGGCTATATTCCTACCCTTGAAGGATACATATTGACATCTGGAATTGGAATCTAGGCCTAGACACATATATATGAAAACAAAATTCCCTCTCATGTTCTTACACATGGAATAATCCAAATCTGTAAAAGGTAGATACAGAACTATGTATGAAATGAAACTTTCCCTTTTAGGGTATATAGTGACACCTAGATTTGGCATCCTGGCACATCCACTATAAAAAATTCCCCCTATCCCCAATACATAGGTCAGAATTGTACATAGAGCCCATGATAGGTCCTAATCACATTACAATAAATTGAGAAATTATTCATGAGTTGTGTGTGGTTTAATCATCGGTGTTACGAGATCCCACACATGCCCCACACTCACGAGAAGTCAAAATATCCTACTTCCACACTATAAATATTTTCTAGACCTATATAGAATCCCCAGTAGTGCATAGATAATCATTGTTTGTGTATTCCTTACATTACCAGACACATAATTCCAATTTTTCAAACTCCATACCCCACGAAAACATGGATCCTTATAATCATCCATGGACATCTGATACAGAATTCTAGTGTCCTGTAGACACTTTTTTTGACTATTCACATCATGCCTCGATGGATCTGCATATGTTGCCCAAAAAAATGGTCATCAATCAAAGGAAAATTCTTCCCCAGGATAGTCCTCTCCTATCTCAGTATGCCCAATGGATTCCAAGCCCCATGTCATTCCTCCTAATTCAAGATACCCTCGAGACTATGGTTTACACCATCTATCATCACTCACATCTAAGGAATGTCAGAAAATCCTGGTTGCGATTAAATAAAAACTATTAATTATCTCTATGATAGCATGATCGTACTCACTACATGACTCTAAACTACACAGAATCATGTCCTCACCGCATGACACTAAACTGGGAGACCAAAATAGTTTTTATTGTACAACGTTAAACTACATATCATTTTTTAAGCCTAAAGATACGTCTAAAGATACATGTTCTATTCTTATGAAATGATACATAATCCTTGTAATCCATTTTTTCTCACACCGAGCATGGATTACATGAGATTAGTGGTCTTAGAAAGAGATACACTATTACATTATGGAAACATAGTCCAGGAATATGGTCCTAGATTCATGACCCTATAAAAAATGTCATGGTTACCCCCCCTGAGAAGAACCCCACATCCTGGCCATGTGACGTTAAATGACAAGGTACTCCAAATATGGAATGAATGCCTCAACCAACGTACAATTCAGATCTACGTAAAGGATTCACGATTCCGTGAGTAAATTGAATCACAAATGTCCCCAATATGTCCGGATAAACTCATTTCATACCAAAAACTCCATGATCTGTGTGATTTTGAATCCCCATAACCCTATAAGGACATCTGAGACAGAAGGACAATGTCTGGGAGACAACTTTTCTTGACTATGAACATCATGCCTTAGTGAATTTGCATATGTTACCCAAAAAACGTCTATCAATCAAAGAAAACTTCATCCCCATGAGAGTTCTTTTCTATCTCATAATTCCCAATGGATTGCAAGACTCCTCCCATCCCTCCTGATTCAAGGACCCTCAAAGTCATGGTTTAGATTCTCCTCCATACAGACATCCTGCATATATCATAACATGAGGGCCCAATTCATATTTTTTCTCTTTTGAGGATTTTAAGGATACCCCATCCATATGCGTTATGTTGTTCCGCATACAAAAGAACAGTGCTTCCACTCATTTCCAGATTTTCCCTAAAGAAGTTCAGTTAAAATTACCATTTCTTGTTCATGTGCTCCCCTTTTTTGAAGGTCACATACCATATTCTGAAAGTTTCCCATATCTATAATCGGCCATATCCATCAAAGACAGAAGGCTAGTGTCCTACAGACACCTTTTATTTGACTATGAAAATCATTACCTTGTGACTATGCATATGTTTCCCATAAAAAAGATATCAATCAAAGGAAAATTCATCCCTAGGAAAGTCCTTTACAGCTTTCATACGCTCAAATGACATTCACACTTCCAGATTTTGAAATCAACTGGAAAATGGATTACATGCCTTTTTTTCATTCCAAATACCCCTGGAATAAAAAAATATTTTAAACTTATTCGTCCACTCACTTGTTATCTCTTATTGAAGTCAAAACCGTGTAGGAGTATTCTCCCACTACAAAGAAGACAGAAATTCCCCTACATTTTTTAGACACCACTACTTGGGCCAACCACACATTGTGAATCCTAACATCAAAATAAATTCAAAAAGTTTCAAAAACCTATCATGCCATCAGAAATGGAAGGCCAATATCCTACAAACAACTTTCAATGACTATTCACGTCATGCCTCGATGGATTTGAATATGTTTACCTCAAAATGGACATCAATCAAAGGAAACTTTTTCCCCATGAGAGTCATTTCCTACCTCCATACACCAAAAATAGCTCCCAATCCTCATGGATATTTAAGATTCACATGTCAAGGGTCATGAAAAATCTATAATCCATGTCTGAAATATATTAGAACCTTCCATGTTGATGGTCTCGAATTAGGGCCCGACACCCTTAAATTTGGTCAAAGCTGTTCGACCTAAAACATTAGTACTAAGTTTGGTTCGAAGGACTATGAAATACTAGAAAAAAGATAACATACTTTCTAGAGGTAAAATACAAAAAGGGAACCTTAGGGTAAAAGTCATATATCAGTTCATTAAAAAAACATTGAGCTATCAGAAAAGATATAATGCTCGATATGATGAACACTCACAATGGGCGGCCTAAGTAAAAGCCAATTTATACCCGCTAAGCCCGTACCAAGAAGGCGTAGAAAAAAATTAGGGTGAAAATGAAAAATACATAATGGTTTATGAGGTTTTCCCTAAAACCATAGTAATAGTCGAACTACGCTAGCTGAGTCCCGCAGCATAGGAAAAAATAAGTGCCCGATTTGATTGTTTCAGTATACTGGTTTCAATTCATGGTTTAAAAATAATTTCTGATTGAGATGATGTTTATATTATTTATTGATAAAATTAAATGACAGAAAAATTAAAATAAGAACCATTCAGTGGAAAATCGGTTCCATCATATTCCCTAAAAATATACGGTGGGTATCCATAGCCTAGATCCAGTCTTTGTAAGAAAGACAAGACCTTTACATGAGATGTTCGACAGAGTTGAAAAGTTTCATCAATGGTTGGTGCGACTCCTCAATGGCTTGGAGAAGATTTAATAAATTCACAGTCTCTTCCTCTACACTCACTTGCAGTGACTCTACTTCCCTCATGGCCTGGGGGCCAGTCCCTTCTGCCTCTGGAATTTTCCATTGGCCCCCTAAACGGAAGCTATAGCCTGATCCCACTTTTATTTGAGCCGCTCCAGTTTCTTTATTTATTCTCCACTTCCTGGTCAAGCTGTTTGATCAAGGACTCTTTCTTCATGAGTTCTTTTTACAACTTCGCAACTATTCCACCATAAGTTACAGCTTCTTCAATGACAATTTGTCGTGTTGTACCCAAATAAGCCATCAACTCTGCCATAGAGACTCGATATTCAAGTGCACTAGTTTCTTCATGAGTAGCAACCACCTATCTTACTATATCATAAATTCCATTATAGCTAAATCCACTAAAACCACAGGACTACAAAATGGTGTTTTAACTCTGGTAATTTCACTGGGATCTCATCCAGTGGATTCTGGGAGATTAATCTCCATTTCTTCCACCATGCCTTGATCTGGGTGGTACAAAGACCAACTAGGAATTATCGATCGGTCTTTGAATCACTCCTTGAAGATAAAATATAGTTAGGAATGTATGTTTCCAAAGAGGGAATTGACTCTGTAGCTACGGTGTGGCTCGAACCTCCAATAACCTCTTATTTGTTAATTGTAATAGATGACAAAGTATGGGCATATGTTATTACAAATTACTATGGTTTCTATTCAAAAGATAGGTAAGAGATGATGATAATACCTCCTACACCCATGGTGGTACGACTATCCAAAACGAATGGTGATTCATCGTCAATAATTAGTGGCTCCCCATGGATACACGGGAAGACTAATAACCCAGGGCCATGCTTGGCCGAGACAATATCCCTCAAGGCGGACCTCAAAAGGTTATCAGTTAACACAAGGCCTATTGGGATGGTCATTATAGATAAGGATACGGGTCTTGGAATCCTAGGGGAAGAAAACAAAGCCCCTCCTAGAACTGGAAAAAGGGAATGATATCCCGCTCTAAATTTTCAGAGGCTAGAATATCAGCCTTTTTAATTGTGACTTCCCTTAATCAACCATGAGCAGGTAGAATATCAATCTCTAAATTAACTCCCTCTATGGTGGAAAAATATTCTAAATTGATATTTTTTTGGATCCTCAAAATTTGAAGCCCTTCCAAGATACAGCAAGGCCTGGGGCTCTCCACTAGACTCATCCCCTACTATGAATGCCACCCTATCTCTCTCAATGAGTTTCGGCTCCGCAAAGTAAAGTGAGCCCTCAAATTTTGAAGTTCTTTCTATTTTTGGGGATGAGATTGTTCGAGAGGGAGAATGAAGACTTGAGGGGTCTATAGCACCCATGGTCTCTTCAAATGGACTTACTTATTTGTTTCGATTAGCCTCAACAGATGGAAATACTTCCTCTACCCTAAAAGGAAATGTATATACAGATTCTTGAGTAGTCTTCATCTAGTCACCAATAGGTCATGTATCAAATTACATATATATAAAAATAAGTATACAAGATAACGTTACATGGTTTAACCACCAGGTAAATAAACAATTACTGGTGATCCCCCTTTGAATGCGCTTGGATAGCTGAGAGGATTTCTTGTGTTTCTTTGACTGCCGGGGTGATGGATCCGAAATAAGATCACCTAGAGGAGCTGGATGAGGAAACACCTTGGAATTTTCTGCAATAACCACTTACATATGTTCTTGGGATCTGGGGGATCCATCCGTAGTACCCGTACCATTGATGGGGTGTACTCTCAAACTGCAGTACTCCCGAGAGAATAATTTGGGGAAAATCTATTTCCCAAGACCTGGCAGTCCATTAAAAACAACAAGGAAAGAGGGATATTTTAGCATCTCTGCAATAAATAAATTTAATTCTATAGGAATTAGATAAAAACATCTCCCATCAGTCAAGGGAAAACCTCCATTAACTCCCTAAGTTCCGACCAATAATGCATGTCTTCCAGAGCATGAAGACACATATCCATTTCTGTCAAGTAAGATTCCACCACGTTAGGCTCTTTGTCGGCTGCAATACTTGTAGGAGCAATGGATCCCCTAAACCCTGGTAGATTGAAGTTTTCCCTCTAAATAAGCCTATATATATCTTCATCTGAAGCACTCTCCATCAATTTATCCAAGAATCTGCAATCCTATGGAAATTTATTCATAATTTGGATAGACAACATTGGAGGGATAATTCAAGGAAGCGGAATGGGTTTTGATAACTGTGAATGTTTCCTAGGTGTCCTTGAAAACTAAGTACGCTGGGAAGAGGAACATTTGTGAAGCGATGGGAGAAAGTAGGAATCTTTTTCCATGGCTTCTAAAATAGGTAATACAACGAAGACATCATCCTCACCAATAGTTTTTAGTCGCATCATGTAATGTACCCTATGTGAGTACTTACAACGAGAACATTGAGAATAAATGAGGGTATCAAGGTTATTAAGAAAGCCACTCAACCTATCTGAATCCTCATAAAAAGAAATATCATCTATTGTTGACACATAGGCAATGTCTGTAAGGTCCACTTATTAGTCTGGAGGGGCTGCCATAAATCATGAGGGGACCGATCCTAGGTAGATGGGTGGACTTTCAAAAGGTCCTATTTCCTCTAGTCCACTGGACAATCAGTCTCAGAAGGAATGGATGATGAACTCTTGGTAGTAACTCCAGCAGCTTGTTCAGCCACCAGTGAGGTCATAACCCCATCTTTAAAATCATTACATGGGGTGGAATAATGTGGAATTCAGTGTAATTTTCCCTATCTAGAGTTTTTAGCAACACCATTTTTCGTCTCTTTCCACTTTGCCTTAGATTCCTTGGAAGTCGTCAAAATAGGCACTAGGTCAGCTAATTAGTCATTAGGATATGACTTCACCCAGGACTCAAGATAGTTCTTACTGGGGAAAGTCACAGAATCCCTAGGATCTGTAATTATGTCTTGGATTTGGGTGTCCTCACGGGTTAACATCATCCATAATTGGAGGGCTATGATCTATTTCTTCTCCTAACGAGAGCTATTCAGAGAAAGAGTGAACAATTCTTGAATGCAATTGAATTGACGACTAAACCTGCAGGGTTAATAACCCTTGAAAATATTGTCCCCTCCAATACGAGAAACCAAGATGCCTTCTCGAAGAGAAAATAAGTATCCTCAGTTTATGAAATATTAAGAAGAATTATTTGTAATAGTACTAGTAGGGGAATCCTAAAGGTGTTAAGAAAAATGTTCATGAATTTTGAAACAAGCCATTATGTCCTGCTCGTTCCTTTTAGTCTTCTCCTCTTTCTTATCCTATTAAGCCCATGCCTCCAGCATAACCGCACTGGTTCTCTAAAGATATGCCCAGAGGGTGGAATGTAGAAATGGTAGTGAATTGATGAAGTAATAACCCCCTATGTGGGCTCCCATCTAGCCCCAAAGAATTTGAAAAGGGCCATTCATCCGGTAAGGTGACCCCCTTCACTGATTCGACCCAGTAGGAGGTATATATTGTACAACAATGGGATATCCATATTAATGCATTTGTAGTGTCCAACTGAGCAGCCATGATAAAATTTGAGGCTCTTACACCACTAGATTCCCACACTAGTAGGTTCCACCCACTCAGTAACATGGCCAATAATGCTACTAGTCGAAATAACCTATCGACTTCTGGGATGATTCCCCATCCCCATTTCTAAAAATTCCCCTCTTCCAGGGTTGGACAATAAGTACCAGCTTTCCACCTGGTGGTTTTGGTGGGGAAAGCACTGGGTCTCTGTGGATTGGGCTCTAAACCATTATTCTTATCAAAAGTGCCAAACCAGTCATCAAAAGTAATGTCCTACTTTTGATAGGAATCAATTTCCTTGAAAAGTTATTTCAATTGGACGATGAGTTTCTTGGCTGGGGGGGGGGGTTCTTCTCATCCCAAACAGAGGAAGGAGGAAGGAATTCATCATTCATGTCCCTAATGATACAGACTCTTGAAATCATCCAAATGTCCCATATACTGATGTTGACCTCCCCATGGGTCAAATGAAAAGTGTTGGTATTTGGACTCTGCCGTCTTAAGAGATATGAAATAAGGGCAGTGGAAGAATGGGTGTATATATGTGAAACCAAAGAGGCCTCATAAAGTCCTACCATTTGTAGCTCATCAAGGAATTATTCACAGCTTCAGAGAACCCAAAAAGGAAACTCCCAGTCCAAGGCGAATGATCCTCTAGTTCAAAGGTCCTTCCAAGATGACCAACCATGTTGTTTGTTCACTATAGCCTTCCTCATGATGCTCGGGTAATAGTGGTCCATCTAGCCGGGCTTTCGCTGCACTCTCTCCAAATTTCATAGCATTTCATTAATAAAATATGAGGAGGTAGTATCTCCTTGAAGGTACCTCCACTTGGATGAAATCAATTCCTCCGGAATAGAGGTATTAATTATCCAGGTGTTTGGATGATCAGTCATATTTGTTGCCGGGATCACTGTGTCTGACAGTAGACCAAACCCGTAAGAAGGGAGTCTGTCTAAAATCAGGTACTATCATGGGCCCAATATAAGAAAAGTCTCCGAGATTGGTGAAATGGAATAACTATATTTTTTTCATCAACTAAAGATTCTATAATCTTCAATATTTCCTTTGTAGAAAAAAAGGGACATCAATAATAGATTTGGAAGAAGCAGCAGTGTCAACTGTAGCCTATGCAACAACCGTTGTAACCTACAAAAGAAGAACCAGAAGCTGAAAACAATTCAGTCCAATAAAACAATTATAGGATAAAATGTTATTGGAGAATGGATAAAAGACTCAAGATATGTCCACAAAAGGATCCATGTACTATTTCGGGAAATAGTATCCGATAGCCACCTCACACAAACTACATAGTGTGTGGAAGGAACATCCTACTTACTGCAAGATATGCATAAGAAACCATGCTTGCTACTACGGTATGCAGATGCATTCCACTACATACAACCATGATACACAAACAGCCTGTGAGGTGTTGGCCCACAGATCATTGGCTGACAGAGAGAAAGGTTTGTGAAAGATGGATATCACGAACCTGGGCCTTGATTTAGTTCATGTTCAGAGATTACATATTAATGTTTAATTTCAGATTGTTAATTTTCAATGTTTTGTTCACTGATCCATGTTAGGTATGCGGACATGGCATCCATATAGCATCCTCCTACATATAATTGGGATTTTAATTTTAAACTTTGACAATGCTGATTGCAAACCCCAAAATATGGTATGAGGACAGGGATATGGTGAGGAAATCAGTTTGTGATATATAAAAATCAGTTTACAAATGAAATTTTGAAAAGGAGAATGGTACGCAAGAGAAAAGGAAGTCAGGGAAATCAAGATCACTTTTCAACACGGGAAGCAGTAAAAGACAAATGACATGTTCCCCTGTATATAGGTGTCGTCCCCTTCTAATGGATCTATCTTTTCTACCGTGAACCATTTTAGTTCAAGACCACTTTTACAACAGAATAGCCCCCTTTTTGTATTGAATTGACCCCATTATGCTAGGGGGTATTCTTAGGGTCTTGAAAAATCCGCCAAGGGTAGAATATACCCCCACAATCACTCTATAGAAGGAAGTAAGAACTCCTACAAGCCTACCAAGGTGAATGGACTCAAATCAAATGTCAAATTTTAGATGAAACTTGAAGAGATTCATGTTTTCATGGAAATATTATTGGCTTGAGTACCATCATTGGGAATGGTACGCAAACCATCTTGATCATGAACCAACAATGTACGCAGAACAATCCATGAACCATTGGGCCGCGGGGGGGTGGACAGCGAATAAAGCAGACTGCGAACCTTGTCACTGAAGGGTTCATGCGCACAAAGCCCATCCATGTACCATGCCACCAACTCGTCAGTATGTGGTCTAAGTGAACCATCAAGGTTTTATGATACATCATCGCGAACCGAATCCCCTGTAGACCCCAGTTGACTGAGTCTTCCGTAGGTCAGGATATTGCTTCATTGGCCTCCACAAATGGTGTCACGTGCCTAATAGATACAAGTGTTCCAATGCTCTATAAAAGGGAGCACATTTGAAGGAAAATAGACAGATGTAGAAGCCTTGAAGTGGATTCAGAGGTTGGATTAAAGTGTTTGGAGAATACTCTTACGTCCATCTTGATTCATCAGTGAAGCTAAAATCGTAAACCACTCTATCTCTAGGTACAAACAAGAGTGGGCCGTAAAACCGGGGAATTGAATAATAATTAGAATAAAACCATGAACCTAACTAGTGAACCAAAAACCATATAATTCTCGCAGATGAACTCTCCACAAATGATGATCCCCTAGACCCTCCTTCTAATTGGACCTCTGTGTATTGTACCGCTACACAGACTGAACTCGGCACCACATACTGCATCGTTACGCAGATAGAACCCAAAGAAGCGTAATGGGCCATGAACCACTATGGTACATAGTCATCTAAACCCATGACTGTGTACTAAATTGGATTGCTGAAGACTGCTATGCCCGCATACTACTATGGTATGCAATGATTCCCCCATTCCGCATAAGAAACCAGACCACGAAATGGGGTGTTTTCTTGTATTATTTCCTCTACTTCCAAACTCAACCTTCCATTATCGTCTTTTCCTCCATTATCCCTCCACTAACCAGTCCTCTAGAATCTATCCTAAGCCTCCTACAAATCCACCTCACCTATATGATCATACCATCGAGTACACTAGCGCACCCCTTTGAATCTACATTCCCATGGTAAGCGGAGTCACAAAGACTCTACCCACAACAGTTCAGGCTTCGGGAATGCATGTGGGTCTACATTCCCATGGTAAATCAGAGTCCATCCTTGGGATGCTGATGTGAACCTCCAAATTCTAGGGATTAAGGGTTATTACTCTCTTTTCCATTCAATTAGTAATAGTGATCATTCGACGTGGTTTTGTTTCTCCCCCCTTTATGAGAAATAAACTCCTCCCCTTTCCAGAACATGCTCTTGGGCCCTCCCTCTAAGGTAAGACCCAAAATGTCTGAGTCCAGGATACATGAATATCATTTTACTTCCACATTGAAAGTCGCATCGATCATCTCCCTCTCCCATGGTCACCCCAGCCTCATCCGCCACAGGCTCTCCTTCCCCCACCAACAGGGGAGGAGACATGTGCATTATTGAATTTTTTACATCCTATTGTTTCTCACACCGATCATGACTCATGTGATCTTAGAGGTCTTTGAGTATTACAACATCCATGTGATTCTAAAATATGATAAATTTGATTCCTGATCAAACAATGATATGTAGGATTCCTTCCAGAAGGCACGAGCTCAAAAGGGTGCCAATCCAAGAGGTTCCACCCAATCATGTTTCTCTAAATGGGAAGCACCCATGGGTAAGCCCCACACATTCTGAACTATGAGAACTCTGATTCCTGATAAAATCAATATTAGTTGGAAACCTTCCAGAAGGCCCAAGATCAATAGGGTTCCCTTCTATAAGGGGTCCACCCAATCATGTTAAGATCAAATGGGCAGCTCCCATGCATAAGCCCCACACATTCTGAACTATGAGAAATCTCATTCTTAGTCAAACCTGGATATGTAGGATTCCTACCAGAAGACCCGAGCACAAAAGGGTGCCTATCCACGAGGGTCCACCCAATCATGTTTCCCTCCAATGCGAGGCTTCCACGCGTAAGCCCCAACTCATCCAATCTATGTGGGTTCTGATTCCTCTTCCTTGGATACGTAGGATGCCCCTGTTATGGTCCCGATCCTGACATCTAGTTACATTTTGTCCCCCATGGATGAAGATATACTCCATAGAACATTATAATATGCATCATGTTAGTATTTCTTCCGTATCATTAGATATGAACATGTTTACAACAATCCTGCAAAGCAAGGGTAGCACATGGAGATGCTCTTTGTGAATGAACCAATGATTCATGAACATATGAACATGACTTAAATCTATAATAGAGTCCCCAAACAAGAAAGAAATATTCCCTTGGATGGGTGTGGTGTGCCTGACCTCCCATCCTATCGACCAATGGAGTGTTTAAGTGTCGTTGGCCAAATCGTCATGGAAAGAGCAGCTGCCTTTGGAAAGAAGGTCCATGATTCATGGATACCGGGGTTGTTTGGCGTTCTTAACTCCACAAATAAACCCATTGGAGATAATTATAGGAAGTAATATCCATGAATAACCGATTGCATAACTGCATGAACCCCACACAATTTCCCACTGGGACCTACAATTCCTGTAGGATTAATTCAACATTCTTTAAAGGATAATAATGCTGAACATGTCAAAATAAAAGGAATTGTGAACTCGACTATAACCCATCTCTATAGGAAAAGGGATGAGTGATGATCCTCACCAGACCATTTCTGGAAAACCAGAATACACACCACCTCAGAGGCGGAATAATCACTTTCATCACATTAATTAATTCTAAAGTTAATTAATCATTTCTATCACATTAATTAATTCATAAATTAATTAACCACATACCTTCCTTTAGTTAATTTAGACATTAAATAATCAAATCAATAATGTTTTCAAATTCAACAATTAATTAATCAAACAAATTTCCGCAGTTAATTCAATTGTTATATAATATCGTCAATTACATTAATTAATTCACCAATTATTAATAACTTCAATTTTATTAGAAAAATCAATAATTAACTCATCATACCACATTCATTTCTAATTAATCAATTTTTTTTATCATATAAATCCCCTAAATAATTCCGTAATTAATAATTTGTGTCAACCCCATTAATTAATACATTAATTAATTAATAAATATCTACAAACCAAATATCCAATAATTAATCCAACATTTAATTTCACTTATCAATAATCTCAATATCTCATAATTAATTCTACAACTATTTATAATAAAACATATATCTCAATATCTCATAATAAATTCAAAAAATTAATTATCCATCTTAAAAATATCATTGTCCCATAACTAATTCAATCATTAATTATCCAATTCTATCAATTCAACATCCCAATTGTTAACATTAATTAATTTACCTATTTATTATTCCAACTCATTCAATCGCACAATCAAAGAAATCTTAATTAATTAATTCACTAAATAACTAATCTTGTTCTATTGTTTGAATAGAACAATCCACATTAATTAATTCACAAATTAATTAATCCAACTTGGAATCCATAACATTACATCCACTAATAAAATTACTATTGAATTAATCCAAATAATTTCCATTAATTAATTCTATAATTAATTAACTTAACTCAAACCCTTCATTTAATTCACCAATTAATTGTTCACGTCCACTTAAATTAATTAATTCTATAATTAATTAAACAAATTAAATCCCCAAAATCAATTCATCAATTAATTAGCTAAGTGAGTTCTATTAATTAATTATAAAATTCAGTAATATACCTCAATACCATTATTTAATCAAATAATTAAATAACCACATTACTCCCATTAATTAATTCAACAAATAATTACTCAAATCAACAATCTTAATAACCCAAATCAATTCATCAATTAATTATTGTATTTAAATTAATTCAATCACCCCAATTATGTCTTCAATTTATTGTTCCATCTCAACTAATTTAATAATCATAAAAAACTCTAATAATTAATTCTACATTTAATTATCTCTATTTTTAAACTTCAATATAACAATAATCATTTCATCAATTATTTTTTCATTTTCAACAATATCTATGTCTTCATAGTTAATTCGATAATTAATTATCCCAAATAAAAATAACATAATCATAACCATTCCCATTAATCAATTATCCAATTAGTTAATTAAGTCAAAAAATATCAATAATTCGATAATTAATTCAATAATTAATTATCCAAATAAAAATTTCATAATCTCATAATTAATTCACATATTAATTATTTTATTCATAACATCAATCTACCATAATTAATTACACAATTAACTATATCACCTCATAATGTCAATATACCACAATTAATATCTCAATCCATAATGTCAATATTCCATAATTATTTATTCAAATAGTTATCTAAAAATCAACAATCTTAATATCTCATAATCAATTTAATAATTAATTATGCTTGGTCTAAAATCCCATATCCGAATTTCAAATTTACCTTAATTAATTAATTCACCAAATTAATTAATTTATTCAAGAACATAATTTATAAACCTTTAATATAAATTATACATTAACATTCATATATTTTTAGTCAAGACTATGGAAGTGGAATTTAGACCACCTAAATCAAGAACGGTGATGCAGAATGATCGCCAACGGAGATCCCCAATTTCAGTGGAATAACGAAGTAGAATGACATAATGACTCAATTATTTAATTTTTTTATGAAAAATCACCCAATGAAAACCCCAGTTTAAAATAGAATGACCAAGAACACAATGGATAATGTGATCATGGCTCGATTCCTAGATCCAAAAGTTAAAAAGAATAATATATCTTAATTCTCAATCTAGATAAAAAAAAGATCTAGAGTCAAAAAATCATGTTATATATCCAAAAAAATATAGTCTAAGAACCTTATAAAATAATGTGTGAATAATGGGAGAGAGAGGAGAAATCAACTAGGAAGAAACTACGTACTAAGAGAGATGCATATTTGAAAACATGGCTTCAAATCGCTATGAACGGAGGTTGCAAGTCTAAATAATTCGTCTGAGAGCCTAAAAAATCATGAAATAATGTCTTGGGATAAATTGGTGTTGATTTTGGTTTAATAAAGGGGTTTTGGGAGTTTAAAATCTAATTTTCGGGCTAAATTAAAACACAGGCCCAGTTTCCCTAGAAAGAGCGCACAGTTTTCTGTAATCATGCAATAACTAAACACCTTTTATTTTAAGGGTCAATGATATCTTCCACTTGGGAACATAGTTTAAAAAATAATGTGCTATCCATGTGAACCCCCAATATACAAGTTTTAATATTTTCCTAGGATAGGGTTTATAGTTTTCTCTAACAATGCACCAACCATGAACAAGCCTCTTTCCTTAAATTTTTATCAAAATTCACCCAAACACACCCCAAGGAAATACCCAAACAAAATGTTTTCACCATTATAAAATATAGTACCAATATATGATCCAAATAAAATTTCATAAAATTTTGGATATTACATATTTGAATATTTTTTTTGATTTCCAAAGAAGTAAATAAAATATTATTTTCATAAAATATCATTAATGTTAATTTTGACACTAATAATTTAATTTTACTTAAAACAAATAAATTAAAAGTATTTATTTGAATATAATCCCTTGAAATGACACCATTATTTTATTTTAATCTACCAAATTCATGCCACACATTTAATCACTCAAATTATATTTCTTATAATAATTTTAAAAACATTTATTATATTTCTTATTGATTTGATAAATACTACATCGGTGTTTCATACAAATTTAAGGTCATTATATAATTAATAAAAAAATAAAATCAATTTATATAATGAAAATATTTTCATTCATCTAAAAATATACACTTATATTTTTTATAACTTACATTTTTTCATATGAGGAAACGTAAGAGATATTTTAAACAAAGAGAGTAACATTTTTCAACTTCCATAGATTAAAATATTATATAATTCAATTTTATATACAATTGTCCATTAAAAAAATAATTTTCATGCTTAATTGATAAGTTTGGATTCTAATTAATCTAATAATAATTAGGAAAACTCATTATTGACATATCACGTATTGTTAACCACAATTAATATGATTTACCCTTTACAGATGCGATAATTTTTTCTAAGGATACAATTTATACTATCCAAAATTAAAAGGGATCTATTTAAAAATTTAGTACCACATAATTACAACTAAAGAATACATTTTTTCAAATTCAATACCTATAAGTGGTAGAAATTAATTTCAAAATAAGGTCACTATGCGCAAAGAAAACCAAATTTTTTGAAAATTACATTTTATGCTTTAAACTAGATTATATTATTATTCCATGACTAAAAAAATCAATGAATGTTAAAAAATTTGATTAGATTAATAATATATAAATTTCTGTAAAATAATTCACAAGAACTGGTTTATTTATTTTGTTATTATAAAAATTGTGTCTTAGAATTAAAAAAATTATAGAAAAATATTTCTTTTACTTTAAAATGATTGAAGTTTTATTTATAATAACAACGTTACAAATTGATTTATTTTATACATGTATAAAACATAAATTTTACCCCCCATAAAATGAATTTCAGCCTCTAAATTCTGCACTCAGATAGAAACAAATGTGGTTTCCACTACTTCATTATATCCTCTAATACCCATATAGCTTCTTAGAATTTTCAATTTATCCATGTAAGTTCCACCATATTAGTAGTCTTGTTCGAAAACACATTATTTATATGATAAGGTATTTCTACCAGTTTTTATTCATAAGAAAGACCATCATCTAGTGGTATGAACTCTAAGGTTACTTAATGTTATGGATCATGAATGAACATTATAAAGAGAGATACATGGAACACATCTTGAACTTGAGAGAGGTTTGGTGGAAATGTCAACCAATAAGATACCATCCCTAATAGATTATGGATCATAAAAGGGCCAATAAACCTAGGAAGAATATATCCCTTGTTTCCAAATCACACAACCTTATTTTATGGGGAATCTCATTGAAAAATCATCCCACCGACTTCAAAATCTTGGTCATGTTGATGAATGTATACATATCTTTTCATTTCAATAATGCATTGCGTTGATGTGTTTTTGAATGGATCTGAATTTATCGATCATCTATTTAGCTATCTTAGGTCCTAATAACTTTTTTTGTACCACCTCATCTAATAAAATTTGATTTCTACGCTTATTTTTATAGAGGTATTCATAAGGTGATATCTAAAATCTCGATTGAAATCTATTTCTATAAGACAACTCAGCTAGAGGAAGGTGTTGATCCAACCCACCGTTAAATCCATATAAAAAGATCTTAGTATATCCTCTATGTTGAGAATTTTTATCTCAAACTAACCATATGTATGAGGATCATATGCCGTGACGAAGCTCAACTATGTATCCCAAGCATACTGATGACATTTCTATAACATTGAGGTAAACTACACTTCTAGATCAGATACAATAAAAGGCAATAAAAAAATAAACCTCACCAATTCTTTAATATGAATTATGGAATGTTTATCCAAGGATAAATATTTAGCATTGGAAATGAAATGTTTTGGATTTCTAATGTGGTCGAATACAACCCATATAGCATTATACCCGTTAGATGTGTTAGGGTGTCCAATGAAAAAATATATGGGGATGTTTTCCCACTTCTACTCTGGTATGGGTAATGGTTATAATATCCCTAGATAATTATATGTATCATTATTAACGTTATTTAATACTAATAATTGAGATATGTACTCTTTAATATCTCTCTTATGGTCATCACAACAAAAATACTCCTTCATATCTCTAAAAATCATTGTACGTCTAGTAGAATAGAGAATGACGAACTGTGACCCTCATCCAACAACTCATTCTTCAAATCTGGTATGGATGGAACATATATATGGTTCCTAAACCGTATCATTCCATAATTAACATGTTTAAACTCAGGAATATTTCAATCCTTCTTCTTTAGATCTAAATCATTATTTTGTACCATTTTAATCTTCACATGGGAAGATGGTTGGACACTCATCTGAGAAAGTTATGATATTTACCCTTCTGTTAAATGTTCCATATTCAACAATTTAAAATCAATAAATCTCATATCATTTCTAATCCCCATTAAAGAAAATCTAGCTCGATATTTCTAACTAAAATCATCTACCTCCCTGTTCACATTTTAATGATTGTAATATATTGATCAGTCATAATCATTAATCCTATCCAACCATATTATCTTGTGCATATTCAAAACTTTCTATTTGAAAATATAATTTAATCTTTTATGAACTATATATATCTATCATTTTCCTATAAATATAATGTCTTCTTATTTTTAAAGAAAAATTTACCACGGATAACTTCAAATCATGAGTTGGGAAAAAAATTCATAAACCATTAATTGGAAGGATTCATATTCTATAACCATATTATTTTGTTTGAGAACTCATCCCAATCCATTATTTATTTCCTCACTATAGATTATAACCCTTATACACAACACGATAAGGATTTTAAAGGTTCAATAGCTATCATTATCTTCAATTTTGTTAAATTTTATTATCTTTCATATCTCCAAATTTACATAGCTCCATTCTATGTTATCATGCTGAGTGGATTATAAAATTAGGAGAAATTCACCATAATGAACTGAAAATATCCATCCAAACTAAGGAAAATACTCGTCTAATGGATATTGGTTATTCTTGGACAATTTTTAGTGACATATATAATTGAAGGATCTACTAATATAACCTCACATTATATTTTTTGAACCATGAATAAAAAAATCCAAATAGAAAATTCAAACATGTTAAAATTTAAATATATCTTCCCATTCTCTATGGTGTTCAACAAAATTACCAAATGAACTTCATAAAATTCATTTACTATTGAAAATATAAGAATTTTGTAGATAAATACTACCAAAACTGATCAAGGTAACGTTGAAATAATATATTTATTAAATCTGTAATGATAGTAGGAGTATTAGTAAGACCAAATTGAATCACTATAATTTCATTTTTTTATCCCTTATGAATAATGAAATCTTGGGAATATCCTGCTTGAATTTAAGTTGATGATATCTATAATGATGTTAAATATTTTAAAAGTATTTAGATATGTGTAGTATTCAAAAATTCATAAATATTGGGTAGAGAATAATTATTCTTAATTTAGATCATATTATGTTCCTGATAATCAATGAAAAGTCACATCGATAAATATTTATTTTAAGAAAACGAATGGTTTAACCCCATAGTGATCCACACGGCTAAATGAATCCATTTTCTATGAATTTTTAGAGTTTCTTAATTAGGTACTATAACTCAGCAAAGGCTATTATATATAGATTAATTGAAATAGGACTATCACTATTTATTATTCTAATTGAAAAATCAACTTCATGATTTGGTGGAAGATCATTGATGTTATGTTTCTACCCAACTATGTGAGACAAAAACCCATTTTTAAGAGGAAATAGAGAAAATAAAATTTGATTTTATTTACATTTTAGGATCATATTTATCATTACACTGATGTGTCATTTTAGGTTTGTTTAGAATATCAGAGTTAACTTCCCTTTCACTGAAATTGATGAGTCCTTTTTGTTTAAAAATCTATAACATTTTTATGATAATATCAAATTAACCTAGAGGGAGAATAAGAATATTTTTAGGAATCATACTCCCACATACTTCTAGAAAAGAAAATCATTCACTTGATATGTGATCATCATACCATTGGGTGTTTTTACTACAAATTCAACATCTAATCGTTGAGAATTAAAATTTACATTCGTATATAATTTTCCAAATTTAAATGAATTTTTAAGACTAAAATAAAATAAGACACTTCTATATATGATCATACTTCTAACCACCCCAACATCATCTTTATATAATTAATCCATTAGAAAATGAAATAAAGGGATAACATGATCATCATGATACTTTTATTAGAGTGATCCATCTTGAAAAATAATTCACTAGGTGTATAAATCAGAAAACCATATTTTCAATCAATGACACCATAATATTAACCTAACTCATCTATGATCATTAATAAACCCTTAGGATGTTATCTTATACAAAGTCTTATCCCATGGTTTCTTACTAAATTTATCTCATATAAATTTCCAAAGTATAACTAAACCTTTTTATGATACTAACTATAGAGACCCATTATTTTCATATATATATTACATCTTATTAAATGAATATTTATTAAATTTTTTTGGATCCATGCTAGAATCATATAAGCCTAGTTTATTTTGAAACTTATATGTTTAAAGAAATGGTTCATAAATTTATCTCCTTAATTTCATCATAACATGCACACTTTTTATATATATCATATACAATACCGTTATTCATAAAATAAGGAAAGGAAATATAATAAGGGTAGGTTTATATGATTATTAATGGTTAATAAGGGAGATATAATTGATCACATAAACATTAAATTTTCATTAGGGTATGAGAAAATGTGAAAAATATTTAAAACCCATACACTACATCCTGAAGACCATAATCATGTTTCAAAGAATAAATCATGGAAATTAATATAATATGAATCATAAAGGAATAAAATATCATGATACATGATAGGATAACCCTTGAATAAGACATAGAATTGTTTCATAATCATAGAAACCAATTTATTTGGAAATCAGCACTCATTTCCAAGATTATCATAGTGGAATGGGTTTACCCCTATTTCATCATACTACTCAAGGTTCACTACCAAGACTATCATAATGGAAAAAGTAACTTACTAAACATGGTTCACTCTCCATTCTATTCGAACATATACATTGAGATATAAATAATTACACAATTCATTGGGGAGGATATATATTTTAGGGCCCTTGTATCCCGAGTTGTAACAAGACCACCATCGTTTATTATAATCGAACAGATGTCCTTGATTATCATGTAACAACCATCATTGCTTATAAAGAAACCACCTTCCCTATTTATAACATGACCACCATCCTTGGTTTATAACATAAAAACCTTTATATAGTGAAAAATACACATATTTGAGCCACAATATCATAAATCGTACCTCATGTCACCACATTATAACCCCTGTAATGAAAATGTGGTTCATAATAATTTCATCAGTTCTTCTTTGAAAATTACATGGAAAATTGATGTGTTTCCTCAATATCTCATCAACATTAACCATATAGAGAAATATTAGGAATGTAATAATTGGCTTAAATCCCTAGTTGAGGTTAATTAATATCCATGGATGTTATAATATATGATTATTTTTACAATTTCACTAAAATGATCCATGTGGAAAATAAAATTTCCACAATAAAATAGTATTTAAAATATAAATATTCCAAAAATATTTTAGAAACATTTTATTTTATAGGAACATAGGAAAATTTAATAGAAAGCCTCAAAAATATTAGGGTTCATGGCTGAGAAATGTTTTTCTCATGTTGTAAAAGTGAAAAGAAAATAGTCCTTTCATATTTATGGTAAAAATTCATAAAGTACCTCATGTATAAGAAAAAAGGACGTTTTATTTTAAACAATTTATTAATAATTCCATAGTGGGTAAAAATAAAATAAAAAATTTTAATAGAATAGTAAAAACTTCATTAATTGTTTTTTGAAAATTGCGATATGGAAGAAAAATATTTTTAGGTCAAAGAGAGAAATGATGGGGATTTTCTTTAAAATACATTCTCAATTTCATGAGATTTAAGGGGAGAGAAATGAAAATAAAAAAAATTATTATCATGAAATAGTGAGAGTATAATAAGAATCCTGAGTTTCATGGGATATTGATCATAGAATGCTTTTATCATAATCATTATCATAAAGAATCTCGATAAGAAATGAGATACTAACATAAAACCTTTACTACTTTGGTAATTATTGAATCATCATCCCCATTAAAGAAATAAAGTTATATGGACATGTAAATACCCATAATGTTTAAAATAATCATTATAAAATTAATTTATGGGTAGTATATAAACCATATAAAATAAATAAGTGGTGAGTAATCCTTGTGCCACACACAAATAAAAGTGAGACGAAAATAAATTACCTTAGGTCATACATCCATTTTACTAGAACACCAATTATAATAAATAAATATATATTATAAATATATTATATACCCATAATAAAATTTATCATACAATATATAATTTATATATATCCTTTTATCACATATTTCGTAATTATCTTTTATTAAAATCACTATTCCAAGTGACATCTCCTTCACTTTTCACGTTTTCTTTGGTACGATAGTTTTTTATTTGATTATATTTCCATAATATATAATATTTTAATCTTTATATAATTATCAGATATATTAATTATATGAATTTTTATAGTCATTAATAAAATAATATATAGGAAAATTAATTACACCATTCAAGGAGAAATTAGGTTGAACATAAGCATGAACACTGATTTCATTTTTTTAAGCGATAGAAAAAAATTTAGGTAAATAATAAATCAAACATAGAAAATAATTATAAATGCATATATATAATATATAATATTTAAATCAATCCTTATTAACGTCTGTGTAAAAAATAAATTAAAAAAGATCATATCATTCCATGCAGGTGATAGTCCACATGTACACATGAACAATGTTGTTGTTTTCCAAATATTTGGAAGATAAGAATATAGATATAATATTGTCTTTATATAAGAATAATTATTTCATAAATATTATATATAAACATTAAAACATAATAATAATCGTTTGTGAATGATGGTGATGGAAAATTAATTTTTTTGATATGTGGAGACATTAAGTCATACATACACACGAGAAACACATTCACATCCTATTTGATGGAAAAAGAGTGAATAAAGGTTGTTTAATAAAAATAATAATATTTTAGTATACATAGGATACTGAATGTATTATTTTAACAGTAATATAATTTATTTATATGTGTAAAATGTATAATAAAAAGGAATCTTTTTTGGTTAAGGAAATTACCTCTTTTTTGAAACAACTACTTTAAAGTCCAATTAAGGGATCTTGGGTTGGTTTTTGGGAAGATGAAAAGCACTATAATGATAATAGTGGTTCTAGAACATAAAATTGAAGAGGATGGTTGATCTAGGATCCTTAGTTTCATGTGAATAATAGAAGGACATGCACCCTTTTGTAACTGATGGGAGATTCACTCATGGAATTTCATAAAATATTAAAATATATTAAAGTCATTAAAAATACATATGGTTTCCGATGAAATATAACTGGTAAAGGGATGTAATATTAGAAAATATTTCATCACCTTATCCAATTTTAATATATTTTATAAAGTAATTTAATAAAATATTATTATGATACAATTTCATTAATGTAAATTCTAGAATTATTCCTTTAATTTTATATAAAAGACAAATATATAGTTTTAATTTGAACATAACCCTTTAAAATAACAATAATATGTCATATTTAACTAAACATATTATAGATTATACCAAATCACTAAAATTATATTACATGTAATATTATTGATATATTTTATTATATTCATTATTAATTGGATAAATATTGCATCAACATTGCATAAAAATTTAAAGTCATTATATAATTACTAAAAAATAGAAATAAATTTATATCCAGATAATAATTTCATTAATATCAAAATAGAAACTCATTTTAGTTCATAACTTTTTTATCCCTATGTGGACTCATAAGAGTATTCAAAACTAAGAGTTTCATTTTTTAACGTTCATTGATTTAAATATTATATAGATCAATTTCACACACAGGTGTCCAATAAATAATCTGTTGTGATACTAACATGAGAAGAGATGAATTAACATGATCCATTAAAAGTATGATTAATTACTATGGCCTTATCAAATAGTTTTAATCTTTATTAACACGATTTTCCCTTTATTAAGTTAACAAATTATACTATGGTAACTATTCGTATTGTGAAAAATTAAAACAGTACTATTTACCAAATTTTGACCACATGATTCCAAATCGGGAATAAATTTTATTAAATTAAATACCTATACATTTCATAAATTAATTTCAAAAAAATACACCATGTGTGAGAAAATCCATGTTTTGAGAAAAATTCAATTATAAGCATTAATATATATTTTATTCTTATTACATTGAACGAAAAAAATAGATGAATATAAAATATTTATTTCCTTAAAATAATTCATCAAAAGATATTTATTTAGTTTATTTGGATAAAATTCATTTCTTGGTTAAAGAGAGTTTTTTAGAAAAATATCGCTTTTACATTCAATTAACTTTATATTTATATCTAATCAATTGGTATCAAATGAATTTCATTTATAAATGTATTAACCATAAATTTTTCAGAATTTAGTTAGTACTATTCATAAATATCAATCTAATGTATAAGAAATAATAATCACATTAAAATAATAATATTTTTATTGTATATCATAGTTCGTTTAATCTCGGTACTGTGCACAACAACCCTATTGATAACATTAAATATATTTTTAAAAAATATTTTATAAAATTTTTGTGTGTTACACCTAGAACCAATTATATGAATTTATTTCTAAAAAATTAAAATACCATAGGTAGTAATTGTTTCAACATTCGGAGTAATTCAAAATTATCATTTTTGGTCAATGAATGAGCTAACCATTCATCATTATTGAAAATTAAAATTTACATACAGTTTTTTTGTTCTCTCTCTAGAATAATCATAAATAATATTTACAAGATAATTCTTTATCATTACTTAATAATTTCATGATAATTATTATTTAATTACACTTTATCATATTTTATAACTTTCATATCATTATCAATAATTCCAGAAATCTCATTTTACATTTTACACATAAAATATGAAAGAGCAAAAATAATGATTCCCACTTGGAATGTGTACCTTCCAAACACTAAATCCAAAAAATATAGGAGAAGGGTTTGGTCCTACCATGAAAATGTAATATGGGTTCATGTTATTTATATAATACATCACCAAGCTAGAGCTTAATAAATTCCAGGCCACTCAGAAACAAGGGACCAAGAAAAAATTAAGGATGTAAGGGTTAGATAATTTTATAAATGACAACCATGGAAATTTTCCCCATAATAAAATAACAAATTATATATAATAATTTGATATCTATTTTATGTTATTATTAATATATGAGTGTTTATATTCCTCAATCAATACGAGTTATGGATTTAAAAAATTCCAAGAATAAAATCACATTATTTTTTACTCAAAATCATCAGAAACAATTTACAGGTTATGCTACAGAAGAAGAAACACATAAATGTCTTTAAAAACTTATTTTTACCAAAATGGGAGTTGTATAATGTTTAAATTTTTATATACTTACATTGAATCTAGATACAAAAATACCCTTAATAAGCCCTAGATTATGTTTACACATCCTTTGAAACCATATTCTTTCCCATACACAGCACATGAACTACTATTTTTTACAATTTACTACCCCTTATGTATCCTTTATAAATTTTGATTGACCGAAAAATGACTTATGATATTACCTTATTAATGTTATTTCCCTTTTGAATTTTTCATTATTCTCGCCGGTACCCTTATACAAGCCCCACATTTCCTTTACACACTGCATATAAAATCTTGTATACCCTTATACAGTGCATGAAGAAACCTAAGGTAAAATATATTTACCCATACATGGCCTATAAAAAAAGAAAAAAAGCCTCAAATAAGGTACTAAAATATCACATTGATCTCATGTATTCCTTTTAAACGAATTATTACCTTTCCAAAACGTTTGAAAAATAGGCTTCACCCTTATGAAAAAATAAACAAATCATTAATAAGGGTGATTTTTTTAAAAAAATATATTTCTATATAAAAACACTTACATATAATGAAAAAATAGTGTTCAAGGATCAATAAAAATTTGAGAATATTATATAATACAATTTAGGTATTTGGATAAAAAAATTAAGTAATATCAATGAATTTGTATTAATAATGACCTTTTTTTAATTTTTTATTTATTTCAAATTTTGTTAACTCTGTATTTACCCACAAATTCTACAATAACATTTTAATGATTATATAAGGTTTTTGTTTTGTATGTGTTTAGTGTTTCTTGTATATCAATCTATCAAATGCATTATGTTTCATAGGAAAAAGTAATTTAAAATCTGAGAGTGTTACAGACCCTCTTAATAAAATACATTCTCGTAATTTTAATTATCAATTAATAATAATAATACTTATGGGTATCTAAAGATAATCATGACATAGAATATAACTTAAATTAGATACAATCATTTATATCCTAGAGAATATTATGGAACATATCATTTCCATTGTGATAATAATATATTAACATTATCAACCATTTACTACAAATAAGCCTATATAGAAAACTTTCATGTGTTTTGAGACACATACCTTAGAGAATATCTTTTCAATGATCAGGTATCAACTAAATATTAAATTAAAAATGATTATAAAAATATACAACAAAATCAAATTAAATGATCATAACAATATTAATGCTCTATAATAATATTTCTTCTCCTATGAAACCATTATTTCGACCTATTATACATTCATTTCAACTAGGTTACACTTGGTTCAACATATAAATATTTTGGTTCCAGCTAGGTTACTACATTTTGTATTCACTGAAATTTGTTAGCCTAATTCAGTTACATAATAAATCCTTTATAATGGATTATAGAGTGAATGTGATTAACTAAATTGCATCCCCCATGAGTGTCAATCCAGGTATATAGTCATAATACCACTGATAGTACACCAAAGTGAGGATAAAATGAGTTCCCAACCATCCTTTTTAGGGGGATTACCCCTAGGTGTAGCTATGTAAATGCACTGTTAACATTCTTGTCTCTAGATAGGGTTTTAATTTCATGGAGAATAGCCCATTATCTACTTTAAAAAACATATCTTATTCTTATAATTATAATAGAAACTTATCATTATGATTTCAAATATTTTTTTACCATTTTAATCACCACAAAATATAAATTATTCCATATTACCTAAACAAACATAATTAATTTTATATACCTTAATCATAAATTTATGTAAAATGTAAAACCCAAATTTTCTAAAAGGATTTTTTTCTTAAATTTTATGTGATGACGAAAATTAAAATGGTATTTCATTTTCAACATACAAACTAGTTTATTATAAAAAAATAAAATTTATGTCTTGCTCAATGTAATAAAAAATTAAATTTTATTTAAATAATATTAAATTAAAAGAAAAGTTAAAAAAATTACTATAAATTATTTCTTATATCATTAATATTTCGATCATAGGATTTCTAAAATCAACAAAATATTTTAAAATGTACAATTTTTATTCATAAAATATGTCTTCAATTTTTTATAAATATATAATTTGTGATTTTATTTTTACAATGGAATAAAAATTATAGTTTTCATAAAAATTGTATTTCACACTATTAACCATAAAAATAAACCATTTTAGAAGAAATAGAAAAAATTAAATATATCTAATTTTAATATTCTCAATGAAAAATTGAAGTTGATTTTTAATCATTCAAATTCTTTAATTATAGAATCTATCTTCCAAATAAAAACATAAAAATATTATGAAAAGTATTTTCATAAGAAAATAAAATTTTTAAAATATTAACTATTCTTATTGTTATTTCCTATAAATTTAAAATCAAATATATGTTAATATATTATATATCATAATGATATATTTATTCCAAATCGATTTAGTATCTTAAAATATAGTACATATAAATAATATTTCAATGGTTTCATTTTAAATAATGAATCATAATTATTATTAATTTAGAAACACTAATTCAGTTTTATCAATGGATTAGTATTAATAATGATATTTACTTTTATATAGTTATATATTTCATAATTTTGTTTACTTTATTTTTACCATCAAATTCTATAGAAAGATTTCAAGTTTTATATAATTTTTAATGTTTCATTTTGGTTCTATGTTTCATGAAAAGAATGTTATCAAAGACAGTAAATTTCATAGGAAAATATAATTAAAAATATTGGTGTGTTACAATTTTTTTCCAAACCATTCTAATAAATCATGGGTAGTGATGAAAGGTTATGTTTTTAGAATTTTTACAACTTCTTCATTTATAATTGTTATTGATGTTAAGATTAGTTTCTTATGATTTATTATAAGGGTTTATTTATGATTTAAATGTTTTTATTAACAATTTAATTATTTATAAAATGGATTTTATGTCATTTGATTTGTAGATAATTCCACCCAAAATGACCACCCCTAATAGAAGATAGATATAAATAGAGTATATTATATAGTAAAATTCTCCAGCTGAAACTACATTGGTAGAATCAGTGATCCAGGCTATCCAATACTTTGGAAAAAATTGGTGGAAGAGTTCATGTACAAATGGAAGAACATTATTAGAAGTTCACTTAGAAGAATCCATTAATTTTTAATGTTAAAAAAGGAACACAGGAGCCTCAATAGTGGATTATAAGGATTGAGTGTCTCTTTAATTTCCTAAATAACCTTTATACATCTAATTTTGGATTCAACACATACATATTGGAATGACCATGTATAATGTGGTGGGAATCCATGATGTAAGTAATGTTTCATTAGGATCTGAACAATACAATATTGATGAATTAATTCAATCAATTGTTGTATCCTAAAGAATTGAGGTTTGTGATGACCTAATAATTATTTACCATGATGTAATGGGAGATATTCTATGATGGAATATGTTACTCATTTTGACGAGTTTAGTTCCCTTGTATATCAAGACCATAATGAGTGACTATCTAAATTGTAAATTATTTGAAACAGATTTAATGTCTGAGGCCATGAAAATGATTATTATCCTTTTCCAACTTAAATATGATGAATTAGTGGATAAAGTGATTATGGATTTTGTCTCGTTATCATTAAAGACATGTATTATTCAAGTAACTTCATAATTATGGTGTTTTCAAATGTCTTCCTCTATATAGAAAAGAAAGTGAAGTAGACTTCGTCAAGGTAGTTGCTAAGCTCTACATTAGACATTATGAATTGCATAAGTGGATTCTTCAGGGACACTCCATTGATGTTTTTCAATGTGGAATGAATTACCATGCATGACCAAAATATGAAGAGGACTCAAGGGAATTCCATGGGTTGGGGCATCCCGACTCTCTTTAGAACTTATACAGGACTCCCTTATTTAAGAGTGGTCGTCATTATCTAATGTTTTATATGTGTGATTTAATACTTACAAGGGTTTAAGATGTTATAATAATTTAATAGTGGATTCTAATATAAGTGAGAACACTTAGGGTCATATCCTGTTAGATAATATTTATGAAATTTACAAGGAGAATGGGGTCCTCGATGAGGGCTATCTATAGTGAAAGGTATGATTCTTGTTTATTCTTCAATGGACTTGTATTTATTATACATAATTTCTTCTCATTCATTTATCTAATTAGGTATGGTTAATAAAATGGTTATACGAGAGGAGTTGATTCCATTTTTTATGGATCTAATTACCCCATTAGAAAGAAATAAGTTTCAAGGATTTATGTTCCTTGAGTGTGGTGTTTTCATTTTCGAGGTTTAGTTTGTGTTGGAATTTTTAGTTTAGACATGGAATTTATTGATATCATAATCGAAATTGATTGTATGATCTATTTAGAATATCAAATTTAATGATACCACTCTATGTTACATAATCTATCTATAGAAGGGAACAATCATATATACCAATGTGAGGTCAATATGAGGTTATGGAGGGTATGATCCAATATTTGGGACATTTGATTGATTTAGGTCCAATAATCCATTTGGTTCTTTCATTCATTGGATCATGGGAAAGATGGTTTTCATATAGTTGTAGTGAAATGGTACCATGTGGTAATTATAGATGATTTCTATGGGTTTTCATCCATGGGAGAGTTTTAGTTCACTATAATCCAACTCCTCAGGAAAAGACTAATTTACTTACCATTATATCGGCTGTCTCATGCCAACTTAATGGAGTTAAAATTTTAGTTCGAGGATATTGAAGTTAATAGACTAAATTGTATGATAATTTATCCATGCGAATCACTAGTTTGTTTTCATAAATAATGAAAACAAGAGTGTCAAGAATTTTATATCTTATTACAGGATTTTTCAGGAAACCATTACGAATGAATAATTATTTTCTCAAATTAATGATATTTTTCCCCAAAATGAGGGAGCCCAATGTTTTTTAAAAGTAGTCCAGTGGTCAGGGTATCACTATATTAGTGTATAGGGGTAGGATGTTCATAAGAACATATTCAAGATAATTGTATGACCTTTTTAATATTTGATTATATTTTTGGACTAATTGACACTCTTCATTGTCTTTATGTAAGTGATGAATTAGATATTCCATCGTTATTTGATCTCAATCATGGTTGTGCTCCTTGATGATCTCTTGGTGTTCTCTAAGATTGAGGAGGACTATGGAGACTATATGAGTATGGTTTTTAGAACCTTGAGATATAATATCATATATTATAATCTATCAAAATGATATTTTTTGATAGGGAAGGTAATGTTCATTGGTTAAATGATTTTCAGGAAATGGATTTTAGTAAACCCTGAGAACTTCCTAGAATCAAAAATTGGGGGAATCCCCATAATGTGTTTCAGATCAGTATATTTTTTGTGTTCTATGGCATTATAGACATTTTTTTCTACAAATCTCATCATAGAGCTTCCCATGAAATTATTGATTCAAAACGAGGTAAAGCTTGAGTGGGGTGAACATTTATCCAAGTATTTTTAGGATTTTTTTTTGTTTTGTTTCCCCTAGCCCCAACTATGACTTTTCATTAGCTTGGGAATGAATATATAGTATATTATTATGGGTTATGAATGGAGTTGGGGTGTATGATGATTTGGGATGATCTTTTAGTGGCCTAGGGCTCTCACCATCTCTAGACCCATGAAATTAATTACCCATCCCATGATGTGTAGTTCGAAGTAGTTATGTAAGAATTACATACTGGTATCCATTACCGCTTCAAAGAATAGTTCATCGTTTATTTAGATCATAGTAGAATGATATATATCATTACCTAGAGGGACCTAAACATTATGAATATACATTTATTATAAAATATACAACCACATTGTTTCAATATATCCCATATCATTTGGAAGAGGAATGTGGCCTTTGATTCCTTAAGCAATAAATTGATTATCTAGGAAGTGAAAGAATCTAGGGTTGAGTGGGGTCTGATGAGTTTCTTTTCTTAATAGAGTTTATAAGTAATGGTGGATAGAAAGAGGGTGTTCTTGACCAATTTTTTGGTCACATCCTATTTTCTTGATCGAGTTCTATGATTGTATATATCTTCCCCTTTATAGAGACCCGAAGCTTGACGTAGAAGGATATTACATTACTTTTGCAGAATACTTAGTACATAACAAAAACACACACACAAGGGCCGTAATATTTTAGTGTCTTTGGAAACTCGGAACGTAATCTTCTAATCATGGTGAAAGATATTCAACATCTCCCATAATGATCTTCCCTTTTTTTTCTTACCTAAAACCTTTCTTTATATCCAGGGGAAAAGAAAACATAAAAGGGTGAGCTCAAATGCTCATTAAGGGTAAACAAAAGAAATATCAATCACATCATATACATAAGAACATAACTTTTGGAAGTCATAACCTTCAAAAGAGATCATAATATCATAACAAGGGATAAATCATAGTAGTGAAATGTAATCCCAATAATCATAACTTAAAACATTAAACTTTGTGACATACACACATAATCATAGATAATCATTTCTTATTAGTCAAGACACATTTCCAAGACTATCTTAGTGGACAAAGTCCATTTCTGAACAGAGTTTACTCCTCGTTTTAGTCCTGTTTCACTGAACTGGTTTAACCTGCCGTTCCAGCCTTGTCTATCTCATTAGATATAAAATCTTTAACTAATGCATTGGAGGGAGATATAGGTCCCACCCATCTCATAATGATACCATTCTTATGTGTGCCACAAAATCATAAACCATACATCATAGCATAACCCATGTAATAAAAAGGGATTCTTAAACATCATAAAATCATAAAACAATTCACATAAGATAAAGGAATTCATAAAAATAATTCCATCACAACATAATCAAATTAATGTAATAATAGGGATAGAAACAGAACCCTATATTATCTTAGATGGAAAATAATTTTGATAAAACACTTGAACTCGATTCCTGAGGAAAATATCCTTTGTACTTCAAAAACATTTTATTTTCTTAACATGTCATAAAATTTTACACAAAAAGAAGTTGATTAAAAATAATCTTCAAAACTTGTAAAGTAAGCTTCTTGGATATAATGTTTTAAATATCCATTCATGCCGTATAAGTTAAAAAAAACATTCTTCTCGTACTTTTGTCGGAAAAGTCAAAAAGTACCTCATATGAAAAACGACCAAAGATTCCTTTCATATCTTTTACTAAAAACTCACTGAAGGGTAAAATTGGATTTAAAAAATTTTAGTTGTATGGAAACAATATAAAATATTTAGGAATCATGGATGTGGATGATAAAATACACCCTAGTAAATACCAACGTATAAACAATCTCAGATAAAATGAGATTGTGATATTTTACATTACCTTAGGTCCGATTTTCTTTGTAAGTGTCTGAACCTACTCTATAATGATTAAAATAATGTCATTTACTTATTCAAGAATCATAAGCATTGTTATTATATCATATATGGTCATATTTCTAGCTTATCATTAGTAATATTTCATTGCTACTTGTTATTCGGGTGTTTATTACTTTTTGTTCTTATGCGTGTTTTGTTGAATAAATTATTATTAATCTTTTTAGGTTATAGATAAATCATTTCCAGAATGGTATTAGTGTAATATATATCATATTAATTAATTCAATTCATTAATATAATCATTATGCAATGAAGATCATGTAGAACGAGTCACATCACATCGTGGAGACGGTATTCCGTATATACGCACGAGCGATGATATCGTTCCCATGATAGTGGAATTGTATTGAAGTGTATGTATACTATTTAAGAATCAATATAAATTTACAATAATCATATATACTCATTATTTACACCATTATACCAATCCAAGTAAGGTGGGGTTGGAAAATAGATTACACCATGGCGTGGAGACGGTATTCCGTACGTACGCACGCCCGATGATTTCATTTTCCGTAGGATGGATAGATGGTGAAATAGGGTTTTTTCATACTTATAATAACATATCAGTATATGAGATATAATGATGTTATTACCTCATGATGAAACAACTAAAGAAGAATAAGTGGAAGAAGAAATAAAGATGAAAGAATCGGTAACGGGTATTACCTCTTCTTTGAAGCGCTTCTTTGAGACCTCCTTTTATGGCACTAAAATTGGTCTTTGAAGAAAACAAGGACCTCTAGGATGTCTCTATGGAAGTGGAGAGAAGAAATTGGCAGGGGTTGGCTGAGCTTGAAGGCTCAATGTGGTGTGAGGGAGAGAGAGAGGAGGTAACCTTTTATAAGGGAGGAGAGGGGAAGCTTTGGAATAACTAAATATATTATTTTATTATAAAGCCAAATTCGGTTTTAAATAGCTCCAAATTTATTTATTTCGAAGCTAAGGTTGGGATGGGTCGAAATAATCTTATCCAATAGAATTTAGACAAGTTTAGGTTCCTATTTTAATCTTATCATTTAGATTTAACATTAAGTTAAATAATTTTACTTTTACCGTGTCTTCTTGTGTTCTTACACTATAAGGTTAATAAACATACTATAAAAAGCCAAAAGAACCCCAAGTTGTTTATTATTAATATATATAACCTTATCTAAGTCATTTGGCCGAACCTTATATTTTTAGGAATAAAATAACAATTAATAATATAATATTTGTTTAAAAAACTATTTTATATCAATTTTGAATCTATTTAGTAATTGATTTTTGTTAAAATTATAACAGAATGATTAGTTCGCAAAAAGTTAATTAAATAAATAAAAACATGTCATATTAACCTATAAAATTAGTTGAATTTATAAAAAGTCTCAAATTACATTTATTTAAGTATTTATAACATCAATTATGTCAATATTTCATTAATAAGATAATTACTGCATCATTGTTGTGTCATAAATAAATTAAATTATTTAATGTCTAAAAATTATAAATAAAATACAATTAGGTTTTAAATATTTTTATCTTTCTAATGAATATTTATAGTGGAATTTTTCTTATGTTTAACCCTATATTAAAAATGATTTACTTATTAAACTTTGATTTTAACTATTTTAACCCTTCTTTAAGTAAATTGATAATAAATGTCCTAATCGAATCCAAGTGGTCCTAAATGGTCATATTTTATTAAAAAGGTTGTTTTTGGTCGAATTAAACTTATAAAATAGAATTATAACATGTGTTAGGGTAATAATAATATCATTTTACCCTTAATTACCCTATTTACTTTTAACCGTGGTAAATAAAAGTAAAAAGTTACTATTCACCAAAAAATTATTTTCATCTAATTGAACCACATTTTACTTACTGAAATTAACCGTGTCTCTCGAATTTTTTAAATTCCACTCACAGATGTGTTAAAATTAAGTTTTATGAAAAATTTATTTTTTTAAACTAACAATTTGTGGTTTCACTATTCATCAAAAAATGAAAGTTTCCAGAAAAATACCAAAAATTAGGCCTAAGCTATAATTGATATTATGAACTCAAAAATGATGTCTATTTTAACAAATTAAAAACCTATCAGTTTCATTAATTAATTTAATAATTAATTCCCGTCGTCAAAACAAATAGCGTTTTCTTAAGAGATAATAACTATCAAAAGATTGACACTTGCTATGTCTGGTTTAAATGTGAAATTAAATCCAATGACCAACATTGTATTAAATTGTAAAAATATATTCTAAATATACTTTAAAACAACTAAAATTAATAATTTATCACTATTAATTATTTTGATTAAAAAGGTTGTTTTTAATTAAAATTTAGTAATTTTCACTATTCATCAGAAAATGAAAGTTATCCGAAAAATACAAAAATTTCACCCTAAGCTAATTTCGATATTCAGAATCTAAAAATGAAGTCCATTTTGAAAAATAAAATTCCCAAAATTTCAAAAAGTGGTTATTACTATTCATAACTGCTAGTTTTAATAATATTTTAATAGCATATCGTTGTTTAGTGAAACTCGGTATTGCGTACTACACACGCTACCGAGGAAGGCCGCGATTGCGTGTAATATAAGGAAAGTCAAGGATGCGTTTTGTGCAATCTCCTTTTGGTGTAGCGTACAACACAAGAAATTAATGAAATTAAAAAAAATCATAAAATCTCGGGGTGTTACATTCTTCCCCCCTTAAAATGAATTTCTCCCTTGAAATTCGTCGGGGTTATAAATGGTTTACTACTCAAAAGTTTCTTTGATAGAAACCCACATCGTAAAGATGAATACCAAAAACAATCTTTAAAAACAAAAGTATGAAACGTAAGGGTTACCCAAATAAACTAATCACTGGGTTTCCACATAGGTGAAAATATGGATATGGAAGAGAAATCTAACCATCATGTTCTGATGGAGAGTGGTAGAGAACATGGCTATGGAAAAGCCAGCAATCACAAAGCCATAAATTTGTGACGATCTAAGGTACCATCTGATTCATCAGATATAAGAGCACTAGGATAACATTTTTGGTTTTCAAGATCGTTTCCATAAAGTTGATGAAATTGGAATTAGAAGAAATACTTTCGTGATTTTGGTATAGTCTCACCGTTGGTCATTCTTTGGACAATTTCCACTTCATCTCTTAAATAAATGAAGTTGAATTTGTCATTCGTGATGTGTTAGCAGATCATGTGATAGAATGACGGGTCATTCCATCTGTCTCAAACAAAATGTTAGAAAAGTTATCAAGAAATACATAAGTCTATTTATAGTGAGATTAATCATATATTGTTCCTAAAATGGACTTATACTTCATATATAATACTGCTTAATATAATAAAACTAGTTTCTACTAAACTGGGAATTCTTGTAGGCCAGTGGTAGGTGATAAAGGCCAGTCACACTTTAGTTGTGGGTTCGATTATCACTGCCTTGTCCGACGCGATGGGCTGCCGCCCATCCTGCAGGTTTTCCTTTTTCTAAAACTACATTACTATAACATCCCATAAATAATATCGAAAAAACTTCCATCATTAAACAATACTAACTTATGTCCAACATAATCCATTCCAATCTTTAGGCTTATCCAAAATAATGTTGTCTAATCTCATATTATAGTGAAAAAGATTACCAAAGAGTTCATACAACTAGCATGTTAATACCATTGTTGATCCCCATATATCAAGAGATATGTCTTGTTGGTCACATTCCAAACATTCAAAGGCCTTAATCATGTATTCTCTTGAAAAAATGAATACCCATTGAACCTTATTGAAAACATGAATGCTGTGAAAAGTTAACTCTTTCCACATACCAAAATCCTCAAAATTCTATGTACTCTAACCATGATATCACTTAGTCCTTATATCAATTATGAGCTCATGAATACGGTCAAACATTTCATTTTTTCCTTATCCCATCATTATGCGCATATCATCTTTTTTCCAAAAATATCTCAATCACTTTCCATGGTTACCGGTACCGTAAAATTATTGAAAAATACAATAGACCAATACATAAATATTCTAATATTCCACGATACTATATAAATCATTATTTTGGAATCCCATTACATAAACAATTAATCATTCCACCACATCGTTGTCATATTCAACATCGCCAACGGTGATCGCATGTGACTTCTCTTTGTCCTTTTCCATAAGTGGTTTCTCATGTCGATCATCCCTAACCCTTGGATTAGGGCATTTATTAGCATAATGCCCCATTTCCTTGCACTTGAAGCATTGAAGTGTAGTAGGTTCATTTTGTGTATCCCTTCCTTTGTTTTCATCATTAGACATCTTCTTCCCATCATTGCGGCATTCAAATGCCCGATGACCTTCCTTTCCACATTTGAAACATTTAATTGTCCCTTTAAGACAATCTCCACCATTCTTCTTTCCACACTTTGAGCATAAGGAAACATTCATCTTCTTTTCACCATTATTCTGAGATCTCTCCTTGAACTCCATCTTTCGTTTCTTATCAAAACTATGATATGGATAAGTAACACCATCTTCCATTTCTACCTTGATAGCACAACACACAATTTCTTCATAGCTACTGAAGTTCCTTATTGCTAATTCACTTTGAAGATTTGGTTTTAAGCCACTGAATAATCGATCAACTTTACTTTCAGGTTGGATGAAAAATCCAGATGCATACCTTGAAAGCCCTGTAAAATTAGCTTCGTATATACCAACAGATTCATCATCCTTTTGCTTTAGTTCAAGAAACTCTTTCTCCATCTTTTTTCAAAGTATACAAGGGAAGTACTTATGGAAAAATAATTTCTTGAACTCATCCCATTCCATGGACTCAATTTCATCTCTTGGCCTCGTATTCTTGATAAGATTCCACCATTGATCATCATCACCTTCCAAACGATACACTACTAAGATGACTTTATCATGTTCAGAACATTGAAGAACTGAAAATATCTTTTCAGTAGTACTAATCCATTTTTCAGCAACAAGTGGATCAGAAGACCCACTGAAAGAAGGTGGACGTTGCCTCATGAAGGACTCAATAGAATATTGTTCCCTTCTCTGCTCATTTGGAAGTCCAGAATGATTCATAGCTTTTGTAAGTATAAAAATAAGATTTTACACTCCATCTATCATAACATTTGTTTGTTCAGGAGGATAATCATTGCATTGTCCATTACATTGATCAACACGGTTCCTTTGGTTTCCGACCATCGTCTAAAACCCAAAAATAATAGTGTGAGAGTCAAAAATCATGCTAGGGAAAACAACACAATAAAGGAGGAGTACCTTCAATATCTAACATCTTGGGTTACCGTAATTCTAGTACTATAAACTATACTTATACTTAACCTTAGGGACATCCCTAGACATACCTTAGAAATATCTCTAGGGATCTCACTAATGTTCTTGCATCCTAGTTTCCTAAGGTTGACTAAACCTTTCCTCTGATACCAACTGTAGAGACCCGAAGCTTGACGTACAAGGACATTACATTACTTTTGCGGAATACTTAGTACATAACAAAAACACACACACAAGGACCTTAATAATTTAGTGTCTTTGGAAACTCGGAACGTAATCTTCTAATCATGGTGAAATATTTTCAACATCTCCCATAAAGATCTTCCTTTTTTTCTTACCTAAAACCTTTATTTACATCCTGGGGAAAAGAAAACATAAAAGGGTGAGCTCAAATTCTCAGTAAAGGTAATCAAAAGAAATATCAATCACATCATATACATAAGAACATAACTTTTGGAAATCTTAACCTGCAAAAGAGATCATAATTTCATAACATGGGATAAATCATATTAGTGAAATGTAATCCCAATAATCATAACATAAAACATGAAACTTTGTGGAATAGACACATAATCATAGAGAATAATTTCTTTTTATTCAAGAAACATTCCCAAGACTATCTTAGTGGACAAAGTCCATTTCTGAACCGAGTTTACTCCTCGTTTCAGTCCTGTTTCACTGAACCAGTTTAACCTACCGTTCTAGCCATGTATGTCTCATGATATATAAAATCTTTACCCAATGCATTGGAGGGAGATATAGGTCCCACCCATCTCATAATTATACCATTCTTATGTGTTCCACAAAATCATAAACCATACATCAAAGCATAACCCATGTAATAAAAAATGGGATTCTTAAACATCGTGACATCATAAAACAATTCATATAAGATAAAGGAAGTCATAAAAATAATTCCATCACAACATAATCAAATCAATGTAATAATATGGATAGAAACAGAACCCTATATTATCTTAGATGTAAAATAATTTTGATAAAACACTTGAACTCAATTCTTGAGGAAAATATCCTTTCTACTTCAAAAACTTTTTCCTTTCTTAACATGTCATAAAATTTTAAACTAAAAGAAGTTGATTAAAAATAAACTTGAAAACTTGTAAAGTAAGATTCTTGGAAATAATGTTTTAAAAATCCATTCATGCCGTATAAGTTAAAAAAACATTCTTCTCGTACTTTTGTCAGAAAAGTCAAAAAGTACCTCGAACAACAAACAACAAAAGATTCCTTTCATATCTTTTAATAAAAACTCACAGAAGGGTAAAATTGGATTTAAAAAATTGTAGGTGGATGGAAACAGTATTACATATTTATGAAACATGGATGTGGATGGTAAAATACACCCCAGTAAATACCAACGTATGAACAATCTCGGATAAAATGAGATTGTGATATTTTCCATTACCTTAGGTCCGATTTGCTTCATAAGTGTCCAAACCTCCTGTATAATGATTTAAATAATGTCATTGACTTATTCCAGAATCATACTCATTGTTATGATATCATATATGTTCATATTCTTAGCTTATTATTAGTAATATTTCATTGCTACTTGTTATTCGGGTGTTTAATACTTTTGGTTCTTATGTGTGTTTTGTCAAATAAATTATTATTAATCTTTTTAGGTTATAGATAAATCATTTACAGAATGTTATTAGTGTAATATATATCATATTTATTCATTCAATTCATTTATATAATCATTATGCAATTAAGATCATGTAGAACGAGTCGCATCACATCGTGGAGACGGTATTCCGTACGTACACACGAGCGATGGTATCGTTCCCATGATCATGGAATTGTATTGGAGTGTATGTATACTATTTCAGAATCAATATCAATTTAAAATAATCATATATATTCATTCTTTACACCATTATACCCATCCAAGTAAGGTGGTGTTGGAAAATAGATTACACCACGGCGTGGAGACGGTATTTCATACGTACGCACGCGCAGTGATTTCATTTTTCATAGGATGGATAGATGGTGAAATAGGGTTGTTTCATACTTATAATAACATATCAGTATATGAGTGATACTGATGTTATTACTTCATGATGAAGAAACTAATGAATAATAAGTGGAAGAAGAAATATTGATGAAAGAATCGGTAACAGGCATTACCTCTTCTTTGAAGCGCTTCTTTGAGACCTCCTTTTAGGGCACTAAAATTGGTCTTTGAAGAAGACCGGGACCTCTAGGATGTCTCTAGGGAAGTTTATAGAAGAAATCGTCAGGGGTTGGACGATCATGAAGGCTCAAAGTGGTGTGAGGAAGAGAGGGAGGAGGTTCCCTTTTATAAGGGAGGAGAGGGGAACCTTTGGAATAACTAAATCTATTATTTTATTATAAAGAAAAATTCGGTTTTAAATAGCTCAAAATTGATTTATTTAGAAGCTAAGGTGGGGATGGGTCGAAATACTCTTATCCAATAGAATTTATACAAGTTTAGGTTCCTATTTTAACCTTATCATTTAGATTTAACATTAAGTTAAATAATTTTACTTTTACTAGGTCTTCTTGTGTTCTTACACTATAAGGTTTATAAACTTACTATAACAGGCCAAACGAACCCCAAGTTGTTTATTATTAATATATATAACCTTATCTAAGTGATTTGGCCGAACCATAGATTTTTAGGAATAAAATAACAATTAATAATATAATATTTGTTTTAGAAACTATTTTATGTCAATTTTGACACTATTTAGTAATTGATTTTTGTTAAAATTATAACAGAATGATTAGTTCTAAAAAAGATAATTAAATAAATAATAACATGTCATATTAAACTAGAAAATTATTTTAATTCATAAAAAGTCTCAAATTACATTTATTTGGGTATTTATAACATCAATTATGTCAATATTTCATTAATAATATAATTACTGCATCATCGTTGTGTCATAAATAAATTAAATTATTTAATGTCTGAAAATTATAGATAAAATACCATTTTGTTGGAAATCTTCTTATCTTTGTAATGAATATTTATAGTTGAATTGATCTTATGTATAACCCCATATTAAAAATTATTTACTTATTAAACTTTGATTTTAACTATTTTAACCCTTCTTTAAGTAAATTGATAATAAATGTCCTAATCTAATCCATGTGGGCCTAAATGGTCATATTTTATTCCTAAGGTTGTTTTTGGTCGAATTAAACTTATCCAATAGAATTAGGACATGTGTTAGGGTAATAATAATATCATTTTTACCCTTAATTAACCTATTTTACTTTTAACCGTGGTAAATAAAAGTAAAAAGTTACTATTCACCAAAAAATCATTTTCATCTCATTGAACCACATTTTACTTACTAAAATTAACCGTGTCTCTCGGATTTTCGAAATTCCACTCACAGAAGCGGTAACATTATGTTTTATGAAAAATTCATTTTTTTAAACTACCACTAAGTGGTTTCACTATTCATCAAAAATGAAAGTTTCCAGAAAAATACCAAAAATTAGGCCTAGGCTATATTTGATATTATGAACTCAAAAATGATGTCTATTTTACCAAATTAAAAACATATTAGTTGCATTAATTAATTTAAAAATTAATTTCCATCGTCAAAACAAAAAGCGTTTTCTTAAGAGATAATAACTATCAAAAGATTGAAAGTTGTTTATGTCTCGTTTAAATGTGAAATTACATCCAATGACCATCGTTGTATTAAATTGTAAAAATCTATTCAAAATATACTTTAAAACCACTAAAATTAATAAATTATCACTATTAATTATTTTGATTAAAAAGGTTGTTTTTATTTAAAATTTACTAATTTTCACTATTCATCAGAAAATGAAAGATATCTGAAAAGTACCAAAATTTCACCCTAAGCTAATTTCGATATTCCGAATCCAAAAATGAAGTCCATTTTGAAAAATAAAATTCACAAAATTTCAAAAAGTTGTTATTACTATTCATAACAGCTAGTTTTAATAATATTTTAATAGCATATCGTTGTTTAGTGAAACTGGGTATTGCGTACTACACACGCTATCGAGGAAGGCCGCGATTACGTGTAATGAAAGGAAAGTCAAGGATGTGTGTTGTGTAAGCTTCTTTTGGTGTAGCGTACAACACAAGACATTAATGAAATTAAAAAGAATATTTTTCATAAAATCTCGGGGTGTTACACCCTAAATACTATAAAATTAGATATATAGGTTTTACATTGTTCGGAGATCATAAGAAATTGGTCTATATCTCCTGAAGGTACTTTTTTTCTTCAAGATGTCATTAGTGGTTCCTTTAATACTGATGCAGGAGTTAATTTAGGAGTTTATTTATTATAGTAATGTCTTTCATCCTTGTGATACCAATATGTTTTATAATATGATAAGTCAATATTGGAAGCTTGAGATCAGAAAGACAATTATTGATTTTGTATCCATATGTTTCATTTCCAAAGATTCAAATCTAAGAATTAGTTTTTGTTCGGGTCTCTACAACATATTACCTTTCTAATAAAGAAGTGGGGTGATATTTCATTGGAAATTTTTATAATTTTACATAATACTCTTAGTGGAAAGTATGATATTTTGGTGGAAAAAATATAGTGATTAAATTATCCAATTTTATTCCCCTAAATGTGTAATTACATTAACTTTTATAAATGGACTACCCTTTTTCAATGAATAAATCAATTGATAAGTAATGTTGGATTATAAAACACATGCACTACTTTAGTTATCTTGGACAATTATAAGTTATATAATGTTAAATTTAATAGATCCTTAAAAACTATAACTATTGATATTATATCCACTGTATAGTGACTATTAAAGCTACTATGTATATGTGGTTATGATAAATGCATTATAAATAGAAAATGAAGGAGATGACCTCGACCAGTAGGATTATACCCTATGAAACCCATATATTGAAGCTTATGTGGGAGATAATATAACTAGTATATTTCTGTGACTAATCCTATAATGAGATTCAATAAAATAGTATTGAAAAAAACTTTTTATAAGATAAGTTTAAGCTCATCGAGATCAGTCTCAAAACTTTTTTCATTGAAACACCCCTTGAAAATATTACCATATCACACGTTACCCTTAGGAAAGACACCAATTTAAAAAAGATATATTTATCTAGAACCTAATGGTATTATTTTTTTAAAAAAATATTAATTATATTTAACTTTAATTATATTTCATTTTTTATACTATAATTTTGAAATGAATTATATTTTGATAACATGAAACTGGAATTATATTATTGGGAAAATTATAGATTCAAAGAAAACACATTATTTTAATGAATCCAAAAAGTATTAAAATAAATTATATTTTAATAAAATATTAGTTGTATATAATATTTATTAAATTTAATTGATAATATAAATTTATGAAGTCAAAAATAGTTTTTATAGGGGCCAAGAAACTTTTAGTATGGAAAAAAATGTTTTTTTTGAAATAATTGTTGATTTTTTATTTGAAATTTTAATTTACGATACTTAGATATTTATTTATAAAATATAAATATTATTTTTCAAATATTATCATCAAAATTATGAATTTTTTTTTTCCATAATTGTCAATGAGAGTACAATTTTTGGGTCAAAATTAAATATAGAGTAAATATACATTGTATATTTTTAAATCCTAAAACCTCTAATGTGTTGTAATATACAATATTTCGAGTATAAATGGGAAAATTTATGTTTGAACTTGAAAGTAATGTACTTTTAGGTTATTTTATTAATTTTATAAACGCTTAATGAATCCTCTAGAACATATATTATACTGTAAGGTTTTAATATCAATTCATTATAAACATGACTCACTTTTACATCACCATGGTTATTATTTTAATGAGTCAATATCATTAAATTATTCATTAAAGAAAACCATTCCCCTTTTGAATAAACCATGGGGAAAACTATGTTATGTATTAGGCTGTTGATTTATTTTTCACATAGAGTGTAAAACAAAAGATTATATGTTAATAATGAATTATACTCCCATTCTCACTATAAACACGCCCAAACAACCATTCCTCTTAAAAAATAAGAAAAAAAATTAGAATATGAAGTTAATATTCACATCCTACAATAGTTCCCTAACAAGGTTCACCATATCTTTTAAGGTGCTCCTCCTACGCTTTTAGAAGAGTCCTGTCATAGTAAGGGATCCTTTCATTCTCCTCTTTATTCAACAGCTTCATTAAATTATCCCTTTTTTCAATCTTTCATAATCGTATTTTTTTTCAAACATCCCACATATATTCCATATGATTCCCAAGTAATGATATACCAATTTCACTCTAAATTAAAGATTCAATTAATATTTATGCACTCGTGCTATGATACTGAAATTATCATAAACTTTTTACTAACATTTATTTAATAAATTCTCATCTCAATTTATACTCAAGGGTATTTGACTAGTTATTCCTATCCATCATTGATTGTGGATTTACATTTATTTAACCAACAATCCTTAATCATGGGGTTAAAATTGATTATATCAATCCATATGTTGTATGATCTATGTGGCACACTTTTCCATATACATGATATGAAAGTGACGGTGGGCCAAAAATTATATAGCCATCCATTTAATTGGGTAATGTTTTTATCTCTTGATATTCCATGGATTTAGAATGATATTTTACCTAAATACTACTATGATTTGATGTCTTGGTGGTTATCCTTGACTTATATTTCTATTGTCTTATTTTATTTTGTTTTCGCATCCCCATATTCCCTTAATTCTATCATGTTTTTTCATTCAATGTTATTCGATATTATTATTACCACCCATATTATGATGCCTGCATATGACTATTAGATCACATGTAATTATTTACATTATCATATGCTTTATTTATTCCCTTACTGGTATTTATATCTCACCCCTTTCTTATGTACATCCCTTGGTTATCACAATCATTTTTATGAGAACATTGTATTTTTAGTAGCATGTCATAGAGTTCTAGATTATTTAAATTTATTTATACTGAATGTAATTATTTAAGGTACCTAATTTCCAAAATAAAGGACGCCTCATGTTATTTTTGGTTGTACTAATTGTGATTTTTTGTAATAAAAGCTTGAAATAAATTGTAATATAGATATTTTATTTTCATAGTTCGTATAAGTGGAATGTTTAGTTATTTTTGGGATTAGGATTATGAAACTCTATTGTAATAAATATTTATATAATTAAAAACATGGAAACATCCATAAATATTATTAAAGAATTTAGTAAGTGGTTTTCCTTAAAATACATCCCTATGTGGATGCAACATGTGGATGTGGCTATAACATAGTTGTACATTAGGTTAAAACCCTACAAAGGGAACATTGAGTTCGACTCAACCATCACCTGGTGCACAAAAACGGGCCTTGTTTGATATTTCGTTTGACACTCCATTTGGATATTCTTTGGAATATTACCAATCTCTTTACAAACTATTATGAAGTGAATAAAATTAGCTTATAATTTTATATTAGGTAATAGATCATGGATGACATAGACTGAAACTTACAAATTATTATTAAGAAATATATATTTAATTAACGAGTTTTCCATTTAGTGTACATGATTTTTTGTTTATGTATTGAATATATTAAAAATAGTCATACATAATGTTCCATTTTTTAATCAATAGTTGGAAAATAAAAAACCGAGTCAACAACTAATGTGAGGGGTAATGTGATTCCTACCCAAACATATTGCACAAACCGATGGGATCATGAATCACGAACATCATGACAATACATTACCAATTTATATTGGATTGGAATAGAAACCTTAATCAAAATGAACATGTAAATCCCACTAAGAAATATTATGTTTCAAGAGAGGTCTTTATATGAAAACGGTCTTCAAATTTTAGGGGATCTTTCGATACCATAATCATGGAATGAAGGATCAAATACATTAAGAATATCCTCTCCATCGTTCAATGATATGATAATGATAAGGTCATGATGAATTTTTATCCAACTAAATGAGAAGATAATCAATGGTATACAATGATAAAAAATAATAATCCCATTAAGGATATCAAAGAAATAGTGTGGAAGGACTTCCAAAAATGTTTTTTAATAACAAATTCCTCACACCCTTTGAATGAAAATTGAAAGGGGATTTCTCATCCTCATTAAACAGGACTATGAATCCATCAAGACATATGAATAAATATTTACAAAACATGAATGTTACACCTCAAAATGTTTCACCTCCCTCAAAATTAATTTTTAACACTTCTTTTTTGGGAAAAAGAAGAGTACACCAAAACCCATATCAATTATCGACTTTGATAGGTATGAGGAAATTTTCTTATAATACATCAACATAGAAATAGTGATCATCATATATTAATGGTCACATGGTTATTATTATAATAAGAATATAATTTATTTTAATTCTATAATTTTGATGATAAATGACATCGGAAATGAAATCAAAACATCCCACTTGTCAACAAAGTGGGAAGTAGAATCCTGAAAATATCCTAAACGGGACAAGGAAATGATTTAGGTATTGGAAGGAAGGTCACCATGATAGATATTTTCTATGGGAGAAACTCACCAATGTGATGGTAGAAAGAAATTCTCTAGTAAAAAACTATCAAATTTTCTAATTTTTCAATAACAATGATTAAGGACACTATATGAATCAATGCAATAAGATAAGATTTATTGATTATAACTGGCAATAAAAACCTCGAAGGCCTATAGAGGAATGGAATTATTATACTATATAAAATACTGTGGTGGATTCCAAAAATGAAGAGGTGATAGGTATACTATTTATTAAATCAATAATATCAAACATAATTTGTGATTTTGGATCTGAAATTTTTGAAATATCAGACAGGTTTAGAAGATATATTCAAATACTATGTCAAAATATGGAAGTTAAATTTTTGGTAAAGTTAGAAAATGTGTCAATTAATTATTCCCAAGAATGTAAATCATCCCCTAGACATATTTGGGAGTGAAAATTATTATTAGAACATGTCATACTCCATTTATCATAATTTGATATAATTCTAGGAATGTATTAGATTTCCTTATAAATATCCAATATAAATTGACAAGAGAAGGAAATACCCTCTGTACCACAAATCGACCTATGTGTATATAAAAGTGAAAGGTGTCAAATGAATTTGATTTTATATTATAATATTAATAATGGATATTATTTCCATATGATAATGTGTATTTATCTCAATTTATTGATAATAAGGTAAATATCATCCATACAGATATTTCCATTATAAGGGAATTCACTGATGTGTTTCCCAAAGATTTTCATGGTCTTCCTTTCAGATATGAGGTTGAGTTATAAATCAAAATTATACTCATAAATTTTAAAAAATCCAAAAATCCAAATATATTGACTACTTTGGAACATGAGGAGAAAAAAAGAATCTATTAGAACATACGGATAAAGGCTTCATACACCCAAGTGCTTCGTCGTGGGGTTTACCAACACTCTTTATCAAGAATGAGGATATGTATTGTGCCTCTATAATTATTTTTCTGAACTAAACAATATTAAAATAATGAACAGGTATACCTTTCCATTTATTTATGAATTGTTCAATTAGCTACAAGGATCCTATTAATTCTCTATGTATGATAATTGTTATGGATATTATCATGTCAAGATGAATATGGAGGATTTAACCAAAACTACTTTTCGTACATGGGATGGGCTATACAAGTTCATAGTGATTCCATTTTCACTATTTATTACTCAATTAGTCATTATTTATTTGATGAATATTGTCTTTAGGGATTACCATGAATCATTATTGTAGTTTATATAGATGATATTCTTATCGACTCCAAAATAAAGGAGGAAACTAATGAGCATTTGAATTTCGTATTCAAGAAATTCAAAAAAGAAAATTTATTTTAGAAGTATTTAAAATTCAATTTTTAGATAAAGAATTTTACAATCATGAAGAATATTTTCAAAACCAAATATATATATATATATATATCTGTAAAAAACATGAAATAATTAGAGGATGGACATAACCAATATCCAAGATAGAAATTTGATGAGTACATGGATTGGTTTGGTAGTATCATATATTTATGAGAACCTTCTCATAATTTTCACACAGACTAAACAAGCTAACTCATAAAGGTGGGATGTTTTTCTAGACTAATGAATGCGTTGAGAGATTTAAAGAGTTTAAGAAGAGGTTAATCAATCCACCTATTCTAATATTATCCACGAGTGGAGAAGGATTTTATTCTCTAAATCGATGAATCCAAAAAGGTCTTGGGTTGTGTTCACATGAAATATGAGAAATTGACACATATTTCTCCTTCCAATTAATGATACAAGACAAAATAAATACATATAGCAAGATCTAAAATTGTCTATACCTACCTTTGTATTGATAGTTTGGATAAATTATCTCTGTGGTGATAAGTGTGAAATATTTACATATTATAGAGTGCTTAATTATATATTCACACAAAATGTGCCTGATATGTACCAATTAGGGTGGTTGGAGTTAATAATGGATTATGATTTTCCAATCCATTAATGTCCTTAAAACATCAACAAATTGGAAGATGTTATGATTATAAATGATTTAACAACCTTATCACTAATTATAATTTCAAGGAATCCAATATTATTATACATACTAAGTATAGACATGAGAATAATTAGTGGATCATCCTCCCACCAAGAAAAAATTACTTATCAAGAATCTATTCTTGAGAGGATCAAAGAGGCATTGAAGGAAGATGAGGTGTTATAGAAAAAGGTAGTTAATATTAAAGAGTTCATATTTTATAAATATGGGATTTGGAACCAATATTTGTGTCTAATTAAAAACCAAAAAAATAATAAGGAATTTATGAAATATTCACATTTTCATCCTTCTCTACACATCTTGGAATTACTATGATTTATATAGATATTAAGTGAAAATTATGGTGGGATAACATGAATAGGGAGATATTAGAACTTGTATCCTGATTCTTGGTATGCCAACAAGTCATGAAAAAATGATAGAAGTATAATTGTATAATGAAAAAATATCTCATAAATGCGTGAAAGTGGGAAAAATTAAACATGGATTTCATCAAATGGCTCCCCAAGACACATGAAGGAAATAATATCATATGGATGGTAGTCGATCACCTTAATAAGTAATTTTATTACATTTCTATGAAGGAATAATTTACTCTTGACCAACTTTAGAAGATATACATGAGATTATTGGTATGAAATTATGGAGTTCCACTCTCTATTTTATCTGATCATGATTCATTATTTAAAAATATGCTCTGTAGAATCCTTTAGCAAGAATTGGATACATAACTAAGATTCATCACTGATTAATAACCTTAAATGGAGTTCATTATAAAATGACAATTAAAAATCTAGAGGGTATTCTAAGATCATGTTCAATATATTTCCAAGGATATTGGTATCATTAGATTCCTAGATTGGAGTAATCATATAATAATAGATTCCATTATTACATTTAAATGGGTCCATATAAGTCATTTTATGGGAATAGGTGTCAGAATCCAACATTTTGTGATATATTTTGAGACAAGAAGCTTTTGTAACCTAATATTATCCAGGATATGATGAAGAAGGTTCAAAGAATTTAGCTTTATATTGAATCCATACAATTTCAACATAAACTACACACAGACAATCATTGACGTAATATGAACCTTGAGGTTTGAAATAATGTATTCATTTATTTATCACCACGGAAGAAATTCATGAGGATCAGTACTAAGTGAAATGTTAGTCTAAGAAACAGTGGTGCCTTTAAGATCATGGGTCACATTGGAAATATAGCCTATCAACAGTCACTCCCATATATCCTATCTCAATTACATTAATTTTTCATTGTATCCCTCTTGTGGAAGTTAATACCAGACCCCTAACATGTGCTGAACTTATACATGGTACCATTTGAGAATGATATTTCATATGAGGAGAATCTGATTATGACATTGTTTCTTAAAGACATAGTTTTACAGAAAAAGAAAAATAACTTGGTCAAAGTGTTATGGTGAAACTAAAAGTATGATGAATCAACATGGTAAGTAGAAGAGTCAATGAAACAAAATTACATTAATTTATTTTAGTTTATGAAATGAAATATTTAAGGCTGAAAGTTATAATGGGGGTATAAGATAACAAAATATTGTTTTATAAATGAAACTCCCTTATTGAATGAATAATTGAATTATTATTTCATGTATCTATAGAAAACATGGGCACTACTTGGGTTATTTTGGATCATTGTAAGTTATATCCTATTGGATTTAAATGACCATAAAGCATCATAAACGTTTATATTACAACCATTTCATAGTGACCAGTAAGATTCATGTATATATAGGGTTATTGTAAATCCATCTGAAACAAACAATGGAAGTGATGGCCTTGACTAGTAGGATCATACCATATGAATTCCATTTATCAGTTATTCTAAAGGAGATAACATCATTATGATTTCCCTTCAAAAATACCATGGTGATATTAAACAACCAATTTACAAGATAAACTGTTTAAAAGATAATTTCAATCTCATTTAGATCTCACCACACACCATGTTGACTGAATGACCCCATGAAAAACTCACCATCACACACCTTACCCTTAGGGAAATCGTTTTTTTTTCATTAAAAGATATGTAACTATATGCGAATTTTATGCATTTATATATTATTATTTTTAATAAAATATTGATTATATTTATCTTTTATAACATTATAATCATTAAATAGTAATTTAGTAAAAATTATATTTTGATATGATGAAAAGAAAATTTTATTTTTGATAAATTTATTGTTTTAATTGAGATAATATATTTTAATGAATTCAATAATATTTTAAAAATAATACTTTTATAAAATAATTATATTAATTTTTTTTAAATTATAAAATGATAACATAATTTTACAAAGTTAAAGATAATTTTTATAAGTGTAAGAAAAATGTTGTTAAAAAAACAAGAATTTCTAAATAAATGTATATTTTTTATTTCAATGTTTAAACTATAATACTATTTTATTTTTTTGAATAAGATAAATATATTTTTCTAAATAAGCAGAACAAAATTAAATAAGATTATATTTGAAACTTTTCTAATAACGTCAAATTTTAAAGTCAAAATTAAATATGGTATAAGTATATGGTGTGTATTATGAAATCATAAAACCCCCAAAGGGATGTAAAAAATATTATATAGTGTATAACTGATAAAAATTAGGTTTTTCTCAAAAATTATTTTTTAGTTACCTGATTAATTTTATAAACCCTTATTGAATCCTTGGAGACCTATATTATAATTTATGGTTTTAAAAGCAATTCATTATAAATATGACCCACTTACAAAAAAACGGGTGTATTATATTAATGAGTTCAGTTCATATCATCATAAATTAATGAAACCCATTTCTATTTGGTATAAATCATGTTCAAAACCCCTGGTTTTTTTTGATTTTATTACCTAATCATATATTCTATAAAACATAAATTTGTAAATTAATAATGAATTATCCTCTCTTTTTCTATATAATTAAAACCAAAATCCCATTCCTCTTCACTAAAAACCCATAAATCATGTTGTAAATCTACCATTACCTCTATATATCACTCTTATTTTTCCCCTAAGAACTCAAGAATATACTCCCATGATTTTAGAAGTGTCCTATCAAGGTAACAGATCCTCTCAATCTCATATCTATTCAAAGACATTCTTTAAATGATCCCATTTTTTCCATTGATCATATTGGGAAATGTTTTAACACATCCCTATTAGAATAGTTATGATTAAAATGTAATGTGTGATCCCTTTCAATCTCATTTAACACTTCTATTAATGTTTATGAACATCGATTATACTGTAAAAATTATCCTACGACTTTCAACTCAAAACATTTAGGTAGTGAATACCCATCTCACTTTCTACTAAAGTTTGGGTCTTAACATTTATATAACCATAATTCATTAGTAATGGGGTTAAACATTATTAAATAAATCCTTATGTGTTATGATCTAGGTGGTACACTTATTCATGTAAATTATATAGTGGTGAAGGGTTGGAAATGAATAATATATCCCCCTAATGTATTGGGTAATCATTTATCTCATGAGATTCTATGTATTTTCTATCAGAGGTTATATTATGTATTTTATTACATTATGTATTTGTGGTAATCAATGACTTATATTTATAATTTCATGTTTTATAATGTTTCCACATTACCATGTTTCTTTCATTTTGTCATGTTATATAATTTCTAATTATTAAATATTATGATTCTCACCCCTCATATGTTACATTCATAATCCTATGGATAAAATGAACTATTTTATCATTTGATATGGTTTTTTATTCTATTATTGGGATTTATATTAAACCCATTTATTATGTACATCTCCGGGTTATGGTATGCATGTTTATAAGGTAAATGTATTGTTAATATACAGTTATAGAATATTAGTTCATTCCATTCTATTTAAATCAACGTTTTTATGCTATAAACCTAATTTCCAAACTAAAATAGGAATCGTTATAATGTGGGTTGTAATAAGTGTTTTTTATGTAGTAAATACTAAAATAATGTGTAATAAAGATATTATTTCATATAAAGAGTTGATGTACGTGGAATACCTTGGGAATCTATATGTATGAAAGATGTTTTAGAATTATTAATTTCCCTGGAAACTAGTTTTGGATGGGATTCCAGTTTTTCCTCAAAAAACATTAATGGTATATATAAATCCATGGGGACCCACCTGAAGTTCAAAAAAACATACCTCTCATCGATGGAAGGTCAGACAGAGCAAGCCATCTAAATTCTTGAAATGTTTTTTGAAACTGGGTTTTGGGCCTAAGGGGTTCATTGTAGGTGAATATACCATTGTTTGAGTAATTATAAAATAATATTTATTTATATCGAATTTGTATGGCACATTTTTATAATTTTATGGGCATTAATTTAACACCTTGAGGCTTTCGAAAGGAAAACTATGTTCAATACTGTACTCAAAATTCAACACCGAGCTTAAACGGCCCCTAAAATATATAACCGTTAAAACCCAAACATTAAATTTTTGGGTTTGAATAGTATTATATTCTTTATAATAAATAATTATATATTGATATATATATTCTAATAATTATAAATTATTGATAAATATTTAGTAAATAATCAATCAACCTTCAGTAAATTAATTATTTTCTTCATAAACATGTTTTTTCAAAAATATTATTTGTTGATTTTTGTGAGAAAAATATTATAAATAATTTTTTTGTTTATGAATTTTTTTTATTAAATTAATTTCATTTTTTAAATCAAAATATCAATATTCACATTCTGGGAAATATTGGAATTTCTTAGAAAATTTTTATTTTTCAGTAAATAATAATAAATAATGGTATTTATAAAAATTTCACTTCATTTCAATATATTATTGAATTTAAAAATACCATTATATTTCTAATTTAATTAAAAATAAAATATTTATTATTTTATTATATTTAATCCAATTAATAGTTTTTTAATTAACTTCTTTTTAGAATTTAGCATAAGTTTGTTTTTTTGTTTAAAAACATGATTTTTCTAAAAACAGTTTTGAATTACATAATGTTTATCCTTTTTCATTAATAAAAAAAATATAATGACGAATTATTTCAATGAAATTTATATATTATATATAAAAAAATATTAATTTATATGCATAGTATTATTATTATTAGTAATATAGTTAATAAAAAATTATCTTTTTCTTAAAAATACACTTCTTGAAAACCCACTTTTTCATCTCCTCTCAATGATTATTTTTAAATTAAAATTTAATACTTATTTGTATTGAATTTATGGAAATGGATTAAATATTTTGAATCATAATAATATATATTATATAATATTTTCAACATAATATTTTACATGAATGAATAGTGAAAATATAAAAAATAAATTATTGTGCTTAAGTTAAAAATGGGTTTACTAGGGGTTAAAATCAAAATATTAGGGTAAAAATGAAATAGAAATGTGTATAAACATTAATTTATGGAAATATGTAGACCTCATAATGACAAATTATTAATAATTATAAATATGTTAGCCCAGTGACATGTGAAAAATAGGAGTACACCATTTTCTTTAAACTAATTACAAGTGTGCTACTCACCTCACTTATAAATGTCCACTACTATCCTCTCTAATTAACACATTCAAAAAGTTTTGTATCATCCAAGACCTTATAAAATATCTTCAAAACATACATCACCTCCTCTAATAATAATTGTTTTGGTCGTAAATCCATTTTTGGAATACTTCGGTTATAATCATGAAAAGGTGGTCTGAGAAGAAGTAAAATTCCAAACTATTCATTTTTGTTTTATTTTTTCTTCCACCAACATCAAATGTTATTAAAATATGAAAATATTATAACAAAATTATCTAATATATAATGATATTTTATTATATTAATTAAATATTCAATATCCATATCCTCTTCTATTAAATGGGATACAAAATCACCATTCGTGTGTATGGTGAACTAACGTCTCATGAGCCGGTTTAATTCGTTTTCTTTTAGCACCACTAATAGATTTTTATATTAATTTATTTACTGTATATATATGATATTTCAAAAATATTTATTCCTATGTAGTTATTATAACACATATACCTTTTTTACTTTCCATTCAGCAGGGGATACAATAACATCACTCGGGTGTACGACAAACTACCAACTTGTGAATGAATGGGATTACTTTTTTCATTATGATAGTACATAAAAATAAATAAAGATAATTTTAATTAATATTTGTAAAATATATGATATAATAATGGTATTTATTAAATATTAATAATTCTAAAAGGATTATATATCATTTTTTCTTACACTGAAAAATGGTAATGTTTTTCGTGTAGATGTGGGCTACCACCTCCACAAAGCCATGCAATTATTTTTTATCACCACATAACTTGAATGATATATGTAAGTAAATACAAATAAATAATATGGTATTTATTATATTTTTATCGTTCTTGAATTATAAAATAGTACATTCTTTCTTCCTATGATGATCATTTACATATAGAAACGTTACTTAAGTGTAAATATGACCTTCTAACTCCATGATCAAAACATAGTCCATCTTTTATATCCATTTATCATGATTTGTTTTAAAATTATAATTGATGAATAATTATTATTATTATTTTATGATTATTATTATTTATATGTTGTAATAATGAACTCTATTACCATATTCAATACACAAATTTCATTTTGTAAAAATGAACTGACCGTCTTCAAAACACCAGACGTTCATGGACTTAACTAATTAAATATTTAAATAATTCATTAAAAAGAAATAAAATAAATTATATGTATAAGGTATTAAAAATATAAATTTTTATTAATAAATAAGATAATATATTAAATATTATTATACATTAGTTAAGGAAACATGCATGGAAATCTTGTACTCGAGGTAAGGGATTTTCTCATCTTGCCTTTACTATTATAAGACAAATGTCATATTCTTTGAATATTTTTGCTTTGGGGTTTATATATATAAAATTAATTTATCTTATGATTATTTTTCATTAAAATTAGTCTTATTTAAAAATCCATATGATATTTTCTCTTTTCATGGGGTTTGTACCCAAACATTAACAAAGCCTTAAGAGACTTTGACTAAATTTCCCTTCATTGAGGTATACTACTACTTTACACACCTAAATCCTTTTATGAGGTTTATTTAAATCTCTTTTCAATTTTATATAATTAAATTCCTTATTTTCATGATATTTATTATTTCATTTAATTTCATTCTTTCATGGGGAGTATGATTTAAAATATTACTAAAGTGGAAAAGGCTTTATGTTACCATCTCCTTTTTATCAGGATTGTTTTTGTTCAAGGTTATTTTGGAAGAAATCATATACTCTTACTTACCAAAACCACAAATATTTTGTCTCTACTATATATTAATTTGGTTCTCATGTTTAATTAAAAATTCCTTTATTATTTATTTAGTGAATCATCTATAAATCCATTTTTAAATTATATCAATCTTGTATTTTTATTTTATTTTTCTTATCTTTATTTTCCATATCCATGTTTTCTGAAATATATTTATGAATTTTCATTCTAAAAATAAATGATTTTGTAAATATATTTTTCTTGAACATTTACCTTATTTTAAATGTCATTTAGTCGATTTTTTTAACGTTTTCCAAATGTTTCACTTTAGACTCCCTTTTATAAAATGTTTTGAAAATAATGTTTATTTATTAGATATAAAACAAAAATTTATTTTCCACCTGCCATAAACATTGTTTTACTTGAAACATAAACAGAATTTATTTTTTCACTTTTTTGTGAATTTTTTCATTTTGAAAGTATTTTTCAAAATATAATAGTTATTTTCCCAAAAAATATTTTTAATGATATTTAAATGGTATGTCTATTGATCAATGTTTGAAAAAACATGGTTGTTACTTATTCTCCAATGGGGATATTTTTTAATGATACCATAATCATTCTTTTTGAATATATATTATTATTGCTTCAAATATATTGGTATGGAAATCGTTTCTTTTAAATGGATTAATCATATTTAGAAGATGTTATTATATAACTCATTTATATTATAAGGGTTAATAATTTTTATGAGGGAAGTTTATGTAACTCATTTCTTGTAAACAATTTAATAATGTTTCACAAATATTTTAATCCAACCCATTTATTTTATACATTTTGATCATGTTTAAAAAGTATTGTTGTTGAATAGGGTTCTTTTCCACAGATTTATCATGTTTCAAAGAGATTTTTATGGACTTCATTAATTTTCCATGAGTTAATCATAATTAAAAAATATTTATATAGATCCCAATTCATTTCCATTGTTTAATCTTGTTTTGAAAACAATTAATTTTTTTTCACTGAGGTTGTGATGAATTAATTTCTATGTGTACTTTATTCACAATATAGTTTTTTGATATTGTTAATAATGATAGGTGGTTTCATTATAAATGAAGGACCATGGATTCTGTTATAAACCAGGGATGGTTTGTTACATAATAAACCATGGATTGGTGGTTACATTATTAAAAATGGAAGGTTAGATCCATGATAAACTATGTATGTCTGGGTTTGTTATATCCATCAAATTCATTAGATACTCTGATTATGGAATTTGACAAATTTCGTTATTCCATTTTTAAGAAGTGATATGAAGATAATGATACAATATACATTTGTGTTTTATCTATTCATTAATTGGATTTATAATGTTTCCTTTGATGAAGATTAATATAGTATGACTCATGATTAGGTATTTTTAGGACACAATATTTTTTTTAATTACTTATTCTATATTTAATAATTGATGATTAAAGTATTAATGGGTATGAGTTATTATATTATTTTATAATTTAGTTTTATTAATTCATCATACCCATATTCATTTTATATTCTCACTGATGACATTAAATTGTTAATACTTATGCTTTCCCTTACTTTGAATTTGAGCTCACCCGTTGTATATTTCCTTTTACCTAAGTTATCATGAATGATGTTAAAAAATTATTTATATAAGGGTTTCATATTTATTATTATGATGACCAAATTTAAAATATGAAAATATGGATATAGTGGGAGATGATGTTCATCTTTATTAACTAGTATTTAATGAATTTGTGAAACTATGAGTTTTTCATATTTCTATAAAACTATAATCTTATAAGGAACTTGAGAATTCTAGTGATCCAAAATTTAATTCTAATGTTTTATGTTTTTGATTTAAAAAATGATCCACCATAAATTGTATGAAATCCAAAAATTTAATATTTATTATTTCATCATCTGATTAGGGATTTTTGGATCAGGGATATTATATTTGGTATCATAGGAAATGATTATATAACATTGTATTTTATAATACATCCATTTGAGGATATCTTATGATATATAGATACCATCATAGGTATAAAATATTAATGATGATTATATATTCTATGTCTTAGATACCCATTTTAGGTTTTAAGTGACGAGTTCATAATTTTATTAAAAACAATTTATTAGATTATATATTTTTTAATGTAATTATTTGGTTTAATATGATGTATTCCATTCAGTTTTTATACATATATTTTAAGGTATGACAATATTTAGGGATTATATGGTCTTAAATAGTAAGTTAATTGAGGGAATATGTTTTTGTCATATAGGTAAAAATAGGATTGAAAAGTAATTTTGTGGCTAAATCATTAATGTTATTATATTAAATGATCACCATATTTTAATTATTTTAATCATAATGTAATGAGATAACCTTTTAGGTTAAAATATTTTCTAAATTTTAGGTTATTAATGTTTTTTGGGATATAGTGTTATGGAATGATTTAGTTTCATCTTTGGGTATTACTAACTATTTTTTCATTATTAATGTATCATAAAAAGGTTTATTATTTTTGGGAATTATCAATCCATGTTTTACTAATTTTTTTGGATAATGTATAAATATATTATGAATATACTGTTATCCCTATTATGGTGATATAGTCTTTAAAAGTTCATTTTAGTGATTCAGGCATGATCAATTCATCTTTAAACTCATCGTTTAGAAAAATATATGATATTTTTCTTGGAAGTTACAAAATGATGAAATTAAAATTATCATGTATGTATATTTACTTAATATCATTTTCTATATGTAAAATAATTTTCAACTATAAGAAAAGAATCTAAATTGTTTTTCCTTTTATTAACATTTCAGATTAAATTAATGTTCTTTTTCATTCCTCTTTGGTTTATGGGTTTTTGGTTCTTAACATTATCTTGATCATTCACTTTATTGTGATTAATGATCTATATTACCCCATATAATTATTTGGGAATGCTGATTTTACATAAAAATATCTTTACACCCCAGTTAATTTCAAATAATTGGAAACCGTTTATTTTTAATTCTAGTTGTCCTTTGTACTTCCATTCTTTATTTATCATGAGGATTTTTTAGTAACCCTTTTTATGATGTTGATTTACAAAAAAAATATTTTCAAATATCCAAAAATATTAATATAGAGAAAAATATAATAGTGTGAGTATCTAATTTTTTAAATTGGTTTAGTATGAAACACTCAACAAAATTTGTAAATGAAAACTAATTTTGATAGTGTATTCGACATGAAACACAGAGATTAAACAACCCAAGAAATATATAATCGTTAAAACCAAGACATTTAATTGATTGGTATGAATAGTATTATAAAACTTATAAAACATATTTTTAATTATATATATCATACTCAATAAAAATGATTAATAAATATTTATTATGTAATCAATCTATTTTTAGTAAAGTAATTTTATTCTTCAAAAAATATGTTTGTTTAAATGATTTTTATTTATTTCTTTGAAAAATAATTATAAATATTTTTTTGGTAAATTTATGAGATTTATTTTACATATTGAACATAATTTTTTAAATTTACAAATAAAAATTTATTTGAGTAATTTTTTTTTTATTTTTTATAAAATATTTAATTTTTGGGGATTTGTGATAAATACATATATTTCTAAAAATATCACATATTTTCAATAAATTTAGAAATTTAAATATCCCATTATTTTTTGAATAATATTTAATAGAAAATAATTTTTATATAAATATACAAAATAAAAATAATTTCATTTGAATAAAATTTTTATTGGCCTTCAGATGAAAAAAAATTTGGGTTTAAAAATGGGATTTTTATTAAAACTTTTTTAAAGTACATAATGATTCTCCGATTTTATTAATTAAAAAAATTAATGAGGATTTATTTTAATTAAATTTATAGATTTTATATTGAATAATATTAATTTATATTCATAAAATGATTATTATTTGTCATGGAGTTATACTAAAACCCATATTTTTCTTTAAAAATATAGTTCTTGATAAACATCATTTTTATTCCAACTGAAAATTTAATTTTAAATTAATTTTTTCAAATTATAAGAATTTTCATTATTAAAATGGATTTCAAAATTTTAATAAGAATAATTTATATTATCTATGAAGCTTAACATTATTTTTTTCCATAATGAATAGTGAAAATGATAAAAATATATTTTCACGGTTAATGTGAAAACAGTTTTACAGAGAATTAATATTAAAAGATATAGTAACAATGATCTAAAAACATTTTTAAAAGTTATTCCATGCCTGTATTTATACCATGTACTATATAAGTTTTTATAATTCTCAATTTTAGATCCATATTTCTTGTGAAAAATGTGTTTATAACTTTGTATTTTAAAAAATTACAAGTGTGCCACTCACCTCACTTAAAAAATGTTACCCTCCTTTCTATCATCAACACACATTAAAAAAATTTTAGTTCTTCCAATACTTTCCTAAATAAATTTAAAAAATATGTCTCCTCATCCTATTTTCTTTTTATTTGTTTAAAATTATATACAAGGAATACATTAGGCATAACCCTATTCAGGTGGTCTGAGAGGAGGTAAAATTATTTACTATGTGTTTTTGTTTTATTTTTTCTTCAACATACTTCAGTTGTTAGTCAACAATACTCATATGATAAATCAAGTATATCATTTTTACTCATATATTATTATACTAATTTACTATTTTTAATCCATCTCCACTTCTATCAAATACGATACGAAATCATCATTCATGTGTACTGTGGATTACCAGATCGCAAATCGTCTTCATTTTTTTCCATAATTGCCTCTCATGTCATGTTATAATTATGGGTTTAATTTTTATATAATAGATATATTTAAAATATTTATAAATTTTTTTTGTTACATAGCATAAACCTTTTTTAATTTCCATTTTTGGGGGGGGGGATAATGTTGCTCATGTGTACAGTGGACTACCGCCTCCCAAAGTGATGTGATTCATTTTTCACTAACGCTTTATATTCAAGGTAATATGGATTATATTAATGAATATATGTGATATAAATGAAATAATAATTCTATTAATGATATTTTTATCATTCCCAAAATATAATATATCTTTTTCCTTCTTACACTAAAAAATAATAATGTTGTTCGTGTACGTATGGACAACTTCTATCATAAAGTGATGCGATTATTTTTTCATAACTACAAAACAATAATGATATATATATGTGTGTGTTTTTGTCGATATAAATAAATAATATTTTATTTATGATATTCTTATCATTATTTAATGATAAAATGATAGATAACCTCATCCCATAAAGATCTTTGAAAAATTGAAATGTAACTCATACATACATACGACATATCATTTGAATGGTAATAACATAAATCATTTATACTAACCATTTTCGTGACTCATTTTACAATAAAAATTAATGAAAATATATTATAATTATATTATGATTATTATTTTTTATAAATTGAAATTAAAACATATTTGACCATAGTAAACACACAAAATACGTTTTGATACAATGAACTAAGCATCCTCAAAACATCTGACATGGACATAATTGATTAAATATTTAAATATTTAATTAAAATGAAATAAAATAAATGATTTTTATATAGTGTATTAATCCTATATTTTATATTCATAAATTAAATAATTCATGTAATCTTGTTTTATAGGAGTTAAAGGAATATGCATGGAATGTGAGTTCTTGGGGTAAGGAATTTTCTCATCTCTCTTTCACATCTATGAGACATATGAAATATTCATCACTAAATTTATTGTGTGCTGTATATGAAGAATTTGGATTTATTTTGTCATTATTTTCTTGAAATTAGTATGATTTAAAAATATATATGATTTTATCTCTTTTCATGGTTTTTTGGTCCATAGATTACCAATTTCATAGGGGTATTCATCTCAACCTACCTTCATTGATTAATATTGTAATGTTACACACATTTATTCTTTTATGAGGTGTATCTACTACCCCTTAGACATGTTATATCTTGAAAATCCTTATTTTAATTATATTTAATGTTTCATTTGATGTTATTCTTTCATTGATCTTTCGATTGAAATGACTACTAACGTGGAACATGATTTATGTTAAATTCTTTCTTTTATGATTATTTTATTTCAATGTTACTTTATATGAAATTATAGGATCTTATTTTATTGAACCACATATCTTAATTTGCCATAGGATATGAATTTTTTTATATTTCCACTCTCATGAATTTAGATAAACATCAATAATTTTTTTGTAAGTTATACTGATCTTGTATTATTCTTTTAGATCAGGTATATTTCTATTTAATACCCATATTTTCTAAAATTATTTCAAAAAATTCCTTAAAATAAAAAAATTATTTCCAAAATAAAATTTACATGATCTTTGAACTTATTATAAATAAATTAAAGAAAATTTCTTAACATTTTCATAATAAATCATTTTTCACACCATTTTACATAATATTTTATAATGAATTTATTTATTTTTTCATTTAAATATTGAATGAACTTTCTCACCATATTTAAAATTATTTTCATTGATTTATACATTACATTCTACAATTATTTTTAATGAAAAATATTTTTATCAATATTTTTTTAATTTTTAGTTTTTAAAAGTTATTTCCAAATTAAAATGATATTTTCCTCAGGAATGTTTTTAATTATCACAAAAATATTATTTCCATTCCTCAATATCAACAAACCTTGTTGATAATTAGGATTTTATGAGGATATTTTCTAATGACGTCGTCCACATTATTTATTTGGATAGATTATTATTGTCTAAAAGAGATTATTAAGTAACCCATGTCATTTCCATGGGTTAATCATATTTAAAAGATATTTCTATGTAACCTATTTCTTTTCTCTGGGTTTATTATGATTCATGGATATTTTTTTAAACCATTTATTTTCCTTGGTTTAATAATATTTCGAAGAGTTTTTTAGAGAACCCATTTCTTTTCCATGGTTTAATCATGTTTCAAAGATATTTTTATGGAACTGTGTTTTTTCATAGGTTAATAATTATTCAAATTGATTACTATAGGACATGTTTCATTCAATGGGATATTCAAATTTTAAGGAGATGTTAAGGGAACATATTTAATTCCCAAAGGATAATAAAATTTCAAATCGATTTTTATGGAACAGATTTATTTTCCATAGGGTAATCATTTTCTAAAAATAGTAAATATTATTTCAATGAATTTATGATGAAAATAATTCTATGGGTAATTTATTCACGATACCATTCTTGGAAGTTTTTTATAATGATGGGTAGTTATGTTATAATCCATGTAAATTTGGATTAGTTATATAGTGTGTATGGGTGGTAATATTATAAACCAATAATAGATGGTTAAATTATTAGACAAATATGGGTGGTTAGGTGATAAACCAAGGGAGGGTGGGTCTGTTATAGCCCTCTAATACATTGGGTACTCTGAAAATTGAATTAGATATTATTTTTATTCAATTTTTAGTAAGTGATGTGAAAATAATGTGCCAATATACCAACACATTTTTTATACTCTTATTATAGGTTTGTAATGATTCTTTTTTTTAATATTGATATCTCATAACTCTTGATTTTTGATTCGTTTGTATCCTTCCTTTGTGAAAGCCTTGTTTGATATTTCATGATTGACGATTTAGGTGTTGATGGGTATGAGTTATTTTATTATTGTTTCATGTGATTTTATTTTGTTTTCATAACCTTATGAACTTCTTATAATAAATTATGACATTGAATTATTAATGTTAATGTTTACCCTTAATGATCATTTGACCTCACACTTCTTATTTTTCCATTTCCTCAGGTTATCAAGAATTATTTTAAATGAATTATTTATATATGGGTTTCATATGGATGATAATTATGACCTGATGTATAATTTGAAATTATTTGTATAGTTGGATATGATGTTCGTCAATAAAATTTTTTTATGAATCCATGATGGAAATAGGTTATCATAATTATCTAGACATCTAAACCAAAACATTCCTTTAGAATTTAAGTGATCCAATATTAACTTAAAAGTTTTTATTTTTTGGATTGATAAAATTTTGTCACATTCATCAGTATCAAATCTAAAAATTTATTATTCATGATTTCAACACTGGATTCAGGGGTGTAGTTTTGAGGTTGTTATAGGATATGTTGGTTCCCATTTTTTGGATGAGTTGTGTGAGCATTATTTGTTTGAAAAAATCCGTTTCCATGTGGGGGAAAAATGTGTGCTTTTTTTGGTATTTGTTATAAATAGCTCAGAGTCACTAGAAATCATATTTGAATATTATTCATTTCCCAATAGAGTTTTATGATAGTGATTAGGTGTTCATTTAGGTATCTATTACTTTAGATCATTGTCTCTTGGGAACAAAAGGTAAAATGATATCATTTTTTTCAGGTCATTTCATATTGTAGATCCTCTTGGGAAGGTATCATATTAGTTGGACTTTCTATCTCAGTTGAGTTATATTCATCATGTCTTGCAGGTATCTCAGCTGAATAGGAATCATCCATATATAACTAATGTGATAGTGAGGAAGGATTTTGCGGTGGATCATAGAATATTCATTATTGAGTGGCTTATTTATATTTTTTATAATGACACACTCTAAGAATACATGAATATTTATTCTTTTAAGATAAAAAATTCATCTCATTATAGAAGTACATTCATGAGGACCTAAATAGTCTTGTTTCTTTGAAATATAGACCACAATCTTCTAACTTGATGAATGATAGCCAGTGTTTCACAGAAAGAGATTACCATATTGTAATCTGCATTTAAAATATCCTACCTAAAAAATTTGTTAATGACATTGGGAATGGGAACACAATAAAGGGAGGATGAGATGGTCAGTGAGGGTAAACAAGGGAGATACATAATCATAACATGAACATAAGGGTATAAGAACATGAGCATAACATTTGATGATTATACCATGCATATCAAATATCATACATATGATTCGTGGAATAAATATTAGCATATCATAAGACATGAATCATAAGGTTATCAATAATATAATCCATGACATCATAACATAGGAATAAGACAAGGAATTTTGGAATTAAAATAAAAATATAAAATGATTTCTTTTATTGTCGAAGATCACTACCAAGTTTATCATAGTGGAATGCGTTCACTCACAAAACCATATTAGTATTTAAGGTTCACTCTTAGAACTATATTAGTATTCATGGATCACTCTCAAGAATATCTTATTATTCAAGGATCACTCCCAAGACCATCATAGATGCCAAGTTTCACTCCTTAGATCATCTTACTAGTCATGGTTCACTCCCAATACCATTTTAGCGAACAAGGTCCCTTACTAAATTCGGTTAAATACCCATTCCAATTATGTTTATCTAATGATATATAAATCTTTACTCAATTAATTTAAGTGAGATATTGGTCCCACTAGTCACATAATGAAATTATATGTATGTGTTGCGTAAGATAATTAACTATTCGTCATATCATGGAACATAAAAAGAGATGAGAATCATAAACATAATATCATAACCCATGAAATAAAATGGGTATCATAAACATATCATCATATCATAACCTTTGTAATTTATTCATGTTTCATAATAATTTCATGGTAAATTAACCTATGAAAGGAAGAAGTTTTCATAAAAATTTTACAATTCTATAACCCGTGGAAGAGAATTATATTTCATAAACAACATGTTATCCTAAATTTAAAGACCCGGAAATTTAAAAGAATTTTTTTTCTTAAATAATTTGAAATTTTACGAGTCTATGGCTTCTGACGGAACTTGATTCCGAGGCCCGGTGTTCCCAGAATAAATTTTCAAAGTTTAGCTCGGGTTTGTTCAATAAACGAATGAGTGGGATTTTCTATCTTTTGAACCAGTGCTCGGAATTTAAATATGAGGGCACCGATGAACTCGCTGCACCGGTATTTTCTTAAGAGGACTTTTACCATAGATGTGTTTTCACAAGAGAAGATGTTAAATTTTGGGGTTTAAATAAGAGGTAAATAAAATTGTGTATAATTTTATTTTATTATCCTTGGAAGTTAAACTCTCCCAAGGGAAGTTATTGGTGGGTCCCACAACTACCAAACATCCCATGTGTGGTTATGTGGGTGGTGGGGCCTACACAAGCCACAACCTTTTCACATTCCATAACCCCTTAACCCCTTTGAACTACCACGTTGATTACATACAAACACCCCATTAATTTTGTATCCTTTAAATGTGTAACTCTTCCTCTCCCCTCTCTCCCTCTTTAAAACTTGCCAACCTATCAGTTAATTAATTAGACAACACATGGTTTAATTAATTAAGTGAGTTAGAATTTGAATGTTGAAAATTTGAATGCATGGAAAAATAAAATAAAATAAGGAGAAGCCTTATTTTATTTTGGTAAGAATTTTTGTGTGAGGAGGAATTGGGAGAAAGGTAGTGTTTTTGAATAACATCATCCTCAATGAAGAACTCCAACTCTCTGACGAAGAACATCAACTCGGAGACCGCGGTTTCTCCGTCCTCTTCTTCCTCCGTGACAAGGGAGGAGACATCGACGCGGGAACTCTCCAATGACGTCACACCTTACAATCTTCTCTCTGTGAAAAAAGGGGATACGCCACGAACTCCTCGGGCACTTTTCGACGTCTCTTACAAAAACTTCATTCTGCGACGTTGTCTTCTGTGACATCCGACGTTTGAATTCTTTTTTGAGGTAGGGTGATATGATTAAAATTATTGATTATAAAATTGTCTTTTCTGTTTCGTGAACCATGTGTATTCTTGGCTATGTGTTACTGCCAAAAGCGGAGGGGGCGGGCAGAACAAACACGGCCCACGAACCTCTACTGGAACTTTATTCTTTTGGATTTGGAAATTGGTGGAGAAGGAAGCACGGAGCCATTGCGTCGTGCTGGGAATGTGCCGAAGTTAACCGGCACCGTCACGCCGGTTGTGCGAAATAAACAGCGCCCAACTACATAGGCCGCTTCGGCGAAAGAACCGGTCGGCCCATCCACCGGCCGGGCGATGAGGAGTCGTGGTGCGAGGAGAGCGCCACGCTAGGAGATTGGCCGGCTGGGTAGAGCTGGCCCACGGTGCCAGGAGGGCACCGCGCTAGAGGACCAGTGGCCCGCCCTTGTGGGCCGTGTGCGGAAAAGACCGACCGGTCTCGCCGGATGGTTTGGGGAAGGGAGGCGGCGCCTGGCACTGAAGGGGTGGAAAACTGGGGGGGGCCTTGGAACCCGCTCGGCTTCGGCCGCTCAGCCCGTCGGCCGAGCCAGCAGGGCCGCACGCCCAACTAGGCCATGCCGGGTAGGGCCGAGTAGGGCTGTGCCGCACCGTGCCCCGCCGGACCGGGCTGTGCCACTTTGTGGCATGCCGCACCACTTCGAACCGGGCCGCGCCACTTCGGGCCGAAACGCATCCCTTTGGGCCGAGTTGAGTATTTTCTTCCGATCGGTCCGACACCCCACCTGGGTTGGACCCGTCAAACTAGAACAACCCAACCTATCGGCCCACTAGGCTAAATTGGTCGGTCCTGTTAATCACATAAACGTGAATAATTTAAAGTCTACGTATCCGATCAACGCGTCGTCTATGGCACTAGGACCCTTTCGACGAGATAGTTCTTTTGCGATACTCTAAGCGAGTTTTGGAAAATTCGGATATCAGCAGGGTTAGAAACGAGAGTATTTCTAACCGGGACCCTGAGATGGAAAATCCAATATCTCTCAGACCGAGCGTCTGATTGATGCACTGTTTGTTGCGTTGAGTTTCTATTGACAAGACGAATCTTCTTGATACATCAACTCTAGAATTCGTGACATTTGATGTATCGAACCCCTTTGCTCATGGAGCGGACCCTCCCAGAATCGATCGTGCTATGTGTGGGAACCCTAGATCTGGCTGCGACTGCGACGATGATGTCGACTGTACTTGGATCCTACATGGGTTTGGTAGCGAGGATGAATGTACTTGGATCCTCCGTGGGTTCAGCAGTGATGACGACTATACTTGGATCCTACGTGGGTTCGGAAGCGATGGTTGTTGTACTTGGATCCTACGTGGGTTCGGAAGCATCAACTTCTGTACTTGGATCCTATGTGGGTTCGGCAGGGGGGATAATTCAGAGGCTACATCTATCATCTCCACCCCTCTTTGTGAGTAGTATACCTGTGTGCGATGTGTCTTGACTTTCAGTCATTATCAATGATGTGATTGAATTTCTTTCCTGTGTGGACTAGGTTGTTCTTTCCTGTGTGGACTGGGTTGTTCTTGAGCTTGAGATTTGGAGACGAACTGTAATTGATGACTTATGTATATGTATGGGCATATACCTAAGTAGAGTTTTTTGATACATGTGTTGTGTCTTTCCTTGTGGTTTATCCTTTGTGGATTTTGGAAGACCTTCAGGGGTCTCGGGGTCCCTACTGAGTATCTTATTCTCAACCCTTCACGGTCTATGCCCGCACTACGTTGTGTTGGATACAGACAACAGACAACACTGATCGAGGTGGAGTCTTGTGGAGCAGGACAGTACCTAGCAGTGGACCACCTAGAGAGACGTACACAGAGTGGACGACCGGACCCCGAGGAGTTGAGGAGACCATTTGTACCCACCCTTCACGTGGGATATCGGGAGGACGACTCATTGGTTGCTGGTTTACTTTACTGCATCTATTCTTTCTTACTATTGTACTGTAATTTCAGTTGGGTTTGTATTCTAGACCATTTACTTTCTAGCACTTACTTTTTTACTCGGTTTACTTAGTGTTTACTTTATCTTATGTATTCTGTTGTGTTTGATTACTTATATAATGGAAATTCCTTCCCTTTTATCGGGATTTACGCCTTTGGTGCTAGTCTCCAGCCCCTGGCCTTTGGGAGGCGGGCTTGGGGTAGTCACAGCATGGGCCCCGAGGACGGGTTTTGAAAAATTGGTATAAGAGGAGTCAGTTCTATCGTAGAACTTAGGACTCTGATAATTTCTTCCTCTAAAGCAATAGTGTTAAGGAAATTGAGTGTGGTTATCAGTCCAGGAAGTCCAGTTTTGGTGCGATGACCAACGTATCCATACACCAAGATCCTGACTTCTGATTTCAACTCAGTGCACAAAAACATTGATTTCATGTGTGTTTCAAAAATTTTCTTAGTGATTACTTTGGGTCAGCTCACCTGGTATACTGTATTAACCGTGGTCCACCTGTTTCTTTTCAGGATGGCCCCACGATGGATGCCATCTAGGGTTCCCAGTTACGTGTGAGATGGCAGCCCATAGAGTGACGAGGCCTCAGGGTAGGGCCCCATTATAGAGGAGGCACCAGCGGTACCTCTACCCACTAGCCACCGATACCACCCGCCCCAGTAGCAGAGACTGCACGCCGCCTGAGTCCGCTGCACGAGTTTCAGCGACAGAGGCCGCCCAGTTTCCACGGAGAGACAGATCCTCAGGCAGCCGAGGATTGGTTGGAGGCTATCCTTAGAGTCTTCAGATTGGTAGGGACACCATCAGAACTTATGGTGATCCTTGTCGCGAGCATACTGCACGTAGCAGTAGGTAGATGGTGGAGCCTGACGCTCCAGGTGCACAATAAGGCATCACTACTTTAGACGGACTTCGAGATCCTTTTCTTCTTGGAGTTTGTTCTGGACACCCTCCGTGAGGTGCGCATCCAGTAGTTACTACAACTGTGGAAGGGATTCATGACAGTAGCCTAGTACTCAGTGAGATTTACCGACCTCTCGCGCTATTCCATAGACATAGTACGAGACCCATTATTTCGAGCCCAGACATTTGATTAGGGACTGATGAATGAGATCAGGGATTCGATGATCTCCCACAGCATTCCGACGTAGGCAGGAGTAATGGAGAGAGCCCTTCTTGTGGAGAGCTTCCTTGCTGAGCCTACGCCAGCAGCGAGGCCTACCGTAGGGTGACACATAGCGGAGTCTTCTGAAGACGGCAACAGACAGATGAGGAAGAGGTCCAAGCGAACCAGAACATCAGTTGGGCAACCACAGTTCAGATGTGCAGGGCACACACAGTAGATCCAGTCATACGAGAGGCTGGAAATGATATGCATACGGTGGGCAGGGCCACATGGCTCGTGACTGCCCGACCCTCCATGCAGAGGAGAAGTAGATGGTTGAGGGACCACCAAGGCAGAGGCAAAGGTTTGACCCTGGTGGTCTGTAGGGAGATTTTGGATGAGTCAGAGGAGATGACCGAGCATCGGGTGGTGGATGATGCTATGAGGCTCTACAACGACCACCACCAGGAGGTCCACCCCGACCACAGGGAAATGGCGGACAGAGGCAGGCTCAGCTTCAGGCATAGGAGGTTTACGACCACGGCGCACCTAAGATGATTCAAGATACTATTTGTGTCTACTCCACCCTTGCGGCAGTTCTTATAGACACAGGAGCGAGTCCTTCTTTTATTACCACTGCCCTTGTTCGGAGCTCGGAAATTCCGACAGAGCTGTTGGCTCGATCCTTACGGCTAGAGACTGTAACAGGAGCATACTCAATGATTACGCACTGGTTCCGGCAGTGTGATCTTACTCTAGGAGGTGAGAGCTTCGGCTGGGACTTTCTTGTAGCGGCGTTGAGGCCTTACGACATCATCTTGGGCATGGATTGGTTATCTATAGTTCTTGCTCAGATCGACTATATTAGGCACAAAGTGCGGTGTGTCAGCATAGATGGGAGAAGGCTCACCTTCACCCGTGAGAAGGGAGCCTTTGCAGTGCAGGATGGACCTACGAAGAGGAGAGGGCAGCCGATCACCCATCAGTTGGCTATTCTCATCCTAGTAGTAGTTGATGTGTGAAGCCTGAGTTTTCCTATTGTAGTGGATCAGTATGCGGATGTTTTTCCTAATGACGTTATAGGACTACCTCCTCGCAGAGAGGTAGACTTCTATATTGACCTGTACCCCGAGACTGTCCTGATATCTACTCCAGCATATCGGATGGCTCTCGCCGAGCTTCGTGAGCTGTAGGTATAGCTGGAGGACTTGCAGGGAAAGGGATTCATCTGACCCAGTGTTTCACCCTAGGCTTTACCAATCTTATTCGCCAAGAAGGCGGATGGGAGATTACGACTATGTGTCGAATACCGTCACCTGAATTAGGTGACCTTAATAAACAAGTACCCACTTTCGAGGATTTATGACCTATTCGATCTGCTCAATGGAGCACGATGGTTCTCGAAGATAGAACTCAGGTCAGGTTATCATCCGCTCAGAGTTCGAGACGAGGATGTGCAGAAGATGGACTTCAGGGGTCGGTATGACCAATATGAGTTCTTGGTTATGCCTTTCATAATAACCAATGCCCTAGCAGTGTTTATGAGTCTCATGAACATGATCTTCTAGACTTACCTCAATCAATTTGTCGTATTATTCTTAGACGACATACTGATTTACTCGACTACTGGGGAGGAGAATTCCTACAACCTTCAAGTTGTACTGGACAAACTCTGAGAGCACCAGCTTTATGGTAATCTCTCAAAGTTTAAGTTATGGATTCGAGAGGTCCACATCTTGGGGCACATCATCTCTGAGGCGGGAGTTGTGGTGGATCCGGTGAAGATCAAGAAATTACTTGCTTGGGATCCACCCAGGAGCGTGACAGAGGTGCAGAGTTTCCAAGGTCTGGCTGGGTACTATTGGAGATTTGTGCCAGACTTCTCCAGAGTTGTAGCACAGCTTTTAGCTTTGACGAAGAAGGGGAAACCCTTCACATGGTCAGATAGATGTCAGCAGAGCTTCTAAGGGATGAGGCATATATTGACTAGTGCACCCATCTTGTGGCTACCGGAGGAGGGCGTAGGGTAGGTACATTACTGTGATGCATCAGGGACCAGACTTGGGTGTGTCCTAATGCAGGAGCGGGTAGTGATCGCTTATGGTTCATGATAGTTGAGGAAGAATGAGAAGAACTACGCTACCCATGACCTAGAGTTAGAAGCAGTGGTCTTCTGCTTGAAGATGTGGCGGCACTATCTTATGGGTGAGCGCTTTACAGTCTACTCTATCCACCATAGTCTCAAGTATATATTCTCGTAGAAGGACCTAAACCTAAGACATCGATGATGGCTCGATTTCCACCATGACTATAACTTTGAGATAGTCTATACTCCTAGGAAGGGGAACGTAGTAGCTGATGATCTCAATATGTGATCAAGAATTCAGCTACTTGGAGAGGCGATAGAGCAGCTAGCCACTTTGCAGATATCCTTCGTGGATAGAGATGGAGCATCCTTTCTGCAGTCACTCATAATTAATCCTCCACTAATTCAATGGTGCATAGAGGCACAATGTGGGGATGTTGACTGTGATACACGACGTGCACAGATATCCACAGGACAAGCACCTGATGGATTTTATGTCGGAGGAGAGCACGTCATCCTCTTCAGGGGAAGTACCATGATACTAGTTGCATTACAGGAGGAGGTTCTGAGGGAGTTTCACACATCCCCTTTGGGAGTACATCCAGGAGTAGCGAAGATATACTAGGATCTCAGACGACAGAACTGGTGGCCGGGTATGAAGAAGGTTGTGGCAGGGTTTTTTTCACGATGCCTCACCTGCTAGTAGGTGAAGGCGGAGCACCAGGTTCCGACTGGCTTGGTGAAGCCCTTAGAGGTCCCGGAGTGGAAGTGGGATGAGATATCCATGGATTTCGTGATGGGGATCCCACGTACTTCCAGAGGGCACGACTCCACTTGGGTGATCGTAGACCGACTCACCAAGTCGGCCCACTTCCAACCTATCATAAAGCAGGGCTCAGTAGAGAGAGTGGGACGCCTCTATGTTCAGGAGATCATACGGCTTCATGGTGTGCCATCATCTATCATCTCCGATCGAGAGGCTCGACTTACTTCCCGGATTTGGAAGGGGTTTTAGGAGGCTTTTGGGACGCTGCTATGCCTGAGCACCGTCTTTCACCCTCAGACGGATGGCCATACGGAGAGGACCATTCAGACACTTGAGGAAATGCTCCGTGCAAGTGTCCTTGACTTTGGTCATAGCTAGGAGGATCACCTACCCTTGTTGGAGTTTGCGTACAACAACAGCTACCACTCCACCATCGGTATGGCACCATACGAGGCATTGTACGACCGACCTTATAGATCACCTATGTGCTAGATAGATGCTGGGGAGTCAGCACTTGTAAGACCAAAGATGGTCCAAGCTACGACGGAGAAGGTGAAGATCATCCAAGAGTGGATGAGGACAGCACAGAGCAGACATAAATCCTATGCTTATAGGAGTCAGAGACAACTAGAGTTCATGAATGGTGACCACATTTTCTTACGGGTCTCACCTCGACGTGGATTACAGAGATTTTCCCTGGGTGGAAACTTATCTCCGTGCTTTATCAGACCATTCTAGGTTCTCAGCAGGGTAGGCGAGGTGGCTTATCGTCTGGCCCTTCCACCTCATTTGCACCGGGTGCATGACATCTTCCACATATATCAGCTGAGGAGATACGTGCACGACTCGACGCATATCATTGATCATGGGGAGCTGGAAATCGATGACAGGGCAACATTTGTGGAGGTCCCGGTGGAGATCTAGGATCGATAGGAGCGGGTCCTATGTGGATAGTCTATTCCTCTGGTGCGCATTTTTTGGAAGCATGGGAACCTCCAGGAGATCACATGGGAGCGGGAGGCTCATATGCATGAAAAATACCCTCATTTTTTTCCTAGTTTATGATGTAGCTTCACGGGGACATAAAGCCCTGAGGTGGGAGTAATGTAAAGACCCATAAATTTCAAGGAAATTTTTTTCATACATACTTTGGATTTTACCAGTATATGGTTTCTGACAACACTTGATTCTGTGGCACCGTGTGCCCGAAATCAATTTTTGAAGTTTAGCTCAGGTATGTTCAGTAAATGAATGAGCTGGATTTTCTATCTTTTGAACCGGTGCTCAGAATTGAAATCTGAGGGCACCGATGAACTCGCAACGCCATTATTTTCTTAAGAGGACTTTTATCATAGATGCATTTGCACTGGAGAAGAAGTTAAATTTTGGTGTTTAAATAAGAAGTAAATAAAATTGTGTACAATTTTATTTTATTTTCCTTGGACGTTAAACTCTCTCATGGGAAGTTGTTTGTGGGGCCCACAACCACCCAATATCCCATGTGTGGTTATGTGGGAGGTGGGGCCTACACGAGCCCCAACCTTTTCACATTCCATAACCCCTTAACCCCCTTTGAACTCCCATATTAATTACATGGAAACTCCCCATTAATTTTGTGTCCTTTAAATGTGTAACTCTTTCTCTCCCCTCTCTCCCTCTTTAAAACATGGAAACCTATCACTTAATTAATTAGACAACTCATGGTTTAATTAATTAGGTTAATTAGAATTTGAATTTTGTTAATTTGAATGCATGGAAAAATAAAATAAAATAAGGAGAATCCTTATTTTATTTTGGTAAGAATTATTGTGTGAAGAGGAATTGGGAGAATGCTAGTGGTTTGGAAGAACTTCATCCTCAACGAAGAAAACCAACTATCCGATGATGAACATCGACTCGGAGGCCCCTGTTTCTCCTTCCTCTTCTTCCTCCATGATAAGGGAGGAGACACCGATGCGGGAACTCGCCAACGATGTCCCGCATTACAATCTTATATGCATGACAAAAGGGGAGACACTGCTTCTTCCTTGGGTGCTTTTCGACGTCGCTTACAAAAACCTCATTCTGTGTTGTCCGGCGTTGGACTTATTTGTTGAGATAGGGTGATTTGATTCAATTTTATTGAATATAATTTTTTGGTTTGTGTTTCGTGAACGACGTTTATTCATGGCTATGTGTTACCGGATAACGCGGAGGGCGCGAGCCGAACAAACACGGACTGACGACCCTCCTCTAGAACTTTATTCTTTTGGATTTGTAAATTGGAGGCGAAGGAAGCATGGCATGGTTGCGCAGTTCCAGGAACGTGGCGAAGGGAACCGGCACCATCATGCCGGTTGTGCAGAATGAACCGTGGCCCTCTACATGGGCCGCATCGACAGAAGAACCGGCCGGCATGTCGGCTGGCTGGGTGAAGAGGAGCCGCGACGCCTAGAGGGTGCCGCGCTAGAGGACCAGCTGGCCCGTCGGCCGACCAGGCAGAGCTAGACCGCGGCACCAGGAGGGCGCTGCACTGGAGGATCAGCAGCCCGCCCATGCGGGCCACGTGCGCAGAAGACCAACCGGTCTAGCCGGTCGGTTTGAGGAATGTCACGAACCAGCCCGAGTCGACCCCGAACCGGTCACCCAGGCTAGCCCACAACAAGTCCCGAGAGGCGTTCCCGATCCTCCCGGGATGGTGACAAGCACCAAGGGCATCAATAGAGTACAAAAGGGAACGATTTCGCCCATATATAGACATTCAAACAAACAACGGAAATAAACGGACAGCCAAAAATGAATTTATATAAAAATTGAACAAAATATTATTTATACAAGAAACTAAAGGTAGAACAAAATCAAAAACACAAATGAACAATCCCAATGACCAACTAACTCCATGTGACACTTCTGGTCACTCTCCAACACAATGATCAAAAGTCGCCCAAGGTGATCGAACTAAAGATAAAACCTGCACAAGGGCTAAAAAAGAAGAAAACTATAGGCGTGAGTATTAAAACTCAGTAGGTTAGCCCGATATTCTATTCCCAATGCAAATTCCTTTAAAATAAATTAAACATCAATTTATATTTTTAAATTCAAGATATGAAAGTATGGTTTTCAGATGAGGTTCCATTCTATAATAATTATCATACAAAAACTTGCATGTTTAATAAACAAAAATGCAAGTAACTATTTTTTTCAAAGAGGTGAAACTTCAAAATGAACATAGTTTTAAAGAGGGCTAATTTAAAGAATTTTAACTTTTAAATAAATAACACATACTACTGAGTTTACCAACCAAACACACCATATGCCGACGGTGAGTAAAAAATAGCCAATGAGCACTAGTCACAGGAACACCCCTAGGCACTAGTTCGTTGTGAGCCCCAGGTACCTCGTATCTCGGTGAAAGTAACCATAATAAATATCCATTCTCGTGCACGAGACACTAGTAGGGAACATACCCATAACATATCGGTCCCCAATCATAATCATAATCATAGTTTAGTTAGTGTTGTCATCATCAAACTTGCTACGTGAAACAGGGGCCAACCCCCACAGAATCACTAGCATACTAGTACACATCTGCCCACCTAGATACCCGGGATTCCCTTTAGTGCTCAATCAAGTTACACATATTATCAAATAAACATTTCATATCCACATTCCATTCCAAAACAATAAAAACACAAACAACCCATAATCTTTCTTCACATTTCTTACACTAATCAACAAACCACTAAATATTTTGGTAAAACAATTTCATGAAGTGTATTGAGGCTCTGCACATAAAACTCTTTCAAAAACACTCTTTCAATTATAAACACACATCAAAACCAAATCAAATATTATTTGGAATCCCAATAAAAATTTAATAAATTCATTTAATGGACCATAAAACAATCCCAATTGCAGAACATGTTATATACAAGTAAAACACTCCTTCATTTCTAGGAAATGCCAAACGGGCCTTTAAACATTTTCTCAAAACTAACCTTTGACGAAGGTATGCATTTTAATTATATTAAGGATATGTATAAAAACCATTTATAGTAGAAAACCACATTCATAAATCTCTTATAATACTCAGGTTACAAATTCAAAACACAACCATTTTCATAAAGATGTGAAACAGTCCATTTTTGGGCAACTCGGCCCAAAATATGTTGTAAATCAAAACCCACTTGATTGTAAAAACAAATCCAAATATGAAATCCATATAAGTACCCAAAAATACCATTTATCATTATTCCAATTACTTTATAAATCCAAAAAAATAACTTTTAAATCACACATCACACATAAAAGCCAACCGAGCAATTTACTGAACACATGACATGCCCTTTTTAAAAAAACAATTTATTTTAAGTACTTGAAAAAGGAATAAAACACCAATTTAAAGCCATATTTTCATTCAAGATACTGTAACATGTTAAAAATACCATAAACCAGATTATAAACCTCACAAAATATTTGCAAAAGATAACGGAACATTTAAACAAACACTTGTTGAGCATTTTCATGACAAAACAACACTACCTTTCACAAAACAATGATTAAACAACCACATTGCACACCAAGAAAATTATCCAAAGGATGAAAAACAATAATAAACATATATATCAGGTGTTTAAAATAATAAAATTGTGAAACATAAATAATAAAGTCATGTACAAGGGGTATCCTACCTCAAATCTTTGGCGTAATTGAAACGCACACCCGAAATCATCCGTCGCGGGTTTATAAACCATAAAACTATAAATACCAGACCTAAAAAAAACATAAAACCCATCAAAAAACATTTTATAACAAAACCCTAGGTGAATCAAGAATAGGGTACAATATAAAACCCAGAAATAATGAAAGGAGGGGGAAGAGGAAGAAGAAAGGAGAAGGACTCTCACCTTTCATCCTAGAAAACTCTTCGTATTCCATTAGATCTGTATCCCTAGAGAAAAGGGAATGGCTTGAAAATTCTTGGAGAGACTCCTAATGTCCGGAAGAACCAGGGGAAGAATATTGGTGGCTAAAAGAGTACGAATTTATTGATTTATGAATGATAAAAGTTTCCTTGGCAATTCTGGGAGATTTGAGGTTTCCTGAGAATTTTCTCCCTAATCCGCGACCCACATGAGCTCCAAAGAGGTAAAATCGATTATGAGGGTTAGTATAGGGTTATTTTCTTCTAGGGGGAGGTGGAAGAATTGAAAAATAGTAAAAAATGAAAAAGATATAAATGAAACAAATTATTTGTTTAAAACAGGAAATGGGCCCATGGGCTGGCCCAATATCTAAATAAGTAGCCCAAATTCACCCAGCTTATGAATTTATAATGGGTCCAAAAGGATAAATAAATTTTAATATATCAGTATAGGACAAGTGGGAAGTTGAATGGGTGAAAAAGGATGAAAAAAAAGAGTTATAAAAGAAACAAATTCAGTTTTTAAAACTGGGAATGGGCTCACGGTTGGCCCAAATCATGAAGTAACCACCCTTTCTTCAAAAACTCCTAAACAAGCAATGGGGATCCCAAATTATGGTGGTTAGAAATATATTAAACTTAAAAACTCAAGATTCATCTCAGAAAATACCCATGAAAAGGATCGGGATTTCTAATGGGCCGGATCAATACAAAGACAGAAAACAAACCGTGTGTGAAAATTCTCCCCACCATTAAAGCTTTCCGCCCCCGGAAAGCCATAACACTTTCCAGCTGAAAAAAAACAACACCTTAGGATTCCATAACAACATAATACAGCCTCTAAATATAAGTAAATATCAATCACCAACAATGCAACTTAATACTCTTTCCCCCACAAAACGCAACTCACAACCACGTCTGGTGAATCAACGGAAAGATGAAGCCACCACCTCCACAACCAATCCAAGAACCCAATTGTTGGGAATTCTCTCAATGAACCCAAAAATCACCCAAACCAAAGAGAACTCACAAAAAAAAAATATTCTAGGGGATTCCCTAATGTACTCCCCACCATTAAGAATCAACTAGCACTAGAAATGTTCTTTGGATGAAAATCCAGGAGACCCGTGGTGGGTCTCCCCACCATTAGAGACCAACTAGCAACGAACAGACAAGAATTCAACATGAGCTATAATTGGGCCTCACTCACACAAGCCCAAAAAAACCCTCCTACAAAACCTACTATACCAGGTTAATAGGGTTAAAACATGAACATATAAACCACCCACTCCTGAACGGAGGGGACAAGAACTTGGCCAACATATTCAGCACAGTTTTGGACCCCCGTCACTTGAGGATGGGAGGGAAGGGGACCCAATAATTTGGCCACTGAAACCACAAAAGAAACAAAGAAACTACCCAAAACTCTCCACCTATGAATAGGTAATAGCAAGACTACACCTGATTTTTACAGGCGGTCCACACAAGGACATTGATTGAAAACCCACATCCATGAAGGAATATCCATAGACATTGTGTGAGGGGTTAAGTCCACCACACTTCTGCGACAAATGGAAATTCATATAAATGAGTAACCAAAACATTGAAATAGAAAATAACTTACCAAAACTGTGGAGGAAGGATCTTAATCGAGAACTCCACACCTATATCAATTTCCTGACTGCGTGAAAAGCTTCACTCCGAGGCCTATGGCTGGAGCCCTGATTCTTGAAGCATTTGATGCACCGTAGTCAGGTGATAAGGATCACACCACTCAAAAAAAACATCACATGATCACCAAACAAAAACCTTCATCTAAATAAGAACTCATAGATACATATCAAAATTCCTTATCACTCCAAATGAGGGGCATAATTTATAAGGAATTAGACGAAACACAACAACATCACCGAACACAACTGCTCTGTCCAAAAGAATTATCACGACCTAGAAGCACTTTTAATAGATCCCAAACAACTCTCTATTCCAAAAAACAGGTTGAGGAATCATCAAAAGAGGTGGATTTAACATTTAAAATGAATCCTTAGGTTGATCAACAGGAATGATTTCCAACGGAGAACTATCCCTGGCCACATCACAACATCAAACACATCTTTAGAAACCCAATGAAAATTTATCCAAAACCAAGACACCAACAAGATATCATCTCAAGATACAACAAGAGTATGAATTGTAGATCACAATGAAGCTTACTGAATAAAAAACTCTTATACGACATAGAAAAAAAACTGGCCACATAACCATTGGTTTATAAAAAAAGGACAACATTTTTCAACTCAAAACACTTTTGAAAAACAAACTAACCTGGTGGGTTTCCATATTCACCAATGGTGTTTCATAAAGTCTCACCCACATGCACATTTCCATTCCACCCCAGTCACCCAGCCACCATACCATATATTTCATCCTTCCAGATATAAATAAAATCATGCATGTGAGAACTCATGAAAACAGCAAAGGCGAAAACAAAACAACATCATTCCAAAAATCATGTACATTCAAAAGGAACACCAACCACCAAGTGAAAAACCCTTTTTATATTTCACAAAAAAAACCACAATTCATTAAGAACCATTTTCTTAAAAACCTACCCCTTTTTATTTTTAAAAACGTTTTAAATAACAAAGCCACTCCAAACAACCCTTTCCAATTTTTTTTAAAAAAAAAATCAGCAAGGTATATTTTCATAATCAGAGGTCCATTGAGACCAATACCGTTTGTAGTAAAACACCAACCGATCAAAACCAATTGCCAAAACTAATTTATCCAATTCAAAAACTTTTTAACATCCTAAAATACCCCATTTAAAAAAAGATCCATAATCACTTTAAAATGATTCACAATTTCAAAACATTTTATTTCAACAAACCACAAGTTTTGATTATGGATAATCCAATCCCTTTAAATCATTTATGCTTCCCTCAATTTTTTTTTTCACAAAAGCACAACCTTCCAAAACCATTATTATATTTAATTATTGAAAACCCCATTTTTTCACTTTTCAAAATCTAATCCTTACATTAAAACCCATTTCCACAACTCTCAAACAAGGATTTTAAAAACAAATATTCAGAATTCAAGAAAGGTTCAAGAGACCCAAAAAAAGGGAACTAGTGTCGGTGGGTGAATTGACCATATGGTTGGCGACCATATGCCAAACACAACACCAACACAGAGAAACATATTAGGACCATTCCCCAGCTACACATGGATTTCCAGGCCCTGTGAGCTCACGAAGGCCATTGGTCAGACTCCCCTTGTCATATCACAATACCAAACAATCAACTAGAACAATGGACACTAATAAAACCGGACTTCCATGGAAACATGAGGATTAGAACAAGAAAGAGTTCGCGATGCTCTTCTTTTACTTACCCCTAAAGTCCCAACAATCCTACTCCATCTACCTTGACATCCCTAAAATAATAAGGGCGCTCTAAAAAGAAAGGTCCGCTAATAGCTGACCTGCCTCTGATAACATTTTGTCACGAACTAGCCCGAGTCGACCCTGAACCGGTCACCCAGGCTAGCCCATGACAAGTCCCGAGAGGAGTTCACGATCCTCCCGGGATGGTGACAAGCACCAGGGTCATCAATAGAGTACACAAGGGAACGATTTCACCCATATATAGACATTCAAACAAACAGAGGAAATAAACGGACAACCCAAAATGAATTTATATAAAAATTGAACAAAATATTATTTATACAAGAAACTAAAGGTAGAACAAAATAAAAAACTCAAATGAACAATCCCAATGACCAACTAACTCCATGTGACACTTCTGGTCACTCTCCAACACAGTGATCAAAAGTCGCCCAAGGTGATCGAACTAAAGATGAAACCTGCACAAGGGCTAAAAAAAGAAGAAGACTATAGGCATGAGTATTAAAACTCAGTAGGTTAGCCCGATATTCTATTCCCAATGAAAATTCGTTTAAAATTAATTAAACACCAATTTATAGTTTTAAATTCAAGATATGAAAGTATGGTTTTCAAATGAGGTTCCATGCTATAATAATTATCAGACAAAAACTTGCATGTTTAATAAACAAAAATGCAAGTATCTATTTTTTTCAAAGAGGTGCAACTTCAAAATGAACATAGTTTTCAAGAGGGCTACTTTAAAGAATTTTAACTTTTAAATAAATAACACATACTACTGAGTTTACCAACCAAACACACCGTATGCCGACGGTGAGTAAAAAATAGCCAATGAGCACTAGTCACAGGAACACCCCTAGGCACTAGTTAGTTGTGAGCCCCAGGTACCTCGTATGTCGGTGAAAGTAACCATAATAAATATCCATTCTCATGCACGAGCCACTAGTAGGGAACATACCCATAACATAGCGGTCCCCAATCATAATCATCATCATAGTTTAGTTAGTGTTTTCATCGTCAAACTTGCTACGTGAAACAGAGGCCAACCCCCACAGAAGCACTAGCATACTAGTACACGTCTGCCCACCTAGATACCCGGGATTCCCTTTAGTGCTCAATCAAGTTACACATATTATCAAATACAAATTTCATATCCATATTCCATTCCAAAACCATAAAAACACAAACAACCCATAATCTTTCTTCACATTTCTTACACTAATCAACAAACCGCTAAATATTTTGGTAAAACAATTTCATGAAGTGTATTGAGGCTCTGCACATAAAACTCTTTCAAAAACACTCTTTCAATTATAAACACACATCAAAACCAAACTAAATCTTATTTTGCAGCCTAATAACATTTAATAAATTCATTTAATGTACAATAAAACAATCCCAATTTCACAACTTGTTATATACAAGTAAACCACTCCTTCGTTTCTAGGAAATGCCAAACGGGCCTTTAAACATTTTCTCAAAACTAAATTTTAACGAAGGTATGAATTTTAATTATATTAAGGATATGTATAAAAACCATTTATAGTAGAAAACCACATTCATAAATCACTTATAATACTCAGGTTACATATTCAAAACACAACAATTTTCATAAAGATGTGAAACAGTCCATTTTTGGGCAACTCGGGCCAAAATATGTTGTAAATCAAAACCCACTTGATTGTAAAAAAAATCCAAATAGGAAATCCATATAAGTACGCAAAAATACCATTTATAATTCTTCCAATTCCTTAATAAATCCAAACAAATAACTTTTAAATCACACATCACACATAAAACCCAACCTGGCAATTTACCGAACACATGACATGCCCTTTAAAAAAAACAATTTATTTTAAGTACATGAAAAAGGAATAAAACACCAATTTAAAGCCATATTTTCATTCAAGATACTGTATTATGTTAAAAATACCATAAACCAGATTATAAACCTCACAAAATATTTTCAAAAGATAACGGAACATTTAAACAAACACTTGTTGAGCATTTTCATGACAAAACAACACTACCTTTCACAAAACAATGATTAAAAAACCACTTTTCACACCAAGAAAATTATCCAAAGGATGAAAAACAATAATAAAAATATATATCAGGTGTTAAAAATAATAAAAGGATGAAACTTAAATAATAAAGGCATGTGCAAGGGGTATCCTACCTCAAATCTTTGGCGTAATTGAAACGCACACCCGAAATCACCCGTCGCGGGTTTATAAACCCTAAAACTATAAATACCAAACCTAAAAAACATAAAACCCGTAAAAAAACATTGTATAACAAAACCCTAGGTCTATCAAGACTAGGGTACAATATAAAACCCAGAAATAATGAAAGGAGGGGGAAGAGGAAGAAGAAAGTAGAAGGAATCTCACCTTTCATCCTAGAAAACTCTTCGTCTTCCATTATATCTGAATCCCTAAATAAAAGGGAATGGCTTGAAAATTCTTGGAGAGACTCCTAATATCTAGAAGAACCAGGGGAAGAAGATTGGTGGCTAAAAGAGTACGAATTTATTGATTTATGAATGATAAAAGTTACCTTGTCAATTCTGGGCGATTTGAGGTTTCCTGAGAATGTTCTCCCTAATCCGCGACCCACATGAGCTCCAAAGAGGTAAAATCGATTATGAGGGTTAGTATAGAGTTATTGTCTTCGAGGGGGAGGTGGAATCACCGAAAAATAGTAAAAAATGAAAAAGATATAAATGAAACAAATTATTTGTTTAAAACAGGAAATGGGCCCATGGGCTGACCCAATATCTAAATAAGTAGCCCAAATTCACCTGGATTATGAATTTCTAATGGGTTAAAAAGGATAAATAAATTTTCATATATCAGTATAGGACAAGTGGGAAGTTGAATGGGTGAAAAAGGATGAAAAACAAAAGAGTTATAAAAGAAACAAATTCAGTTTTTAAAACTGGGAATGAGCTCACGGTTGGCCCAAATCATGAAGTAACCACCCTTTCTTCAAAAACTCCTAAACAAGCAATGGGGATCCCAAATTATGGTGGTTAGACATATATGAAACTTAAAAACTCAAGATTTATCTCATCAAATACCCATGAAAAGGATCGGGATTTCTAATTGGCCGGATCAATACAATGACAGAAAAAAAACCGTGTGTGACAGGGAAGGGCGGTGCTGCTCGTGCGTAAAACCAGGGGGGACTTGGAACCAGTTCGGCTTCTGACGCTCGGCCAGACGGCCGAGCCAACCGGGCCGCGCGCGCAGCCGGGCTGCGCCAGGCCAGGCCTATACGGGCTGCGCTGGGCCGGGCCGAGCCGGGCCACACCACTTTGGGCCGGGCCACATCCCTTTGGGCCGAGTTGAGTATTTTATTCGGATCGGTCCGACACCCATGCTGGGTCGGACCCGTCAAACTTGGTCAACCCGACCCGTCGGCCCACTGGGCTAAACAGGCCGGGCCTATTAATCACATAAACGAGAATAACTTAAATACCGCGTATCTGATCGACGTGCCGTTTCCGGCACTAGGAAACTTTCGACGAGACAGTTCTTTTTTGAAACTCTAAGTGAGTTTCGGATGAATTTGGATGTCATCCGGGTTATAAACGATCGTATTTCTAACCGGGCCCCTATGATGGAAAATCCAATATCTCTCAGACTGGGCGTCCGATTGACGCGCCATCTATTGCGTTGAGTTTCTATTGACGAGACATAACTTCAGGATAAATCAACTCTAGACTTCGTGACAGTTGATGTATCAACCCCCTTGGCTCATAAAGCGGACCCTCCCAGAATCAAGTGTGCTGTTTGCGAGAACCCTAGAGCTGGCTGCGACTGCGATGAGGATGACGACTGTACTTGGATCCTACGTGGGTTCGGTAGTGAGGACGACTGTACTTGGATCCTATGTGGGTTTGGCAGCGATGATGACTGTAATTGGATCCTACGTGGGTTCAGCAGCGATGGTTACTGTACTAGGATCCTATGTGGGTTCGGCAGCGATGACTTCTGTACTTGGACCCTACATGGGTTCGACATGGGAGATGATTCAGAGCCTACATCTATCATCTCCACCCATCTTTGTGAGTAGTACACCTCTGTGAGATGTGTGTTGACTTTATGTCATTATCAACGATGTGATTGACTTGCTTTCATGTGTGGACTGGGTTGTGATTTACTGTGTGGACTGGGTTGTGCTTGGGTTCGAGAGTTGGAGATGAACTGTAATTGATGACTTATGTATATGTATGGGAATATACCTATGTAGAGTCGTTTGATACTTGTGTTGTGTCTTTCCTTGTGGTTTTTCCTTTTTGGATTATTGGAGACCTTCGAGGGTCTCGGGGTCCCTACTAAGTATCGTATACTCACCCCTGCACGGGCTATGCCCGCACTACATTGTGTTGGATGCAGATGATAGACCACACTGATCGAGGTGGAGTCTTGTGGATTAGGATAGTACCTGGTGGTGTACCACTTGGAGGGACGTACAAAGGGCGGATGGCCAGACCCGAGGAGCTAAGGAGACCATTTGTACCCACCCTTTAGGTGGGATATCCGGAGGAGGACTTAGTGGTTGCTGGTTTACTTTACTGCATCTATTCTTTCTTACTGTTGTACTGTACTTTCAGTTGGCATTATATTCTGGCCCGTTTACTTTCCAGCACTTACTTTTGTACTCAGTTTACTTATTGTTTACTTCAGCTTGTGCACTATGTTGTGTTTCATTACTTATATAAAGTCAATGCCTTCCCTTTTATTGGGATTTACGCCTTTGGTGCTAGTTGCCAGCCCCTTGCCTATGGGAGGCGGGCTAGGGGTAGTCACGGCACGGGCCCTGAGGACGGGTCATGACACTAAAAATAATACATTCGAATAAATAATAATAATGGTACCATGAAATCATATCCCAAGTAAAGAATAAACTATATCAATTAATTTCATCTTATATGGAGAATGAATTTGAAATATTAGTTGGATCATTTCTTAAGGAAAATATAATATCTTTAAAACCCAGTTTTTAAGAGATATAATATTTTCAAAATCATTTTATCTGAAAAAAACTTTGATAACTTATAAAGTACTATTAAAAATAATTTAAAATATTTCCTAATAAAAATATACTTTCTTCTTTGATAAATTATTTTTAAATCATAAAACAATTTAAAATACATTTTCTTTGAAAATAACAATGAAAACATATAATGTAATCATTGAAAACAATTTTAAATACTTTTAAAAACATAAGAAAAAATTAAAATCAATTTCCATGAAATATATTTCCTAATATAATTTAATGTCATTTTTTTATAACTATTTTATAAATCATGGTTTATGAATAAAATATATTTCCTAACAAAGATAGAGATAAAGGATTATTTTCTTAAAAACATTTTCATAATTATCTTAACTACCAAAGAGTGAGGAAATCATACCATTATAGGAAGATGTTTTGAAAAATAAATAGAAGAATAAATTTGATGAGGGTTGTCATACCAAAATGTTGAGGAAAATATCATGATATAATATGTCAAATGGTGTTTATATATAATACATGAAAGAATATATTTTTATATCAAAAATATGTCTCAAATAATGCAAATTGAGGCAAAAGTCCTTTACTAATTTGGTAACTTTTGAACCATAATCCCCACAAAAGAGAGATCCTAACATAGATATGTAAATACCAATAATTTTTCTGTTTAAAAATAATAAAATAAATTCATGTTTAGAACATGCACCACATAAAAGAATTATTTGGTGAATATGACATGTGTCTCATAGAAGTAAAAAATTGAGATGAAAAACACCTTCTTATTTGATAAATTTATTTTGGAAAATAAATAGTAGAATAAATGTGATAACTTATTATCAAAATCATTTTATCTGAAAAACACTTTGATAAATGATGGGGTTGTAGCAATAACCACTTGCCACTTTGGTAACATTGAATTAAAATCTCTATGATAGAATAACACTACATAAAGCATAAAATATCAAACAAAATGAGAATCATGATATAACATGTCAAATGGTGTTTATATATAGTACATGAATGAATATATTTTTATATCATAAAATATGTCTCAAATAATAAAAATTGAGGCAAAATTACTTTACCAATTTGGTATCTTTTGAACCGTAATCCCAACAAAAGAGAGATCCTAACATAGATATGTAAATACCAATATATTTTATGTATAAAAATAATTAAATAAATTCATGTTTAGAACATGAACCACATAAAAGAATTATTTGGTGAATATGAAATGTGTCTCATAGAGGTAAAAAGTGAGATGAAATTCCATTCTACTTGAGTAACTTTTGAATCATGAGATCTGTGAAAGAATAACATCAATTGAGACATTATATATAATGAAATAAATAAAATTAATGTTATAAAATAATATTGTATAATACATACACAAAAAATTATTAGTTAATATGACATTCGTCTGGTAGAAATAAACATAATACTATAAATCCCATTAACTTAGGTCTTGAATCTCATCGTTCTAGTTCAAACATCCTCGTCTTTGAGTAAATTCTTTTGGTTTTCAATAAAGGACATCCATGGTTTTCTTTTTTCCTAAATTTTGGCTTCTATAATTAGGGGAGGGATGTTTAGAGATTATTTTGGAAGGGTCTCGACATAACAAAAATCTTTAGAGTTGTGAAGAATATGTGAAAGTCAATGCATTTTTATAATGGAGGAGGAGTGGTATTCTTGTAAATACCCAAAGGAAAACACTATTGGGAGGTTTCCCATGAATCATATGTATCCAATAATGATCAATTTTAGATAAAATAGGTCATATGGACCAAATATGGAAATCCCAAGGGTTTTAGAGTAATTTCTATGTCATTTTCCCTTATGTTTAATGTTTATGCACTAAGTAAACTCATTTTGACCTATTGGGAGGTTTCCCATGCATCATATGTATCCAATAATGATCAATTTTAGATAAAATAGGTCATATGGACCAAATATGGAAATCCCAAGGGTTTTAGAGCAATTTCTATGTCATTTTCCCTTATGTTTAATGTTTATGCACTAAGTAAACTCATTTTGACCTTAATCTTTCTAAATAAAATTAATTACTTTCACTAATTGTTTTGGTAAAAAAGTTAGTTGACCGAAATATAAATTATAATTTATTATTATTAAAATATATGAAATAGAATTTTTAAAATTAGAATAAAAAATGTGGTAGAAGTTAACTTAAAATTGTTCTCATAGATATGATGTAACAAAGGGTATTTAAAGTTAAAATGTTGAAATGTTTTTTCATCAAATTTCAATGTGAAACTGATTTAAAAGACCTAAATTGTAAATATTTATGTATAATTTAACCCATTATAATTTATATCAAATTTAAAATATATTTTAACTATATAAATAAACTATATTGAAATATAATTTTCAATTAAAATTCATTGTTTTCACTATTCATCCAAAAATAAAACTTTTCAGAAAAATTCCAAAAATTATCCCATTTTAAATTCTCATATTTATATTTTAAAAATGATTTCTATTTTTTTAATAAAAAGTATGAAAGTCTTAAAAATTATTTTTAAAACTACACTACCATTAGATTGAGGACAAACAACCTTTTAGAACAAATACAACTTTGATGCATAAAATTGAATTTATACTTATTTTATTCTTATCATTATTATTGGATGAATTTATTTTTTTAATTTATAATATATGAATTCAATATGATCTCTCACTAATAGGGATAAATTTAATTTATTAAGATAAAATTTTTTTTTGTGCATTAATTTTTTTTTCATAAAATCACATCATTTATATTCAATTGGTTGTTATTTTAATTTATAATTAATTTATAACCAATGAATTAATTTTATAAAAAAAATTAAACAATAGTTTCATATTTTATTTAATATTATTCATATATTCCATTACAATAGTTTGGTGATAACTATAATAATATTTTAAAAATAATATTAATAGTATATTGTAGTTCAGTAAAACTCGGTGTTGTTTATAACACAATCTTTCGAAGGAACTCGTCATTATGTATAACACAATTCAAACATAGTGTTGTGTGTACCTCAAGACAATGTGAGTATTGTGTGTAGTGAAATAAAAACATGGTGTAATGTATAATGAAAGCATAAAATGGGGTGGCTTCCAATGTTATCCATTAATGAAATTCAATTTATTCAAATAATAATAATTTATAGACTCTGGGTGTTACATTGTACCCTCTTATAATGAATTTGAACCGCTAAATTCGTATGTGTTATTAAATTTTTAATAATTGAATATTTATTCCAGATAAACATAAAACATAAACATGAAAAATGAAACTCCCCTTAAAATGGAACGTTGGAAACATCATGGTTAACCAATGTAACTCATAACCATGCTTCCACATAGAAAAACATAAGTTGAAAGTGAAGACTAAAACATGAGATAAAAGAAAAAATAACTATAGAGAGTGAAAGAGATCACTCATCACAAGAAATTGGTAGATCCAGATAAGGATAGTGACTATAAAATCAGAACACAATTAGGGGTGAACATCTCATTGATATCATAACAATTGATGATAATGTGAAACTTTTTATTTCAAGATCGTTTTCCAAAATTTGAATAATTTTCATAAGGAGATAAAATTAATTGATTTTATTCCATTTTTTATACACAATATCTCCCTTTAGTTATTCCTTAACTAATTCCCACTACATCTCTTACACCAAAAAGAATGGTGAATTTTTTATTCCAACAGTGATAAAAGATCATAATATCTATATTTTGAACTATTAGTATTTTCATCTTCTGGTATCATCAAAACATCATGGTTAGTATAGGTAATCCAGTAAGAAAAAATATTTATATGGATAAATAATACATTAATATCCAAAATAAAATTCAATGTTTGACATAAACCATTTAATAAATGGTTAACATTATGACCCCTTTCATAAGATTAATATCCAAAGCATGAGAAACAAGGTGACCAAATTTCTCAAAATTGTTTTAACATTGATCCCTAAAATGTCATAATGTATCTATAGATTTTCAAAAACCAACCATGTGAATATCATTATCATGTATTCTCTTTAAACAAGGTACTAACCCAGATTACCATAAAACCATATTGAAAACATATAGTCTCTTTCATTCCTTACGTATAAGACATATTATTGGATATATTTTTTATATCAAAAAATGTTGGAAACATCATCAATGGAAACACAAACCACTTTTTCAAAAAATGAACATTCATTTCCATGGTCATCAATACTATCCAATTTACGTTATTCATTTCCAATCATTTATTTATCAATACTAAACACCATTTTCTCAACATGAGGGAAATATTAAGGGTTACCTTCCCTTATTCATGTTTTTTCTATAAAATATACCATTGTCATTAAATAACATTTCAATTTAATTATTTCTATTAAACATATTCATTCAAATAATTAATGAAAAACATATAATAACAATCTTCATATATATTTAATACATCAGATAATACAATATTTTAATTCAAATATATAAATATTGCATTCATCTCACTTAATTCTCATACAATTAACTAAGATTCCTCATCTTATTTTGTAAAAATGCATTCCTTTCACATGTCATCAGTAGTATCTTCATCATCGGTAATGTAACCATTAATATTATCTCTATGAGGATTCTACTAACATGATTTCCCTTTCGAACGTCAATTTTCATAATTCCCATACATTACACATTTAAATCATTTGACAACCGATGATATATTTGGGATTCAAATATTCCCATCCATTTCATTAACCAATCTATTAATTTTATCTTTTCAGTTACTTTTTTCCATTCATTTCCATAGTTAAAACAAACTTCATATTCTTCTAATACATCCACTTGGGCGTTTCATTCCACATTATTGATAGAAAGGAAACTGAATCTTCTTTCCTCCGTGGTATCCATTACTCAATGTCTCAGAGAACTCTATCCTTCTCTTCTTTGGTGAGTCCGAGGGTTGGTTAAGGTACACATTGTTAATCAAGTTCCGTGATAACTAGTTAACATAATCACAACATCTATTTCTACAGTAATCATACCATTTTATTTATCATCAGTATATTCTCTATAGTATTCAATGTTTACAATGTTCCTAATGGTTCCTTCCATTGATTAAAACCAAAAAGCATAGTGTGGGAAACACTTATCATAGAGGATTCCCACATTATCATGAAAAATCATTTATAGGATGTCTAAATTATGAAGACATATCTAATATAGGACACATTAGGTTCATACTAGGTCATTAATTTTCATATTCTATCTAAAAAAATTATTATGGTTCCGGAAGATTTTGTGAATTTCCAAAGAATATCCCCAGAGAGTGTTAAACTTGGTTAACAAGATGGCCCGTTTATGTGCACCAGTTGCTAATCGATCCTAGCTCTATAGAGTTTTTGGGGTTGTTAACCCTATATAAATTTTTAGAAAATCCAAAACCACTTATAATATCCTTATATGGATGTATTTCATGGAAAACACTCACTCTATCTGTTTACAAAATTCCAAGACTTTACCTTGCACATCAACTCATCCTTAGACATATCATTAGAGACATCCATAGATACATCCTTAGAAAACTCCCTTATGAAATCACTAAATTTTTATCATCCATGTTTCTAAATATTTACTAAAACTTTCCTTGGATACCAACTATAGAGACCTAGGTTTCACATACATGGATGTTACATAATTTTTTATGAATATTCATCACTTTAAAAAAGTACATTCTTGGGGAACTTAATAGTTTTGTTTCTTTTGAAACGTGGAACACAATCATACTACTTGGTGAAAGATACTCAGTGTTTTTCACAAAGGGAATCCCTTTTAGTAATCCACATATGAATATCCTACCAAAAAAAATTCTCCATAACATTGGGAAAGGAAACCTAAGACAGAGTCAGATCATATGCTTAATAAGGACAAATAAGGGAGCTACGTAAGCATAAAATGAACGTATGGGTATAAAAATATGATCATAAAATTTTCAGATCATACCCTTCATATCAAAGATCATAAACATGAGCCATGTTATAATTAATATCATATCATAAAATTTAAATCATAAGGAAATCAGGAGAATAATCCATGAGAGTATAACATATGAATACGACATGGAATTTTGGAAAACACATAAATGTATGAAAGGATTTACAAAGTAGTTAAGGCTCACTACAAAGGCTATCTTAGTGGTATGAGTTCACCCCTCAAACCAACTTATTAGTCAAGGTTGAATCCCAAGTCCATCTTAGTAATCAAGCTTTACTCTCTAGACCATATTAATAGTCAGGGTTCACACCCGAGAACCTATTAGTAATCATGGTTCACTCCCAATACAATCATAGGGAACAAGGTCCCTTATATAACTAGGTTAAATCACAATTCCATCCCTAATTTTCTCACGAGAAATAAATATTTACCTAATATATTATATGTAGATATAGGATCCAGCCATAAAATAATTAAATTAGACATATGTGTTCCATAATATAATAAATCATTCATCATATTAGGACCCATAAAAAGAGATGGGAATCATAAACATCATATTATATCCCATGACATGAAATGGTTATCATAAAATTCTCATCATATAATTACTTGTGGAATGGAGAGAGGTTTTATAATCATTTAATCCCACATCTACCGATTAATAGAAGAGGGTTTCATAATCATTTTATCAATGGTATAACCCATGGAAGAAAAACAAGATCTATAAAAAAATTATCATCTTAAACAAAAAACCATTGAAAGTAATCCTGAGAACAGTGTATTTGGGTCATATCCCTAGTAAATCATAAAATATTCCAAATTATGTCATCTTATATGGATAACTATTTTGAAATTTAATTTTGAGAATTTTTTATGTAAAATAATATTTCTTTAAATATTTTTTTATGAAATATTTTTTATAAAAACAAAATTTGAAAACCACATTGATATATTATAATGTAACCGTTAAAAATAATTTATAACATTTCAAAAGAAAGATAAACTTTCTTAGTTGAAAAATTATAATTAAATTATTAAACTTTTTGAGAGAAATTTTCTTTTAAAATAACTTTGAAAACATATAAAATAATATTTGAAAACCAATTTTAACAGTTTTTTAGACATAAAAAAATTTAAAATACTTTTCCTTGAAAATGATTTTAAAAGATCATTTATAAAATTTTAATCATTTTGAGGAAACATGGTTTATTAATAAATCAAATTTAGGACTGATGAGAGAGATAATTTCATATTTTTGAAAAACATTTTATTATCTTCTTATGGACCATAGAGTGGAAATTTATTTCATTACATGAATATATTGTGATTAATAATACAAGTATAAAATTAATGAGTGTTCTTGAGAGATTAGTTATAATATTTAATCAATGAGAGCATAATCATAAACAACCACAATGAATGATGAGATTATATTAATAAACTCTTACTACATTGGTAAATTTGAATTATAATACCCATGATAGAATTTCATTACATGAAGAAAAAAATATAAATAAAAAAATTAGATTCATGATATAACATGTAAAATGGATTTATATTCAATTTATCAAAGAATACAGGTCCATATCATAAAAAACGTCTCAAATAAGGAAAATTGAGACAAAATTACTTTACTGATTTGGTATGTTTTGAACAGTAATCCCCATTAAAGGGATATAATCATATGGATATCCAAATGATAGAAATTATTATGTAGAAAAATGAAAAAAAATAAATTCAAGGGAATTACATAAACAACATAAAAGAAATATGTGGTGAATATGGCATGTGTCTCACATAACTAAAAAGTGAGACGTAAATCCCTTACTAATTGAGTAACATTTGAATCATGTGATCCGTGATAGAATACCACAAATTGAAAATTTTTATATAATTAAATAAAATGAAATAATGATATAATATTTTATAGGTCAATGTATGAACCACACTAATGAAAAAATGTAATATATGGAATAAGTCTCACAAAAAAAAATAGTGAGACTATAAATCCCCTTACCATAAAACATGACATTCATCGTACTTGTTCAACCATATCTTCTTTGGGTAAATTAGTTTCGTTCCCAAAAAAGAAATTACATGGTTTTATTTCTACCAAATGTGAGGATTATAGAATAATAATATATATTTTATTTGTTTTTTTATAGGTGTTGGATGATTCAAAAGTATTTAGAGGTGTGAAGAAGTTGTGAGAGTGAATTCCATTTCTTAATGGAGGTGTGGCATTCTTTTCAATACCAAAAGGTAAATAATACTGGGACGTATCCCTCAAATAATTTACACCAATAATGAACCCTTTATAATCTAATATTTTATATGTACTAAATATTTCTAGAAAATTATTTTTTGAAAATTATCAAGGACATTTTCTCCGTTAAATTTAATGTTTAAAAACTAAGTAAAGTCATTTTTACCTTAAATATTGTAAATAATTTTCATTACATTCAATAATTTTTTTCATATAAACTAAGTTGAAATTATAATAAATTATAAATTATTCTTATTTAAAATATCCAATACATATTTTGAAATTCCAATCATGGAAGTGGAAAAATTTATTTTATAATTAATTCTGCAGACAAGACATAAATATGGGGTTTAAATTAAAAAAGATAAAATGTTTTAAATGTTTTTATATCCAATTTAAATGTGAAATTTGTTCCAATTTACAAGATTTAATTTCATGATTTATAATTTAAAAAATTATTATTTAAAACAAACTACAAAAAAATTAACTATATAAATAAATTAGATGGGAATTCAATTTTCAATTATATTCAATATTTTCAATATTCATCCAAAAATTAAACATCTAAAAAAACCAAAAACTAATCCAAAGTAAATTATTATATTTCTCCTTAAAAATTACGTTTATGTATGTCAAATTAAAATTATAAAAGTATAACATATTATTTCTAAAATAACTGTTCCCTTAACATTTGGTAAAATTGCCTTTTAATAAAATACATATTTTATACATTAAATTGGATATGTTCTTATTTTGTTCCTATCAAAATTAGTTTTTGAATGTAATGAAATTTTATTAAATTTATGATATATATATTTCATTAATATATCTCACTAATAGTGGTTAATTTAATTTATTATGAAAAACTGTGTTTCTGGGCATAAAAATAGTATTTTTCATTAAAACAAATCATTTATATTCATTTGTTTTTTATTTTCATTTATGATTAATTTTTACCAATAAATTAATTTTATAAACACATGTAAACCATGTTTCAATAATTTAGTTATTCTTATTCATGTGTACTATTCAAACTATTAGGTGATAACTATGATACAAGTTTAATAATATTATTAACATTATATCGTAGTTCAGTAAAACTCAATCTTGCGTGTAACAAAAGCTATCAAAGGATATCAGCGTTGTGTGTAGCACAATCTGAACATATTGTTGCGTGTATCACAAGATAATCTATGTTGTGCTTTTGGTTACATCATAACATAATGTTTCATATGAAGAAAGAATAACATAGTGTAGCATGCAATGCCGACCATCAAAGAAATTTAATTTATTTAAAAAAATTAACTCATAATAATTTAGGGTGTTACTTTTTGGATTACCTAAACAAATTGTTCTGTGGAAAAGGGATCCCATTTAGCCCACCCAAACATGTGTAATCATGTATAAATCATTTTTTGGTCTTTTTATATTCATTTTTGTATGTGTTGGAGGTTCTTGGTGGCATAAAAAGGGGTTTTGAGATTCATAGTTCAAAATTGCATTAATGTTGAGTCATAGAACTAAACAACACTGCCTATTAAGGGATCAATTTAAAGTGTATTTAGAGTATAATATTTTAATGTATATTTTTACTCAAAGGGAACTGAACTTCACACAAATACATTGGGTGGAGTGCTTAGAGACCTTTGATTTTTTTATTGCATACACCACTAGGATTTGAAATATGGTTGTAGATGCTTTGTTTAGAAAATTTTCATCCTTCGTATTTAGCATAATAATAAAAAAAAGATGATTTCTAATCTTTATTGTTTAGTTATCAATAGATGAAGGTATATATGACATACATGTATTCCTAGATTTTACTCACGTCAGATCATTTATGGTTTATTAAATTAAACTTGGACAAGATTAGGATGTGAAGTGTTAGTTCATTTTCAGTACTTTTATGGTGGGGAGACTACATGTGAGGGTTCATGGTATCCTTATAGGTTTTTACACTTCTAATACATGATGGTTGTTCCTATAGGCCTTATATAGAAAATGATGGATATTGGAAACCGATCTAATTATTCTCTAGACCTTGAGGTCACCAAGATGTATCATGATAATAGAAATAATTATGTGTGGTTGGGGATTAGATTATTGATTATAGATTTTTTTCCAAGATGCCTTACATGTCTAATAATTAAGGAGGAACGTCTTAGACCAACTGGTTTAATTCTTCCTTTACCCATTCCAGTTTGGAAATGAGATGTAATAGGCATGGACTTCATGATTGGGTTACCTCATACTTCGAGTGGTAAGGATGGGATATGGGTGATTATTTATTTACTTGTGAAATATATGAATATCAAACTTTCAAGGAGTCAATGATGTTAGTGAGATTGGGACGTAGTATGTGTGAGATATCATCAGAATTCAAGGAGTGGCATCATTTATCATTTATAACAGGAACCCGCACATCACATCCAAATATTTGAGTGTATTTAAATAATCAATGGGTTCTTAGTTGATTTTGATCCATTTAAGTAGTTTCATGGGAGGCCTTGTCAGGCAAATATTTTTCTAGAAGAGATTAGAGATTAATCCTGACATGGAATGAGAAATATTATGAGAAAATAGATATAAAAAATGATCATGAAAAGGTTAGTGATAAATCATATTCACAAATTTTTTCATATTGGTCGGTTTAAATATCAACTAGAGTATTAGGTAGGTGATTGAGTTTTCTCAAGGATTCCCCTCGATTAGGAAAAAGATCTCTAGGGATTTAGGGTAAGTTAGCACCTCGTTATATTAGACCATTTGAGATTGTGAAGAAACTCAATAATGCGGTTTATCATTTGTACTTACAAACTCTTGTGAATTCATTATATGATGTTTTACATGTTTCCCATTGGAAAAGATTAATTATGATCAATTCCACATGATTTAGTTGGAGTATTTTGAAATTGAAATCAACACATTAGTGGTTGAAGGCCTCTTCAGATAGTGTACTGATAGGATAAGGTGATTTATGGAAATATGATCATTTTAATTTGATAAAATGGTTCCGTGGTAGGTAAAACAATGAACATGGGAGCATGAGGACTTGATTATGATAAAATAATGTCTTAATCTATTTTTAGGTACACGATCTAGAGCCTTTCTGGGAACAAAAAGATATATAGGGAGGAAAATTTTCACACCCCGACATATTAAATATATTAGGGATCGAATTTTGAATTTTTATTTACTTATTATAAGTTTAAGAGTTTACCAATACATTAAAATGTTATTTGGGGATTAATGGTCCAAAATAGTAAGTACAATGACTGAGTATTAAGATGTTGTGTTTTGATCATTCTTCCTATTTCAAGCAGCTAGAACAAAACATCATAGACTCAATGTGGAATAGAGAAGAGTTAATGTGTTGTCACCATCTATGGAATAGATGGAAGGATTACCCATGGAAATTTTTTAGTATGTGCCTAGGAACAAATTCATCGTGTTTAAGGTCCAGGGTGTGACTACTGGTCATGGTATATTTTCTAGAATAGAAATAGTGGTTGTGGTGGATTCCACCTGGGCATGGTAGTGGTAGTTTCAGCTTTCTAAAACACTCTTTTGATGCGTGGTCTTCTAAGGGTGGTTACTCTAGAAATTTGTGATATAAATGGAGGATTATTCTGTTTATTTTGACATAGTATACATGTATTAATTCAATCAATTTCATCTTTTTAGCATCAATTCTGGATCGTGGTCAGCTAGAAGGGATTTTGGGTTTTAATTATCCATCCATTTATAGTTCTGTGTAATTACCATCTTATTGGGTATTCTCCTTGTAGATTTACGCTCATCTAGACTAGATCTACCAATTTACCATTAACATTTTGGAAGCATATAATTTTTTATTTGTTATTGAGGTAGATTTCTCTATCCTATCGTCTATTACATAGAATAACTTTTGTTATTATGATTCAATTTTTTTATGAAAATTATGGGTTGAAATACCTGAGTGGTGAAAGTGATCATTAATATATATGGAAATTATTTTCCCAAAAAATGTGTTTTTTAAACTATTTGACATGCATGATGTGTATTGTAAAATTCCTCAAAGATGATTTTGATATGGAAGTGCATTTTTATGAAATTAATGTGCTCTCAAATCACTATAGAAAATATTTTCTGAAATATTAACCAAGGAAATGAAATGTGATTTGTCTTATAAATTTTTTTGTGAAACATGTATTTTATTCATGAAAGGAATGATATTGTAATTACATATTTAGGTTACCTTGGTGTATAGGGAAAAGAAGACATATGTCTGACCTTGCAGATATAGATATCACTAAGAGATTATCCCATGATAGAATGGATCTCTTATAGGTAGCCATTTTTGGGGATAAAGGTTCTCTTAAATTATGAGTAACTTATGCTAGTTAGTGGTCTTTTTTGTCTAAGTGGTGTATACCCTAAGTGTCATTTTCCCCATTGGTTGTTTGAGGACAGCTTATGTGAATTTTTATTTGATATGTTTATTTCCCAATTTTTATTTATATTTATTTTTAAAACATATTATGTACATATACTTATTACTCATATATATTTTTATATCATATTGCACTATTATGAGAATATTTAATGTTTTTAAAAATAAAACTAAATTCTATTTTCAAATGGAAAATTATTTCTTTTATTGTTCTTTATAAATTAGTTGTATACATAAATGAAAAAATCCATATGGATATAAATTTTATAGATTATTTTCGGTATATTATTAAGATATATTTTTGTCACCCTACTTTTTTCTTTGGTAATTTTTAGCCTTTTTTATAGGATACAGTTAAAGGGAAGAGTTTTTTGTAATAAATGACTCCCGAGGACCGTGTTGACTTCTTCTATGTTAGGATAGTGGATAATTATAGTCATCAAGAAATGTACCCATGGGTTCATTCATGTTTCATGTTTATATAAATATTTGTGTTTCATCTATACATTGTTCTTCCTTTTTTGTATCTGAATATTATGTTTGGTTTCTTTGAAATTTGATATATTATGGGTCTGATTTTATAAACATATTTTTCTTATAACATATGTTCTTTGATGGTGAAATTTTTCCCACATTTCATTGTATGATTCCCTAGTTCTTTTTGTCATCCAATGGTTCTTGGTAACATGCTTCGGGCCTTGCGGTCGACTAATATGACTGACACTACAGGTTAATCCGGTCGTTCTATTAAAAATTTGTTTCAAAATGTTATTTTAATGTGAAATATTGAAATAATTCTTTCGTATCACCCTGTTGGGTATGGTTATTATTGATTTATTATATATTAGGCTACTGGAACTCAATAAGTAATTTGGGTGCGTGTTGCGTCCGCTTACTTTCATGAAAAACCTCACGTTTCCAATGAAAATTCAGGGTTTTATAGCACCATTATATATAGTTATAATGTTTTTTTATTCATTTTTCTAAAAAAAGATGTTTAAAATGAATAAAATTATGATCTAAATGGTTTTTTATATCCTATATGTTTTGTATAATATGGATCATTCTATAATAATGTCTTAAAATGTGGGGAGATGAATCTGGGTCTTTGAAGGTGTATCCTTCAACTGACTTAGATTTGGTGGAATCTATAGTCCAAAAAACCGATTCCATGTATCATGACAACAATTTTCAACCAGAATGGAGGGTGGAGCATGTTATATGATTCACCAAGAAGCATCCACTAGTCTTTCTTGGTGAAAAAATGACACTTGTAACAAGGATAATGGATTGAAAATATTGAAAGGATTTTCAATAATTAAAAAACTATTGAGGACTCCATGGTACATTTGACCACATATATTATTGAGGGTACAAAAAGTAAGTGGTTGAGGTATATATCTAAATACAAGTTACATGATGTTATGACTATGACTATTTTCAAGAAGTCTTCAGTAAATATTTTTATCCTAAGACACATAGGGTAGTGAAGGATTGGGGGTTTCTTTCTTTAGAGAAGGGAGGTATTTCTATCATGGAGTATGAAACATGATTTTTGGAGCTGGTGCACCTATCACTATAGAATTTTTCCAAGGACTATCTTAGGTAATGAAGGTTCTAGAATGGGTTAAGGCATGATATTTTGTTTATGTCGATTCTTTTTACCTACCCACATTCACAGAGGTTATGGATAATCAAGTTATGCATAAGGAAGACAAAGTAAGATAGATAGGTCACATCCTTAAATTATTTATATTAAGAGGCATACAAAGTTTTTTATGGATAGATGATGATGTAGAGTTACTAGTACCAAAGTGATTTCAAGATTTCACAACAGCCATCATGGTAGATCTTAGTGGTCTATTAGGAGTGTAGGAGAAAGGGACTCCTCAAAAAATGATTGTACAACTGGACCCAAGGTATTTCACTCAAGTTGGAATTTGGTCATATTTAACATTTCTATTATAGGGTATCCCAAGACAGTATATCAAGGTACACCATGACTAAGGTCTCTCAATTTAAATTTGACACTAAAAAAGGGGTGGCTTCTTTACCTCCTGCCAAGGGTAATGATCATGTTATAAAGAATGGGAGGGATGAGTAGGGTGTATCTATGTAATGGAGTATTCACTAGAGGAATCAGAGGAAGCACCAGTAGCCATGAGAGGAAATATGTTTACTAGATATTCTATGGTTATGGAATTTTTTTATGTTTTTGAAACTCATTCCTTTATCTTATCAAACATCATTTATGTGTTTATATTTCACTCAGACCTCATTCCTCTAATGAAGAATCTTTTTTATCCTTTGTGAATGATGTTTTAGTTGGGTTTTAGATATCCCAAGTGTTGGTTGATGATCATTTAAGTCCCAATCTATTTTTTTACTATTTATTACCAATAAATAATTATGTAGAATGTTTAAGAAGACTATGAGTAAAAAAATTTCTTTAAGAAAATTCCCTAAGAAAATGTTGTAAGAACAATGGAGTTTTTAAATCAAAAAAATGGTTAAATAGATTTTGAACAAACCATTATGATGAAAATTTCCATATAAAATGTTTCAAATATATATTCAATAAGAAGAAATAAATTGTGAAAATATGAGAAGACAAAGGAAGAAGATGCAGAAGAACTGAATTTGAAAATTATGAGATGAAAAAATATAAATATTTTATTTTTCTGAAATATCTTTGGGGGGACCATTCTAGGTTCATTCGTTTTGGTAGAGGTTTCAATTAAAAAAAGTCAGTTGATGCGTTTCTAATCATTCAAGGTTAATAAATCCTAAAATTATCATGATACAAGATTTTTGTTTTAAAAAAGATGATGTAGAAATTTGGTTTCCATATATACTCTATCGGACAAACCAGGAAAAAGGAACGAGAACAGAAGACTAAAAAATCAATAACAAAGGGAGAGACCAAGGATACCAGACATAGACTTCCAAACAATATATTTATACAATGTATTTTTTTCCATGGTATTTGAGGAGAATTAATGTTCCAAAAAATTTGTACGAAGTTTTTGGGAGTAAATTTAAAAGAAAATTCGATTCCAGACAATGATTTCAAGACACATGTTTCTTGACATACTGTTATAGAAACATATTTATAACTCGAGAAGAAGTTTCTAAAAGAGATCCCTCCACAAAAATCACTAAAAAAAATCTACCCGATGAATATTCAGATAATTATTATTTGAAAAATATTCCTAGACACAATATTTCATATTGAAAGATCGTATAAATTATTATTTATAATGTCTAGATAAGTGTTTGTTCAAGGACTGATTATTGTAGTTTCAATCGAGAAGAGTTTTAGTCACAAATATTTATTGAAAATCACTAAATGTAGACCAAATGATATAAAAATCTATATAAATATACGAGGGATATATTCTATCATACATATATGTATGTAAATATCCAATAGAGAGTGTATTTTTAATTCTAAATTATAAACAAATTCATTAGAATTCCTTGAAAATTCATAAATGAAGTTTGAGATGTGGTTTATAATGCCAAATGAATAGGAACCGAATATAAAATACTAATACAGTTTCCGAAAATGATTTCTTAAAAAATAAAAAGGATAGAGGAAAGAAAAAATAAGTTACATTGATAATGTAAATTACATAGTTATGATGATTAAAAGTATGGTATTAAATTTTTGGGTGGTATACTGAGATTTATAGATTAAATGAAGAAACATTTCTCCCTTTGACATAGAGTTCGTAAGGAATCTCTGGACATATTTGTTTTCTGGAAATGGTTATGTTTTTTAAGGAAATTCAAATATGTGATGAATTCAGAATCAGAAATTTGACTGAGGGGGAAAACATTTCAATTTCCGAGCTTTTCAAATTTGAGCAAACCTATACAATAGAGGAAAATTAAATTGTACATATAACTTTTTATGTGTTTGTAAACCTTAAAATATTATGATTTATTAATAGTATGTGATTCAAACTAATCATGTTGATGATGATAATACCTAATGGTTTTCAATAGAACAAAGGATATTCGACCAGTGCTCCATCATAAAGGGTTACATTAGATGGAGAAGAAAATCTGAGTTGCTAATTGAGTTCCTAATAAATTAAGGAAAGATTTTTATATGTTTAGAGTTGATTTATCTAATAGAGATTCATCAGATGATTCCGTTGTATAGAGTAACTCCGAATGTGTAAATTTTTTCTAAATCGTAATGAGGAGGTTCAGTACAATCCAAACCTGATCGAGCCATCAGACATAAGAAAATAAGGCAGATCCATCAGAAAGATGGAAATTAGATAGATCTACCAAGAATATATTTTCCAAAGTATTAATAGTGAATTTTAGAAAACATGTATTGATCATTTCTAGGTATAACATAGATCAAGAGAATGTTTTGAGATTAATTGTCTCTTAATAGGGTTGTTAAAGATCATGAATGTTTTACACATGTAATGTTGTTCTAGCTTACTTATGGAGGAAGGGAATAAGTTTCTCATGTGGATCAAAAAATTATAATGAAAATTAAATTATATGGGGTATAGAACTAGTTTTTGAGCGTTATCATTTGTTGGGGTGTATAACCAGATTTGAAGGAAGAGGATACAAAAGGGATAGTTAGGGGATATAGAAAAAATATAGAATTAAAGTTGACTATAAGGGTTGTATAGCTGCTCACTGTATGTGACTTTGTATTATGAAAATAAAATTTGAAAATGAATCCATGTTAATGGAGATATCCAACATGGAAAAGAGTATTTATTTGTACAAAACCATGAAAATATCCTCTTCTTCTCTCTTTTTAAATTTAGAACGTACGAAATGTGTGGTTGACATTTATATTTCAGTATATCATAACTATAATAGGTTTATTGAGGTTAATAATGTTTTCTTATATAGGTAAGAAATTATATTATGAAAATAAAATGTGTTCACTGATAACCCCCCCGCCTACTTAGTGAAATACATCCAAGGGAACATAAAATGGTATTATATCAAGTTCCCTTTAAAATATCCAAACATGAGAATTGAGAATTTCATTTCAATAAAAATAGGGGTGTTCCAATTTATGGTGGAAACAAATATTGCATTTAGAAGAATATGATGTTAAACAATTTTCAATTTCTCAACATTCAAGTTATATAAGAAGAAATAGTTGGAATTCCTCCCATTAATATAGGTTATATTACAAATTTTGACGAAAAAATTCTATATTTTGTTGGAAAATATCATAATTCTATATCGATGGCTATTATAAAAAATTATAAAAAGATTATGGGACATCCTACAACTATGAAAATTTGGGATAAGTTGAGAAGTAACTATGAAGGAAATTAGAATTTTAAGGAATCAATGCGAAAAATATATTGAATTAGGTTTGAATAAATAAAAAACTAATTATGAAGAAATTATTGATGATTTCTTTACAAGTGTAAATGAAATTGTGAGAAATATTATAGGTTTTATTGAGAAGCTATAAAATTATACTATTATTATAAAATAAATATAATCTTTCCATATTAATTTTATTTCATAGTTTCATCTCTAGAATATCATTAATATTTATATATAGCTAATATAAATATTATTCTTGTTTCATATGAAATGATAAAGCTATTACTCTTCAGAAAAAATAATTAGAATTAAATAACCTTCACTGATTTCCAAAAAGGTAAAAATAGAGATATGGATTTTGAAGGAAAAGAATAAAGTGATTCAGTGGTAATGGTAGAAGTATAAGATTTCAACACTATTTTTACTCTTATTTTTAGAATATTCGACAATGGAATTTGGAAAGGAAAATGTAAAAAATATATTAAATTCTAAATTATGGTGGGGAAGTTTACTTTGCCCAAATTTTTCCTAGATAGAAAGATGAAGACTCTGAGTCTAATAAATTTTATTATTATACTTCTTGGAAAAAAAAGGTAAAAAATATGAAAAGGTTCCTTACAACAGGAAGTACAGTTTGTCTAGAAGAAAAATGGTAGGATGATTCATCATCCTCTGATTAATCTAATAGTCATGTCAACTTAATTTCTCAAGATATAAAAATATGTGATTCATAAAGAAGTTATTATTATTGTGAAGAGAGAAAAGAACATGGTTGGATTCCAAAATAGAATATGAAATCATCACATTAGATAAACACACAACTCAAAAAGGAAAGGAAGAAGTTAAAGAATAATATTTAGGAAATAACTTTTGGAAATGGTGAAAAAATATAAAAAAGGAGGATATAAACCTCAATGTGATTATAACTCATAATATGAAATTTGATGAGCTAAAAATGAAGATTGTTGTTTGTGAAGAATAATCAGGTATTGAACTCAACATGGTATAAAGTACAGTTCATGAAGAAAGTATATATAATAGATTAAATATAGATCAACTTGGAAATATTATATATGTTCTTATTAAAATTTTATCTTAAATGGAATAGGAGTTGATAAAAATAAAATCAATGTGTCTTTCAACACATAGTTAGTTAAGAATGATAATATAATACTTCACTAATGTAGTTGAAGTAATGGGACAAAATTATAAAAATAGTAAAAAATAATGGTTCATATAAGCATGTGTATTTTATTCCTTTCAATAATAATTTAAATTTGATTCAACTAACTCTATAGGTAAAAATTTTAAAATTTAGGAAAAAATTATATTCCACAAATAATTATTGGAATACATCAAAAATGTATCTCTATGAAAAATATTTCCCATAAAATGTTAAGAAACATCAACAACAACATACTTCATTGTAGTTTCACTATCCTTGTAAAAGATTGCGATTTATGGGATACTGATGGTGATGATGAACATTTGAATAATGTTATTATTGATGTGGGTGTAATATTTCACTACCAGTAAACTCGTATGAGTCAAGGGGGACCTATGATCAACATAGAAGAAAAAAATTCCATATTTGTTTTACTGAGACGGAAAAGAATGTTCTTAAAGTGAAGAATGTATAATCCCCAACATATAAAAATGAAACATAGAAGAAATTTGTGTTCTTTAATGAAGTTGAAGAAAATAATAATGTTCATCAAGGAATGAAAGATTCTTTAGTTATTTGGTCTGATCAATTGGATGTGGAAATAAAGTTTTAGGGAACAAAAAAAGATGATAACGAAAAGGGGTGAAAATTATCTAATAATGAGAACAGAGTTGATAAAAATATATCAACAGATTGTAATTATAAAATTTTGAAAAATTAAATGTTATGTGAGATATATGTGAATGATAAAAAATTTTGTCTGGCTATCTTATCGATCCCTAAAAAAAGTACTAAATTCTTGTTACAAACTCAAATTACAAAAATGTTGGAAAAGATGAAGAAAAGTTGAAGCTTCAACTTAAGAATCTAAAAATGATTAGAATTATATTCCAATGAATAAGAAGGACAATAGAATAGTGATAATAAATACAATGTATAATTCAAGAAGAATATTATGAATTCAATACTAAGAAAACATTATCACTCTGAATGAAACTTCTATGAAAATGATCTTTCTACTTACTCCTGAAATTTTTGTTTATCTTTAGTAACATGAATAGAAGTGAAGGAGTAAATGTAAGTAAGATGGTTGAGTTATATAGATTTTTTTATAGTAAATAAAATTTATATCATTGAATTTCTCTTACCATGATGAGGAATGAAATTCATCCCTCTAGGGGGAGAAAAATAGACTTCGAGGTATGAGAATTTAACGTTTCATAAATTCATAAAGGAATGAGGTTAAGAGAACCAAGATTTTGGGGATGAGTTTTGGTACACTTGAACTATTTTATTGTGATTGTTTAGAGGAGTTTAATTTTTTTTATCTTAATATATTTTCACATATTTCCCCAGATATGAGGGTGTTGAAAGAGGAATGGTTAATGTATTACACAAGAGTTATTTTATATACAATATTGATCACATTAAATATAAACCATTGTTTTTATAATGGGTTCTCCCTTGTGGACTTATATATTTTTAGTAAATGGTATTTAATATGAAAATCATGTTATGAAACGTTTACCATGAAGAATATTTTCAATATTCAAAAATGAATAAAAATAATCTTTAGTGGAACCTTTGAATTTGATTTTCAATAAGTTGGGGAAGAAAAATATTGAATAAAGATAATGAAAACAACGGTTGGGGATAAATATAAGTATATATATTAATTATGAATATGTTTGACGTAATTTTTTTATTTACAATAAACACCAAGGGGGTATAGTACAGTCCAAGTTTTGTTTTGCAGTATTCATTGTATATAGATCAATATGTATAAAGTTTTGAGAAAACTATGAGTAAAGAATGTTCCTCGAGAAATTTTCATAAGGAAATGTAATAATAATGTTGGAGGTTTTAAATAAGAAGAATTGGTATTATGGTTTTCTAAAATACCTTTAGGAATTTTTTTTGACAAATAATGTTTCAGGCAAAGATATAGGAAGAAGAACTGATGAAGCAAATAATGAGTATAAAAAAGAGAAAGATGTTGATGGAATAAAGATTCCAATTAGGATAAGATAAAATAGAAAAATTTTATTTTCTATAAATAATTTCAATACCCACCTTTCCGGATGCAAAATGTTAGACATATGTTCAATTTATAGAAAATAAGAACATTAATTACAGATCATTCAATTTTAAAAAATAATGAAAGTATCATGATTCAATATGGAGGTTATTAAAGAGAATATGTAGAGATTTAGATTCTGTACAGACTCTATTGGATAGACCAAGAAGATGGACTAGACACAGAAGACTAGAAAACGGATAATAAAGGGGGAGAACATGGTGTCCAAAATTAGACTTCTAGAATGACTATTTGTACAAAGTAGTTTTTACAAGTTAATTGAGAATAATTCAAGTGAAAATCGTTTTGTAGGAATTTTGTTAAATTATAGTGAAAGGAATATGATTTTCTTCAAATAGAAATCAGAACAGATGTTTTTAGACGTAGAATTTGGAACACAAGTTTCTGGATAGAGGAGAATTTTCTAAAAAAGATCCATGTATAATTTCTCTAGAAACAATCTACCATAATAACATATAGATGTATATTATTGGAAAATGTTTTTTGGACATAGATATTTGTACTAACATACTGTATAATATTATATTTATGATGTCGGGAAAAGACTATGTGTATGGGATGATTAAAAATGTTGGAATCCAATATGATTGAGTTAATAATTTTCAAGGTAGATCAATATAGGAAGACCCAATGATTGAGAAATGTGTATATGGATACCATTATTAAAATCCTTTAGTCATGTGAATGAAAAGATCCAACGAATAGTATTTTTTGATGTCCAAAAGATGAAGAAATTCAAGATAATTCTCTGTAGAAAAAGATAGGTGACGTTAGAGATGATGTTTAGAGTACCAAAAAACATGCACAATATAGAAAATGTTAAAGTAGTTTTGAAAAAACAAGACCTAAGAAAAGATAATAGATATTGGTTTAATAATAAGAATCAAATTAACTATGTAAATTCAATAATTATTATGTTTCCAATGATGGTCTTGTATGTTTTTGTAATAGAAGAAATTTAAATTTTTGACGAATTCAGAATTTGGAATTTGGGTGAGATGGAAAAATATTTCAGTTTCCTGGCACTTAAAATTTGATAGAATCAATATAAATTATGAAAAGTATAATTTATGTATCACTATACATGAATGTGGAAATATAAAACACATAATTTTTTAACAATATGAATTGACAACAAATTAGGTTGATGTTTAGGGGAATAAATGATTTTATATCAAACAATGGAACATTGATAAGCGATTTATCAGATGGGGTTGCATCATATGGAGAAGAATGTAAGAGTAGTTGATTGTGTTCCTACTAAATTTATGTAGAATGTAAATAACATCATAAATTCTTTATCAAATATAGATTCATCAGATAATTCCATCGGATGGAGTAACTCTAAATATTTCAATGTTGACAGAAGAGAAGAAATGAATTTAGGTTAGAGGAAAACTTGATAGATCTTTCAGAAATATGAAAATAATATAGTACTATCAGATAAAGGTAATTCAAAAAGATCCATTTGACCTAAATTTTTTAATTTAGATTTTCAATAAAGTCCAGGAAAAATTATATTGATAACATATAGTTCCATAAAATATCTAGAAAAATATTAAAGACCAACAGACTGTTAAGAGTCCTTTTTGAGGATCATTAATGTTTTCCATAGTTAATGATGATCCAACATACCTATAGAGTAAGTGGTTAAATTTATGAAATAGTTCAGAAAATAATAATGAATATTCTTTTATCTGGGGTGGAAAAGTAGTTGATGAAAAGGAATGTTTTATTGGGTGAAAAGAAGATATGAAGGAAGAGGATACAAAATGTATAATATGTTGTATAACCTAATATAATAAGAAACCTTACTACTATGGCTATATAACAATTTGTTGTTTGTGAATTTTCAGTCCTAAAATAATGTTAGTTAAAGAATCCATGTTTTGGGGATATACAACAAGGTTATGAGTAGGTCTTTGTACTGATCATTGTAAATACCCTATTTTGTTCTCTATCCATATGTGTCACATATTAAAGGTGGTTTTATGGTTTATATATTAGTGTATCATAACTCTAAATTTCTGGCATATGTTAATAAATATTCCTTAAGATGTTATGAAAATTATTATAAACATAAAATTTGATAACTGATTCACCCCCTCCCCCTATCAGGGATCTCTACCCAAGGTAACTTAAATTGATATCAAAGTATGTTCCCTCTAAAATATCCACCTCTTCTAATAGTGAATAATAATTGAGTGAAAAATATGGGTGTTCATGTTTTTGATAAAAAAACTATCATAGTTGGAAGAATATGATGTTACCTTATATTTTATCCTTCATTCATGAAGATAGAGATGTAGAAAAAGTGGGACGTCCACCAAGTAATAAATTTTCAATGATGGATTCTATTAGTATATTTTTATAATATTATAGAAAATATCATAATTATGTGTTGATTGATCTTAAAAGAATGTTTATAAAAAGACTATAGGGATTCCAAATACTATGTAAAGTGGGATGAGTTAATAAGTATCTATGATATAAATGGAAAAAATTATTGAAACAACTTTAAAACCCCATAGAAGTTGATTCGATTATATAAATGTAACGCCTCAACCCCAAAAGTCCAGAGATGGTGCATTATTTGAATACATTGACATGATTACAAGGAATAAAGTCTCGAAGGACTAATCAGTTTAGCAGTCTTGGAAAATAGATTACATACATGAACATTACATTACACATTAGAAAATAAAACACAACATAAATGATCCTTTGAGAACACTATTAATCCCCTATCTTAACCCTTCTTATCAATCATAATAAACTTCTTCGAATCTTATGAAAATAAAACATAAGAAAGGGGTGAGCTCAAACACTCAGTAAGGATAACAATATAACCAAAACATTCACAAATCAGGATAAACATTTAAGTCAATGTATAAAACTAAAACAAAATCCTTTTAAACTTAAACGTCACAATAATATGGAAATGATAAATCAAATAATGCCATTTAATTATTCACATGGATATTATACTGTTTTAATAATCACATGCAATATCCACAGTCATTTTCATAATGATGGAATTCATAATTCCATACATCATAACTACATAGTCAAGGCCTTATGAGAAGAATACAAAAAAGATTTTGTCAAGGCCTTCTGCCAAGACACTAGTTGGTATCATGAGACCTACTGATGCATCTAGGAGCTATATTGGGCTCCAACCATCACTTACTAATTCTAATGCATTCCTCATATGAAAAGATTTAAACATAGAATAAACATTCTTATTAAAACTAGCATATGAAATGCCAATACTTTATCCACAAACCATGAATGGTATAAAAATTACACACCCACAGTCAAACATATCATAAAGCCTTCAATAAAATATGGGAGATTTGTATCATAATAAATCAACCTTGATCAAGAATAATATCTCGTAAAGGATGTTGACTTAGTTGAAAATGAACAGTAAAAATCATTTAGAGAAATATCCCATTTTCATGAAATCATTTAAAAGTCACATAATTTATAAAATAAGTAGTTTAAAAGATAGTTTTGAATCAAAATTTCCCATACCACTTTAAATATTTTGAAAGTAATTAACATTCTAAAACATTTCTGTCTATACGAATAAACCCTTAAAACAGTTTTGAAAACATAGACATTAATGACAATGGTTTAGAAGAATAAATATTTAAAACATTTTACAATGACGTTTTAGGAAAAAGTACCTAAAAACATTCCCTTCAAAAAATATTTTATGTAGCATGGACATACATAATAATGATGTCCCAGTAGGTACTTATGTAAAAACAATCTCAAATAATAAAGAGATTGTGAAATTAACCCATACATTGTATCAAACTTGACCCGTTCGTTCATTAATCTCTTGAATAACAAACTAAAGTTAATTTATAATTGATTCAGAACCTTTTTCAAATTTAATTTTTCTTTTATATCACTTATTATTATGTTATAAACATTACATACAATTTATGTTTTTAATGGTCGTTTTTTTGATATTTGGTAATTAATTAAAAAGTAAACTTATTATAATTACATGATGTTCATGTGGTCAAAATTAAATTATCTCTGAAATGATTTTAATGATTTAGATATCATATATATCTTATATATCTAGTAAATATATGTATTTATAACATTATATAACATTTGGATATTAGAAATGAAATGCACCGTTCATGGAGACGGTAATCCATACGTACGCATGAGCGCTACATTCATTTCTGGTTCATATTTTAATTGAATGAATACATTATGATACATAAGTATATTATAATTCTAGTATAATATTATATATAATTTGTTTAACTTCATCCTTTATATGTTCCACGTATGGAATAAACGAGTCATATCATATTGAGGGGATGGTAGTCCGCACTTCCTCAAATGAAATTATCGCATTTACCGATTATGGAAACCATAAAGGTATGCTATAAATGAAAAATACAGAAGAATATGAAAAATATAAATATAATATGTATTACATGTAAATACAGTTCCATCTTAATGGACACCAAAAGAGGCGGTAGGAGATAATTGAACAATCATCATTTTGTGAGGCAGTTGTTTTCCGTCCACAGAAACCATATGTTCTTTTCCCATTAGATAGAGGTGTGTGTAAGTGTAGCTGAAAAAATCTCATAAAACAACATATTATATTATGGATACTGGTTTTGTTATAAAATAATGTAATAAAAATAGGTTAGGGGGTTGGAGAAGTAAAATAAAAGAAGAGAACTTTAGGGATGACGTTACCTTAAAATTGGGTAACTCTATTTGGTTTGATCCAAAAGGATTTATTGAAGTGACTTATTCATAAGGTAAGACTTCTAGGTGTAAGGGAGGGATATTTAGAACTTATTTGGGTAGAGTTTGGACGAGTCAAGGGTCCTGAGAGGTGTGAGTAATGGGTTAGAGGTGAGGGCTTTTTATAAGGGGGAGGAGGGGCACTTTAGGAAACATTGTAAATATTATTTTACTATAAAATGATTTTCAGTTTATAATGGATCCAAATGAATTTATTTTGAGACTTAGGTAGTTATGGGTCGAAAAAATTTCAACCAATAGTTTTTAGAAAAGTTTAGGTTACCATTTTAATCTTATCCTTTAGATTTAACTATTAGTTAAATAGTGTAGGTTTAACCATGTCTTCTTGTATTCTTACACTATATGGTTAATAAACATACTATAAACTTCCAAGAGAACCTCAAGTGGTTCATTAATGACATATATATTATTATTTAATATTTTTTGCCAAAATATAGATTTTTAAGAATGTTATTTCAACTAATAATATAGTATTTGTTTTAAAATCTCTTTTATGTCAATTTTAACACTATTTGGTATTTGTTTTTTGTTAAAACAATAACAGCATGATTACTTAGATAAAAATTTATTTAATCAACCATAAAATGTAATATTAACCTATAAAAGTATTTTAATTCATCAAAACTCTCAAATTACATTTATTTGGGTATTTATAATATCAATTATTTTAATCATTCATTAATAAGTAAATTACTTCATCATTATTGTGTCATAAAAAACATTAATTATTTAATGTCTAAAAGTTATAAATAAATTTCATTATGTAGGAAATATTTTTATCTATCTAATTAATATTTATAGTCTAAGATATAATCTATATAACCCCATTTAAAAATTAATTTACTAAAAGATATTTGTTTATGTCATTTTTTCTTTTAATTTAAGTTAAATAAAAATAAAGTGTCATTATCACTCTTAAGTTTCTCCATAGGGTCCCAAAATCTACCCAAATATGCCCATGGTCGGATTGGACTCATCCACTTAGGTTAGGAAAAGTTTTAAGTTAATTTGGTGTTATTATAATATTCTTTTTACCTTGAATTACCCTATTTACCTTTAACTATGGTAAATAAAAGTCAAAAGTTACTATTCAAAAAAAATCATTTTAATCTTATTGAACCACATATTAATTACTAATAAAAACCATGTATGTCAGATTTTCGAAATTCAATTCACAGAAGTGGTAATATTTTATTTAAATGAAAAATTCAGATTTTAACTACTACAAAGTGGTATCACTATTTATCAAAAATTGACGGTTTTTAGAAAAATACCAAAAATTCAGCATATCCTATATTCGATATACTAAATTCAAAAATTATTTCTATTTGACCAAATTCAAAACATAGAGGTTAGATTAATTAATTTAAATTTAATTCTCGTTCTCAAAACAAATAACGTGTTTTTAAGAAATAATAACTATCAAAAGATCGACACTTGTTTATGTCCAATTTCAGAGTGATATTACTTACAATAACCAACATTGATTAAAATGGTGAAAATATAATCTAATTACACATTAAAACTAATTAAATAGATAATCTAACCATATAAATAGATTATATTAAAAGGAATTTTTGAATTAAAATATAGTACCTTTCACTATTCATTAAAAAATGAACTTTCTCAGAAAAATACAAAAAAAATACCCAAATTAAATTTTGATGTATTGATTCTAAAGAAGAATTTTATTTTGTAAAATAAAACATATAAAAGTGAAAAAACTGTATTTATAGTGGGTTCTCCATTAAAAGGCGGTAAATTAACCTTTTATTGAATATTAGAGTGTTTATGCTTAAAATCAGTTTTTTCTTATTTTAAGCCCCTATATTTTTATTGGATAAATGTTGAAACATTTGACAAACATGTATAATAATATTGTAGTTAGTTCCATTTATTCTCTCCATTACAACAGCTTGGCATTTACTACTATTTAAAATAAAATAATATTAATATTTTTTAGTATGACTGAGCATTATGTGTAACATAAGATTTCAAAGAAACCCATTGTTGTGTATTAGGAACACCAATAAAAATAGAATCCCCTTTAATGTAAATTAATATTTAATACACAAATGAAAATGTCTTACTCTTTATTTACCTGGGATGTTACAGAAATCTTGGGGTGTTACATTCCCCCCTCCTTCAATAAAGTGCGTTCTCGCAATTTGAAATTTTATTCGAAAATAAAAATTTTAAAATAGAAAATACCTTTGTGGAAAACCCACATAAGAAATTTGGTTAATAAAATTTATTATTAATAAGACAGAAATGGAAATGAAAAGCCACCACCAAATTATAATATCGATTAGTAGAACATTGGTGACAATTAGAGACACATAATTGGAGGAAAAGCATAAACAATTATAAGGAGTGATTGAGATCATCAATAAAAAAGTGTAAAATTTAGGGCCTCAAAGCCATAAATATACGATGATTTAAAATAACATTTGTTCAACAAAACATAAGGTATTAGGAAAACACATTTTTTTGTTTTAAGATCCCTTTTCTAAAGTTTGATAATTAATTTACTCATAGAATAAGAGGAAATATGTATATATATATATATGACAAGTAGAGTATCATCCTTTAACTAATTCCTGCCACAAACTCATCTTTCACTCCAAAAGATAATAGAATTGAAAAATATTCTGTTTATCATAATCACAGAGGGTTCCAAAAATAATGAATTTATAATTTATTTTTCAGAATATTTAAAGAAACTAAATTATACAAACTAGGATATCACGTAAGCTAGTGGTAGGTGATGCACCCTTGTCTCCCTTCGGTTGTGGGTTGAATTATTGCGGCCATACCGGACGTGATGGGTTGTCGCCCAACCTCCGGGTTATCCTTTTTATAACAATTCAAAAATAATCTTAAAAAATTCTTTAACCTGAAAAATAGAATCCAATTTCAAAATTAATCCATTCCGACCATTAGACTTATCCAAAATACTTCTATCCAAACTCACAGTGCAAAATTTATAAGGAAGGTAGACACAATGAAGATATTTTTTTACGTAATAACATGTGAATACCTTCATCATGTATTCTTTAAAAATATGTCAACACCCTAAATTACCATAAAACTTTATTCATTACTTTCATTCTCCCTTATTCCTTATAGAATACTGTATATACTCCTTATATAAAACAATGTTGTAAAATCCAACAATAATGGAATAAACAACAACTAATTAGTTTTTAGGTAGTCAAGAATATCGAATCCAAATCAATCATATCTTATTTCGAAATCACTACCTCAGTATCAGAACCATATAATCTCAAACCCTAAATGAAATAGTATTGCAGTACAATCCATATTCATTTCCATAATTCATATAACTGGTGCATCATCAATACAACAATGAAATGACATAATTCTTTAATAGCAACATAAGAACACTAGTCATTACTCTTCATCTGCAGTAGTATCATAACATGATTATTATCCAATAGCATCATTTTTGGTATACTCTAATGACTGTGACATTTATTGGGGTAGTGTCACAATTCCTTGCAGATAAATCATTTTACATTTGAAACCTTTTTCTTACCCTTTCAATCATGTACTTGGTGTCCTTTTTCTTCACAATTATAACAAACTCACATTCCCTTAAAGCATTTACCACGGTGATTCTTTCCAAAATTATCACATATGGGAAAATCCTTATTTCCCATATTAACTTTATCTATATTTCTCTCTTCTATCCCTTTCCTCTCTTTCTTCCCTTCAAATCCATAGGACTCTAAGAATTCTTTACTTGTCTTATTAACACATGATACTATTTATTCATATGTTTAGAATACATGGGAGACTATTTACCATCTAAATGTTGGAATAATACCATGAAAGGTATGATCCTTCTTCATTTTTGGATCATATGTATTGCTAGAGTTCTCATTCCTTCTAATAGGATCAATTTCTAAAAAAATGGAATACACTAGGTTTGTTTATGAATCACAATTCATAATTCCCAAATTGTAAAATACCTAATGTAAATTGAAAATATTATACATATAATTTATAATCATAAAATGTTTTCTTTGAGTATGTATTTACTCATAAATCTTTCATAATGTCTTGTAATGAAAATGTGAATTATCTTAAGTATATCCTCCAGGAGTGTCATAACCAAGAGTGTAGCAAGGCCCGTTGTCGTGTACCTAGAAACCCTAGGTCAAGGCCGAAACTCCTTTAACAAGTTTTCACTCTTAGGTTGTAGAGACCCGAAGCTTGACATACATGGACATTACATTACTTTTGCGGAATACTTAGTACATAACAAAACACACACACAAGTATCGTAATAGTTTAGTGTCTTTGGAAACTCAAAATATAATCCTCTAATCGTGGTGAAAGATCTTCAACATCCCCCATAAAGATCTTCTTTTTTTAAACCTAAATCCTTTCTTTATGTCCTGGGGAATAGAAAACGTAAAAGGGTGAGCTCAAATGCTCAGTAAGGGTAAACAAAAGAAATTTCAATCAAGTCATATTCATAAGAACATATCTTTTGGAAATCTTAACCTGCAAAAGAGATCATAATTTCATAACATGGGATAAATCATAGTAGTGAAATGTAATCCCAATAATCATAATTTAAAACACGAAACTTTGTGGCATACACACATAATCATATATAATCATTTCTTATTAGTCAAGACTCATTGCCAAGACTATCTTAGTGGACAAAGTCCCTTTCTGAACCGAGTTCACCCCTGGTTTCAGTCCTGTTTCACTGAACTGGTATAACCTACCATTCCAACCATTTCTATCTCATGAGATATAAAATCTTTACACAATTCATTTGAGGGAGATATAGGTCCCACCCATCTCATAATGATACCATTCTTATGTGTGCCACAAAATCATAAACCATAAATCATAGAATAACCCATGTAATAAAAATGGGAATCTTAAACATCGTAACATCATCAAACAATTCATATAAGATAAAGGAATTCATAAAAACATTTCCATCACAACATTATTATATCAATGTAATAATAGGGATAAAAACAGAACCCTTTATTATCTTAGATGGAAAATAATTTGATAAAACACTTGAACTCCATTCTTGAGGAAAATATCCTTTCTACTTCAAAAACATTTTCCTTTCTTAACATGTCATAAAGTTTTAAACTAAAAGAAGTTGATTAATAATAAACTTTAAAACTAGTAAAGTAATCTTCTTGGAATTAATGTTTTAAAATTCCATTCATGCTGTATAAGTTAACAAAAACATTCTTCTCGTACTTTTTTCGGAAAAGTCAAAAAGTACCTCGTAACGTAAACAAAAGAAATATTCCTTACATACCATGTAGTAAAAGTCAAAAATGGGTAAAAAGGACTTTAAACATACATTAAAACACTTTTATAAAACATGGAAATTGATGATAACAATTACCCCAGTAAATACCAAAGTATAAACAATCTCGGATAAAAATGAGATTGTGATATTTCCCTTAACTTAGGTCTGATTTGCTTCGTAAGTGTCTGAACCTCCTGTATAATGATTTAAATAATCTCATTGACTTATTCCAGAATTATAATCATTGTTATGATATCATATATGGTTCACTTATGACTTTATATTACCCGTTCTTTTGTAAATTCCATGTTAAAGAGCGTTTTGGGTAAAATTGTTTCATTTATCATCCGTGTTTTGACTTGTAATTATTCATATGATTACTTAGATCATGATTAATTAATTACAGAATATAAAACATGATTTATATATAATATATATTCAGAATATACATATATATAATGAATCAGTAAATGGAAAGAAATACACCGTTCATGGAGACGGTAGGTCGTACGTACGCATGAACGCTGTTTTCGTTTCCTTATTGAGTTGAATGGAATTAAGTAGATGACATACACATATGTACACATAAATACAGTATCATTATTATGTCATATATTTCATGATTACTTATTATATACACTTTATAATCATTCATGAATGGTTAAAGTGGAGAATGAATCTCATCGCGTCGTGGAGACGGTAGTCTGTACGTACGCATGAGCGATGATATCATTCTCAAGATTGTGGGACTGTTTTGGAGTGTATGTATACTATTTAAGAATCAATATCAGTTTAAAATAATCATATATAGTTATTATTTACACCATTATACCCATCCAAGTAAGGTGGTGGTGGAAAATAGATTTCACGACAGCGTGGAGACGGTATTCCGTACGTACGCACGCGTGGTGATTTCTTTCTCCGTAGGATGGATAGATGCCGAAATAGGGCTGTTTCATACTTATAATAACATATAAGTATATGAGTGATACTGATGTTATTACTTCATAATGTAACAACCTAAGAAGAAGAAGAAGTGGAAGAAGAAATAAAGGTGAAAGGATCGGTAACGGAAATTACCTCTTATTTGAAGTGCCTCTTTGAGACCTCCTCTTAGGGCACTAAAATTGGTCTTTGAGGAAGAACAGAACCTCTAGGATATTTCTAGGGAAGTGGAGAAGAGAATTTGGCAGGGGTTGGCCGAGCTTGAAGGCTCAATGTTGTGTGAGGAAGAGAGGGAGGGGGTGCCCTTTTATAAGGGAGGAGAGGGGCACCTTTGGAATAACTAAAAATATTATTTTATTATAAATCCAAATTCAGTTTTAAATAGCTCCAAATTGATTTATTTAGAAGCTAATGTGGGTGTGGGTCGAAGTCCTCTCATCCAATAGAATTTATGCAAGTTTAGGTTCCTATTTTAACCTTATCATTTAGATTTAACATTAAGTAAAATAATTTTACTTTTACTGTGTCTTCTTGTGTTCTTATACTATAAGGTTAATAAACATACTATAAGAAGACAAACGAACCCCAAGTTTTTTATTATTAATATATATAACCTTATCTAAGTTATTTGGCCGAACCTTAGATTTTTATGAATAAAATAACAATTACCAATATAATATTTGTTTTAAAAACGATTTTATGTCAATTTTGACACTATTTAGTAATTGATTTTTGTGAAAATCATAACAGAATTATTAATTCGAACACAGTTAATTAAATCAATACTAACATATCATATTAACCTAAAAAATTGGTTAAATTTATAAAAAGTCTCAAATTACATTTATTTGGGTATTTATAACATCAATTATGTCAATATTTCATTAATAAGATAATTACTGCATCATCGTTGTGTCATAAATAAATTAAATTATTTGATGTCTCAAAATTATAAATAAAATATCATTATGTAGAAAATCTTATTATCATTCTAATTAATATTTACAATCTAATTTATCTTATGTATAACCCTATATTAAAAATGTTTTAATATATAAACTTTGATTTTAACTCTTTTAACTCTTCTTTGAATTAAATAATAATAAATGTCCTAATCTAATCCAAGTGAGCCTAAATGGTCATATTTTATTTCTAAGGTTGTTTTTGGTCGAATTACACTTATCCAATAGAATTAGGACATGTGTTAGGGTAATAATAATATCATTTTTACCCTTAATTACCCTATTTACTTTTAACCGTGGTAAAAAAAAGTAAAAAGTTACTATTCACCAAAAATTATTTTCATCTCATTGAACCACATTTTACTTACTGAAATCAACCGTGTCTCTCAGATTTTTGAAATTCCACTCACAGAAGCGGTAAAATTAAGTTTTATGAAAAATTCATTTTTTTACTACCACTTAGTGGTTTCACTATTCATCAAAAAATGAAAGTTTCCAGAAAAATACCAAAAATTAGGCCTAAGCTATATTTGATATTATGAAATCAAAAATGATGTCTATTTTACCAAATTCAAAACATATCGGTTACATTAACTAATTTAAAAATTAATTCCCGTCGTCAAAATAAATAGCGTGTTTTTATGAGATAATAACTATCAAAAGATTGACACTTGTTTATAACTGGTTTAAATGTGAAATTACATCCAATGAACAACATTGTATTAAATTGTAAAAATATATTCTAAATATACTTTAAAACCACTCAAATTAATAATTTATCACTATTAATTATTTCGATTAAAAAAGTTGTTTTTAATTAAAATTTAGAAATTTTCACTATTCATCAGAATATGAAAGTTATCCGAAAAGTACCAAAATTTCACCCTATACTAATTTCGATATTCCGAATCCAAAAATGAAGTCCATTTTGAGAGATAAAATTTATAAAATTTTAAAATGTGGTTATTACTATTCATAACGGCTAGTTTTAATAATATTTTAATAGGATATCGTTGTTTAGTGAAACTCGGTATTGCGTACTACACACGCTATCGAGGAAGGTCGCGATTGCGTGTAATGCAAGGCAAGTCAAGGATCCGTGTTGTGCAAGCTCCTTTTGGTGTAGCGTACAACACAAGACATTAATGAAATTAAAAAGAATATTTTTCATAAAATCTCGGGGTGTTACATTCTACCCCCCTTAAAATGAATTTTCCCTGGAAATTCGTCGGGGTTATAAATGGTTTACTATTTGAAAGTTTCTTTGATAGAAACCCACATCATAAAAAGGAATACCAAAACCAATCTTTAAAAACAAAATTATGAAACGTAACGGTTACCCAAATAAACTAATCACTAGGTTTCCACATAGGTGAAAAAATGGATATGGAAGAGAAATATAACCATCATGTTCTGATGGAGAGTGGTAGAGAACATGGCTATAGAAAAGACATCAATCACAAAGCCATAAATTTGTGACGATCTAAGGTACCATCTGATTCATCGGATATAAGAGCACTAGGACAACATTTTTGGTTTTCAAGATCATTTCCCTAAAGTTGATGAAATTGGAATTAGAAGAAATACTTTCGTGATTTCAGTATAGTCTCACCGTTGGAAAATTTACACTTCATCTCTTAATGAAATGAAGTTGAATTTGTCATTTCTGAAGTGTTAGAAGATCATGTGATAGAATGATGGGTCATTCTATCTATCTCAAACAAAAGGTTAGAAAAGTTATAAAAAAAACATAAGTCCCTCTATAGTGAGATTAATCATATATGGTTTCTAAAATGGACGTATACTTCATATATCATACTGCTTAATATAATAAAACTATTTTCTACTAAACAGGGACTTCCTGTAGGTCAGTGGTAGGCGATAAAGGCCAGTCTCACTTCGGTTGTGGGTTCGATTCCCATGGCCTTGTCCGACGCGATGGGCTGTCGCCCGTCCTGCAGGTTGTACTTTTTCTAAAACTATATTACTATAACAACCCATCAATAATATCGAAAAAACTTCTATCCTTAAACAATACTAACTTATTTCCAACATAATCCATTCCAATCTTTAGGCTTATCCATAATACTGCAATCCACTCTCATAATATTGTGAAAACGATTACCAAAGATTTAATACCATCGTTGATCCCCATATATCATAAGATATGTCTTGTTGGTCACATTCCAAACATTCAAAGGCCTTAATCATGTATTCTCTTGAATACCCATTGAACCTTAGTGAAAACATGAATGTTGTTAAAAGTTAACTCTATCTACATACCAAAATCCTCAAAATTATATATACTCTAACCATGATATCAGTTAGTTTTTATATCAATCATGAGCTCATGAATACTGTCAAATATTTCATTTTCTCATTTTCCCTTCATTATGCGCATATCATCTCTTTTTTCCAAAAATAACTCAATCACTTTCCATGGTTACCGGTACCATAAAATTATTGAAACCACAATAGACCAATACATAAATATTCCAACATTATTTTTGAATCCCATTACACAAAAACTTAATAATTCCACCACATCGTTGTCATATTCAACATCGCCAATGGCGATCGCATGTGACTTCCATTTGTCATTTTCATTAAGTGGTTTCTCATTTCGATCATCACTAACCCTTTGATTAGGGAATTTATTAGCATAATGCCCCATTTCCTTGCACTTGAAGCATTGAAGTGTTGTTGGTGCGTTCTCTGTAGTCTTTTCTTTATTCACATCATTAGAAACCCTTTTTCCATTACTTCGACACTCAGCTGCTCGATGACCTTCTTTTCCACACTTAAAACATTTTCTAGTCCCTTTAAGACAATCTCCACCATGATTCTTTCCACACATTGAGCATAAGGAAACATTCATCTTCTTTTCACCATTATTCTGAGAATTCTCCTTGAACTCCATCTTTCGTTTCTTGTCAAAACTATGAGATGGATAAGTAACACAAACTTCCATTTCTACCTTGATAGCACAACGCACAATTTCTTTATAGATACTGAAGTCTCTTATAGCTAATGCCCTTCAAATATTTGGTTTTAAGCCACTGAAGAATCGATCATCTTTACTTTCAGGTTGGATGATCAATCCGGATTCATACCTTGCAAGCCTTGTAAAATTCGCTTCGTAAATACCAACAGATTCATCATCCTTTTGCTTTAGTTCAAGAAACTCCTTCTCCATCTTTTTTCGAAGAATACGAGGGAAGTTCTTATTGAAAAATAAGTTCTTGAACTTATCCCATTCCATGGACTCAATTTCATCTCTTTGCCTCATATTATTGATAATATTACACCATTGATCAGCTTCACCTTCCAAACAATATACTGCTAAGATGACTTTATAATGATCAGAACATTGAAGAACTGAAAATATCATTTCAGTGGTACTGATCCATTGTTCAGCAACAAGTGGATCAGAAGACCCACTAAAAGAAGGTGGACGTTTCCTCATGAAGGACTCAATAGAATATTGTTCCCTTTTCTACTCATTTGGAATTCCAGAATGATTCATATCTTGGGAATGTATAGAAATAAGATTTTACACTCCATCTCCCATAACATTTGTTTGTTCAGGAGGACAATCATTGCATTGTCCATTGCATTGATCAACACGGTTCCTTCGGGTTCCAGCCATCGTCTAAAACCCAAAAAGAATAGTGTGAGAGGCAAAAATCAGGCTAGGGAAAACAACATAATAAAAGGGGGAGTACCCTCAATATCTAACATCTTAGGTTAAATTATAAGATCGTTTGCGCAAGTCTAGGACTATAACCAATACGTATACTTAACCTTTGAGACATCCCTAGACATACCTTAGAAATATCTCTAGGTATCTCACTAAAGTTCTCGCATCCTAGTTTCCAAAGGTTGACTAAACCTTCCTTTGATACCAACTGTAGAGACCCGAAGCTTGACATACATGGACATTACATTACTTTTGCGGAATACTTAGTACATAAAAAAAACACACACACAAAGATCGTAATAGTTTAGTGTCTTTGGAAACTCGGAATATAATCCTCTAATCGTGGTGAAGGATCTTCAAAATCTCCCATAAAGATCTTATTTTTTTAAACCTAAATCCTTTCTTTATGTCCTGGGGAAAAGAAAACATAAAAGGGTGAGCTCAAATGCTCAGTAAGGGTAAAAAAAGAAATATCAATCACGTCATATTCATAAGAACATATCTTTTGGAAATCTTAACCTGAAAAAGAGATCATAATTTCATAACATGGGATAAATCATAGTAGTGAAATGTAATCCCAATAATCATAACTTAAAACATGAAACTTTGTGGCATACACACATAATCATAGAGAATCATTTCTTATTAGTCAATACTCATTGCCAATACTATCTTAGTGGACAAAGTCCCTTTCTGAACTGAGTTCACCCCTCTTTCAGTCCTGTTTCACCGAACCGGTATAACCTACCATTCCATCCATGTCTATCTCATGAGATACAAAATCTTTACCCAATGCATTGGAGGTAGATATAGGTCCCACCCATCTCATAATGATACCATTCTTATGTGCGCCACAAAATCATAAACCATACATCATAGCATAACCCATGTAATAAAAATGGGAATCTTAAACATCGTGACATCATCAAACAATTCATATAAGATAAAGGAATTCATAAAAATATTTCCATCACAACATAATCATATCAATGTAATAATAGGGATAAAAATATAACCCTTTATTATCTTAGATGGAAAATAATTTTGATAAAACACTTGAACTCCATTCTTGAGGAAAATATCCTTTCTACTTCAAAAAAATTTTCCTTTCTTAACATGTCATAAAATTTTAAAATAAAAGAAGTTGATTAAAAATAAACTTTAAAACTTGTAAAGTAAGCTTCTTGGAATTAATTTTTTAGAAATCCATTCATGCCTTATAAGTTAAAAAAACATTCTCCTCATACTTTTGTCAGAAAAGTCAAAAAGTACCTCGTAACGTAAACAAAAGAAAGATTCCTTACATACCATGTAGTAAAAGTCAAAATGGGTAAAAATGACTTTAAACATACATTAAAACACTTTTATAAAACATGGACATGGATGATAACAATTACCCTAGTAAATACCAAAGTATAAACAATCTCGGATAAAAATGAGATTGTGATATTTCCCTTACCTTAGGTCCGATTTGCTTCGTAAGTGTCCGAACCTCCTGTATAATGATTTAAATAATGTCATTGACTTATTACAGAATCATAATCATTGTTATGATATCATATATGGTTCACTTATGACTTTATATTACCAGTTCTTTTGTAAATTCCATGTTAAAGAGCGTTTTGGGTAAAATTGTTTCATTTATCGTCCGTGTTTTGACTTGTAATTATTCATATGATTACTTAGATCATGATTACTTAATTACAGAATATAAAACATGATTTATATATAATATATATTCATAATATACATATATATAATAAATCGGTAAATGGAAAGAAATACACCGTTCATGGAGACGGTGGGCCGTACGTACGCATGAACGCTGTTTTCGTTTCCTTATTGAGTTGAATGGAATTAAGTAGATGACATACACATATGTATACATAAATACAGTATCATTATTATGTCATATATTTCATGATTACTTATTATATACACTTTATAATCATTCATGAATGGTTAAAGTGGAGAATGAATCTCATCGCGTCGTGGAGACAGTAGTCCGTACGTACGCACGAGCGATGATATCGTTCTCATGATCGTGGGACTATTTTGGAGTGTATGTATACTATTTCAGAATCAATATCACTTTAAAATAATCATATATAGTTATTATTTACACCATTATACCCATCCAAGTAAGGTGGTGGTGGAAAATAGATTTAACCACGGCGTGGAGACGGTATTCCGTACGTACGCACGCGCGGTGATTTCGTTTTCCGTAGGATGGATAGATGGTGAAATAGGGTTGTTTCATACTTATAATAAAATATCAGTATATGAGTGATTCTGATGTTATTACTTCATAATGTAACAACCAAAGAAGAATAATTGGAAGAAGAAATAAAGGTTAAAGGATCGGTAACGGAAATTACTTCTTCTTTGAAGAGCCTCTTTGAGACCTCCTCTTAGGGCACTAAAATGGGTCTTTGAGGAAGACCAGAACCTCTAGGATGTTTATAGGGAAGTGGAGAAGATAATTTGGCAGCGGTTGGACGAGCTTGAAGGCTCAAAACTGTGTGAGGAAGAGAGGGAGTGGGTGCCCTTTTATAAGGGAGGAGATGGGCACCTTTGGAATAACTAAAAATATTATTTTATTATAAAGCCAAATTCGGTTTTAAATAGCTCCAAATTGATTTATTTCGAAGGTAAGGTTGGTATGGGTCGAAATCCTCTCATCCAATAGAATTTAGACAAGTTTAGGTTCCTATTTTAACCATATCATTTAGATTTAACATTAAGTAAAATAATTTTACTTTTACCGTGTCTTCTTATGTTCTTATACTATAAGGTTAATAAACTTACTATAAGAAGCCAAACGAACCTCAAGTTGTTTATTATTAATATATATATCCTTATCTAAGTCATTTGGCCGAACCTTAGATTTTTAGGAATAAAATAACAATTACTAATATAATATTTGTTTTAAAAACGATTTTATGACAATTTTGACACTATTTAGTAATTGATTTTTGTGAAATTCATAAAAGAATTATTAGTTCTAAAAAAGTTAATTAAATCAATAAAAACATGTCATATTAACCTAGAAAATTAGTTTAATTCATAAAAAGTCTCAAATTACATTTATTTGGGTATTTATAACATTAATTATGTCAATATTTCATTAATAAGATAATTATTGCATCATCGTTGTGTCATAAATAAATTAAATTATTTAATGTCTAAAAATTATATATAAAATATCATTATGTATGAAATATTATTATCATTCTAATGAATATTTAAAATCGAATTTATCTAATGTATAACCCTATATTAAAAATGTTTTAGTAAATAAACATTGATTTTAACTCTTTTAACTCTTCTTTGAATTAAATAATAATAAATGTACTAATCTAATCCAAGTGGGCCTAAATGGTCATATTTTATTCCTAAGGTTGTTTTTGGTCGAATTACACTTATCCAATAGAATTAGGACATGTGTTAGGGTAATAATAATATCAATTTTACACTTAATTACCCTATTTACTTTTATCCGTGTAAAAAAAGGTAAAATGTTACTATTCACCAAAAATTATTTTCATCTCATTGAACCACATTTTACTTACTGACATCAACCGTGTGTATCGGATTTTTGAAATTCCACTCACAGAAGTGGTAAAATTATGTTTTATGAAAAATTCATTTTTTTTACTACCACTTAGTGGTTTCACTATTCATCAAAAAATGAAAGTTTCCAGAAAAATACCAAAAATTAGGCCTAAGCTATATTTGATATTATGAAATAAAAAATGATGTATATTTTACCAAATTCAAAACATATCAGTTAAATTAACTAATTTAAAAATTAGTTCCCGTCGTCAAAACAAATAGCGTGTTTTTAAGAGATAATAACTATCAAAAGATTGACACTTGTTTATAACTGGTTTAAATGTGAAATTACATCCAATGACCAAAATTGTATTAAATTGTAAAAATATATTCTAAATATACTTTAAAACCACTCAAATTAATAATTTATCACTATTAATTATTTCTATTATAAAAGTTTTTTTTAATTAAAATTTACTAATTTTCACTATTCATCAGAATATGAAAGTTATCCGAAAAGTACCAAAATTTCACCCTATGCTAATTTCGATATTCTGAATCCAAAAATGAAGTCCATTTTGAGAGATAAAATTTCTCAAATTTTAAAAGGTGGTTATTACTATTCATAACGGCTAGTTTTAATAATATTTTAATAGCATATCGTTGTTTAGTGAAACTCGGTATTGCGTACTACACACGCTATCGAGGAAGGTCGCGATTGCGTGTAATGCGAGGAAAGTCAAGGATCCGTGTTGTGAAAGCTCCTTTTGGTGTAGCGTATAACAAAAGACATTAATGAAATTAAAAAGAATATTTTTCATAAAATCTCGGGGTGTTACATAGGTACATCTGTGCCAGAGCTGCCTCTACCATCTCATATCCATACAGGGATGTATTGTTTTGAAAATACACAAAATATATACACTACAAAAATTCTAGGATGTTCTTTTATACTAATCCTCAAAGTCTATATTAGGGCAATGTTCCCTAATCATAGTTTATCTAAATCTATTTTCATGGTTTTTGTTAAACTTCCTCAGATACCAACTGTAATGCCTATACCCTAGATTCCTGGAGATGGTGAATTATTTTAATACATTTGAAAGATTACAAGGAAATAAGTCCTGAAGGACTGATCAATTTAGCAGTCTTGATAATAGATTATATACATGAATAGTACATTACACATTAGAAAATAAAACACAACATAAATGATTCTTTGATAATTCCATTATTCCCCTATATTAACCCCTCTTATCAAATCATAATAAACTTCTTGGAATCCTGGGAAAATAAAACATTAGAAATGGGTGATCTCAAATTCTTGGTAAGGATAACAATATAGCAGAAACATTCACAAATCAGAATAAACATTTAAGGTAATGTATAAAACTAAAACAAAAGCCTTTTAAACTTAATCATCTGCATAATATTGAAAATATAAATCAAATAATTACATTTACTTATTCACATCGATATTCTACTAGTTGAATAATCACATGCAATATCCATAGTCAATTTCATAATGATGGAATGCATAATGCCAGACTTCATAACCACATAGTCAAGGCCTTGTACCAAGACTACAAATAAAATTTTGTCAAGGCCTTGTTCCCATACACTAGTTTGTCTCATGAGACCTACCAATGCATCAAGGAGATATAGTGGGCTCCAACCATCACTTACTAAGTTCGATGCATTCCTCATATTGAAAGGTTTAAACATAACATAATCATTCGTATTAAAACTAGTATACAAAATCTCAATACATTATCCATGAACCATGAATGGTATAAAAATAACACATCCACAGTCAAACATATCACAAAACCTTCAATACAATATGGAAGATTTGTATCATAATAAATCAACCTCGATCAAGAATAATATCCCGTAAAAGATGTTGACATAGTTGAAAATGAACAATAAAAAACTATTGAGAGAAATGTCCATTTTTTCATGAAATCATTTAAAAGTAACATAATTTATAAAGGAATTAATTTAAAAGATTGTTTTGAATCAAATTGGCCCATACCAATTTGAATATTTTGGAAGGAATTAACATTTTAAAACATTTAAGTCCATACAAATAAATACTTAAACCCATTTTGTAAACTTGGACATTAAAGAGAAAGGTTTAGAAAAATAAATATTTAAAACATTTTAAATTGATTCTTTAGTAAGACGTACATTAAAAATATTCCATTTTAAAACTATTTTATGAAACATGGACATGGAAAATAAATATTTCCTAGTAGGGACTTACGTAAAAACAATCTCGGATAATAAAGAGATGTGAAATTAACCCTTACCTTATGTCCAACATGACCCGTTCGTTCTTTCGTCTCCTAAATAACAAACTAAAATCAATTTATACTTGATTCAGAACATTTTTAAAATTTAATATTTATTTTATATCACTTATTATCATGTTATAAAAATTACGTACTCACTTAAGTTAATAACCGTCGTTTTGTTGATATTTGGTAATTGAGTCAAAAGTAAACCTCTTATAATTAAATGATGTCCATGTGGTAAAAAATAATTTATATATAGAATGATATTCCAGATTTAGATATCATATATATCTTATATGTCCAGAATATATATTTTTATTTATAACAGTACATAACATTTGGAGATAAGAAATGAAATGCACCGTTCATGGAGACGGTAAGCAGTACATACGCATGAACGCTACTTTCATTTCTTGTTCATATTTTAATTGAATAAATACACAATTATACATAGATGTATTATTATTATATTATAATATCATATATAATTTTCTTAACTCCATCCTTTATACGTTCCACATATGGCATAAACGTGTCATATCATTTGGAGGGGGCGGTAGTCCACACTTCCTCAAATGAAATTATCACATTTACCCCTTATGGAAACCATAATGGAATGCTATAAATGAAAAATATATATGTATATAAACAACATAAATATAATATATTTCACATATAAAAACATTTCCATCTTAATGGCCACCATATGAGGCGGTAGGAGATAATTGAATAATCATTATTTCATGAGGCAGTAGTTCGCCGTCCACAGAAAGAGTATGTTCTTTTCCCATTAGATGAGGTGTGTGTAAGTCTAGCTCGAATCCTTATCAAAAAAATCCTATTATATTTATTATATTGGTGTTTTTAGAAAATAATGTAATAATAATAGTTTAGGGGTTTAGAGAAGTAAAATAAAAGAAGATAACTTTAGGGAAGACATTACCTTAAAATTGGGTAACTCCCTCTGGTTTGATCCAAAATGATTTATTGAAGTGCATTCTGCCTATTAGAAGGATTAAATGTGGAAGGTAGGTATCATTATAGCTTATTTTTCAAAGTTTTTATGATCCAAGGGTCTTGAGAGGAGTGCGTAATGGGGTAAAGGTGAGAGCTTTTTATAAGGGGGAGGAGGGCCTCTTTAGGAAACACTGAAAATAATATTTTTCTATATAATGATTTTCATTTTATAATGGATCCAAACGAAATTAGTTCAATACATAGGTGATTATGGGTCTAAATCATCTCAACTAAAAGGTTTTATACATGTTTAGGTTTCCATTTTAATCCTATATTTTATATTTAACTCTTAGTTAAATAGTTTAACTTTTATCATGTCTTCCTGTATTCTTACACTATATGGTTAGTAAACATACTCTAGACATCCAGGATAACCTCAAGTGGTTCATTAATGACATATATAATATTATTTATTCCCTTTGGTCAAACCGTTTATTTTTAGGAATATTATATCTACCAATAATATAGTATTTGTTTTTAAAACTCTTTTATGTAAAATTTGAAACTATTTGGTATTTGTTTTTTGTTAAAATCATAAATGCATGATTACTTCGAAAAAAAATTGATTTAATCAACCATAAAATGTCTTATTAACCAATAGAATTAGTGGAATTCATCAAAAATATCAAATTACATTTATTTGGGTATTTATAATATCAATTATTTTAATCCTTCGTAAATAAGGTAATTACTGAATCATCTTTGTGTCATAAATAAATTTAATTATTTAATATCTATAAATTATAAATAAAAAACCATTTTTTTGTAAATCTTTTTATCTTTCTAATGAACATTTATATTAAAAGATATAACTTATATAACACAATGTAAAAATTAATTTACTAAAAGATATTTGTTTATGTCGTTTTTCCAATTACTTTAAGTTAATTAAAATAAAGTGTCATTATCACTCGTAAGTGGCTCCATAGGGTCCAAAAATTGACCCAAAGATGACCACAGTCAGAAATGACTAATAAAATAAGGTTAGGACAAGTTTCAAGGTAATTTTGTATTATTATAATATTCTTTTTACCTTGAATTACCCTATTTACCTTTAACCGTGGTAAATAAAAGTAACAAGTTACTATTCACCAAAACTTATTTTGATATTATTGAACCAAATTTTACATACCAATAACAACCATGTATGTCTTATTTTCTAAATTCAATTTACATAATCTTTAAAATATCATTTAAATGAAAAGTTCATATTTTTAACTACTACTTAGTGGTTTCACTATTCATAAAAAATTAGAGGTTTTCAGAAAAATACCGAAAATTCAGCCTAAGCTATATTGGATATTATGAATTCAAAAATCGTGTCTATTTTACCAGATTCAAAACATTGAAGTTGGATTAATTAATTTAAATTTAATTCTCGTTGTTAAAACAAATAGCATGTTTTTATGAAACAATAACTATCAAAAGACTAACACTTGTTTATGTCCAATTTCAAAGTAAAATTACCTCCAATAACCAAAATTGATTTCAATTGTAAAAATTTAATATCATTATACTTTAAAAATAATTAAAAAGATAATCTATACATATAAATTTATTTTATTAAAACGCTGTTTTCAATTAAAATAAAATATCTTTCATTATTCATTAAAAAAATGAATTTTATCAGAAATATACCAAAAATTTACCCAAAGTAAATTTTCATGTCTTCATTCTAAAGACTAATTTAATTTTGTCAAATATTATATTTAATAGAGAAATAAACTAGATTTAAAGAGGTTTCTCCATTAAAAGGTGGTAAATCAACCTTTTAATGAATATTAGTGTATTTAGGCTTAAAATTAGATTCTTTCATATTTTAAGCCTCTAAATTTTTATTGGATAACTGTAGAAATATTTAACAAACATGTATAATCTTATTGTAGTTATTTCTGTTCATTCCCGCCATTACAACGGCTAGGCGTTAACAACCATTTAAAACAATATTATATTATTATTTTTTAGTATAACTCTGCATTATATGTAACATAAGATTTCAAACAAACTCGTTGTTGCGTATTAGGTACACCATCGAACATAGAATCCTCTTTAATGTAAAATTAATATTTAATTCTCAAATGAAAATTTCTTTCTCTTTATTTACTTAGGATGTTACAGAAATCTTGGGGTGTTACAATAACAATGGTTGATGATTAAAGTATTGATTATTACTTTACAAGAGTAAATGGGATTGTGATGATCATTAGAGGTTGTGGTGAGTAGCTGGAAGATTATACTATTGTTAAGAAGGCAATAAGAAACTATTTAAATATATTTGATTCCAAATTATGAGATTTATAAGATCCTAAATATTTACCTATGGATGGAGTTCACAATATATTTGTGTCATATGAAATGAGAAACTAATTAGTACATAAGAGAAAGGTTGAGAATGAAATATCCTTAAACTAATAGTTAAAAGGGAAATACATATATAAGGATATTGAAGAAAAATAATCATGTGATTCATTGGTAGAAGAATAAGAAAAATATTTCAACACTATTATTACTCATCTTTCCAAAAGATTCAAAAAAGTGAAATTGGAATGGAAAAGTAAAAATTAATTTTAATATGGTAATTATTAATTGAAAAATAAATTTTGTCAAACTGTACCTAGAAAGATAAATTGAGAGTCTGATTCGGAATAATATGATGAGTGGTCTAGGAAAAAGTTGTTCAAAAAAACCAAGGAAAATGTACCTTATAAAAGAAAAAAATTTCTTTACCAAAATAATCACAGAATGCATCCAGATCTAGAGATGAATCTAATAATCATGTTAACATCATTTATTATGTGATAAAATGATGTAATATATCAATAAATAATGATGATGGTGAATATATTATAATACTTTATTGGTTTCTACGAGTGAATTTTGGATCAAAAATTGGAAAAAAAAATACAAAACTGAAAATTAAAATGAAGAAGCTGAAGAAAGATCTTGAGGAAATGACTTTTGAGAATGGTGAGTGATGAAAAAAAGAGGAGATAAACAATAAAGTGATTAGTGCTTAAAAAAATTAATTTTTTGATCTATAAAGGAAGTTATAACATTATAATGAAAAATCATCTATTGATATTAACATAGTAGAAACTACACTTGTCGAAGAACATAAGAATATTAGATGGAATATATCTAAATAATAGAATATTTCATATGTTCATAAATATATTTTTACTCAAAAGTAATAATAGTTTTTAGAAAAAAATAAATGTTCATTACAACACAAAGTGTGTTAATAAATATGAGATTAGACTTCACAAATTTAGTTGATGTAAAGGGTGAAACTTTTAATGATGGTGAAAATAAAGGTTCACATTGAAAGGATTTTTCTATTACTAAACAATCACAATGTGAATCTTTTTATAATATCCATTTTGGTAAAAATGGTAATATTTATTAAAAAATTATTTTCTTCTATGTAGGAGTGTAATTCATATAGAAAATATCCCCCTATGTAAATTTTCAAATAGTTTTACAGGAAAAACAAAAAGTTTCTTCCGTTATGTTTTATTATTAGTCTGAAACATCATGATTTATAGAATACTTTTGGTGTTGTGGAATATTCTGACACGTATATTTTTTATGTTGGTATAGAATTGTACTACTAGAAAATCAGTATGAATCATGGGATATATATGAGGATTTGAGAATAAATAATTTACCTAAAAACATTATGGATCTAGAAAATAAAGATAAAAAGCTACTAATGTTTAAGAATCAATAAATAAAAATAAAACACTAAATAATGTTGAATAATGTAAGAATGTACAGCTAGTAAATAAAGAGTTATTATTTATTTTTCAATATCAAATAGTCTTAGAAATAATTTTGGAGGGATCACAAATTTATTCTGTAGAAAAAGAGAAAATAAAATTTTTATTAATGAGAACCAATTTGATAGTAATTTATCAACCGATGGTAAATTGAAAATTTATAAAAAGTGCAAGAGTTGTGATCAGGATGGGAATGTTACAAAAAGATGTATGATTATATTTAATCCCATTAAGTAATTATGAAATGGATGTTACAGAATCAATGTAAATTTTTTTAATAAAAACTATGAAAAATAGACATCCTCATCTAAAGATTCTAAATATGAGAAGATGTATACTCAAAAATTTGATAAGGATGAACAGAAGGAAGAAAACACATCCTTGGAAAATTATAAGAAGATGAAAAAATCATCCCTGAGAGATGATTATAAGTTAAAACATCTATTTTATTGAAACCTACGATTTCACCTTGTTACCATAATATTTATTTATATATCCTAACATACAGTGGTTTTAATGAGTAAAATTAAGGAAGCTTGGAGGTGTAAAAAATTGTTTTAGTAATGAAAATTTTCATCATGGAATATCTCTTACCATGACGTAGAATGGAATTCTTCCATTTAGGAGGAGAAAACCCATATTTGATGAAAGGAAATCTTTCTCTTCATAAACAAGAATATAACGAGGTTAAGAAAACCAAGAATTTTATTAATTTGTTTTATAATCATAAGCTATTTTTATATTATGATAGAGATGGGTGTTGACTATTTGTATCTTAACAAATTTTCTCAGATCACCCCTGATATGACGATGTTGAAATAATCATGAGAAATGTATTATATGAAAGTTGTGGTATTTAAAACATATATAAAATTAATTATACACTATTATTTTATACATCAAGTTATCCCTTGATGACTTTGTGATATATAATTAACTTATATTTGTTAATAAAATCAATTGGGGAAACTTTTCTCCTAAATAAAATCCACAATATTATAAAATAATGAAAAATAATCTTTAGTGGACCCATTGAATTTGATTATCAATAGATAGAATAAAAATAATGGATAAAAAACTAAAAATAATAGTTGGGGATGAAAATGAGTATACATATTGGTTATGAATATGTTTTTTTATTGTTTGGGTATTGAGAAATAACCCAAAGGGGGTATTGTAAGGACCAAGTGGAGATTTATTTTTATTTTTTATAAGTAGATAAATATATAGAATGTCATAGAAGACTGATATTATATGCTATTACTTAATAAAATTTCCTAATAAAATGACATATGAATGTTTAAAGTTTAAAATAAGGACTATTAAAATTGTTTCTGGACAACCCATTCGGATGGACATTTACAGACACAATACATTGGACAATGAGTTGTTACAAAGAAAAAAACTAAAAATTATAAAAATAAAAAATAGAACGATTCTAAATAACTGATTTTTAAATTTATGAGAAGAAAAAGGAGGAAGATGATATTTTTTGAACACTCCTGTTTGACACGAAATATTGGAAAAGGGTTTCGCGTAATGAAAATTATATGATGCTCTACAAAATTTTCAAAGTTTTAAAATAATGATAATACAAAGATAAAACCTAGAGAATATGAAAGATAATAATTAAGGATTCTGTTTATAGATATTATCTATCAGATATGAAGTGTATAAGAGTTGAACTTGTAGTCAATGAGAAGTCAATATGTGAATTAATGATATTGAAGAATAAGTGGGTGAAGCCTTGGAGAGTTGTTGTTGATTCAAAGCGTTGAATGCTACACTTGATCAAATCTCTAAGTGGATACTACATTGATGATTGTTGAACTAGTCTTATGTTCCAAGACTTGTATCAAGTTGATACAATGTTACAACACTTGAAGAATTACATGAAATACTCAAGTGCATCAGTAAATAAGTGACATCCATCAATAGTCACTAAGTGGATAAAGTGTTGAAGGCCTTGATTAATGTTTTAGTACATGTGGAATGAAGACATGATACATGCATGTATTGAAGATCATAGAGTTGATATTTCAAAAATACAGGAAGGGATGATGGTTGAAGATTAAGAAGAGTGGAGAATGGGATTTTAATGAAGAAGTATGTCTTGGATATTTAAGGAGAAATTAATACTTGTTTACTTAGTTTTTATACTAAGTACTTACTATTCTTTTACATAAAAATAATCCATCCAAGGAGGCTATCTGAGGACCTCACCTCAAGCACTTGCGGGACCCGAGGTTCAACCATGCTCGAAGGAAGCCCTTTAGGCCAGGGCCTCCCAAGAGGCATGAGTGAAGGTCGGGTGTAAGCCTATGAGTGTCGCATGGTAATGAAACCGTGCAGTATGAGGGTTAGGTGTGCGCCCGGAGGAGAATAGTGGGCGCTAGAGTGCGCCCAGGGGAGTATAGTGGGCACTTGAGTGTGCCCGTAGGAGAACTGGTGCGGGGCGACACCGGAGGGGGGGGGAGGAGTAATATGAGACTTAGTTTCCATATATTGTATTATAAACAAGTCATTCCCATGTCTCCGTTTCGTTGTGGGATGGCCAAAAATTACAATAATGCAATCTTCACTGTACAATGCATCTCAGAGACGCGGTTCTTCGTTCGATCATCGCATCATCGATCCAGCGCATCTGAGCCATCCATCTGACCATGTTCAATGTTATGTTTTGACTGTGGTCATTCGATATCTCTACTGAGGTCGTCTTCAACCTCCAAACACCCGAGAACCAGTGATGAAGCTGGACATCGATCTCATCTCTCCAGGAATCATTTGAGCCAATTTCAAGCCCATGGTGATCATCAAGAAAAACCTAAATCATTAATGAATTAAAATTTTCATGCTTGCGATTAAAATGTAGAATCCATGAAGGCCGAAGAAACCGAAGGTACGAGGCCTCATCATGTCTCTCAAGCACTCAAATAGAAGCCTTGCATGCATTCTAAAACGAATTCATGAGATGTTCTCACCGAGAAAGAAGGAGATCGCATTCAACAAAATATATCGAGATTTACTACCATATCTTGATCCACATTTGAAGATTTCAAAACACCTCATATCTCGAGAATTCAAATATTTGAACGTTGTGGTGTTGTACAAGATCCTCACTTATAAATAGATTATCCCAAGCTGAAAAGAGGCTACTACCATTCTTGAAGAAAGGAGTTCTTGTTTATCCAAAGAAATATATTAACTGTGAACCCCTCTAATTAGTGAAAGGAAAAGGTTTCCGTGCAGCCTTTCTATGTGAATAAGAGGTGTCTCACACATCCCTTTCATAAAGGAGTTCTACGTAGGTATTTAATGGAGGAAAATGGATAATGATTTGGTATGCGAAAGAATCTGCTCATCTCTTGCACGAAGTGAAGAATCATGAACCCCGTGGTTCGTGAAAATAGATCGCACCCCCTGTGTGAAAAACCCCGCGAGCACTCGACATGATCATTGAACCCTCATTAGTCCTTTGTGAGTAGTATCCCACGGGAAAAACAACCAGTGTATTTTCACCCTTGTATTTATCTTGTGAAGACAGAACCATGAACCTCTCAGGTTCTGTGAAGATTATCACACCCGAAGCGCGAAGGAGGAGAACTCGGGCCCTCCTATTTTGCATGAAGAAGAATAACCCAATGCATTTTGTTTTCACAAAAAGAAACACATGCATGAGTCTGAGGCTTTGATAATATCATGAGAAGAAAAACCCACACATACACCATTCCCACACGCATTTGAGTTGTGTGTGAAACAAGAAGAAAAAGGATGGTGAATTCATGGTGGAGTTCATATGCATGAATTGAAACACCCATGTTTCCAAGAACAAAGTGAACTGTGGGAAACACTAATTTGGTCTTGAAGAAGACCCTTGAATAGACATATAAAATTGAATGAATTAAATGAGACAAGTATGTGAGTTATAAGACCCAAAAGAAGAAGATAAAGAGAAGAAGAGAAAAGGAGTTGGTGTAAAGAGAAGAGATTGTGTGTGTGCTCAAAGTGTTACACCCAATGGGGTTCTCAAACAAGAAAGAAAGAAGAATTGTGCATGTATGCATGAAAAATTCAAACGTAAAATAAAGGATTAAAAGTGTGTGTGTATTTTGTTTAAATAAGAGAGGATAATGCATGTTCCAAACTAAGAGACACATGCATGCAATCACGCATAATCACAAGCACGTGTATAAATATAGATGATGCCATGTGAGATGATCTTTAGTGTTTGAATAATCACATTGGTGTATGTGATTCTTGCCAAGAAAAAAATTTTAAGGTTTAGTGTATTCTTTTATTGCACTAAACAGGAAGAGTTTGAGATATTGATGAAATCCATGCATAAAGTGATTGAGAACTGAGACTGAAGACAGACTAAATTAAAGAAGCTCTTTTATCAGAGTGTTCAGTTATTGAGAATCCATGAATAGAGACAGTGCTGATATTGTGAAAGATCGTGATTGCATATTATATTCTGGATGAAGTTGCGGGCACCATTGGCACACATCTCAGTGAGGCCAGGTATTCATCAAAAATGAAAGAATTTCATGAGCATTGTTGAGCTAAGCACTAATCAACTGAAGTGAACAGAGTTGTTGAGAAAGGCCAACAGACCTTATCAAAGTTTGTTGAAGATCTATGTAGAGATTCATTGGAAAGTGTGATTCAGAAATCCTATTTGAAGAGATCAGAGGATTATCTATAGTGAATCAAGGAAGAACTTAAAGAAATAAGATGATCATGTGACTCGAGAGCTAGAAGAACCCTACGAGATTCAGTAAGGAAGAGAAAACTTCAGTGATACTCTAGAGCAGGATAGTGAGACTCTCGTTAACTTGTGTGAAGCTGTATGAAGAACCTCATGTGGGATTCAGGAGAGATAATGTGTGACTCTGTATCGACCATTTTAATTACTAACAAAATTATAATAGAGAATATGTGTTGGGGAGAATTACCAACATTGCAAGGAGTAGGTCTTTTAACTGAACCTTGTAAATTATTGTGTTTAGTGCCTTTACATTTACATTATCATTCGAGGTAGGGCTGAGAGACACAATAATATTAAATCAAGTCCTTGACCATCCATACAGTTTTAATGGAAAAGAATCAATTTGTAAAATGATTTTAAAGGAATCACTGATTCACCCCCTCCCCCTCTATGTGATTCACATTGATCTGGACACTTCAATTAGTATCAGAGGGAGGTTCCCTCTAAAAGATTCAAGGGAGTCTTTATGACATGCAGATTTGAGGAGATGAGTGAAAAACTGCAATTGGAGATATATTCGAAGACTCAGAAGAACAAAAAGAAGGAATAGTCCAGGAATATGAAGAAGAATCCTACTACTATTTGGGAGACATCTTCTAATGAAGGTAATCTGAATGGTACAACATGTGATAATACTTATTATTCTTCTGATGAAGCCTTCTCAAGATATGATGATGGTAGATTAGTTATTGATCATTAGAATACACTCAAATATCGTATGAAGAAAGTCCCTAGAGAATTTTAAAGATGCATTGCTGCATGAATTAGTTCTCTTAAAGATGAAAAATTATAGCTATAAGAAGAATCCAATTCCATGGAAGAAGCATTGGCTAAAAGGGATGGAATATCCAACACTCTCACAAAACTAGTAAATCAAAGGAAGAAACAATTTTTCTTTTCAATGAAAGACATGCTAAAGTTATTGAATAATTGAAGGGACGTATTTGTGAGAATGAATTATTTGATATTGTATTTTTAGAATCTTTCCATTCATTTAAAAAGTTCCTATGGTTGTCAAATCTGCTCAACTAGAAGATAAATATTACAAGCTAAAGGAGTTTGACAACTCTTTGCAATAATTAAGAAATGTTCATGAAGAAAAAATAACAATGCTGAAGGAGAATTGAGAAAGTAAGCTGAGATCAGGTGAGGATGAGAAAAACTCTCTCAAGTTGAAATGTTTAGAATTGGAGGTGAGATTAAAAAAATCAGCAATCACCCCAAGATGAAATTTCCCAATTAGATGAAATAAGTGATGTTTCCACTAAAGTTTTTATTGAGGAATATGATTCCAAAAGGAACCTCATATCATCCTCTAATCCAAGGGAAACATCTTCCAAGAAGAAGCTATCCCATAACCCAGTTATTTTTATTTTTACTAATACTGTTTCATCTTCAAGAACAGGTTCAAAACCAAAATCTGGGAAGATGTGGATTGATAAAAATTATGATACATCCATCAAAACATCAAGGGTGGATATTGGAATGATTAAGAATAGAAACTCCTATAAGAATTTTCCAAAGAAAGAAAGACAATTCTAAATAAAATGCAGTAAATCTATCAAGACTGATACTACAAGTAAAATAAGGAGATTTTTTGGCTATTATTGGTGTTTTTGGAAGTTTGGCCATCAGGACAATGATTGCTGCAATAATAGGTCAGCATATGAAAATTATGAAAGGCCTACATTCAGGGTAAGTTGATGTGAAGAAATAAAGCAACCTGTAAAGAAAAATCAGAAATCACATATGAATAAGAATCTATTTATCAAGAATATATTTGATTATCTTAAAGACTTCTATGATAATTGTAAAAGAAGTGGTCGCAGTTATGATGAGTGTTGGTTAAGTCCTACCATGCCTCAGGCATATGTTTATAAAAAGCATAGACCAAAATAAAATAAGGAGAATGAAAAAGGAGTTGAAAAGTCTTCCATAGGGAATATGCAAAGCAATAAAGTCAAGAAAACAGGGGAAGAAATTATTCTCAAGAAGAAGATCAAATTGGATTCCAAGAATGTCATCTCAACCAAGAAAATATGTTTTTACTGTGGAAATAAATGTCATACCATGGATCACTGCAAACAATCCATGGAAATAAATGTAAGCAAGATGAAAATAAAAAGAGAATAAATCCATAAGAAATATGGATTAACTGAAGACATTCTTGAAGATAATTCTAATAATATTCATAAGAAAGGTTACCTGAAGAGAATAAGGAAGCCATGTGGAAGCTCCAAATCAGAAGATGGAAAGGAGTGTTTAGTTGAATAGCCTAATCATATGAAAATCTCTAGAGAACTGCAAAGAGCGGAAGATGAAATACTAGCTAATGCTAAGGCAAAGAGAAAACATGTCATTTCACATGAAAGTGAATTCTAATTTCATGAGAGGTTTTAAACACATGATAACCCAAGTGTCTCACAACTATTATGTGGAAGGTGAAAGAAGGTTGGAAATCATTAAAAAAATGTTTAACTATTTTAACAGGCCAAATAGATAAAATTGAACAACATGCACCAAAATCTACTTTTCTACTGACAGAAGTGATGAAAAACAATCCACACAAGTTTAAGATGAATGGAAGTAAAGAATACATGATTACAATGAAAAATAAAAATTCCAAATTGAGAGTAGACATCTGCGTGAAGAGTAACAAACACTTTAGAGCTGTAAGGAAAGGAGTTATTGGGTTGAGAGAAAATTCTAAGCCCTAGTGCTTCAATTTAGAATCTCACAAGTGTTCCATATTATTCCATTATACTTTTTTTTAATGTGTGCTTACATTGCAGGGAATTGAATATGATGGTCATTCTTAAAATGATAGTTGAATGAGAAATGTGGATAACTATAAGTTGAACTCATTATTCATGATTTGGTAATTACTTGAAGTGATCCAAAGTGGAATATTATCAATATTCATATCTTAAATATTATTTGATGATAATCTCCACCAAGGAAATTCAAAGGGAGTTCACCCCTTGAGGGGGAGAAAATATGAAAGATAGGATATCAAAGATTATGTCATGAAAAATCTTGAAATTCATATCATCTCAAGAATCTGAAAATAAGGTATTCCAATCCCACTTTCATCCTTTGGCCTTAATTGTATTTATCATATCAATTAAGGGGAGTTCTTAATTTATGAATAGATGGGGTGAAAGGGGTAGCTCTATCTTTTCACTTGAACTATTTAATATGTTTGGTGAGGTATGTGTAGGATTTAGAATTTTACTGATAAATCTGATCATATCCAATCACCTAGTAAAAAATTGAACCATTTTGATCATGATTTCACATGTATGGTTGTTTATGGACAGCACTAAAAACCTTGGTGAAATATCTCTTGTTTTCTACACTGGTTTAGCCCAGGTAGACTTAGAGTTGATTAAATAAAGGCTCTTGGCCTAGTGAACCGTGTGACATCATCCCTATCCCAGAAACATTTCAAAAGATATTATTTAATGGGAGGAGGACATGTTTTTAAAGAGACTCCACTAACACCATTGCATTTGGTTTCCAATAAGGGGGAGAAACGTTTGGCACACATAATGACCTGTTCAAAGTGCTATTAGGTGATATTGACAACTAAATACAAATGGGGAGATTTAAGTGCATAAGAGTTTCATTTGTTATCAATGAGAAGTAAATATGTTAATGAAATATATTGAGGAAGCAGTTGGTGAAGCCTTGGAGAGTTTTTTTCTTCAAATCATTGAATGATACACTTGATAAAATCTCTAAGTGGATACTACTCTAACAATTTTTGAACTGGTCTTAAGATCCAAGACTTGTTTCATGGTGATACAATGTTACAACTCTTGATGAAGTACATGAAATACTCAATTACATAAGGAAAGAAGTGACATCCATCAATAGTCACTAAGTGGATGAATTGTTGAAGTACATGATTTATGTTTTAGTACATGAGGAATGAAGAAATGATCCATGCATATATTGAATATCTCAGAGTAGTTATTTGAAAAAGAAAGGAAGGGATTATGGTTGAAGATTACGAAGAGTGGTGAATGGGATTTTAATGAAGAAGTATGGCTTGCATTTTTAAGGATAAATTAATACATTGTTAATTAGTTTTTATACTAATTCATTCTATTACTTTACATAAAAATAATCCAACCAAGGAGGCTAGACGAGGATCTCACCTTAAGAACTTGCGGGACCCGAGGGCCAAACAAGCTTCAAGGAAGCCCTCTAGGCCAGGGCCTCCCATGAGGCATGAGTGTGGGCTATGTGTAAGCTCGCGGGTGCTGCACGACAATGAACCCATGCAGCGTGAGTGCTAGGTTCATGCCCGAAGGAGTATAGTGTGCGCTAGAGCGCGCCCAGGGGAGAATAGTGGATGCTTGAGTGCGCCCGCAAGAGAACCGGTGGTGGACGGCACCAAAGGGGAGAGATGAGTAATCTTAGACTTGGTTGCCGCAGATTTTATTATAAACAAGTCATTCCCATGTCTTCGTTTCGATATAGGACGGCCAAAAAATCCAGGAACACAATCTCCACCGTCTAATGCATCTTAGTGACGTGGTTGATTATCCGATCATCGCATCATTGATCCAGCCCATCTGGGACATCCATCTGATCACGTGTCATGTGATGTTTTGACTATGGCCGTTCGATCTCTCCACTGTGGTCGTCTTTATCCTTCGAACACCTGAGAACTAGCGATGAATCTAGACAACAATGTCATATCACCGGGCATCATTTGAGGCAATTTCAAGCCCTTGGTGATTGTCTAGAAGAACTAAAATCTTGCATTCATTAAAATTTGCATTCATGTGATTAAAATGAGGAATCCATGATGTCTGATGAAATCGAAGGTGTGAGGCCATGTCATGTCGCTCGAGCACTCAAATAGAAGCCTTTCATGCATTCTAAAATGAATGCATGAGATGTTCTCAATGAGAAAGAAGGAGTCCGCATTGAACGAAATATACCAAGATTTACGGCTATATCTTGATCCGCATTTGAAGATTTCAAAACACTGGATTTCTCAGGAATTCAAAGATTTAAACCCCACGGTGTTGTACGAGATCCTCGCATATAAAAGTAGGATCCCAATCTAAGAAGATGTTCTTTCCATTCTTTAAGAAAGGAGTTCCTGTTTCTCTAAAGAAACAGAGCAACCACGAACCCCCCTGGTTTGCATAAGGCAGAGGTTTCCATCCCGCATTGATACATGAAGAAAAGGCATCATGCACATCCCATGCATGAAGGATTCACACTTAAGTCTTGTGTGGAGGATAAGGGAGAACCCTTTGGTTCACGAAAGGATATGTGCATCTCTTGCACGAAGTAAAGAATCGTGAACCCCCTGGTTGGAGAAACGATCTCTCACCCCCTATGTGAAGGAACCTGTGAGCACCCGATAGGTTCTTTGAACCATCATTGTACCGTTATGAGGAGTATCCCGCAAGAATAACAACCGGAATATTTTCACCCTTGTATTTCTCTTGTGAAGACAGAACCACAAACCTCTCAGGTTATGTGAAGAATATTTTATCACACCCGAAGCGCGAAGGAGGAGAACTCGGACCCTCCTATTTTTCATGAAGAAGAAGAACCCAAGGCATTGTGTTTTCACTAAAATAAAAACATGAATGAAGTTGAGGCTTTGATAATCTATTGAAAAAAAACTCACACATACACCATTACCACACCCATTCGGGTTGTGTGTGAAGGTAGAAGAAAAATGAGGTTGCATTCATGGTAGAGTTCATTTGCATGAATTGAGACACCAAAGATCCCAAGAACAAGGTGAGCTATGGGAAACACTAGTTTGGTCTTGAAGAAGACCCATTCATAGACATATAAAATTGAATGAATTAAATGGGACAAGTGTGTAAGTGATAAGACCCAAAAGATGAAGCAAAATAGAAGAAGAGAAAAAAAAGAGAAGGTGTAAAGAGAAGATATTCTTTGTGTTCTCAAAGTGTTACCCCCATTGGGGTTCTCACGAAAGAAAACAATAAGAACTGTTCATGTATGCATGCATGCACATGCACACATAAAATAAAGGATTAAAAGTGTGTGTGTATATTTATAAAAGAAGGGAATATAGTGCATGTTCAATTCTAAGAGACCCATGCATGAAATCATGCATAATCACTTTCACGTGTATAAATTCAAGTGATTCCATGTGTTTTGCACTTCAGCGTTTGAATAATCACATTGGTGTATGTGATTCTTGCCAAGAAAACAAGTTAAAGGTTTAGTGTATTTTTCTATTTCACTAAACAGGAGGAGTTTGAGATACCCATGCAATCCATGCATGAAGTGATTGAGAATTGAGACTGAAGCCATACTGAATTAAAGAATCTCTTTTATTTGAGATTTCAGTTATTGAGAATCGAAGAAGAGAGATAGTGCTGATATTGTTCAAGATCATTCATTCATATTATATTCTTAAAGAAGTTGTGAGCACCTTTTTCACACATCTCAGTGAGGCCAGGTCTTCATCAGAAGAAGAAAGGATTGCCTGGGCATTGTTGAGCTAAGCACTAATCAACAGATGTTATCAGAGTTATTTAGTAAGGCCGACAATCCATATCAAAGGTTGTTGAAGATCCTTGAAGATATTTAAATGAATGTGTGATTCAGCAAGCCTGTGTGAAGAGATCAGAAGATCATCTACAGTGAATCAAAGAAGAACATAAAGAAAGAAACTTCTCATGTGACTCGAGAGCTAGAAGAACCCTGTGAAATTTAGGAAGGAAAATAAGACTTCAGTGAGACTCTGAAGAAGGCTAGTGAGACTCTGGTAACACTGTGTGAAGCAGTATACAGAACCTCCTATGGGACTTAGGAGAGATACAATGTGACTCTGTATGGACCATTGTTATTACTAACCAAATTATAGTCGAGAATCTATGTTTGGGAGAATAACCAACATATCAAGGAGTGGGTCTTTCAACCGAACCTTGTAAATTCTTGTGTTCAGTGCCTTTACATTTACAGAATCATTTGAGGTAGGGCTGAGAGATACAAGAAGAGTAGATAGAGGCTTTAACTAGCCATAGATGTTTAATTGAAAAGAATCAATTTGTTAAAATATTTTAAAGGAATCACTTATTCACCTATTCTCCCTCTCAGTGATTCACACTGATCTGAGCACTTCAAGATAGACACCTAAGAAGGCCTAAACATAGAATAAGAGACTGGTCATAACAATGGGAGAACCAGATACCTAGACAGAGAAATCCCAAAAGTCTTTTTATACAAAGTAGTTTTCACATAGGAGTTTCAAATAATAAAAGGGACAAAAAAATTTATGAATATTATAGAAGTAAATTGAAAGGATGATTAGGTTCCAGGAACAAATTTCAAGACACATGTTTCCAGGCCTAGAGTTCCGAACACAAGTTTTTATACATACAACTAGTTTTGAAAATATATCCCAATATATAAATCTATCTGGAAATAATCTATCAAATTAACTTCTAGATAAATATTAGTGGATAAATATTTATATACATTGACAATTTTAATGGTAGATTGTATAATGTCTGTGGTTTTAATTTTTGAGCTTGATCAATGGAGGCATAGCAATAGCTAGAGAAATATGAATAAAGATTTAATAAAACAAACATCAGAAAAATGCATGAAATGATCCAATGGATAATATATTATGAATTCTAATAGATGATGAAATGTAACTGAATTATATAAAGAAACATATAAAAGACTTTTGATATGATGTTTAATGTACCAGAAAAATATGCCCCACAAAGAAAATTCTAATATAGTTTCAAAAGAGGAATAATTAGAAAATAGAAGAGAAAAAGGAAATATATGGAACATTAAATTAACAATATAATAAAATTAATTAAAATATTTCCAAATATGGTCTATACTTATTGAGTAAAATTCTGAGATTTACTATCCAGATGGAGAAACATTACTCCATTGAATAGAGAGTTCAAAAAGAAAACATTTAAAAATATTTTTTTGGAAGGAGTTAAATTTCAAAATAATGATGTTCTAATGATTTAAAGAATGGTATAGAATACCTTGGAATAATTGATAATATTGTTACTGAAATTTAAAATTTGTGGAGAGTTAAAAATGGAACTTTGACTAGTTAGAAAAATATTTCAGTTTCCCACATTTTCAATTTTCTGTGCACCTATATAAAGGATGAAAAGTACATTGTGCATTTCACTATTGAAACATGTATAAAGATAACACTCAGATGAGTTTTAGATAGGATGAGTTTGAAACTAATCATATTGATGTTGAGAAGACCGTATAGTGTTTCATAGAATGGATGATGTTTTTTTGTAAGCTTTATATAATTAGGTTTAAATGGATGAAGAATAAAGTCTTATTTTTTGATTGAGTTCCTAATTAGTTGAAGAAGAAAGTACACAAGGACATACATGATTAATTAGAAAAATATTCATCAAATTATTCCACTAGACTACGTAACTCTAAATGTATAAAAGTTAACTGAAGAACAGTGAGGAGGTTTGGTCGATGGAAAACTAGATCGAGTCATCAGAAAAAGGTAAAAACATATGGATCCATCAAAAAAAAGAAAAAATAGATTGATCCATCTGATATCCACTTGTTGAGGGATTTATTTATTGTGGTAGATTAAAACATATATTGATAATATCCAGTTCTACCAAAGATTAGGAGAATGATTCAAGAATAATAATCTCTTAATAAGGTTGTTTATTGTATTTAATGTTGATCACTATTATTGTTTCCCTAGATTACTTGTAGAGGTAGTGAAGAACATTATAATGTGGGTCAAAAAAAATAATATGGAATCTTGTAGTTGGGAGTCGAACTAGTTGCTAAAAACATTTTTCTGCTAGTCTGTATAACATGCTGTAGAACAAGCAGATAAAAAAAGGATAGTTGGGGGTTTAACTATCTGTACCAGGAAATTTTACTTTGAGGTTTGTAGAAAAGTTCTCTTATTGTTCCTTCGTATTCCTAAAATAATTTTAGTAAATTAATCCATTTTTGTGGGGATGTACAACATGTAAAGGAATATTTATTTTTACAAACCCTTGTAAATATTTTCTAATTCTCTCTCTTTATATTTTTCATCTATGAAATTTGACAATGATATTTATATTTGAGTAGATCATAACTATAACATGGATTAAAAGTTTATGGAAGTTTCCTTAAGTAGTTAAGAAACAGTCTTCTAAAATGTAAATGTGATCAATAACTCACACCCTCCCTTTTCATTGATCCCGATAAAATGAAATATCTTATAATAGACTAAGATACATTATTTGAATTTTTAGTTTCGGATCATTAAATCATTGATCCTACCATTAGAAGGTATTGGACGATTATATCCTTGATTGATTTATATCATCATTAGGTTTTGTTTTTTTATTTTTATGGAGTCACACATATCATTTAGGGTGATTGTGATCCTATATCAGGCAGTGTAGGTACCATTTCACCTAGTTCTAAGATGATCTCATGCTAGTTTTTAATCATTTTCATTAATTTTGTTTATCCACATATTAGTGGCCCTCTTCCTGTGGTACTGAGTGATTATTATGATTATCTTAAAGAAGTTTCTATGGTTTTCACCTATGAGGAATGTTCATTTTTCTGTAGTATTGATTATATGGGTGAGTCCCATTTCTTTATAATTATTCCTTATGGCACCAACTAAGTTGAAATAATTTTTTTACATGAGGATCTTTAGGTAAGGTTTGTATTCATCCTAGCATTTAATCATGTTAATTTTAAATAATTTTGGAAAAAAAACATTTTACATGCATATCAGAATTTATGTTGATTACCAGAAACATAATAATGTGACAATTGAGAAAAGAGATTGACTTCATATCTAGTATTTATTCTTCATGATCCAATTATTTATTACGATGTATACTGTGATTCCTTAAGTATGGGTTTGGTTTTCATTTAGATTCATGGGGGACAACTAGTGTCTTATGACTCTTATTTATCTTTTCATCATGATAAGAAATACCCTACATATGATTTTCAGATAGTGGTAGTGATGCATGCTCATAAAACATGGAACCACTACCTCTTCGGTGAGTATCTAATACTGTATTCAAACCATAAGAGTCTGAATTATAAATTTCCACTTAGGGATCTAATATTTAGGTAAGTACTTTGGGTGGTATATAACCATTTTTTAAATCAGATACACCCCTAGTAATGGAAACATGGAATCATTTTCTTTGAGTAGAAAATTTTCAACTCATGAAATGATGGAATTTTCAAAATAGTGGTTCTTTATATGCCTATTTTCTGAGATGTTTTGGTTTAATTGGAGACATTAGAAAGGTATTCCTATCTTCTATAAAATATTTATCATTTATGGATGATCAAATTTTATTTGGATAGGTTGTGGATGCAGTTTTCCTTTTATATGCATTAATAATTATAGTGTGGATAACTAGGGTGAGTTGTCTCGGTCTCCCAATGTGGTTTTGAGATTTTAAGAATATATAGCTATTCTAATAGACTATATGGAAGAATTCATAGACGATGGACACTTATATAATTGATATGTACACTATAGCCATTCCAAGACATAACATGACATGAGATTCCATTACTAGTTCATATGGATTAGATGATTTATTTTGGGTTTTGCATCTTGAATCCTTATATGATAAAGGATTGAGGATAAACATCATAGTATTTCTAGTTTTATAGAAACATTACCCCTTTATGTTTTAAAATTTGATGAGATATCCATGTAAATTTGGATTGTGTTACCTTCGAATCATATTGTTAAGGATGTGATATGACTTATTATTGATTAAATCACAAAATCTATTAATTTATTTCCTATCATGGATTTTAAAATGTAGTAGGCCTTGGTACCTTTTATGTGTTGTGGATCACTAGTATATGTTGTGTCCCATTACCTTCCATTTATGATAAGTAACCTCAATTTACATCCCAATTATAGTGTTTATTTAATGTAGTTATGGGTTCTAAGTTGAAGTTGAGCATGACAAATCATCCCAAAAAAGATGGCCAGACTGAGCAAGTCATCCATATTTTAGAACACATTATTTCGGAATGTGTTCCAAACATCAGTGGTTTTAAGATAAATGTCTTCACTTAGTATAGTTTATCTATAACAATTTTTATCTAGATTTTATTTGTATGGTTCTATTTCAAGAATTATATGACAGCCCATACCAGAAACCTCTTTATATGATATAAGATGGAGAAGAGAACCTTGATAGACTAAGAATCATTCAAGAGAGAAAAAATATCACATAATTTATCCATAAAATCTTAGTAATTGATAAAAGTCAACCAAAATATTATACTGATTGGAATCATCAACCATAGGAGTATGAGGTTGGTTATTAGGGATTTATAAATGATCCCCATCATATAGAATATAGAATTTTGGGGAGGAAGGGTAATTTAGAACTTCATTATATTGGCATCTTTTAGATTTTGGAGGGACTTGGGAAGGTGTATTATCATTTTGAGTTACATACTCATTTTACTTTTATACATATTCTGTTCCATGATTACCATCATTATAAGTATCAGGCGGATATGTCCCACAGTATCGAGTGGGAGGATTTTGAGATTTAACCTAATACCAAAGTGGTTGGAAGCTCTACTCAGATAGTGGACTGATATTATAAGGTGTCTCATGTGAATTTGATCCCATTCATTTGAGTGAGATGGTAGGGTGGTAGATACATCCATTATAAATTGGAGCACATTGACTTAATTATGAAATAATGGACCTATCTATTTCTGGTTTCATGATTATATGAATTTTGAGGGATAAGAATCTTCTAGTATGGGGAGAATTTTCACACCACAATATGTGGAATCAGGTTTCGAACCTATTTTTCCTTTTTATTTTAAATTTTAAAGGTCATGGTTCTCAATGGAATAAAATTCTTTTTGGACCTCATGGTTCAAATATCCAAGACCATGGATGTTGTGGTGGTCATGGTGATCTGGTAATACTTCTTGGTGAAATTTCCCACCTAAGAAAACCTAGGATGGGTGTGTCCAAGGGTGGAGGACACAGGTGGTCTCCCTATGATCCACAACATTAATGCTTGACCTGTAACGTCATGGTTTTGGAAGCCGCCCAGAGGTGCGCCGTACCTAGTTGGTCACATGTCCTCAAGTGCATTTTTCCAAACTCCAGAGGCTGCTGACTAGCAGCGAGGGCCTTGGGTGTGATAGTGGGGAAACTATGATCTCATTGGCAGAGTAGCACAGTGGAAGAGAAACAAATAACAATAGTGAAAGCATTAAACATACCCAACAACAGTAACAGTGGAAGACTGAAGTAATAAACAAGAGGAGCACATATATAAAATTATGCATGATACATTTGTCTAGGATAATAGCCAAACATGTCATAATACTGTAATACAGTAAGAAACCAAGTACAAAGAAAAACATGTAAGAACTCCTCAGCATCTTAAGCATCATCTTGGTCCCATGCTCTCCAGCTCCAAAACAATCAAATACCTGAAGTAGAAGGGAGATTTCCCTTATCTATACTTGCAACAATATAATATATTTGGGCCCAAATCATAACCCAAAACGGGTGTTAGACTAAATACTAGTAGGAAACAACCCAAATTTTTGTGCCTAATATTCAGTGAATATATATGGCATGCAATAAGAAAAAGAAGGTAGTAAACACGAAATTACTCATAACTATACAATTCCACTGATTCAAGCAATTAGTTCCACATAGAACGAAAATGGATAAGCACAAGCAGGTAACCCTGTGGGAAGTACTCACAGCCTAACCCCTATAGTTAAACCAAAACAACACAAGAAACCCTTGGGGAAGTACACATAGTCTAACCCATCTGGTTTAGCTTCAGAATAGACTCTCTGAGGAAGAAATCACTGTCAATTCCCCATGTAGTATCGTATCGATATCTAAAAGGCACTCTGTGGAAGCACTTACATCTCATTCCCCCTGTGGCCCGCTTTGAGAAACTACAGACACACTTAGGAACCACTAACATCAATTCCCCATATGGTCTCGCATCATAACAGTAATAACAAACACTCTGGAGAATACCTTAACATCCATTATCCCTATGGTCTACTACACCAGGTTCCCAGAACCCTGTATAAGTAAAACCAGAAAAAAAAATGCATAACGACCAAAGTAAACCTCAAGAACTACTTGGATAAATAGACTACAACATATCAACATGTAAGATATTATCACTCCATCCTAACAATACTAGGCAAGGAATTAAAATAGTATCCTAACTTGCAATCTAGAATAAATGATCAAAACAAGAAAACATGGGAAAAAATCTATATCATAGAAAAGATAACCCTATTCTCAACAAATAACCTCTATCTAAGCAAACAAGGCATAACATGCAAATAATAGGGTAAAACCACAAACACGCAATACCTCGTTCATGGGTATTGGTCACTTTTGAAAATAGAATTCAATGACTATCTATGGAAAGGCAGAAACCACCTACCATGATGTTGGGAGATCGTTATATGTAAACCTCAGGCCTTGAATCTCCATTGAACACCATAGATCTAAAAAACATCCCAACCGTTCAATAAAAGATAACATGAGAATGATGATAAATCAGTAGATAATGCTCTAAAAGAAGGAAGATCTCACCATGGAGATCCCAACACAATCGACGGTGGTCAAATCAGAAGATAGAAACTTCATCGGGGGCTCATAGAATATTTGCAGTTGTACGATAACTATCAAACAATACATACCTAGAAGAATATGGTTCTGCCGATTGGACACGACCCCGGTATGTTTGATGAAAAAAATATTTTCACAGCATGTAAATTATAAGTACATGGCATGTAATTTCCTTTACCGACCCCCGCATTAGGCGGTCTTCAGGTCACCACACACAGTTGTGTGCACAGCTGTTAAATGGACAAAACACGACTACATGTAGTAACTGAGCACACAAAATGTACTCATAATGTACATGACGTGTACTTAAGAAATTTCCAGAAACTCCTATTTTCCTCAAAAACGACCAGAAAATAATGACATACCTGAAAAGAAGATTCGGGTTCTTACAGACTTTCCCCCTTAAAGAAATATGTCCCCAAATTTCCCTTGCAGGGCAGCGTAGAAGAAGAATCCTCAAACAGCTCTGGCCACTAAGATCGTACATTAGCCTCCCACTCCAATTCTTGTCTTGTACATTCCCTTTCTACCATAGCACTCATATCAGAGAAATAGACTGGCCATAGAGAACCTTTGTACTTTGAATAAAAATCCAGATAGGATGCTCCTCGAATGAGGCATCCACCTCTAACTTAACCTCCTCAGGTTGGAAAACATGAGACGAGTTTGAGAAGTAGCGTTGAAGCTGAGAAACGTGAAAGACATCGTGCATACCTGATACCTATGAGGTAACTACAACCGATAGGCAACCGGCCCGACCCTTTCCAAAACATCAAACGACCCCGACGTACCTCAGCGAAAGATTACCATGTCTTTTAATCTTTCTGGGTACCAACCTCGATGTGACATGTAGAAATACCTGATATCCAACCTCATACTCCAAAGGTCATCTCCGTTGATCAGCATAAGACTTCTGTTGAGACTATGCAGTACCCATCCTCTTCTCAATCAACTATATCTACTCTATAGTCTCCTGGACAAGATGAGGTCCAATCATAGCAGCCTCTCCTTCCTCTAACTAGCACAAGGGTGATCAGCATGGCCTACCATAAAAATCCTCATAAGGTTACATATGAATGGTTTTATGAAAACTATTGTTGTAGGAAAACTCCACAAGAGGTATGCGATTCTCCCAAGAACCTAAAATATCTAGGATGCATGCTCGAATCATGTCCTCAAGCACCAGAATCGTACGCTCAGACTATCCATCCATCTAGGGGTGGTATGATATACTCCAAATTACCTGTGTACCCAAATCCTTCTATAACCCCTTCCAGAACCGAGAAGTAAAACTTTCATCCATGTCTGAAACAATGGAGTGTGGAACCCCATGTAGATGTACAATCTCTTGGATGTACAGTCTTCCCATCTCATCAACACTAAAGGTCTCCTTTATCGGTAAGAAATAATAAACCGTCATGAGTATATCAATTACAACCAAAACTGCATCATTTCCTCAAGGCGATCTTGGAAAACAAGTCCCGAAATCCATCATGGCATAATTCCACTTCCACTCGATAATGGGTAAATGTTGCAAAATCCCTGACGGTCGCTGATGCTCTGCCTTCACCTGCTGACATGTGGAACACCTCATCACGAATCCATCCACATCTCTCTTCATACATGACCACCAATAATGACGGTGTAGATCACGATACATCTTGGTGACACTAGGATGGATTTCCCAAATTAAGGAATGGACGTTCCACATCAACTCCTCACATATGTCTGCTGACACCCATACGCACCCATGAAAATGTAAGATCCCATCCTCGCCTATGGTCCATCCAAGAATAGGGTCCCCTCCTAACATGCTCTCTCGTAGGACAAGGCCTTCAAAATATGATAGCAGCCACATCCGCACTTGATCAAGAAGATTAGAGGTAACATGTACAAAAGAAAGAATCCTATATCCCTATCTTTCATGAACCTCCAAATGCATATCAGTGAGTAGATCCATAAGCTTCCACTCACTACTGGCCTCCTAAACGACTTGTATCTGAGTCCTCCTACTCAGCGCATCAGCTACTTCATTTCCATTTCCAGGCGTATAGGCAAGTTCATAGTTAAAAGACTGAAGGTACTCAAACCATCTTCACTGTCTCAAATTCCAGTCATGCTGAGTGTTGATAAACTTGGGACTTTTGTGGTCCGTGAGAACCACAAAATGCTCTCCTAGAAAATAATTTCTCCAACAGCATAAAGCAAGAACAACTGCAGCCAACTCAAGATCGTACGTCGGGTAATTCCTCTCATGTGTCCTCACCTTCCGAGACCCGTACGCAACGAATCGTTCACCCTACATAAGCACATCTCCCAGTCTGATACCTGAATAGTTACAGTAAAGAGTATAAATCTTTCCAGACTCTGAAAAACTAGTATCGGTGCTGAAATCAACCTCCCTTTCATCTAATGAAAGGCTGAGTCACAAGAATCTGTCCACATTTACTTCACACCCTTATTAGTTAGGCTAGTCAGTGGTGCTGATATGCGTGAAAAGTCCTATATGAGATGCAAGTAGTGTCTATCCATCCTTAGAAAACATCGTACCTCAAAGAAATTCTTTGGATGCTCCTAGGAAACTACAGCTCACACATTCTCTGGGTCTACTGATACTCCTATCTCTGAGATAACATGTCCTAACAAGTGAATTTGGTCCATCCAAAAGTTTCATTTTGAGAGCTTAGCATATAAACGATGCTCTCTTAGTGTACTCAAAACAATCTCAATATGGGTATAATAATCATGTCGAGTGTGAGAGTACACTAAGATATCGTACACGAAGACCACCATGAAAGAATCCAAGTATGGATGGAACACTCGGTTCATTAGTTCCATGAAAACTGTAGGCACATTCATGAGGCCGAACGGCATAACCACATACTCATGTAGACCATAACTGCTCTGAAAGGATGTAAGAGGTATATCATATGGTATAACGTGTAACTGATGGTAACAGGATCTCAAGTCAATCTTCGAGAACACTCGGGATCCTCAAAGTTGATCAAAAGGTCATAAACTCTTGGCAAAGGATATCAGTTCTTGACTGTCAACTAGTTAAGATTCTGATAATCCGTACAAAGTATGATGGTACCATTCACCTTCGTTGAAAATAGGATAGGCAAACTCCAGGGAGAAGCACAGGGTTGGAGGAAACCCTTTACCTGCAATTTTTCCAACTGCTTCTTGAGCTCCTAAAACTCTAGTGTATCCATCCTGTAAGTAGTAATGGACACCGGTTCCACTCATGGAACAAGCTCAATAGAAAATTCTACCTCTAACTCTGTGGGAAAACCAGAAAAGTACTCTCGAAAGACATCCTCGAAACAATCCACCACTAGAGGAAAGTCCATCTATGATTTCCTTTGGTCATCCAGATATAGACTAGCAATCTGGGGTATAACTCCTCCCAACCCATGATGCCCGGGTCCTGTTCTGCTCTCTTACACATCTCACTCTCCATTATGAAGAAAAAAACTTCCCAATGGTGATGTGAAACTCACCCTACGACGATAACAATAGACAACATCATGAAAGGGAACTAACCAGTCCATTCTGAGAATGACATCATAGCCTTTCATCTCTAAGACTTAGAGATCCCTTAAGAAGTGAAACCCACCAACCTCTAGAGGTAACTCCTTATACCATCATAAACTAGCCATTCGTGTCTCCAACGGAGTGTCCAACATCAATACATCATCAAAATAAATGATACAGATCTCAAGGCTCTCCACAATAGAAAACGATATAATACTATGGGAAACCCTATATCGGAAAGTGATGAAGCTAAAACCAAGGAAATTAGAATCATACCTCGAACTGTAGAGGGTCCGGGATCCTGCTCCTGGTGGGAATGCTCCAATACAAATGTCTAACCAGCCCTGTGGTCCTATGACCATGCCTGACCACTCTGAGCTGATCCACCCTATTGTCGCTGAAATCCTTGTGACTGACATCCATGACCGCAACGTCCACCTCATCCTGAATAGCCATAAGAAGTATAGTTCCATTATTGAGTAGGAACTATTGGAGCTTCTCCTGAATGAGGAGTTATAGAAGAACCCCTATCACCAGCTTCTGGTGAAATGATCTGACAGAGGCACTGAAGATAATACATCATGCCACATGATCTGAACTCCACTGGGTATCTTGGGAAATGTGGCCTCGTATTCTTGCTCTTCCTGCACTGGTAGCACACCACCTAACTACCAGAAGAAGTTTCCGGCCTCATCGGATATCCATGCGAAGACTCCTTGTAGAGATTCTTTCTATCAGTAGGAGGGACACCAACTCCGGGTGTCGAGATGCCCTGGATCAAAACTCTATAATCCCTTAGATTGAACTCAGTGATCAGCGCTTGGTTTACTATATAAGATATGGAAGTAAAACTGAAGATGTTCACCTAATATCGGATTTCGTGCCTTAGACCATCCTCAAACATCCTTTCCAGGAATTACTCATCACCTCCTAGAATATGCGTGAAGTGCTGCAACTCTGTGAAGTGATAAGAATACTTTATAACAGAAATATCGCCCGGCTTAAAAGTCATGAACTGTTAGGCTTGATCGGCCCTCAATGTCTCTGGATTGAAGTAGTCATAGAAGGCACGTTGGAACTTATCCTAGGCCATAACCTGCTAGAATCCCACCTATGAGATCACATCCCACCAACTCTTGGATGAATCTAGAAGAATATACATAGCGAGCTTCATTCTCCTATCTGGAGGGATCTCCAGATGCTCGAAGATAGAAAGCATGGATTCTAACCATGACTCTGCAGCCTGTGGTCCTTCTTCCCCTGAGATAGTGGGAGGATGCTACTACTAAAAGACCCATGTCAACTCTGTCATAGATGGGGAAGGATGTGGTACTCCATGGAAGGTCTGTAAGAACCTCATAAAGACCTCTTAGAAATGTGTGTCAGCACCTGTGTCCGGAATGAGGGCTGGTGCCAAGACCAACACAACTGGAGGATCTGCTGTAATTCCTTGATCATCCATGTCCGGTGTCTAGTCATTTCCCTATAACTGGCGTACAATGGGAGGACATCTCGGTGACATGACTATGTAAGGTCAAGTGCACACCTTAGATCAAGATTATCAAGGACTGAAAAATAGAAGCATAATAATGGAATAAGAGAAAGAAAACCATCATGTTTAACAAAATATGAATACACAACATGTATATCCATTACACGAAGTATACATGAATCCTCTTACCCTTCCTGAGTTCCCTTACCTGGCTAAGCCACACGATGCTCCTAGGACAAGACTATATGGCTTGTTATTTCTAGACATGGCGTGTACAAGATGAACATCACCGGACCATGTTGTTAGTTACATGGATGGTTACACGACCTACCCTACACGGTGTGTTCCCTTAAAGACGTAGTGTGTACTAGAAAAGATATCACCGACCCTTATTGTTCACTACACGGCCGTATTCTAGGTTTACACTACATGACATATTCAATATTTACATGGAGTGTATAAACTAATATTTATCTATTCACGTAATTCGTCACATGGGTAGACATAGGATCTAAACACACAATGTGTATGTCCGGTACCCGACATCTCCCAACAAGATTTTCCCAACTGCGTGTCTCTTCCCAAACAACCAGAGACACTGTTAGAAACTAAACGGTACGTACATAAAGTACATGGTGTGTAAAATAGAAAATAGTTTCTTCCCGAACAGAAGAACTCATGGCATGTACTCATCACTACACGCCGTGTATTTTGGGTTTTCCCGAATATCAAGCCTCAAAACCTACTCCGGAACCTATAAAAACACATAAATGAACACTAAAGTTCCAAATTCTAATCTGTGAGGGCCCATACTCCCCGCGAGTCAATGATTGGCATCTTTTACATGTCATAAACTGGGAATAAAAATGAAATGATCCACAAATTTCTGATCCAAGAGGGCCCATAACTCCTCAATAACCAATTTTTGGTGTTCATTCAAATAAAACCTTAAACAATTGAATACCCTATCAATAACAGGTATTTTTATCAAGGCATCTATCACAAAAACATGAATATCTAGCACACCATCAATCACAACAACATGAAATCTCTAATTCACCCTAAATAGAATGGAAAAAATGCATGACATGTGATTACTAGAAAGTGCCTATATGATGCATGAGATGGAATACCCACATATCATCAAGATGAAACAGAAATAGAACCTCAATAACATCAACAGTAACAGCACAATGCATGTGAATCACCTAACGATGAAATCAAATCAACTGTAATAATTTCATAAAAAGGAAAAATTGCAATATGAGGTAAATTGGCTTTTCCCTGTACACAGGTTAGCTACTCCCCAACACAACTTATTACCAAGTACATATTCTTTCTTATCAATTTCTATAGGCTCTAAACAGTAAGTCAATAAGAAAAGAACGTCCTCTGATACCACATTGTAACATCCCGGTTCCGGAAGACGCCTAGAGGTACCCCGTACCTGGTTGGTCACATGGCCTAAATGAATTTCCCCAAACACTAGATGCCACGAAATTATAGCGAGGACCTTGGGTGTCATAGAGGGGAAACTATGCCCTTATTGGATGAGTAACATAGTGGAAGAGAAAGAAATAACAATATCAGAATCAGTAATCATACCCAACAACAGTAATAATAGAAGACTAATGTAATAAACAACTTAAGCACATATATAAAATGATGCATGATACATATGTCTATGAAAATAGCCAAAAAAGTCACAATTTTGGAATACACTAAGAAACCAAGTACAAAGGAAAACCGGTAACAACTCCTCAACATCTAAAGCCTCGTCTTGGTCCCATACTCTCCAGCTCCAAAATAGTCAAGTACCTGAAGTAGAAGGGTGATTTCACTTATCTATATCTCCATCAATATAATCTTTTTAAGCCTAAATCATGACCCAAACAAGGTGTGGGGCTAAATACATGTAGGAAAAAACCAAAAGATCCATGCCTAATAGTCAGTGAATATATATGGAAGAAAATAAGAAAAATAAGGCAGTAAACACAGATGTACTCAAAAGTAAACAATTCCACAGTTTCAAGCATTCTGTTCCACATATCAAGTAAACATATAATCACAAGAAGGTAACCCTCTGGGAATGACTCGTAGCCTGACATCTCTGGTTCAATGAAAACAACACAAGAAAACCATTGTGAAGTACACACAGTCTAACACCTCTGGTGCAACTTAAGAATAGACTCTCTGAGAAAGCACTCGCCATCAATTCCCATAATAGTCTCGTATCGGTAACTAAAAGGATCTCTGGGGAAGAACTTACTTCTCATTCACCCTATGACACACATTGAAGAACTGCAGACACTCTGAAGAAGCACTTACATAAATTCCCCCTATGGTCTCGCATCATAACAATAATAACAGACTCTCTGGAGAAGCCCTTAATGTCCATTCTCCATATGGTCTACTACCCCAGGTTCCTAAAGCCTTGTGAAATTCAAATGAGCATATAAATGCATAGTGGACCAATTAAACCTTGAGAACTACTTGGATAAACTGTCTACAACATATCCGCATGTCAGATATTATCACTCCATCCTAACAGTACTAGGCATGGAAAGAAAATAGTAGCCTAACAGGAAAACTAGACCAAATTGTAAAAATAAGAAACCAAGTGAAAAACATCAATATCTTAGCAAAGATAACCCTATTCTCAAAAAATAACATCTATCCAAACCAACAAGGCATTGCAAGAATATAATAGGGTAGAACCATAAACACGCAATACCTTGTTCATGGGTATTAGGAAATTTTGCACATAAAATTCAATGACTACCTACAGAAAAGAACAAACCACATATCTTGGTGTTGGGAGATCTTTATACATGAAGCTAAGTCCTTGAATCTCCCTAGAACACTGTAGATCTACAAAAAAATCCAAAATGTTCAACTGAAGATAACTTGGGAAAGAGGAGAAATCAGGAGATTATGCGCTAGAAGAAAGAATAACTCAATGTGGGAATCCCAACGCAATCGATTGTGGTCGAATCAAAGAACAGATGCTTGATCAGGGGTTCAGATAAGATCTGCAGTTGTACGGTTGCTCTCGGACGAGACTGACCTTGAAGAAGAAGGTTATGTCAATTAGACGCGACCCTAATACATATAATGAAAAAAAACGAAAGTACATGCTGTGTACTTTAGAAGTACATGGCGTGTACTTTCCTTTAACGGCCCCTACATTAGGTGGTCTCCAAGTCAACAAACATGGTTGTGTGCATGGCCATTACATGGACAAAACAGGGCTACCTGCGGTAACTGAGTACATGGTGTGTACTCATAATGTACATAGCATGTACTTAGTAAATTTCAAGAAACTCATGTTCTCCTAGAAAATGACCAGAAAAGATAGACATACCTGAAAAAGAGGTCTGGTTTCATATGTGACCATAGGTGTGTTGTAACTTATTCATATAAAAATGGATTAGGTTTTAGGAGCAAGATGTGGTCGTTAGAAGTGTTCTATTTCATGGTGAATCCACTATGACCATGGTGGATTCCACGGTAGTGAGGTGTTGGTGGTTTAAATTTTTTGAAATGAATGTATAGAACCTGATTTTGTGGAGGTGGTTTCTCTAACATCATGAGATCTTAATGTATGGATTAGAAGTATATTTTGACTCGGTGTAATTTTTATTAATTTGGTCAATATCTTCCATTTTTCTTGGATTCATGATATTTAATTCAAGTAAGGGGGTTGGTTTCTCATATTCCATCCAAGAGTATATTTGGGTATTTCTCTTATTTAGAGGACTTATACATATATTTCCATGCATGTAAAGACTAGATCTACCCTTTTCCATCCACCAGTTCGAATAGAAACAAGTATTTTTTTGGTTTAAGATATAAATGTCCCTATACTAATATTTAATCCTTGGGAATACCATATGTTTTTATGAATCCCTTTGGGTTTTAATTTATGAAAATGTTGATATGTAATCCAAGCTAGGTTAATGTGATCTTTTATTTCTATGGAAATTATTTCTAAAAAAGGATTTTTTATTTATAATTGTTTGATACATGTGATGTGATTATTGAATATTCATCCTAGATGGTTTTGAAATTATTGTGGGTTTTAATGAAATGGAATTTTTTTGGAATTACTATAGAATTTTTTTATGAAAATATATGCATGAAAATTAATTGGGTTTTTCATTGGAAAAAAAATTATGAATCATATATTTTGTTTCATCAATCTAATGATATTGTATAGAACATTAAGAATACCTTAGAGTTTGTGAATATATATATATATATGAGCCATTGTGGCGATCGATATGACTAGGGGAGGTTCCCATGATGCCATGGCTTTCTAGTGGATAAATATTCAAGGGGATTAAGGATCTGGGTCTTTAGGAGTTACTTATGCAAGATAATGTGTAACTCCCTAACCCTACATGCCCAGTGTTGGTGCATTATTTCAATACATTAGCATTAGTACAAGTAATCAAATACTGAAGGACCGATCAGTTTAGCAGTCATAGAAAATTGATTACATTCATTAACATTACATTACAATTCAAAAAATGAAACATAACATAGATAATACTTTTTTATTTCTATTATTCTGATTGCTTAACCCATCATAATAGTCATAATACACTTCGTGGAATCCTGGGAAAATAAAACATAAGAAAAGGGTGAGCTCAGAGGATCAATAAGGGTAAGAATACAACAGAATATATTATGAATAAATAATCATAAACCATAATGCAATATGTATAATTTAAATAAAATCCATATAAACATAATCGTGGTCATAATATGGCAAGAATAAATAATACCATATAAAATAAGTACATTCAAGGATATTCTATTAGTCGAATAATCACATGGAATATCCATAACTAATATCATAATGAGGTAATTCATAATACCATATTTTTTCACTATCAATATATATCCTAAAGATAGCTACTGTCAAGATATGTCCTCTTGAATGTTTAATTATATGGGTAGAATCCCATCTAATTTTTGTCAAGATCTATCCTTTTAAAAATGTTAAACATCATAGAAAACAAATGCTAAGGGTTTATTGCTAACTAATTTCATCTCAACAAACCTACTGATGTATCGAGGGGATATAAAAGGCCCCACCTATCACTTACTACATCCAATACATTCATCAAATGAAAATTGTGAAACATAATGTACATATTCATTCATATTCAAAACTAGTATACGAATTATGAATACAGTAACCATAAACCATGAATGGTATCTAAATATCACATCCACAGTCAAATAAATCATAAACACTTCAATACAATATGGTATATTATATCATAATAAATCAATTACAATTAAAAATAAAATACAAAAAATGATGTTCATATAGGTGAAAATAATCTAATCAGATCATTATAACTCTTTGAGAGAAAAATCCCTTTTTTACTTTGAAAATATTAAAGAGATATTCCATTTTAAAAGAAACCATTAATTTTATAAATAACATTATAATATTTTATGGAAATATTTAAAATTTTATGTAGTCATAATGATGTAATATAGTCTATTGAACTATATAATTTAAAAAACATTCATTCTTTAATTTTCCGAAAAAGGTCATAAAGTACCTTGTTTGGAAAATGATGAAAAGTTTCCTTCCAGAACATTTTATAAAAACTCAAACATGGGTAAAAATGACATCAAATAATTTTTTGAAGTATAGTTATAGTATTTTGAAACACATTTTTAGGAATCAGATACATGGTTGATAATGGCGTCCCATTAGGTACTTACATATAAACGATCTTAGATAATAAAGAGATTGTGAAATTAATACATACCTTGTAATTTCCTTTAGTCAATGATGTGTTAAACTCCTGTATAATGGTTAATGAATGTTATAAAATTAAAAAAGAAGAATATAAATATTTATTATATCATGTATGATCTATTTATGACTTTATGTTATCCGTTTATTAATAATTTCTGTATTAAAATAATATTTTGCGTAATAATCGATTTATTTGTTGAACGTTTTTTGATTTCTTATTCTTGATTGTATAAATTAGAAAATAATTCACATACTTCTAGAATTTATAGAATGTTTTATATACCATATATATTCACAATATAATTATATATAATAGATAGATATATGAAATGGAATACACTGTTCATGGAGACGGTAGGCCATACGTACGCATGAATGATGTTTCTGTTTTCTTATTGTATTGAATGGAAGTGAATGATATATATGTATGTGCACATATATATATCATTTAAGTAGCATTATTATGTCATATCTTTCAAACTTATTTGTAATATATATATATATTTATTTATTTACAATCAGTCTTGGATGGTGAATGTGGAGATTGAATCTCATTGCATCATGGATACAATTAGCCATACATACACACGAGTGATGGTATCATTCCATTAATGAATAATTGGTAAGGAAATGGATGGTATATAAATTTAAATGACTCATTATCATTTAATATTAATTATCTATATAAATTATGTTCATCATTATATCGATTGAAATAAATAATAGATGAAAAATAGTTTACATCAAGGTGTGTAGATTGTAAGTTGTGCATACACAAGCATTGTGATATTGATTTTTATAGGATGGGTAAAATGAAGAATATTGTTTTCCCAAAATCATAAAAAAAATATTGGAATATATTATATGCTAGATATATTTATTTAGTTGGAATCAACATAGTAAGAAGAAGTAGAAGAAGAAAATGAATTGAATTTAATTGGTAAAACAATTACCTTTTCTTCGAGTGTATCCTTTTGATTTCAAAAAAGGGGCTCTATTGGATGTATTTATACAGAATGTATGTCATCTAGGATAAATCGAGGGATGTTGGGAGAGGAAATGGTTAGGTTTTGACTAATACAGAGGGCTTTAGTGGTTTGAATTAAAGAGAATGAGAAGTTCTCTATTATAAGAGAGGTGAGGGGAAGTTTTGGGAAGTATTAAAATATTAATTTATTATAAATTTATTGTTGGGTTAAAATAGCTCCAAAGTGAGTTATTTAGAGTCTAAGATAAGGATAGTTATAAATACTCTCAACCAATGAATTTTAGACAATTATAGGTCACAAATGTATCCTTATCGTCTGGTATTAACCCTTAGTAAAATAATTAATCTTTTAACATTTCCACTTGTATTTTTATACTATAGGGTTAATATTGTTATTATAAAATGAAAAAAAAACCCCAATTGGGTTATTTAGGAATTATTTAACACAATACTTGTTATTTTCCCAAAAATATATTTTTATGAATTTTATATCATTGAATTTATAGTATCATTTATGTTAATTTTGATATTATTAATTATTTTCATTTTTAATAACACCAAAACAACATTATAACTTAGAAAAAATACTTCTAATATCTCACTAACATATCAAATTTATTGATAAAATAAGTTTATGTCATTAATTAAGTAAAATTATATTTATTATAATATTTTAAATATGATTTATTTGATATTTCCATTAAGTAGATAATTACTACCACATTATTGGGTCACCATTTAATTTAATTATTTATTTCATAAAATTATAAATAAATAACCATTATGTAGATAAACCTTTTATGTTTATAAATAATATTAATAGTAGACCAAGTGTATTATTTAACTTTATTTTTAAAATGATATAGTTATTAAAAGTTTTATTATGACATTTAAAATCTTCTTAAAATAAAATATATTAAATGTCTTAATTTAGGAAAACTGGTTTAAAAAGGATCATATTTTTTACCTAAGGTAGATGGTTTGGACATACTCATACAATAAAATTAGTACAAGTGTTAGGGTAATTTTATATTATTATAATAATATTTTTACTATTAATTACCCTTTTTACCTTTAACGGTGGTAAAACAATTTAAAAGTTATTGTTCACCAAAAATTATTTTGAAACGATTAGACCGAATTTTTAATTTTAATTAACAAAATTCATGTCAATTATTTAAAATACAATTAAAATATGTGGTAAAGTTGTGTTTAATACTATTCTATAAATGTGTCTTGAATGTGGGTAAAAGAGACGGTCAATGAATTTTTATATCAAATTTTATTATAAAAATGATTCTAATGACATACATTGAGTTAATAAATGCATTGTTTATATATTTTAACATTAATATAAATGTAAATTAAAATAAATATTTAAATGAAAATGTCATTTTTTAACAATAATGCATTAATTTTCACTAAATATCGAAAATTGAATCTTTTCATAAAATTTCCAAAAATTCACCTGAATTTAATTTTAATATTATGAATCCAAAAATGAAATCTATTTTGAAAAATAAAATTTTTAAATTCCATAATATTGTTAATAATATTCATAACAACAAGTTTGATAGATCCTGGTGTGCTCGAACTCAGTGTTTCACACAACACAAGATATTTAAGAAAATCAATTTATTTAAGAAGAGTCATACTACAAAAACTTGGGGACTTAAATTATCCACGTATTCAATAAATTGAATTCTTTCACCCTGAAATCGGAATAAAACACTAGTGGTTTGTCTATTAAAAATACTTTTATTTAAATCCGACATTGGATAAGGGTTGAAAAAATTTCCACATTATAAAAGAAAAATGGAAGTACGATGGTCACCATCAAACTAGGCATTCAAATTGGAGAACATTGGTGGAAATTAAAAACAAGGACATGAAAGAAAAACTAAACTTTCATGTTTTTGTGAAGAGTGATATAAAATATGGTCAGGATAATGTTAATAAACATAAATCCATAAATTCATGATGGCCTAAGGGACCATCTGAGTCATCCAAAAATGTACTATGAAAACATTTTTTGTTTGAATATATTTTCCATATTATTGAATAATACATTTACATCACATACAAAGAACATAAGGAAACATATTTAGTTGACATGAAGGGTTTCATCCTTTAACCATATTCAACTAAAAACTTATCTTTTCCTCTAGAAGATAAATTAATTGATTTACTTTAATCATATACGGTTCCAGAAAATGAACTTATACTCTATTTTTAATACCATTTATGTAAATAAAAGTATGTTATACTATCTAGGGACCTCTAGTTGTCCAGTCATAGGCGATAATGCCTGGTTTCACATCAGTTGTGGGTTTTATTCCCATAACCTTGTCTAACCTGATGGGTTGTTTCCTAACCCATTGGTTGTGATTTTTCTAAAACTATATTACTATAACATTCCAAAAGTAACCTTTATATGTTAAAAATTAAAGAAACCTTTTATCCTAAAACAACAATATCCATTGTTCAATATAATCCATTCTATCTTTCAGACTCAACAAAAATACTTTTTTACAAATTAATAGTCCAATATTGTATCTATATTTCAAAATGTAATATAAACATCAAATTTTCCTCCAACATAATGTTTTTATTTTTATCACATAGAAAAAATATGAATAACTTGGTCACATTAAAACCTTCATGGTTTAATATTATTAATGAAAAAGTATTTTAGTACAATCCTCATTTATTCCACAATTCATATAATCAATAAATTGCAAATAATTTATTCAAATTACATAATTCATGAATCCAAAAATAATAATTCATTATTTAGCTTCGATTTTAGTAATAGAAGAAGCTTGACCATGATCCCTTGTATTTTTATAATCTATATTTCCATGACTCTTTGGAAATTTATTTGTGTAGTGCTGCATTTCACTATAGTTGAAAAAATTAATATCAGTCTTTTCTTTCATCCCTTTGAATTCTTTTTCATATTGAACCTTTTCTACACACTTATAAAAAACACCCAGTCCTTTAAATCACTTCCTGGGGTGATTCTATCCAAAGTTATCACATGCGGGAAGATCCTTCTTTCACTTTTCCCTTTTATCTGCCTCTTGCTCCATCATTCTCATATTCTCTTACATACCCTTATGGTAATATGAGTTAGAAAATTTTTTCTATGTCTTGATTTCACATGAGACTATATCATCATATTTTGAAAATTTTTGGGAAAAAAAACGTTTAAAACAAAATTATTAAACACATCAAATAAATGATCAATCTTTTTCTTTATGTTGTGTATGTAGTCTGACAATGACTTTAAATCCTTGTAAAGTTGGACTCATACTTTGTAACATTTTCATCCTCCTTTTTCCTCATATTCAAGAATTTACTCTCCATATTTACTCTCTATTATTGAGGTAAATACAATTCCATAAAATTTTCTTAAAATACTTCCATTCCACAGTTGAAATTTCTTCCTTCTCTTTTGTCTTTTGAATCATTAACCACCATTGATTCGCATCTCTTGAGAGATGATAAACATCCATGAAAACCTTCTCCTTTCATCGATTCCAAATGAATGAAATATCTTCTCTAATGAACTTATCCATTTATCAACTATAAATGTGTTTGTAGTCCCATTTAATGATGAAGGTTCTTGTCTCACGAAGCGGTTTGACATTGATCTTATACGTTATGGATCAGGATACTCTATATAGGTAATGTTATTATTCATATCATGGGTCTACTATCCCATGATAGTTATAAGATGTCCAGAACCAGTTGTATCCCCAACAACACCATCATTATCTTGTATAGGAGGGAAATCACAATATAGATTATGTGTATTGATACAGTTTACATTTCTTCAACTAGGCACCAATCCTAAAAAATTGAATACACTAGGATAGTTTATGATTGAAAATGAATAAATTCGACTTATGTAAACTAAATTAAAAACATTATGAATATCTAATCTCATAATCATAAACATGACTTAATTGGGTACATATTTACTTTTACATCCTTCATGATGGTTTGTAAAGAAAATTTGGATTATCCTAAGTATATCCCCAAAGAGGGTCAAACCAAGTGCGCAGTAAGGTCGATTTGCGTGTACCCGGACAACCTAAGTCAAGCTCGGAACACCTTGTGAGAGTTTTCACTACTAGGTACATTTGTTCCAGAACCACATCCACTTATAATATCCATATAGGGATGTATTTTCTATGAATCCCTACATAATATTTACATTAACAAAATTCTAGGACATTCTTCTATAATAATCCTCAAAGTATATCTTAGTGTAATGTTTCCTAATAAATGTTTTTCTAAATATAGTTTCCAAGGATTGTAAAAAACATTCCATGATACCAACTACAATGGCCCAACCCTCAGATGAATCAACCCAAAGCATTATTTCAATACATCAGAATTATTATAAGGAATAAATTTTCGAAGGACTGATCAATATTAGAGTTTTGGAAAATATATCACATTCATGAAAATTAAATTATAAATTAAATCGTGAAACACAAAATAATAAAACCCTTTGAGAATACCATTATTCACAGATATTAACCCGGTATAACAGTCATAATAAACTTCATAGAATCTTGGGAAAACAAAATATAAGAAAGGGGTCAGCTCAGATTCTCAGTAAGGGTAATCATATAACAGAAGCTATTATAAATAAATAATCTAAAACCATAAGTCCATATTTAAAATTTAAAAAATCCCATTATACACAATCTTTTTCATAATATTGAAATAATAAATAATATCATATAAAATAATAATACCAATGGATATTCTACTAGTCAAATAATCATTTGGAATATCCATAACTAATATGATAATGAGGTAATTCATAATGACAGATGTATGTACTATCACAATATATCCTCAGGATAGTTGTTATCATGATCAACCCTTGTGGAAGTTTATTTCTACGGGTAGAAACCCATCTGATTTGTGTTATGATGTATCCTCCTGAAAATGTTAAACTTCTTGGAAAACAAACACAAATGGTTTATTTCCAACTAATTTCATCTCATGAGACCTACCGATGCATCGAGGGGATATGTAAGGACCCACCCATCACTTACTAACTCCTATACATTCCTCATATAAATGTGGTGAAACATAAATAACATAATCATTCATATTTAAAACTATTATAAAAATTATGGACACATTATCCATTAACCATGAATGGTATATAAATAGAACATCCATAGTAAAACATACCATAAAACCTTATATACAATGTGGTTGTTTATATCACAATATATCAAGAATAATTATGTGTAAAATTCAAAAAAGGATGTTGGCATAGGTGAAAAATTCTAATAATATCATTAAAACTCTTTGAGAGAAATATCCCTTGTTTACTTTGAAAAATAGTAAAAACATTTCATTTTAAAAAAACAATTTCTATTGAAAATAAACTTTAATGATTGTATGGAATTATTCAAAAAGTTAAGGTTCCATAACAAAGTAATATATTCACATACACAATATCAGTTAAAAAACATTATTTCCTTAATTTTTAGAAAAGGTCATCAATTTCCTTGTTTGGAAAATGATGGAAGTATTCCATTCAAAAAATTTATAAAAAGGAAAACATGGGTAAAACAGACATTAAAAGTTTTTGGGTGATGGAAATAGTATTTTTTAACATATTTTTAAGAAACCAATACATGGATCATAAATGTTTCCAAATAGATACTTATATATAAACAATCTTGGATAATAAAGAGATTGAGAAATTAACCTTTACCCTAGACTATCCTTTAGTCAAGGGTGTGTTATCCTCATGTATAATGGTTAAATAATGTTATAAAATTATACCAGAACCACATCCATATTTATTATATCCTATATGAAATATTTAAGACATTATATGATATTTTTATTAATTATTTCCAAATTAAAGAAACATTTCATGTAATAATCGATTTCTTTGTCCCATATATTTTGACTTGTTATTCTTGATCGTATTACATAGATCATGATTTACATACTTACAGAATGTATTGATTGATTTATATGTCATATAAATTCATAATATATATATATATATATACATTTATAGATATGTGTAATATAATACATCGTTCATGGAGACGGTAGGCTGTTCATAAGCATTAACGATGTTTCAGTTATCCTACAGTATTGAATGGAAGTGAATGACATATATGTATATATATATATATATATATATATTAAATTCTAGATGAATTATTATGTTATATATTTCATAAATAATTATGATATATATTTTTATAATCATCTTTAGATGTAAAATGTGGAGAATAAATCTCATCATTTCGTGGATACGGAATGTTGTACGTATGCACGAGTAATGGTATCATTACCTTAATGATTAAATGGTATGAAAATGGATGGTATATTAATTATACAGAATAATTATAATGTGATGTTAATTATTTATATCAATTATATTCATCATTATTCTGAATAAAATAAAGAATAGTTGAGAAACAGTTTACACCACAACAAAGAGACTCTAAGACGTACGTTTTCACCCAAGGTGATATTATTTTTCATAGGATGGGTAAAATTAAGAATATGGTTCTTCCAAAATCTTTACAAAATATCAAAATATATTATATTCTGTATTCATTACGTATGTATGGAAACAACATAGGAAGAGGAAGTAGAAGATGAAAAGAAATTAAATTGAATTGGTAAAATAATTACCTCAACTTCGAGTGTCTTTTTTTGATTTGATCAAATGGACTCCCTAGGTTGGATTTAATACAATATAATGGAATCTATTGTGATGTTACGGAATTTGGGAGAGAAAATGGGTTGGTTTTTCTCTGATCCAAAGGGTTTTATAGGGGTGAATTAAAGAGAAGGAGCAGTCGCTTTTATAAGAGAGGTGAGGAGAAGTTTTAGAAAATATTAAAAAACTGATTTATTATATATATATATATATATATTCGTCTAAAATAGATATAAAATGAGTTATTTCGAATATAATATGCATATAATTTTAAATAATCTCAACCAATGATTTTTATACTAGTATAGATCACAAAATTAACCTTATCTTTCGGCATTCACCCTTAGTTAAATAATTTAACTTTTCCCCTACCCACTTGTATTTTTATACAATATGGTTAATATCGATAATATAAAATTCCAAAGGGCCCCCAATTGGTCTATTTATGAAGTATTTAACATTATCCTAGTTATTTGGCCAAAACATATATTTTTATAACTTTCATATCATTTAATAAAATATCATTTAATTTAAAGTATCATTAATGTCAATATTAATACGATTTAATATTTTTATTTCTAAGAATATCAAACCAACTTGATAACATCAAACCAATATTTCCAGTATTTCTCTAACATTTCTAATTTATCAATAAATTTTTTTATTTCATTAATTAAGTCATATTATATTTATTTTAATATTTTTAATATTATTTAGTTGATATTTTTGTTAAATAGACAATTACTACATCAATATTGTGTCACCATTTAATTTAATCATTTATTTCATAAAATTATAAATAAATTACCATTATTCATTTAAAAATTTCTTCTTTCTAAATATTATTTATTATTGACTATATCACATATATAATTTTTTTAAATGATAAAATTATTAAAATATTGAGAATCACATTTGAACTCTTCTTTAATTAAATTAAATAAATTCCCAAATCTTACACAAGTGTCATAAACGACTTATATTCTCGACCTAAGGTTTATTTTTGTTGAACCATACCCATATAATGAATCTAGAACAAGTGTTAGGGTATGTTTATGTTATTATAATAATATGTTTACCTTAATTACCCTATTTACCTTTAATCTTGTTAAAAACATTCAAAAGATACTATTGAACAAAATTATTTTGATCTATTTTGACCACATTTTTCACATTAATTACATCCATTTATGTCTTATTTTTCAAAATTCAACTCAAATATGTGGTAAAATTAAATTTAATGCTAATATGTAAATGTGGCTTGAAGACGGGTAAAAGAGACGTTAAAAAGTTCAATAAATTATAATATCAAATTCTATTGTAAAATGATTCTAATGGCCTATATTGAGTTAATAAATGTAATATTTATCTACTGTTACATTAAATTTTATTTAAATTAAAATACTTATTTTAAATAAAAAGTCAGTTTTAACAATAATGCTCTAATTTTCACTATTCATCCTAAATTACAACTTTTCAGAAAATTACCAAAACTTCACCCTATGCTATTTTTGATATTCTGAATACAAATATGAATTATATTTTGAAAAATAAAATTTATAAACATCGTAATGTTGTTAATTATATTTATAACTGTTAGATTGAAAGATCTTGGTGCGCTCGAACTCATTGTTGCAAACAATATAAGCTATTAAAGAAAATGAGTAAATTTAATAAGAGAAATACTATAAAATAATGGTGTGTTAAATATTAGTCTTGATTTTAGGATTTTTATAGAAAATTATATTTTTTTATCCCCATTATTTCTTTGTGGATACATTACCACCATGTTTATTTAAAATGATTGTTGGAATCTTGATACAGATATTTATGTTTGAAATCTATTTTGTACTTCTCCATAGGCCTCATTGATATTTATTATGTTGTTTTTTCACAAACCATCCACCGAGGCCTATATCATGACTACCCATAGCCCACCTTCCATAGACCAGGGTATGGAGACTAGCACCAAGGGCGTAAATTCCTTAACTGGGAAGGAATTTCCCTTATAAACTGAAACACACACAACAGATTATGCAATTGGAAGTAAAAAACTAAATAAAAACTGAATAGAGAAGAAGTGATGGAAAGTAATAGGGGCCGGAAATACAAGACCAATAGTAAGTATATGTACAACTGAAAGTAATTACAACTGAAAAAGGTATAAACAGCTAAAAGGTAAAGTGAAGATCATGGATCGTCCTCCGGGGTTCCTACCTGAAGGATAGGTATAGATGGCCACCTCACCCCTCCACGTCCGTCAGACTCCTCTATGCATCGACTCATAGTAAGATCCACCTCTGGGTACTATCCAGTCCTGGCATTATCGACCCCCATCAGCGGTGTCTCTTGTCTACATCCATCAAAACAAGGTACAAGCATATCCCTGGCATGGGTGAGTATAACGATACTTAGTAGGCACCCCGAGACCCTCTAGGTCTAACAAAATCCAACAAGGATAAACAAAAAAATGAGATCAACCGAAAACCCCAATTAGGAATATTCCCATACATATACCTAAGTTTATCAAATGACCCACATCAATCATGATAAACACAAGAGTTACTGACTCCTCCCACACATGTATAAGAATTTTGTGTTGAGAGGTATAGATGATAAGATATATCCACTGAATCATCTAAGCTGTTGGACCAACACATGATCCAGGACCAGTTATTCTGTCGGACCAACACATGATCCAGGAATAGAAGTCAAGACTGTCAGACCAACACATGATCCAGGTTATGTCTTTAGAGCTGTTGGACCAACACATGATCCAGGACCAGCTATTCTGTCGGACCAACACATGATCCAGGAATAGAAGTCAAGACTGTCAGACCAACACATTATCCAGGTCCAGTTGTTAGAGATTTCGGACCAACACATTATCCAGGTCCATCTATTCTGTTAAACCAACACATGATCCAGGATCAGAAATTTGACCTGTCGGACCAACACATGATCCGGGAACAGTCAACAGTGCACAGCTAGCCATAGGGTTCTTCTCAGGTACACTTGATTCCGGGAGGGTCCGCTCCTCAATCCAAGTGTCGTTACATCAATAGCCATGTCGTCCCATGTTGATGTATCCCAAAGGTCCTCCATGTCATAGGGGTGGGGGGATAATCCAAAAAAAATGTGTTCAAGACACTGAGTACAAGATGACCAAGCCTTTTACCAAAAACTACATGGCGTGTTTGAATATGGTACACAATGTGTAGACATTCCTCGGGTACTTCCTATGTGCAATGGCCCATTTCGAAAGGCTGGTGAAGTAGGAACGTAAGTACACGACATGTGGTATGGTTACACTCCATGTCTATGCAACTGGGTCATATCCGTGTATACTGGCGATGTTCTCGTACATGGCCTCAACCCGTGTTCGCCAAACCGTGTAACTGGTACACGACGTAGCTCATGCCAGTGGTCATGCCTGGCCGTGTGGTGAAGTACATGCCTGTGTACTCAACCCCGTGTCTGTGTATCCCCGGGATACACACCGAGTCCCACGAATCCACTTCTTCCTTTCTGTGAAGATAATACAGACCGTGCTTCTTCGCCTTGTATTGTTGCCTGTATCTGTGTATTTCCCAAAATACATGCCATTTCTTGTGAAGTATCCTCTGCCATTCTATGTGGAGAGTACACGCTGTGTGACTTGGGTCACACAACCTATGTTACTTGACTGACATCTGAAATAGAAGCCACATAATGCTTGTACTACATGGCATGTTTTTCTGAAGTACACGCCGTGTATTCTAGAATTTTCCTTAAACAATGCCGCTGGCCAGTGTACCACTCATGACTCCCGTTCTTTGTTTTGATAGTCCAATTTCCATGAATGCATAGAATTTAGGTCGTCCCAATGTTCTAAAGTTATCTCCGGTGTTTTTGGGCCTCCGATCAGCTCTGAAAACACTGTTTGATTGACCATCTCGAAGAACAGTCGAAGAACGGACCTACCCATTCCAGTCTGATCTATCACCCACTATCTTTGTCTCACCTATTCTAGGTCATAATGATGTTGGGAGTTCATTTTCAAACAATTGCGTCACAAAACAAACTCGCAACTATCCGTTGTTCGTTGCTGAAGAAGAATGAGAGGAACACACCAATAATCACAAGAACGACGGAAGGAATCGGGCCGTGTTAGTTTGGCCTGGTCCTTCCACATTAGTTTGATAGCAAGTAGTTCAAGATGAAATAATTCAATCATGGAAGGTATAATTAAAGTTTATCAAAACAAAAACACACCCCTACCTCGTGTTCGGTGATCGATGACAGAGTCTCAAAAGGCGGACGTCATTCCATCAGTGTCATAGGAGGAAGACCTCAGAGAAGACGAGTCTAAATGACATCATCGGTGTACTTCATGGGTGGTGGTACTTTCCTTTTCTTGGCTCGGTTGAAGAAGGAATAATATGGTGTTCGTCACTCTTCGGTGGTAGAATAAACATTCCTCGTGTTCTTCGTGGGGAGAATGAAGTTCTCTTAAGTTTCTTCAAGGCTCTACCAAAAGAGAGTTTCCACCCAAATAAAATAATAGATATGTCTATTATTTTATTATTATTATGAATTCAAAATAATTCAAAAAGTTTTGATTAATTAAATGACAGAACCCATATAATTAATGTGTGGTGCTAGCTCAAATAATTTAATGGGGGAAGGTGAAGCTGTCCTCACTTAATTGGGGGGGGGGGTTAGAGGTGTTCCAAAATTAATGGGGAGTTAGAAGGGGTTAAGAAGCTCGTGTGGGCCCCAATAAATAAAATCCTCCCAAAGGAGGTTATGTGTGGGTGGGCCTCACCACTAACCTCCCATTGGAGGATTTAACTACCAAAAAATAAAAATAATCTAACTCTCTTAGTTTTATTTAACTTAATTAAAAGCCCTAAAAACTAACTTGTATTCTCATCAGAACGCAACTACGGTGAAGGTGTCACTATGGAATCACCGAAGCTGCAAGTTCAATGGTGAACTAAGATTTCAATTCTATGAACTAGTTCAAAATTTATTAAATCCCTCTAGTATGTTTACTAAACGTTCCCAAACAAAACTTCAGAAATTGATTCTGGGCACACCGGGCCTCAAAATCAAGCGCCGTAAATTTTTGCGGACTCTTAATAATCCCTTGAATTTATGAAAAAAAATCACAAAATTTACAGGTGTTTAAATTCTCCCCAACTAAGTGATTTACATCCCCATAAGCTACAAGTCAAACTAAGGCAATAAATGGGGGTACTAAGGACGCATCGGAGCCCCCCGCTCCCATGTGCTCTCCTGGAGGTTCCCGTGCTGCCAACGAATGCACACCAGAGGTATCGAATTTCAATGTAGGACCCGCTCCTATCGATCATCAATCTCCATTGGAACCTCTGTGAAAGACGCCCCATCATCGATATCCATCTCCCTGTGGTCGATGATGTGGGAAGGGTCGTGCACATATCTCCTCAGCTGAGATACGTGGAAGACGTCGTGCACTCGATGCAGCTGAGGTGGAAGAGCTAAGCGATAAGCCACCTCACCTACTCTGCTGAGGACCTATAAAGGTTTGATGAATCTCAGAGATTGTTTTCCACCCCATCCAAATCCTTGTAGACCTCGTTGAGGTGAGATCTGTAGGAAGACGTGGTCAACATTATCAAACTCTAAAGGCCTCCGTCTCTTATAATCATAGGAATTATTCCTTCTCTGTGTAGTCTTCATCCACTCATGGATGATCTACACCTTCTCGGTGGTAGCTCACACCATCTCTAGTCCCACTGGTGCTGGCTCCTCGGGGTATGTCTAGCACAGTGGTGATCGGCTGGGTCGACCATACAACACCTCCAAAGGTTCCATACCAATGGTGGCATGATAACTATTGTTGTATGCAAACTCCACCAAAGGTAAGTGGTCCTCCCAGCAGTGACCAAAGTTGAGAACACATGCGCATATCATTTCTTCGAGAGTCTGAATAGTCCTCTTAGTCTAGCCATCCGTCTTAGGATGAAAGGCGGTGGTCAAATGTAGTTGTGTCCCAAAAGACTCCTGCATCTCCTTCCATAGTCGGGAAGAAAATAATGTGTCATGGTCGGAGAAAATAGATGAAGGTAATCCATGTAGATGCACAATCTCCTGCACATAGAGGGGTCCCAAGCTCTCTACTGATCCCTATTATCTGATCCGTGGGATGTGGGCCGATATGGTGAGTCGGTTAACAATCCCCCATATCGAATCGCGTCTCTTAGATGTATGTGGAAGACCCATCACGATGTCCATGGATATCCCATCCCACTCCCACTCTGAGACCTCTAAGGGTTGTACCAAGCCTGCTGGTACCTAGTGCACTACTTTTACTTGCTGAAAAGTGAGGCACTGTGAGACAAACTCTAATACTGCCTTCTTCATACCTGGCCACTAGTGCTATCGTCTGAGGTCCTGATACATCTTCACTACACCTAGATATACTGTTAGAGAGGAAGTGTTTATCTCCCTCAACACTTCATCCTGAATTGCTACTGGTACCATGGTGCGTCCTATTAAGAGGATGGTGTGCTCCCCACCTTCATAAAATCCATCAGGTTCCTGCCCTATGGATATCTGAGCACGTCGTGTCTCACAGTCAGCGTCCCCAGGTTGTGCCACCCTAACTGACTGAAGAAGTGGAGGAGTGATTATAAGAGACTATAGATAGGATGCTCCATCCCTATCCACAAAGGATATCTGCAAGGCATCCACCTACTCTATCGCCTCTCCAATTAGCTGAATACCAGTCCTCCTACTGAGCACATCTGCAACTATGTTCCCCTTCCAAGGAGTATAGACTATCTCAATGTCATGGTCCTGGAGGAACTCAATCCATCACCTCTGTCTCAGGTTCAGGTCCTTCTGAGAGAAGATATACCTGAGACTCTTGTGATCAGAGTATACAGTAAAATGATCGCCTATTAGATAGTGCCACCACATCTTCAAGGCGAAGACCACTGCTTCTAAATCCAGGTTATGGGTAGCGTAGTTCTGCTCATGTTGTCTCAACTGCTGAGAACCATATGCAATGACAGCTTGATCCTACATCAGAACACACCCAAGTATGGTCCCTGATGCATCGCAGTAGACTACATACCCAACCCCTTCCTCTGGAAGCCTCAATATTGGGGAACTAGTCAGCCTCTTCCTCATCACCTGAATGCCCTGTCAGCATCTCTCCGACCACACAAAGGGTTTCCCCTTATTCATCATGGATGATAGTGGTGCTGCAACTTTGGAGAAGTCCGGAACGAACCTCCGATAGTATCCAGCAAATCCCAAGAAACTTCGTACCTCTGTTACACTCTTGGGTGGATCCAAAGAAAGTTCAGCCCCGGTCTTTGGTGGATCCACTACAACTCCAGCCTCCGAGATGATGTGTCCCAATAAGTGAACCTCACGAATCCAAAACTGGAACTTTGAGGGGTTACCATAAAGATGGTGCTCTCGGAGTGTGTCTAGTAATACCTACAAATGGTAGGAATTCTCCTCCTAAGTAGTCGAGTAGATCTATATTTCTTCAATGAAGACTACGACAAAGCGATCTATGTAAGGCTAGATGATACTTTTTATGAGACTCATGGACACCGCTAGAGCGTTGGTTACGCCGAAGGGCATAACCAAGAACTCATAGTGGTCATACTGACATCTGAAGGTCATCTTTTTCACATCCATATCTCAAATTCTGAGCTGATGATAGCCTAATCTAAGGTCCATCTTCGAGAAACATCTTTCTCCCTTGTGCTGATCAAAGAGGTCATCAATACTTTGAAATGGTTACTTGTTCTTCATGATCACCTTGTTCAGGCAATGGTAGTCGACACAAAAACTCAATATCCCATCTGCCTTCTTTCCAAACAGAATCGGGGCTGCCCAAGGAGAAACATTGGGCCAGATGAATCCCTTCCACTGCAAGTCCTCTAGATGTACCATCATCTCACGAATCTCAACGGGGGCCATTCGATATGCTGGAGTAGATATCAGTGTCGTCGTGAGGTACATGTCATTGTAGATATCCACCTCTCTGCGAGGAGGTAGTCCTGATTCATCATTAGGGAAAAAATCTGTGTAATGGTGCACCACTACATGATAAGTTGAACTCTCCACATCAACTGCTCTGTGGTTAAGGAAAGCCAACTGGTGAGTGATCAGCTACACCCTTCTCTGAGTAAGTTTGTCATGCGTAGAAAAGGTTCCCTTCTCGTCGGTGAAGGTGTACCTAGTCCCATCTCAGCGGACACACCGCACTTTGCGCCTAATACAGTCGATCTGAGCATAGACTATAGATAACAAGTCCATACCCAAGATGACCTCGTAAGGCCTCGACACCACTACACGGAGATCCTAGCCAAAGTTCTCACCTCCTAGAGTAAGCTCACACTATATGAACCACTGCGTAATTGTGGAGTCTTCTCCCGTATGAGTCTCTAGCCATATGGATCGATCCAATGGCTACATCGGAATCTCCGAGCTCCAAAAAGGGAAGTGGATATCAAATATTGATTGGAACCTGTGTCTATAAGAACTACATCTAAGGTGTAGTAGACATATATCGTACCTCGAATCATGTCCGGAGAGCCACGGTCGTATGCCTCAGCTTCCTGGAGCTAAGCTCTTCAATGTCCACCCACTCCCTATGATCGAGGTCGACCTCCTAGTGGTGGTTGTGGTAGCACCTCATAACGCCGCCCACTGCCTGCTGCTCGACCAGTTCCTCTGCCATGTCTGCCTGGTCCATACAGACCTCCTCGATCAAACCTATACCTCTTTCTAAGAGGTCCCTCAACTTTTTTCTAAATGTCAAAATGGTGGGTCAGACAGTCACATTCCATGTGACCCTACCTACCACAAGTGTATCATTTCCCGATCCTGGCATGACTGGCTCAATCTCATGTGCCCTGCACAATTGAACCTGTGTCCTAAGGTCGTCCACTAGATGGTCTGGTCCGCTTGGACCTCTGAGACATCTTCCTACTACCAGATATAGAAGTCTCCACTACGTGATGTCAGGTGGTGGGTCTCGCTGCTTGTGTCTGCTCAGCATGGAAACTCTCCACTAAGAGGGATCGCTCCAACACCCCCACCTGTGTTGGGATGCTGAGGGAGATCATCGAAGCCCTGATCTCTCACCTAATTCCCTGTTCAAAGGTTCGAGCCCAGAATAATGGGTCTGTACCATATTCGTGGAGTAGCGCGAGAGGTCGATGAACCTCACTTAGTACTGTGCTACTATCATCCTACCCTGCTGTTGATGCAGTAGATCTGTATCTTCACCACACGTAGGGTGGCTGGGACAAACTCCACCCGAAACAGGCTCTCAAAGTCCATCTAGAGTAATGATGCCATGTCATTGACCTGGAGCATCTGGCTCCACTATCTCCCTGCTTCTTCCTGAGGGAGGTTTGCGGGAAGTATCACCATAAGGTCGGCTGGTGTCCCTACTAGCCTGATGACTCTCACCATAGCCTCCAGTCAATCCTCAGCTGCGTGCGGGTGCATCTCACCCCTGAACATGGGCGACCTCTGGCACTGGAAATCTTGAAACTCACTCTGGCGGCGTGCACTCTCTACTGCGGGGGTTGGTGGCATCGGTGTCCCGATGGGTAGTGGTACGGCTGGTTCCTCCACTGTGATAGGGCCCTGCACCAAGGCCTCATCGCTCGGTGGGATGCCATCTCATACAACTCTTGAAACCCTAGCTGGCTGTCTGCGTAGAGGCATCCTGAAAAGAAACAGGTGTTCCACAGTTAATAAGTTATACCTGACGAGCTGACTCAAAAAGATCACATAGAAAAATCTTGAATCACACACGCAATCAGTGTTTTCAAGCCCTGATTCGGAAATCATAGGTCAGGGTCCTGTTGTGTGGATATGTCGGCTGCTGCACCAACACTGGACTCCCTGGACTGAGAACCACACACAAAACTCTTAACACTATTTCTTCACAGTAAGATAGATCAGTGTCCTAGGTTCTGTGGTAGAATCGAAAGCCTTTGATACCAATTTGTCACGACCCGTCCCTCGGGGCCCGTATCGTGAATACCCCAAGCACGCCTTCCATAGACCAGGGGCTGGAAACTAGCACCAAGGGCGTAAATCCCTAGACTTGGAAGGAATTTCCCTTATAAACTGAAACACACACAATAGAGTATTCTACTGGAAGTAAAATACTATGTAAAAACAAAATACATAAGAAGTGCTAGAAAGTAAAAGGGGCTGGAAATACAATCCGAACATTAAGTACAGGTAAAACTAAATGCATGTACAACTGGTAAAAGGAGAAACAGCAGAAAGGTAAAGTGCCTCTCCTGGATCATCCTCCTGGTTTCCTACCTGAAGGGTAGGTATAGATGGCCACCTCAGCACTCCACGTCTGTCAAACTCCACTGTGCACCGACTCGTAGTAAGGTCCACCTTCGGGTACCGTCCAGTCCGGGCGTTCTCGGCCTCTATCCACGATGTCCATCGTCTACATCCATCACAACGAGGTTCGGACATAGCCCGTGCTACGGTGAGTATAACGATACTCAGTTGGGATCCTGAGAACCTCTAGGTCTCACAAAATCCAACAAGGATAAACCACAAAGAATGAGATCAACCGAAAACCCCACATAGATATATGCCAATACATATACCTAAGTTTATCAAACAACCCATCTCAATCATGAGGAAACACAAGAGTTAATGACTCAGATCACATAGGTATACAACTTTTGTAGAGAGGTATAGATGATCAGATATAGCCACTAAATCATCTAAGCTGTCGGACCAACACATGATCCAGGACAAGTTATTCTGTCGGACCAACACATGATCCATGAACAAAAGTCAAGATTGTCAGACCAACATATGATCCATGTCCAGTCTTTATAGATGTCGGACCAAAAAATGATCTAGGACCAGCCATTCTGTCGGAACAACACATGTTCCAGGAACAAAAGTCAAGAATGCCAGACCAACAAATGATCCAGGCCCAGTCATTAAAGCTGTCAGAACAACACACGATCCAGGTCCATCTATTCTGTCAGACCAACACATGATCACAGAATAGAAATTAGAACTGTCGAACCTACGCATGATACAGGAATAGTCAAAAGTGTATAGCTAGCCACAAGGTTCTGCTCATGTACGCTTGATTTCGGTAGGGTCAGCTTCTCAAGCCAAGTGTCGATACATCAATTGCCACGTCGTCCCAAGTTGATGTATCCCAAATTTCCACCACATCATATGGGGTCTTATCCAAACAAAACATGTCCAAGACACTGAGTACAAGATGACTAAGCCTTTTATCAAAAAGTACACTGTGTCTTGGAATATGGTACACACTGTGTAGTCAGTCCTTGGGTACTGCCCATGTGCAATGGACCGTTTCAAAAGACTGGTCATGTAGGAAAGTAAGTACATGGAGTGTGGTACGGTTACACGCCATGTCCATGAAACTGGGTCATCTCTGTGTATGCTGGCGATGTGCCCATACACGGACTCAACCCATGTTCGCCAAACCATGTAACTGGTACACGAGGTAGCCCATGCCACTGGCCATGGATGGCCGTGAGGTGGAGTAAATGCCCAGTTACTCCACCCCGGGTCCATGTATCCACGAGATACATGCAGATTCCCGCAAAGCTGCTTCTACCTTTCTGTGAAGATAATACACGTCGTGCCTCTTGGCCATGTATTTCTTCCCGTGTCTGTGTATATCCCAGAATACACGTCATGTCTCATGATGTCTCCTCTTTCATTCTGTGTGGAGAGTACAAGCGGTGTGACATGGGTCACACACCGTGTGTTACTTTTCTAATTTCCGAAATGGAATCCACATAATACTTGTACTACATGGCATGTTCGTCTAAAGTACACACTGTGTATTCTGGAATTTTCCAGAAATGACGCCTCTGTCCAACGGGCCTCTCTTGATTCTCATTCATCATTCTGATGGTATGATCACCATAAAACCACAGACTTTAGGTCTCCCCGGTGTTCCAAAGTCATCTCTGGTGTTTTCACGCCTCTGATTGGCTCTGAAAACATGGATTGATTGACCCGCTCGAAGAACAGCCGAAGAACGGACCTACCCATTCCGGTTCGATCCATCACCCGCTATCGTCGCCACAACTCCACTAGGTCGTCGTGATGTTAGGTCTTCATTTCCAGATTGTTGTGTCGCAAAACAAGCACACAATGATCCGTTGTTCGTTGCTAAAGAAAAACGAGAAGAACACACCAATATTCAAAAGAACAGCGGAAGGAATTGGGTCATGTTAGTTTGGCCCGGTCCTTCCACATTAGTTTTATTGAAAGAATTTCAAGAGGAAACAATTTAATCATAGAATGTAGAATTTAAGTTTCTCAAAACCAAAACACACCCCAACCTCGGGTTTGGTGATCGATGACGGAGTTGCGGAAGGCGGATGTTGTTCCATCAATGTCGGAGGAGGAAGAGCTCAGAGTAGACGAGTCGAAATGACATCGTCGATGTACTTCGTGGGCGGCGGTGCGTCATTTTCTTTCCCCAGTTGAAGAAGGAAGAAGATGGTGTTTGTCATTATTTGGTGGCGGAAGAGACGTTTCTCATGTTCTTCTTCGGGAGAATGAAGTTTTTCCATGTTTCTATAAGGATCCACTAAAAGAGATTTGACAACCAAAATAAAATAATAGCTATGTATATTATTTTATTATTGACAAAAATTCAAAAGAATTCAAAATGTTTTGATTAATTAAATAAGACAACATATCTAATTAATGGGTGGTGCTAGCTCAAATAATTTAATGGGGGAAGGTAAAGAGTTCCCCACTTAATTGGGGGGGGGGGTTAGAGGTGTTCCAAAATTAATGGGGAGTTAGAAGGGGTTAAGAATATCATGTGGGACCCACTAAATAAAATCCTCCAAAGGGAGGTTATATATAGGTGGGACCCACCAATAACACCCCCTTGGAGGTTTTAAATACGAAGAAATAAAAATAATCTATCCCATTTATTTTTATTTAACTTAATTAAAACCCCCACAAAAACTAAATTCTATTCTCGTTAGAACGCAACTGCGATGAATGTATCACTAAGTAATCACTGACGCTACGAGTTCAATGGTGCCCTCGGATTTCAATTCTGAGCACCGGTTCAAAAGATATAAAATCCCGCTCATACATTTACTGAACGTACCCAATCAAAACTTCAGAAATTGATTCTAGGCACACCGAGCCTCGGAATCAAGCACCGTAAATTTTTGCAGGCTCGTAATAATCCCATGAATTTAGGGAAAAAAATTCACCGAATTTTAGGGTCTTTACGAGTTTTCATTTTCAATTAGTATATGGAATGTTGTTTAATTAAAAACCAAATGATGAATTTATATATAAAATGTTTTATTATAATATTTTTGAGAAATATATTTTATACAATATAGAATGGATGCATGTACATGGACATTGTATAGAATCTTGGTGGTGTAATATAAGCTTTAGTGATCACACTGTAATTTTTTAATTTGGGTGTTTCTAGCCTTGGTTTTTAAGGATAAAATTAATGTTATGTTTTTCATGTAATGGAAAATTCAACTAGATTTTGTTGTATTCAAGTGAGTTGTGATAGTGGTGAGTTGTTTTCATAAAGAGATGGACCCCAGGGTTATGTGGTGTTCCATGTTTTTAGTATTCAATTTGTTCCATCATGAAATTTTTGTATGTTCTTATTTGTTACTTTTATTGTTTTATTTTTTGATATATTAAAAACTTATATTTTTTATTCGATACTATTTTTTTATCATATCATTGTTATTTTGATGGTGAAATAATTCTCATGATTCTTTGTACGAAACCCTGGTACTTGTCTCCACCTTGTGGTTATTGAGAACATACATTGGGCCATGTGGGGGGACAATAAGAGTGAAAATATAGGTTTACTTGGTTTGGTGTAACACTATGACACAAATATAAGTAAACTATATTCGATATCATATATGAAATGCAACATCAATCCTAAAAAACTAATAAATATTTTTATTTAAATGTGGTCATTATTACATAGTCATTAAATCACTAGGTATGAATATTATTAACTAAATTCTAATATATATATATATATATATATAATTTCCTAATAATGTATATTTTTATTAATATGATCATAATAAGTAAGAACTCAATTTTGAATGAAGACAATTTATTCATAAGAAAATGTTCTCTTCAAAAAATATTTTTGTGAGAAAATATTGTTATTAATTTTTAAAAATCATAAAAAATTAATTTAAAAAATTATTTTTTAGATAATCATATCAAAATTAACTTATGGTTAAATATTAGGAAATTTTTGGAAATTTTTTAATTTACAATGAATAATGAAAATGACTAATTTTTAAAATATTGTTATTTATTTTAATTAAATCGGAAAATATAAAATTTCCATTATATAGTTTTTAATTATTTTTAATTTTAAACATTTTATATATAATAATATAGTAAATTTCATTTGATGAATCTATTTTCAAAATTTTGGTATAATTTTATATCTATGCTCAAAAAATGGTTTTCTACAAACTGTATTTAACTGCATATCATGTATTGATTATAATTATATAAAATAACCCCTAAAAATTAAATATACGATTAAATTAATTGGTTATATAAAATTTTATTTGAATTTAAATTCAAAAAATTAATATTTTACGTAATAATGTTAATATAAGATGATTTATTGTTGGAAATATTCATTTATCGAAATACCGTTTGTCAAAATATTTTTCGGATTTAACATTAAATTTTATTTCAAAAATTATATGATTTGAATTTCATAAAATGTATTAAATGTTTCTAATTATCATAACAAATATTAAGTAATAAGTCTAGCCTATTTTTTGTAAAATGAATAGTAAAGACATTAAAAAACTCGTTATCATGGTGAAAACCTAAATGGTAAAACTCAGTAACCATAGCGGTAAATGAAATTACATTTTTAAAACTTGTATCATTTTTCATTTTTCTGTTTTTCATCAACCATATCACCCTTTCGTTTCATTATTTGTCAATTTTAGAGGCAGATGGCATTGGAGTGACTTCCCATTATAGAATAGTATTGTATATTTACAAAAATGCCACAAAAACTCAATTATAGAAGGGAACATAATACCCTCACTTATTCACACCTATAAATCCATTTTTATTGACCAAACCTTGAAATAATCTCTCCCCAACATCCTTTTCTACTTTCTAGAGCTTTTGTTTCTCCTAAAAGACCATCCTCAGGGTCATTATTAAGAGATCTAAAGAAGGTTCTTCTAAGGGAATGTAACCATATTCATCAAGATCGTTCATCTTTTTCTTCTTCCATTTCTGCCACAAATAATTTCTGAAAAATTAAAATATAAAATATATGTATCTCATAAGTACTATTATATTATTATATTGATGTAATAATATTTACCCTTATCCCCTTTTATCAAATGGGAAAAACCATCTTTCATGTGTACAATAGACTACTACCTCAAAACGGATGTAATTCATTTTTCATAATCTCATATCATTAATGTTCATAATTAAGGATGTAATGATTCTATATGATTTTATTTCCATAGTTATAATTTAAAAATTGAAGCCTTACTAATTCATTTATACGTCTTATCGTCTCAATGATTGTGACATAGTTCATTTCTCTTAACCGTATTTCATGTTTGGTTTAAAAGTATAATTGATGTATAAAAATGATAATTCTATACTTATTATAATTCTATATATTATTCTAAAATGAACACTTTTTCTATGGTAAACAAACGAATTCTATTTTGAAATTATGAATTATATTTCCTAAACACACCCAACATGGACATTACTAAATATGTAATTAAAATATAACAAATATAAAATATGTAAATGGTTTAATTATTATCTATTAAAACTATAAATAGTTATTATGAAAATAATATCTGATATATGTTTATTATACATGAGTTAAAGGGTGTACAATATTATCTTGGACTCAAGGTAAGGGATTTCTCATCACAATTTTAAAACATTGAGACATATGACATATTCATGAGTTATTTATTTTTTGTATTCTATATAAAACCACATTGAAATTTGACATCATGAATATAAATTTATCTATTAATATTATTTAATGTTTCATTTTAAGATACCTTTTTCGAGGTGTTATAGTTCAAAAGTTACCAAGTTGTAATGGGTTTTTTCAAAATATCATCATTATTTCAAGATTGATTATGTTTAAGTCTACTTGGAAGGAATTTTTTTTATATTTCTATATTAATACCAATATATTTTTCTTATATCTAGCCATTCCTTAAAATATCTTGTAATAGTACCATTTTTTTCTTCTTTGGTAACAAAAATTAATGATAATTCCTTTATTAAATGGTTACATTTTTTCTCTATTCGGTTGAAAATCCTTTTTCTTCCATATCCTTATTTTCTAAAAATGCTTTAATGAATATTTTTAGCATTCCAAAAAATTAATTATTAAATTAAATTTTACCCATGATTGACTTTTAAATAATGTTTTGAATTGAATATTCTTATCATTTTCCAAATAATATACTTTTTATTATTTTTTAAATATGGTGTGAAATGATTTTTTTTAACATGTACAACATGTACAACATGTACATAATTACCCCCATCATGACTACTCAATTATTTAAAGACTATTTTATAAATTTTTATGGCTATTTTTAAATATTTTTTTTGAATATCTTATAAATTTATATATTTTGAATATGTTATTTCAAATTGAACTAGGGTATTTTCCACATAAATTGTTCCTTATAATGTTTTGAAGAAATTTTCATGAATGATGAAAAACATTAATGGTATGGATTGCTTCTAAATCTATTATATTTCTCTCTCACATATTTACCAAGATTAATCACCCTTACATTGATGGGGTAATACATTTGTTGTGTTCATCTCTAAAATTCATTCATTGGGAAATTTACTATGAGTTTGATATGAGATAATATTATGCTACCAACTTAAGTCCATGGGTAAATCATATTTTCATAGATTATGACTGGTTTCCTCTTCTGGAACACATAATCATCAACATTTTATGACAGGTTCAATGCAATATAATTTCAATGCATTATGTTAATATTTAGTCTTATGAGGTGTCATGTATGGTATTAGGGATGAAACCTATTCTGTTATGGGACTTCTTCCCCCATACAACAATGTCGAGGCAGTTATCATGTACTCATGTTTAGGTCATGTTATAAGTTACCTGAAAAATTCATATGTTTTCATGATCTTGTGATTCCATGTTCCTTAGTTTATTAAACAATTTGATTACTCTTGTGAATTCTCTTCGATGATATTATTTTATAACTTTGAATACCATGACATATTTCTTTCTGATGTTAATTTCCTTATAGGGATTTTTAGCACACCCATTATTTCTACGTATTACACAATTTATCCCATGTATTTTTAGAAGCTCAAAATGATTTACTTTCTCATTATGGAGAATAAAATAATTATTTTTTATTTTAGTCTCACTTTGATGTATTATGAACCTTGTATTCCCAACATAGAATCCCTCATGATCATTGGGTTAAAAATAACATGTTTTTATATAAAAAGTCATTAAATAATATGTGTAAAAGGATTAGGTCCCCATATATGGTATCTTATACCATTTCTCTCTGTGATTTTAAAACATGGTGGTGATAAGAATGAGGAATAGAAGTGTGATGCCTTGGTGAGGGAATAGTGGTCTCACCTATTTTCAATTATAAATCCTTGATGAATTTATGGGGGAAGAATATGGAATGGGGGTATGAATTGTAACACCCTATGTTTTTCTAGTATATATGATTTTGAGTTATAATTATAAATTTAATTCTTCATAGGGTACCTGATATTTAAAGGCTGAAAATATTTAATTTTGTGGAAATAAACCCTGGGTGATGCTAAGTTTATGGTTAGTACATACTGTGTTATTGAATATGGGTGTGGGGTGTGGGAGACTAGTGTAATTATTCATGGTCTCTACAACATATATAAGACTAGGTAGTGGTCTATAAGAAAACATGTCTTATTTTTGGGTGGTAAGTGGATCCCACACTATTGTAACATTGTTTTCCAAACCATCTGGACAAACCATACATCTTTTCCAACTCATTAAAATCTGGTAATTTACAGTTTTCCTCTTGACTAATTTAAATAAAAATCAATTTCCAATGTAACATTCATGTGAAATCACTCTATCTTGGATTGAAGGTTCTTCTATAATTATCCATCAGTGGTCTACCTTAATTTCTTATTGATATCTCTCATGTTATGATTTATTTTTCCTTGTTTTGTTCTTCATCCACTCTCATATTCCACTATTCTTTGATTAACATGGAATGTTGGAACACATCATACCATTGGGCATAGATCTTTGGTTTAGAGATGTTTTTAAATTATATTTATTGGGGATTTAAGTTTTTAGGGCTCTGTCTTCTCGGTTCTTGTGGTTTTCGTCAAAGTTTGTGAGTTTTAACATGGATTCAATGAATGTGTATCAACCAAGGGATGAATTTCCATGTCTCACCTTTATTGCTTGATTTCTTTTTTTTATACATATTATATTTCATATAAATTATATTGATAATGAATTTTATCCATTTTTTATTTGATTCATGAAATGTGATAGGTATTTAATTGTTTAAAATTTTGTTTTCTAAATAAGTTGGTTTTAAACATGAAATATATTTGAAAAAATTGTTCAATGAGGATTTGTGGGATCAAATTGATTTCTAATTTGGTTTTTACAGTTCTTTCTTTATTATTGGAGTTGGAATTCCCATAGGAATATTTTTTATAAATAATTTTTTTGGATATATAAAATTTTAAACATAAAAACTACATAAATAGTGGTGGATATGTTATAAATGCACAAAGAAGGTAATTGTGATTGAATAGTTTGAAAAAATACCTAAATTATAATGTACCAGTAAAATAATATTATATAACTAAATTATGATGAATTTTTTGAAAAATGATGGAAGGGAGAAATATTTTTATTATATTTGACTTAATTGTTTTAAATAAGCACAAATGCGAAGCCATAATCAAATAATAAAAAGTTAGGTGGAAGTATGATTGTTTAGTTTCTTTGAAAATATTTTTTTATTATTTGAAATTTAGTTATTTATATTTCAATGTGAATTAATCAAACCTTATTTTGTTGAAAAAAAATATCTTCAAATTAATCAAAATATGTAGTTCATCACTTACATAATTGAATTTACTACTATGAATAGTGAATACTCGATATATTGAGTATTGATATGGTCCAATTGTATCTTAATAATGGAATCAATGAAATTATATAAGTGAAATTTAGCCAAAAAATGTTCATTTAAAAAAACATGTGATATTAAAATCCAGAATAAAAAATGAAGAATGATAAATATTTCACGGAATAATCCCTCAATATCATTCCCATGATCAAGCTTCTCAATAGTTTTTTTAGACATCACTAGATCCCATAACAAATGCACAAAAATTATTTTGATTTCTACACATCTCCTAGATCATTCACTCTATATCTCCCCATATGTATTTATACATTTATTTTGAGTGTCAATTTCAACATCACATACCTTATCAATGTAAAAAACATTTTTCTTTATTAAATAGAATATACATTGAACCTTAACTATATATTATTAAATACCCATGACATAATATAATCCATCTTAATTGAATCATTACAATCATGTGTGACTTACTTTAACTAAAATATAAATGAACATGGATTCATTCACAGGACTAGTATAATATATTAATCATTTTTCATGAAATTTTAGTTTCATCTCTTTCTCCTAGATTAAGAAATACCAGATCTCCCATTTTCATGAAAATTCATGGTCAATCCAAAATATTCCAGGTGTCTGAAATAATATTATAATCAATTTATTATGTCTACTTACTCAACATGACTTAATGATTTTTCTTCTATATGAAAACATTGGTTGATGATTTCAATAAATTTCTTCAACTCAATTTCCCCAACATCTGTAAAAGAACATAATCTTTATAACTTCAATGGAAATTTAGGAATCTGATTTCAATCACCATGGCCACAAAATTCATATCCAACATCACTTCCCATATTATGAGGAAACTATATAGGGTTACCATGCAGTAGTGAATACGAAATTCATTATGGAATCTTTCTTATCAACTATCACGATACATTTCTCAATGAAATAATCTGATCATTAGGGAAGATCAAATCCCCATCATCTTTTTCATTCAGAATATCCCATCAAATAGTCATTGAGCATGGCTAATCATCAATGGATAGTATGGTTGTTTCTTATACATTCGGCTGAACACACCCAATATCAGTTTGATTTTTTACCATCAAGGTATAAAATATATATGTGAATAACCATCCATATTCATCCACTTATTTATTAAAATCGATATCTTCAGTCGAATCATCAAACCCCTTGATATTAAACCTTAATCCACACATCAACGACATTGTGATTTAATTTATGAATTAAATCACAATATACCTTTATGTTTGACTATTTATCATGTTTTATTGTCTAATTACCCTCTTTAATCAGGTTCCAGAGAAATTTTCCAACTTCAGTCCTAATTTACTTGTAGTTTCTCTCTATAAAACTATGTATGATTCATGGTTTGGAAATTATTTTTCATATTCCAAAGTGTTCAATAAATCTTCAAAACTAAATTATTTACTTTTATTAATTGGTTTTGGCCTTGATCCTTTGGTAACTTGGATAAAAAATGAGTCATTGGATTCAAATACCATCAAATTTATTTTATTCCTCTGTAGTTTCTATCTTGAAAAACTAATATCAATCTCACCTTCACAATTCATTTATAGCTGGAAAAAAATATAATTCAGGATCACTTGGTTTTGATATCTTACTCTCATAAAATCTGAACAACTGGTGACGTTGTTTTCCATGGATATGCTTGTGGTAGGCTAGTGATTTAATTAGTGGAAGGTTAAATTGCAAGAAAAAATATATTTTTTTCTTCAAAAAACATTGATATGGATTTATGAATTTTTGTCTTCAAAAATCACCATGATAAATTATGGAAAATTATTCTTGATGTAGATCAAGACACCACACAATCACATATCATCTCTAAATGGGTAGAGTAGGTTGATTAAAGCCCTAATAATTACATTATAATTTTCCTCCAATCACTTGAACTTTACCATATAGTAATAAAATTTATACATTTAGTAGCTTCCAAAATTTAATGAATTCCTTAGGCATAGTTGGTTGAGTCTTGGCATAATCACTTTACTGGTCTAGATTCCTTCCATTTTTCACCTTCATCAAACTTATAAGAATTTAACAAATAAAAATTAATTAATATAAATTTTTATATTTAAATTATGAAAAAAAATTTAAAATAATAATTAGAAGAATAAATCTCAAATAAATTCAATACATAAAAATTCTAAATAAAATAAATCATGGAAAAAATAAAATATAACGTTTAAAAGATTCCCAAAATGTATTGTTATAATAAAATTTTTTCTTTAAATAACTCTGAATATTTAATAATAAAATATAAGGATGTCAAATGCTAAAATAATAAATTAATTAATCACTCAGTCAATACATTTAAAAAATATATTTAATTCCAAAAACATTCAATCAAACAGTGATAATATTTAGGAAATTTGAAAATTTAAACACATTTAGAAAATAAAATATAGTTATAAATCCTAAAAGTATGTGGATACATTTAACTAAATATAGTCACATAAAATTACCTTATACATAATGAATTTTTTCCTCAATAAAACAATCCAACAAACTTTGTGTATGAAATTAATTATTAAGGGTGAATAATTTGAGTGCCACCATCAATTATTTTTCAAATGGATTCTCCCCCATGGATTTTCATAGGTCAGAAAATGTCATTTTAGTCATCAAAATAAATTGTTTTTGTAAAAAGTATGTTTTGGTTCTACAAAATTAATTGAATTTGTAAATTTTAGAAATAATTAATCTCCCACAAATATGCATAAAAATGTGCAAAAATATATTTTCCTCATGGTGGAAATGCTCAAAATAATTGAAAGGGGATAATAATTAGAAACTCTATTAGATGGGGTGTATAGAATTTTCATTTTTTGGAATGAACAACCCATCTGACAGAACAAGAAAAAAATAATGAAATAAATAAATAATGAAGAGTTCACATCAGGGTAGGGTTTGGGTTGAACTGTCCATTTTGATTAAAAAATTAATTTCAAATACAAATATTAAAATTCATTGATATTTTTAGGAAATTATCACAATGTTTAACCAAAAACAAAAAATATCAAGTGAGAAAATAATTTTATGAACCTGATTATATCTATGAGAAACAAAATTTAACCACCTCACCGTGGAAAAATTAGATCCCATTCATTTGAAAAAAATTTAACCACGAAGTAATATAACTGAAATAAAATATCAATAAATTTCCAAAAAACATTATGGGATTTTAATACATTCTAAAATTATGTATATTTCAGAATATTTGAGACCAATCCCCAGTAATTAAAATCAACGATTCCCCCCATTATTGAATATTATTTTGGGATAAAAAATTGAAGAACTTATAATTTAAAAATATCTGAATTGGATTACTTATAATGTATGTTCATGGATTATGATATAGTCAGAAAAACAGGCCTCCACCATTTTTAATGAGTCAATAAAATAGGATTTAAATTGTACATGAATTATTTTTCATTTATAAATAAGATCTACTTGTTTAAAATAAACATAATAAGTATCATGTAAAACATTTATGACAACAACAAATAGCACATAAAAACACATAAAACACCAAAAAAATTTCAAACACTCAGTACATCCACCTCACTTAACTACAAATAGAGGAATATAAGAAACAATTGAAGAAAAATTTTCAGGTAACTTGAAAACTAACACTCAACATGAAATATTACCAGAAAAAAAAATAAGAAGAATAAAAATTAAGAAATTAAAACAAGGAGTCCCCAAATTTTGTATGATTTATCATTTTAGTTCATCAAAAAATCCCCTTACACCTTAAAATTCAGTGAAATTCCCTTGTTAACTAAGAATATAATTTATTACAATTGAAATATATTACCATCATCGTCTAATATATTAAGATCACAAGTAATAAAGAATCATAGGTTGATTAAAAAAGTGGTATAGAGAAAATTTATCAAGAATGTATCTCTTTATTGACTTGAAATGAGTGGGTGTATTCTATATTGAATCAAAAAAAATCAACTTGAAAGAGAATGGAGAAAAAATAATGGTTAAGTCAAATTAGAAAATAGAGAGAAACATACTAATCAAAAAACATTTAACTCTTAAAAAACTAAAAGTAAACACACGGGAATGTATATGGGAAGACTCCAACGACGAACTGAATTTTTAGCCTTTTAGTGGGGCTCAAAATATGATCAATTTTTAATCTTAGGGAAGGTAAAAAAATCCCTTTGGTTATATGTCAATGTAATGTTTAATTCATTCAATAATTACTATCATAATTCTTTTATCCTATCCAATATGTTATATACATCAATTTAAAATAACTCTATGGAAGGTAAATGGTCTAGAACACATTGATTTTAATTTTCCTATAAATTAACAAAGTCAATAATTGAAAAATATAACCTTAATTTCAAATATATTTTTTTTATTTTGGATGATTAAATCATGAAAACCCAAAAAAATTCCTTTATTAATTATATAAATATTATTGGGATCTATCGTAATCTCATCTACCCCACTCAACACCATCAATCTTCTTTCTCCATCAGACTTAAAATCATAATTCAGTGATTTTACTCTCCAAAATATTCTATGTTGATGCTCCATGGAAAAATGAGAAGATCATCTATAAAATTAGTCTATATTTTGAAATTCATATTATGGGTTTTAAGGTAGTGTTATAATCCCAAAATTTATTATATAATTAAAAGGAAAAATATTTCAATGATTTATATAAAATTTTCATTATGATTTTTTTCATTCCCATTTTTTAATTTCAAACTATCCACTAGATTGTGGATATTAAGATGTTCCACTCATATGAGAAGTAGAAATCTATTAAATCACAAATTTGAACATAATTTTTTTTAATAGGGGACCATTGTATATGATAAAGGAATTATTCCCCACAATCCATGAGAATACTTTTTTTCTTAATAAATTTGATCACACTATTAGCTTTACTATTAGTGAGAGAAAAAAATTATTCCCAATCAATAGTTATGAGAATGTATTAATTTACATGTGATCATAGATATGGTCCCACTATGTCAACCCCCAAAAAATATTTCCTTACAAAATTCCCCTTTGAAGCATATTTTTATTCGAACCAATATTCCCTCGCAATTAAAAGTTATCAAAATATTCTAACAACCTACTAGAATCTTTTAATAGTGTAGGATAGTTGATACCTATTATGAACAAAATTTTAGTATTCCTCTCACCAATATGATATCCACATCATTATATATGATTACGACATTCAATAATGGAAATAATCTCTTCTAATATTTAACTCATCTTTTGAAAACAAATATTCAAAGCTAGAATGGTTAATGAGAACTATGACATTAGACCCTATCATCAAAATTTCTAGAATTCTCCAAAGAAAAAAAAATATAAAAAACATAATCTATATAGTTTGGAAATTCATATGATAATTATCTTCCAACCTACCAGAAATATACACTATATGTACCCACTTTTCATTCCTTTTCACATATCTACTCAAAAAGACACATTACTAGAACCACAGATTAATTAAAATGGAATCTTCAAATTAGTGGTATTGATGATGGGGGATAAGGTGACCTTATATTTTAAAAAAATTAAATTGTTCATATAATTTTTCATCAAATATGATGGGTGTATGTTTGTCAATAAGTGACCAAAGAGTCCTTGTGATTTTAGAAAATATTTCTTGAATTAGTATTAGAAACCCACATGGTAAAAAATCTTCTAACACCGTTGAAATTTAAAAGAGGGTTAATATTTTTATTATCCATTATATAAGAACTTTAGACCACTATAACCCACCAATACACCTTATATCCAATAAAAATTCCTTCACTGTCCATGAATTGACATTTAACCCAACTAATAACTAGTTCAGTGTATTGGAATCTTTCTAATACATATTCCTTATATTCTAAATAGCACACAAATGTACTGCATACTATAGAACATTCTTCCATAAACACCTCAATAATCCTATAAATAATTTCATAAAAGATAACTATCAAGAAACAATGAAAATTAGTCATAATAAAACATGATACAAAAGAAATTCCTTGGTAAGAAAATGTTCCAAAGGGGCACGTGAAAGTGGATTTAACCTAAACATATAGGGATAGAGGAATATATTTTTACCTAGAATAAACAAATATAAAATAGTAATTTTAAATTATATCTAACCTATAAGTAGTTTAATATATGAATGAAGTGGTAAATTGGTCCTTCATAGTTTTAGAATTTAGCTTCCAATAGTATATATAGACCCTGCATTTAGGGGATTTTGTAACCATGATTTTTTTCAATTTTTTCATTAGTCTCATTAGTGAAACCTACCGTATTTGGGACTTCTTGGAAAAAAAATAACCACAGTGATATTGGAAATGAGATAGATAATATCTATATCATACAACTTGAATACTTCCTCTCTAAAAAGTCCTTTCATGTTCATATTTAATCTCATTTTACCAAAAAATCTTCTTTTTATATGGATCCATAACTATTATATTTCTTTATAATTTAGTGCTAATTTCTTTAATGTAACAATTTTTTTATCCTATGGATTTTTTAACATTCTCATAAATATTAATAATTTTTATTGTTGGGTTTTAACTATTTTATATAAACTGAGGATTTGTACTGGTGAATTATCAACTAAAAATAATTTTTAATTTGTATACTAGAGTTTAATTTTTTCATTACTGAATAGAAAAGTGGAAATATCCATGTATTGAGTTTATAGAATATCATTTGAAAAACATTCCCTAATATGTTTATAAATGTGTTGAAAAGATATATCCCTCATAGGTTTCAAAATGTACCTCAATTTGTTTAATGAAGGAAAAATATTCTTTATATCTCCTATAAATTTCCTATGCTCAGGAAATGAAAATTAATCTGCTAAACAACATTCAAAATATTGAATAGTCTTTCTATCAAGCTCATGGGAATTTACCATATTCTCATTCTTAATAGTTATATAGTGCTGATAAAAATTATTCGAATCATCCACATAAATTTTTAGATACTTTTTTTTATCAATGTCTTTTATATTTTTTATTTAATCCTCAACATCATGAATTTACACTCTTGAAAATTACTCACCACATGTCAGTTATTTATCAATTTTAAACACCAGAAAATATACTTATTTCTCCCCAAACATAAAAATCATATTGAATTCCAATAAATTTAAAAAAAACCTTCTTGTGCCTATGAATGGAATTCCAAGTACGATATGTACATCTCATTTATATTCCATATCTATAATAAAAAATCTTGAAGGAAATAAAAACTTACTAATTCCTAGATAGAGGTTATCTTCTCTTTATTAAGGATGAGTGAATGATCAGTTAGCCAGTTTTATAACAGAAATTGTGGGTTATAATTATCCTAATCCAAACTATTGACATAATGGGAATAGAATAATATTTATGATATAACCATGATTATATAGAAAACCCAATTGACCACTATTCCCCAAAGTGTATGGAATGAAACAAATTTTAGATCATTATGTTTTTATTGGGATTTAATTTTGAGGAACATGACTATAGTCCTTAGAGATGTAGCAATTGAAAAAAACATAAAATGTTTTTTAAATTTGTGTAAGAGATTTCATAAATTATGGAATCTAAATTAGTACTTGGATAAAGGGAAATTTGACAAAGAGAATATTGAAAATCCAAATGAATTGAATCAATTTTGTTTTATTCTTTATTTTCTCAATTTTTTTTGGAATGTGATGGATTGGGAAAAATTTGTAATAATAGGAGGAATCTACACAATATTAACAACATTATTTTATTTCCCCTTATTATTACTATTTTACTATTTTTTTATACATGGTATTCAATTGGATCATTGTGATCTTATTGTCATTTCCATTATTTTTTATTCAGAATTCCAAATTTAGTGTTGCAAAGATATTCACTTTTTTTCCTCCATAATTTCATTTTATTTATTATTAGAGTTATATATCACACAATATTGTGTTTTTATGCCATTATATTGAACAAACTCAATAATAGTTTCCCTGGAATTTATTTCAAAAGTACAAGTGAGCTTACCTTTATCTGTTGAGTAAATGTATCTAACTAAATTCAATATTTATAACTATAAGTTATGAACTCTATCATCTATTTGGGATTTTCCATTTCATGTTTGGATTTATTTTCTTATCCTCTCTATTATCCATCATTTTTAATATTTGATATATTTTTCAATACATTTTTCCACCTAATTACCTTGGAAATTAGTATAATTATGCCCTTATTTAATTTAAAAATGTATCATGGGATGATTTTGGTATCCAGAGGCAGCATATTATTGTCTAAACATCCCTTGTCCCCTCTAGGACAAATTAATATGATTCTTATAGATAATAATATAATTTTTCTTAATATATATTGTCTTTTATTTTCATCATAGGACAGTTTTTTAGAAGAATTCTAATTTTCCAATGTTATATTAGGAATTTAAACGTTGTGACAACATGTTCTACAGTTTCCAAACAAGCGAGAGAGTTTCCACTTCTCTCTCACACATGAATCTAATTTTTAAAAAACCCACTTGATTAGTATTTTATTTTACATTTAATCTATAATGGGAATGCGTTGGACTATTATTCAATCTAATTGAGTATTAATTTATATCCATGAAATAGTAAAATTACCTCATTTATTTACTCTTATTTTACTTGAATTATTTTTTTGTGAGTTGGGAGATAATGTTTTTATAATTTCAATAAGCTCTTAATCGGATTTTTTATTTATTGTTTCTCCTAATAGATGGTTCTACTAACTTCTCACCTAAATTTTAAAAACCACCACAAAATGTATCTATAATAATGTGGGAGGGGAGATGGTGATGGGGATACTACCTTAGAATGACACTAAACTTATCTCATAAACTCATAAAAGTCCAATCCATACTCTTGAGAAAAATATAGTAATCCTAATTATATGTTTTCTATTGATTCACATAGGGTAATATTTCCTAATAATTAAGTTGAACAATTTTCCAATGTTTCAAAAATTATTTCATCAGGTGTAAAAACCTAATTCCCTGAATTTACCTTTATTTTTAAAATAAAAAATATAATTCTATTTTAATTCCCACATATATTTTATAGTGGAAGTTACTACACTATATTGTAATGATCCCCAAATGAATCCAGTTAGTCCTCATTAGGAATTCCATTGAATTCAAACCATTGTTAAATGTTTGATTATTTCAACTCAGGGTTTTGGGACCTTCATGTAAGAATAATTATGGATTTATTACATGAATCTTTAGGTATTTCATACTATTTAATCAAATGATGTTCAAAATTTTCTTTAACGACTTCTATTTAAATGTTTTTTCATTATTTTTAGAAACTCCCTCTCTCATATTTTCCTATTAAATTTTGTTATCATTTAGAAGACAACTAAAGATTTTTTAAATTTCAATAGGGTGTAACTCTAAATTTTCAACATTTTATCATTTTTTCATACACTATGTTATTTTTATAAATTTTCAACTAAGAAAAATAAGATTTAAATTTTTTAGATATATTTGTAATTTATTTTTGTAAATTTTTTACTTTTTATTCTATGTTTTTTATTTGGATGAAAAATAATTACTCAAAAATGACACCAAAATTTTGACTATTTTCATTTTATATATCAAAATTTAATTCCAAAAACATTTAATTTAGTGGTGTATAGGGTATAAATTCCTATAGAAGGTAATTTTGAGTGAAAACTCTGAAAAAATCAATGTAGAATGTACTAGAAAAATAATCATGATCTAACCAAAATGGTTTGTAGTTATTTTTTATTTTATGTTATATAAGAGAGATATATGATGGTTTGAAATAATTAATATCTTTAAATAATGGTCAATAGTGAAGTTATAATTCTATAATGAAATGTGTGAAGAAGTTTGATTATTTAATTTCATTTAAAATGAATTTGATTATTCATTGAAATTTATTTGATTCAATTACCATGTGAATGAAAACATTATTATTTATTGGAAAAATTGACATACTATCAATAAAATTATATAGTTCATCACATAAAAAATTCAATTTACTACATGGAATTGTGATTCAAAAAATATATTATTGATTAATGATCCAATAAATAAAAAGCTTAAGAACTGCTTATATTTAATTCCCCATGTGTAATTTAGTTAGAAAAAATTTATATTTTAAAATAACATGTTAAATTGAAATAAATTATAATAAAATGAAGAAATGGAATGATTTCAATGATTCTTCACTAAATCAAAATAACTTGATCGAGATTCTCTCAAATTTCATATGTCCAAAGTAGATTTCATCATCAAAACACTCTGATGATTTGATTTTTTCTCCTCCATCATATCATTCTATATGTATATCCTGAGTTTAGTTTATTCATTTATGTTGAGAATTTATTTTAATATCATTGTCACATCAATTTCAAAAAATTTTACCTTCACCAAAAATAATTTACTTTACATAATTCAAGAAAACATTTACTAAAAAATCAACACATCCATGAGTTCCTTTCTTTTATGAAAATTAAAATGATCAATGACACATGATAGAAAAAATATTTTCAATCATTTTATACTTAATTTCAATTATTTTAATCCCACAAATGTGTTATTTAATGATCAATTGTCACATTTTATGTTTTTTGCCTCATTTTTAAGCTTAATTGAAAAAATGGCTTATTTTGGATTTAAACAGTTTTAATTTATTTTAATGTTTTTGCCAAAAGATTTTCTAAACTGATCCAAATTGGAACATTATTATTTTATTGGTTTCTATAGTCGATGGGATTCAGTTTATCCTTATTAAACCATGTTTAATCAATCATTTGGAAGCTCAAATTCATCTCACAAGTAAGACCTCAAAAACTATGCACATATTTAGAATGTTTTAAAGGGGAGCTTGTATATCGAAGTGTGTAGGTCCAATGTAAATTGAATTCAACAAGTAGATGGAAATGAAATTAAATACCATCTTTCATTAAAAAGGACACGTATGAATCCTATGTATTCAAGGTATTAATAGAATGAAAAGTAAGAATTGTTTAATACAAAGAGTCACCTGGATAGATTAAATGTTCCGCACTAAAACCATCATAACAACGTCATATGTGGACCAATAAGGCTGATATTGTGTGAAGGAACGTAAGAGAAGTAATGAAAAAACTTTCCATAAAGAAAATTTCAAAAATGAGTTCATTAAATATGTCATTTTACTCCCTCTTCATTCCAAAGAGTTGGAAATGTAGTGGCCATTTTGTTTAGGTTTATATTTTCTTTGATTATATAGTATATTTTTAATGTTTTAATTTATATTAGTCTTCTTATTCTTACCTCATTCTTCCATTTTTACTTTTATGTGTTTCTCCCACTGTATTATCTTCTAAATCCATGAGAATGGGGAACTAACCTCGATGTTTGTTCTAGAGGGATAATGGTGGTTGATTGAGTTTCATTGTGCTTTAATTTAAATATCTTCATTTAATTATTATAATTTTGGTGGTGGTTAAATTTATTATGGTGGGAGATTTTCCCATTTTCTCTATCACCAAGTTCTTCTTATCAGTCAACATTTATCCTTCCCTTCACTATCTAAGTCATGCATACGATGGAGTATGGTGTGGCTAGAGATAGCCGGCAAAGAGATATCCTAGCTGGATTTAGGAAGAGTATTTCCCGACATGCAACGATGTCAGTTTTGGGGAAATAACATTTTGATTGGGAGGGTGTGGTGTGATAGATCTTGATCGCTACATTGAATTGATATTGAGAATATTTTAATAAACAATTATATCAACCATTAAGATCCCCCAAGAACAAATGTTTTCTTTCATTCCTTTTAATATCATTTTTTTAATTGCATATATATATGTATATATTCATATTTTATGCCTCTTTAAAACTTATCTTTAAATTATATATTAGTTATAAAATACATAGTGACAATAGAATTTTGGTGTTGTGTATGTTGCCTCATCGAGACCGACCTTGGGAGTGCACTATATTGCTTTCATAGGTAAATAATTTTATGATCGGGGATCTGTGAAAAATTAACATGCATCAAATTGGAACCATTGCTGGGGATGTGCAACACTTTCACACAATGTTTTTCATAAAAAAGAAAAAAAAATCATAAATTTTGAAAAAAAAATTAAAAAAACTTCATTGTTCATAATGTATTTCAATGGTGATTATTCTGCATGGACTAATGAATATCAGGTGAAAAAAGAAGTTGAAACTTAAAATTCTCATATTCAAGGAATTCATGAAGTGATAAAAAAACTGAAGATAAATGCTGAAAGGTTTCATGAATATATTCATTCACTAATGGAGCAACCTGAACCTGATCCCGAATAGGATCCTGAACCAAAACCTATGGTCGAATTTATTTCACCGATCATTTTTTATGTTAAAGAACCCGAGGATGGTGAGAAGAAGCTTCTAATGGAATTAATCATATCATCTTGTACTCATTAATTTCTCGAGGAGGTCCCTGATGTACACATTCCAGCTGATGCACTTATGGGAGATCAACATTTTTTGGAAGAATCCTGGAATCACTTTGTTGAAGATAACCTAAAACTTGATCTTCCCATCATAGATATTGAAAAATAAAAACCTTTTGACCTCTTGTTTGCTTTGGAAGATGAAGAAGAAGATGCACCTGATGAGATGGAGTTTCTAATGGAATTTCCTGAAGAGATATATTTCAAATATGACTTACATGAAAGGGAATATTTTTTAATTGATTCGTTATGTTTTAATCTTATTCAAGCTGAATTGTTTTTTGACTTCTTTTTTCCTGAAATTTCTGATACAACAGAAATGGAGAAGACCTTGGATGTTAAGAAAGAGGCCACTAATGTGGTGGTGATCGAGGAAGAAGAGTCGGAGAAGCAGGTGGTGGTGCGACTACCACCTCTACAACAACATGCATATCATATTGAGGAGGACACCGCTAATGTTAATATGGAGCACCCCTATATTTTATTCCCTTCCACTCCAAAACTCAAATTCTATCATTCTTCCTTCTTTGGGGTTGGGAACATTATTATCTTCTAGGGGGTTCTCCATTCTTGGTGTCTACTCATGGACACTAGGAAAGGTCATGTGTGGTGGTTTATCTCTAAGAAACCACACCCACATTTTGATTGGGGATAACTCATTACAACTGCCTAACTAGGGGCAGTAAAAACCTAGCACCCACTAGGGGTTTGAACCAAGAATTATCCATTTTCTATTACCTTTCTCTCTCTTTTTATTTGTTTTTCTTATGTATTATCATTTATTTCTTGTAGTTTTAAACTGGTAGTATCCAGGAGCGTAACTCAAGGCTACCACTGAAAAATAAATAAAATTGTGTCTTTCCTTTTCTTTATTTTGTTTACTGCCCAATACAAATTCTACCTAAAAATTTCTCTTGATCTTATTTGAGATAAAAAGAGGGTATTAAATGAAATAAGTGTGGGGGAGGGATTTCAACTTGTTTTTAGGAATTTTTTATGTGTTTTTATTTTATTTTTCATGTTTTTTTGAAATTATCTTGTTTTCATTTTTCATTTTTCTGGTTTTTTTAAGAATGTTGTGCTGAATTGAATACTTTGGAAAATTAAAACTATCCTGGTGTTTGTGGAACATTTCTTTATTTTAATTTTTTAGGAATTAAATTATTTTTGAATGAATTTTGTTTCTGATTTCTGATCATTTATATTGAAGAATTTTGGTTGATTGAGAAACTCATGTGCACTAGTGCGGTCCAAAATGGAAATCATGCCCAACCTGAGAGGCTTCTATACCTTTTTGACATCTTATTACATTTCTATTTTTCTTAAGAGTCCTGAGACATGTTGTGTGATCCATAACGTTCTATTCTTCTCTTTTTCAAAGTTGTTAGAGTTCATGGAATTTGTTATGTATGATTGAGGCAACACTTTGAAAGCCCTTTTTTCACTAAACTCTTATTTTGGCCTACCTCTACATCAGACCTTCTTTGAGCACCTAGTATCCATGAAATACCTTTTTATGAAGCCACATTACAATAAATTTATCACTTTACAACCATATATAGATGTTAAATGCATGATTATTGATGAAATCATGTGTGGGGGAGGGAGATGATGGGTTGTATTATACTTTCCTAAATAATCGGTTTGAGATGAATTGAATGAGTTTCCATATTTATTGCTACTTGGGTGGATGAAATGTCATGATGGAAGGATGTATGGGTGGCCCAAAATATCATTACACATATAGGCCAAGTGTTAACCAATATTTTAAGATCAAAATATGTCTCTCTTTTCATCAAAAACATGTTTATTAAGACAAATCCATATCTTAATTCAAGATGAAACAATGCTACAAATGGGGAAAACAGGGATGAAAATCATTGATGCTGAATTTCTAAGTGTGAACTTCCCAAAAAAAGAGGTTTTTTTTAGGTGATTCATTTTTGAGCTGATTGAGGAGCACACCATTCTTGAGAAAAACTGTTTTCATGCATTTACTTCACTTTATAGCATAACCCTCCTCATTCTACCTCAGATATTTTTATATTTTAAACATGTCAACCCTCAGCCTCAATAAAACCCATGAAAAAAAATCCTCATGATTGAAACATTTTTTACTCTGTGAAGTGGGGATATTAGGAGGATAGTATGCCTATGGAGATCACACGTGTTCTTGGGAATGAGGAAAAACTCCACATTGAAAATCCTTGAGTGAAGAGGGAAATATTTTTATGGGGAGGTAGGTATGACATGCATGTGAGTATTAACATGAGATTGAATGAATTAATTTGATTGTTGAGGAGTTATGATATTTTTATCAATGTAGGAGGCATGATATTTTATTTGATATGATAATTGTGTTGTGTTGTCATTTATGCTTTGAGAAGTTTGTTTTGACCATGGTATAAGATGATTGCCCAGAAGTGCAATGTTTATGTGCGGGGGAATTGATAGAAAAAATATTTTCAATTATTTTATTCTAAATTTCAATGTTTTTAATCCCACCAATGTGTTATTTAAAGGTCAATTGTCACATTTTATGTTTTAGCAGCATTTTTGAGCTTAATAGAAAAAATGGCTTATTTTGGATTTAAGCAGATTTTTTTTAAGTTTCAGCCATAACGTTTTCTAAAATGATCCAAATTAAAAAATTATGATTTTATAGGTTTTTTTGGTCGATGGGATTATGTTTATCCTGCTATACCCAAAGCAGAATCAATCATTTGGAAGCTCAAATTCAGCTCACAATTCAGACCACGAAAACTATGCATAGATTAAAATGTTTTAAAGGGGAGATTTTATATCGATGTTTTTCAGTCCAATGGACCTGAAATTCAACAAGTATCTTGAAAAGGAATTAATGAACATATTTCATTAAAGAGGCCATGTATTAATCATCTGTATTCAAGGTATTAATGGAATGGGAAGTAGGAATTTTGGAATACGAAGAGTCACCTGGACATATTAAATGTTCCACACTAAAACCATCATAACTACTTAGTATGTGGAACAATAAGGCTAAAACATTGTGAAGGAACATTAATGAACTAATGAAATAACTTTAAAGAGGGACATTCAGTGCCTTCTAGACTCATCCTTATTTGGCGCATTGCGCACAACAGATTACCCACAGAAACTTGCCTCCAAACTTTTGGCATCTCTCTTTGTTCTAAATGTCGTCTATGTAACCAACATAGGGAAGATGCCAATCATCTTTTTCTATCTTGTGTGACGGCCTCTGCCCTTTGGAATTACATCTTTGATCTTTTTAATTGCAGATTTCCCATTACTGATTCTATTTACTTGTCTTTAATGCATTGTACTAGACATGATTCCTCTCTGCAGGTTAAAAATCTTTTTCTCGCGGCAGTGGCAGAACTTCTACATGAACTCTGGTATGTTAGAAATGATATTATTCACAATAATCACTCATTCTATCTTAATGCAGGGAAATCCCGAATCCTCCTTGCGATTCATGAAGCAGCCTCAATTCAAAAAGACTGTTGCAACAACTCGGTTGGTGACCTTATGATCCTCCGTCATCTTCACGTTCCTGGTATCTTCCCAAAGCCAAAATGCCTCTTTGAAGTTTTTTGGCAATCTCCGATGCCAGGATGGATCAAGGTGAATGTTGACGGCGCTTCCAAAGGCAACCCTGGTCCTTCCAGTTGTGGTGCTATCTTCAGGGACTCAACTGGGCATTGTCATGGTTGTTTCTTTGTTGGTTGTGGCCACTCTTCATCTCTGGAGGCGGAAATTCTCGGAATTATTCATGCTGTTGACTTTTCTCTTCAAAGAGGTTGGAGAAAGATTTGGATTGAAAGTGATTCAACCACCATCATTAATGCCATCTGGACTGGAAACATTCATCTATCATGGTCTCTCGCTGCTCGCTGGTTGAACTGTCTCAATATACTCTGTGGGATTGAGTTTATAGCTACTCATGCCTATTGTCAAGCAAATGCCGTTGTTGATGCTCTAGCCAACAAAGGTGTTCATCAAAGCATGACTTGGATGGACTCTATCCCCCCTGATTTATTTCATCTTTTGGATAGAGATTGTAAATAAATCCCTTCTTTTCGCTTCTTGTAATCTCTCTTTTGTTTCAATAAATTTTTTCTTTGGTCTTTGACCAAAGCTTCACCTTTAAAAAAAAATTATATAGAGGTATTCGAAACCTATATTATCCAATTCCTCGATATGATATGATATTTTAAGAAACTCATTAATGTTAAATATATTTCATAAAGACAATATATATATAACCATTATTTATAAGATTTTTTGGGAGTTTTTGATTATTTTTCACTATAGATTAATGGAAATACATGGAAATACGCTGAATCCGTTGGAGGATTGATAATAAATAAATATGTGTGACTGATTTTTAAAAATTTAAATAAATTTATTTCTATTACATGTTTTCTATAAGAATTATATATATATTATTGTTAGGTTCTTACACTATGTATATTTGAAACATTCATAGAATGTATGTGAAAACCAAAAAGATTAAATTTATCATTATTTTTTAAATTTAAATTTAGTATGGATGATCATCAATTAAAAAATTCATAATATAATAATAACTAGTTAGTTATATCACATGGATTATATAGTGTGTTTAAAAAATACATTCCAAAAAAACTAACAAATATACTATGAAAAACCTAACATGGTAGACCTGACACTAATCCCAAGCCATCATTCCATAATGTCCGAAGAATGTAACTATTTTCCATTAGATATTTATAATCACCAGGGTATCAACATAATATCAAATGGGAAATATTTCAAACTTGGATCCCGAGAAGGAATATCACAAACTCCTCTAAAAAATATGTCATACCAAGTCCATGAAGTAGTTGTCGACACTACCAAAAAAGTCGTATGAAGAAGACATGCATATATAATATTAACTAATCAACATAATAAATTTCTTAGAAAAGAATTGAGAAAATGTAGGAAAACATAAAACATCACAATTTATACAAAAACCCAAAATTATAAATAATAATATTGAAATCCCTATGACTATGGCCTCCTCCATCCGAAACAGACCCTAGAAAATGGTAATCAATTCGATACATTGAATAACATGGTTCTTAAAACATTACCTATATCCTTAAAAAATGTATATATATATTCCCAATGCTATATAGGATGTGTGAGGAAAATAGGAGTCAAATGTCACCAATAATATACATTTAGAATATGCATGAAATTTTTTCAATTTTGGAAGCCACATTTTAAAAAAAATCAATATAAAAACATTAGTTTGGAAATACATTTTTAATTTCATATAACTATAATTTTTGTAAAATTATTCATAAACAAGGTCTCAGAAGTGGAAGCTAATCCATATGGCTTAAGAAAGGTCAAATAATCCAAACATTTCATATTAATAAGAATAAACATAATCATATATCCTCATAAGGGGATTCGACATGAAACACAAGGGAATTTAAATCCAATAAGGAATAAGAAACATCAATAATAAGCTCCAACCAATGATATCTATCATGAACTTGTATAAAAATAGTTGAACTAGATTTATATGATAGTATAATAAGTTTTGGAGCTCCCTTAGACTCCCTCAAGCCTTAAATTCATCACACTGGCTCTCGGGTTCCCATTATGTAGCATTCCATTGCAATGATAGATAGTAGACTAGGGATTTTACTTTTCTAATCTACCCACACAACCAATGTCTATAATACTCCATATATTTATATCCATATAAAAAATTATAGTTACCAATTCCATATATGATTTCGTGCCTCTATTTTTTTGCTTATAAAAATATAGGTTTTGTAGATTTATTTATATTTTAATGTTTTAATGTGTTTAGATTGTAATATTCCCTAAATATAACAACTATGTGGTCAAAAGTGATTTTCATTTAATTTATTGTTAAAAATGTGTTGTTTTAGTGCGTGGTTATTTTATTTTTATGTATTCCACTATATTCTATTTTAGGATTAATTATATTAAATTATTTAAAGGTATAATTATATTATAATAATTATTTTTTAGGGGTATGTGTAGTTACTATTTACTCTTCCTAGACTCAACCCACCATGGGTTAGGAATCTTGTAAACGTTACAAGCTACCAAATGTATAAATTAAGTGACCCTAATGTCATGTTCAACTTAACACATCCAAAATTTTCAATGCATAATAAGGTTTTAGATCAATGAACCATTATCATTCATAAAATATATGTAACTATGTAGTGTCTTGTTCTAACATATAATGAATTTTCACTAACCGTGCATGGAAATTCTTGGAAATGTCTGAAGATCCTATATGAATCTCTAATAATATACGTGATTCTAAATTCTATGATTCCAGATTCAAATTAACATATTATAATAAAAATATTTAACATTCTGAGAGCATGTCCATGGTCAGTATAATGACCATTAGTAGAGTTTTGGTGACTGTAAGAGGTCAAAACACAGAGACTGTGAATTATGAATTGTGATATAGTATATATTTATCATGAAGGTGATATTGAGATTAGTCCTTAATATATAAATTTTCCAGAAATAAAATAATATCAAGGTAATCTAAAGATGATGACGCATTTTCTAGTTTAGTTGAAAACAGATTTAGGTCGAACCAATTCAAAGAAAATATGGAATTATGGATTGAATCATGATAAAACTCCATGAAATAAGAAGATAAAACACTTAAACATGAATAATAAAAAAATTTATAGAGGGAATGTACCAATGAATTTGAATCCATATTTGATAATTTTTACTCAACTCAATTGAAGTAAAATATTAAACAATAAAATTATATTAAAGACTCAACATGAAGAAATATTTATATTTCATGCATGAATTCAATCCCACTATAATTAAATCCTAGACCAATACTTTTTATAATTGGGTTAGATTATTTGATTGAAGAATATAAATTTCACTTATTGTGAGTGTAAATGTGGATCTAGATTAACATATCACATTATACCCTGATGATCTATAAATTTAACAGAGCTTGGGAATTTCCATCAGAATATAGAATCACTAATTGAACTAACCATTGAATATTAATTGTGTTTGATTTGTGTTTCCTTTAAATATATAAAATATGAATAAAACGGGGCACTAAAAATTCTCAATGCTTTGATTTTGTGATTGAAGAATTCATCACTTCAGTTTATCAACTAAATGCCTCAATGAATTCAGATTTCATTTCTGCATGGTAACCTGGCTAAAGAACATATTTAGGGAGACATTGTGTATTATATGGATTTCAAAATCATGGTGATTGGAATTTGATTGATGAAATTTTGTGGATTTTTTTGATATTTTTTAGCAGAGGATATTGGGGAACATGAGCTCGAGGGATTTCATGAAAAACATTGTAAATTGTTTTTGGAAGTTAAATCAATAATGTACTCAAATTAATGTAGTATGAAAAATAAATTGATCATGATAGGAAGTTGAAAACATAGAATATTATCAGAAAACAATATATTTTAAATAAAACGGGTTTTGAGGCAATTATAAATATATGAGCAACAGAATAATAAATTATTTTCCATAGAAAACTGAGAAGAGAGAACTAGTCTTTTTTATTTTTTGATGTGCGGGAATTTTTCGCAAATCCATGAACAAAATATTATTTACCTAAGAATGCAATATAGTGCACTCCCATGTTCAATCTCTTGGAGGAAACTTACACAACACCGAAATTCTATTTTCACTATTTATTTTATAACTAATATATAATATAAATATGACTTTGAAAGTTGAATAAAATATGAATATATATATATATATATGAAATTCAAACAAAATGATGTTAAATGGAAAGAAAGAAGACATTTGTTCTTGAGGCATCATAATGGTTGATGTCATTGATTATTAGAATATTTTAAATATCAATTCAATGTAGTGATCAAGATCTATCACACTACAACCTCCCATTAAAAATTTTATTTCCCCAACACCTAGATCCCTAAATGCGGGGAAATACTCTTCCAAAAGTTGGATTAAAGATCTCCTTGCCGACCATCTCTACCCAATCCATACTCCATTGTACGCATGATTTAGATAGTGAATGGAAGGATAAATGTTGAATGAGAAGAGGAAGACGGTGATAGATAAAATGGGGAAATCGAACACCATAATAAATTTAACCACCACCAAAATTCTCAGAATTAAATAAAGAGATTTAAATTGAAGCACAGTGAAACTCAATCAACCACCGTTCTCCCCCTCATACAAACATCGAGGTTAGTTCCCCATTCTCATGGAGTTAAAAGAGAATACGGTGGGAGAAAAACATAAAAGTAAAAATGGAAGAATGAGGTATGAAGAAGAAGACTAATATAAATTAAAACATAAAAAATATACTGTAGAATTAAATAAAATATAAACCTAAAGTAAATGGACACTACTTTTCCAAAACGTTGGAATAAAGAGGGAGTACATTTTTATTGGCAAGGGGGGGAAATATTTGGCTCCAAAATATATCCGCCGAATGTATGCGCGTGGTAGACCTCTTTAATGAACGAATTTTGGAAATGGTTCTTCATTAAAGTTATTCCATTAGTTTTCCACCATGCCTTCACAATCATTATGGCTTATTGGTCCACATATGAAGTAGTTATGATGGTTTTAGTATGGAACATTTAATTGGTCCAAGTGACTCATCGTATTCCACAATTCCAACTTCCCATGCCATTAATACCTTGAACAAAAATGATTATGACTTGGAATCCTTAATGAAAGATGTTTATTACTTCTTTCTCCAGATCTTTATTGAATTTAGGCTCCATTGGACCAACACACATCGATAAAGAATCTCCCCTTTAAAACATTCTAAATTTGTGCACAGTTTTCGAGGTATGACTTGTGATCTAAATTTGAGCTTCCAAATGATTGATTGCGCTTTGGCAAAAGAAGGATAAATGGAATCCTATCAACCATAGAATTCAATAAAAGAATAAGTTTTCGATTTCGATCAGTTTAGATAAGGTTATGGATGAAAAATTAAAATAAATTAAAACAGTTTAAATCCAAAATAAAACATTTTTCCTATTATGCTAAAAAATGCTGCTAAAACATAGAATGTGACAATTTACCTTTAAATAAAACATTGGTGGGATTAAAAAAAATTGAAATGTAGAATAAAATAATTGAAAATATTTTTTCTATCAATTCCCCAACACTTAAACAATGCACTCCTGGTCAATCATCTTATACCATGGTCAAAACAAACTTCTCAAAGCATAAATGACAACACATCTCAATTATCATATCAAAGAAAATATCATTCCTCATATATGGATAAAAATTTCAGAACTCCTCAAAAATCAAATTAATTCATTAAATCACATGTTAATCCTCACATGCATGTCGTACCTACCTCCCTAGAAAAATATTTCCCTCTTCACTCAAGAATTTTCAATCTTGTGTTTTTCTCACTCCCAAGTACATGTGTGATCTCCATTGGCTGGCTATCCACCAAATATCTCAACTTCACAGAGTAAAAAATGATTCCATCATGAGGATTTTTTTCATGGGTTGTACTGAGGCTGACAGTTGGCATGTTCGAAATGTAAAAATATCTGAGGTAGAATGATGAGCATTTTTCTCTAAAGTGAAGTAAATGCATAAAAATAATTTTTCTCCAAAATGGTGTGCTCCTCAATCATCTCAAAAATGAATCACCTCCAAAAAACTCTTTCTTTGGGATGTTTGCACTTTTAATTTTACCATAAATTATTTTCATCCCTCTTTTACCCATTTGTATCATTGTTTCGGCTTGAATTCGGATATGGATTTATCTTCAGAATCATGTTTTTTAGGAAAAGAGAGGCATCTTTTGATCTTTAAATATTGGCAAAAAATCAGCCAATATGTGTAATGATATTTCGGGCCACCCATTCATCCTTCCATTATGACATTTCATCCACCCGAGAAGAAATAAATATTTAAGCACATCTAATTCAGCTCAAATCGATTCTTCAGGAAAGTATAATACAACCCATCTTCTCCCTCCCCCACTCGTGAGTTTAACAATAATCATGCATTAAACATCTAGAGAAGGTTGGAAAGGGATAAATGGATTGTAATTTGGCTTCCTAAAAAGATATTTCATGTCTACTAGGGGCTTAACGACAGTCCGGTGTAAAGGTAGGCCAAAATAAGAGTTCAGTGTAAAAAGGGCATTCAAAGTGATGCCTCAATCATACATAACACATTCCATAAACTATATCAGCTTTGGAAAATATAAGAATAACATGTTTTTGGTCACACAACATGTATCAAGAATCTGAAGAATAAGATAAATGTAATAATATTTCAAAAAGGTTTAGAAACCTCTCCGGTTGGGCATGATTTTCAAGTTTGATAGCACTAGTGCACATGAGTTTCACAATAAACCAAACGTCATCAATAGAAAAGATCAAAAATCCAAAAAAAAATTCATTCAATAATCATTTAATTAATCAATCATTAAAATCAAGAAATATTCCACAAACACCAGGTTATTTTTAATTTTCCAAATTATTCAATTCATCTCAAAATTCCTAAAAACAAACCAAAAAAATGAAAAAGGAAAACAAGAGAATTTCATAAAAACATGAATAATAAAATGAAATTACATACAAAATTCCTAAAAACAAGTTCAAATCCCTCCCCCAAACTTATTCCATTTACTACCATATTTTTATCTCAACTCAAATCAATAGAGATTATCATGTAGAATTTATATTGGGTAGTAAACAAAATAAAGAAAAGGAAAGACACAACCTGATTTATTTTTCAGTGGCAGCCTTGATTTATGCTCCTAGCTGCTACAACTTTAAAACTACAAGAATGAAATGAAAAGACATAATAAAAATAAATAAAAAGAGAGAGAAAGGGAATAAAAAATGGATAATGCTTGGTTCAACCACCCAAGAGGCTGCTAGGTTATTACTTCCTCTAGTCAGGAAGTTGTAGTGAGTTATCCCCAATCAGAAGGTGGGTGTGGTTTCTTTGAGATGAACCACCACATCTGACTTTTCCCAGTGTCCATGAGTAGACACCAATAATAGAGAACCCCAAAGAAGATAATAATTTTCCCAACCTACAATAAGGATGAATGATAGAATTTCAGTTTAGGAGTGGAAGGTAATAGAATATAGGGGTTATTCCTATTAACTTTAGTGGTGTCCCCCTCCATATGATATGCAAGTTGTTGTGGAGAATGTAGTCGCACCACCACCATCTTCTCTGGTTATTCTTCCTTGATCACCACCACTTTAGTGGCCTCTTTAATAACATCCAAGGTCTTCTGCATTTGTGATATATCAGAAATTTCAGTAAAGGAGTTGTCATAAAATCATTCAGCTTGAATATGATTAAAACATGACGAATCAAATAAGAAATCGTCCCTTTCAAGTAAGTCAGCTTTGAAATTTTTCTCTACAGGCATGTCCATTGGAAACTCCATCTCATCGGGTGCATCTTCTTCATCATCTTCCAAAGAAAAAGAGAGGTCAAAAGGTTCTGATTTTTCAATATCAATGATGGGAAGATCAAGTTTCAGGATATCTTCTACAACGTGATTCCAGGATTCTTCCAAAAAATGTTGATCTCCCATAAGTGCATCAGCGGAAATGTGTACATCAGGGACCTACTCAAGTAATGGATGAGTATGAGATGATATAATTAATTCATTTAGAAGATCATTCTCACCATCCTCAGGTTCTTTAACATAAAAAATGATCAGTGATATCAATTCCACCACAGGTTTTGGTTCAGGTTTCAGCTCAGGATCAGGTTCAGGTTGCTCCATCAGTGAAAGAATATATTCATAAAAACCTTTCAGAATTTCTATTTAGTTTTTGTATCTCCTCATGAAGTCCTTTAATATGATTATTTTTAATTTCAACTTCTTGTTGCACCTAAGATTCATTAGTCCATGTAGAATAATAACCATCGAAATACGTCATGAACACATAATTGTTTTTAATTTTTTTTTTGAAATTTATGATTTTCTTCATTTTTTATAAAAATATGGTGTGTGAAAGTGTTGCGCCTCCTTGGAAATGAGACCAATTTGATGTGCGATAATTTTCTGCTGATCCCTGATCAAAATATTATTTACCTAAGCATGCAATATAGTGAACTCCCAAGGTTGGTCTCGAGGAGGCAACTTACAAAACAACAAAAGTCTATTGTCACTATTTATTTTATAACTAATATATAATATAAAGATGAGTTTGAAAGATGCATAAAATATGAATATATATAGATATATATATATATATATTCAATGAAAACAAAATGATGTTAAAAAGAAAGAAAGAAGATATTTATTCTTTGGGGGACCATAATGGTTGATATAATTGTTTATTAAAATATTCTCAATATCAATTCAATGTAGTGATCAAGATCTATCACACTACACCCTCCCATTAAAAATTTTATTTCCCCAACACTGATATCTCTGCATGCAGGGAAATACTCTTCCTAAATCCAGCTAGGAGATTTCTTTCCCGACCATCTCTACCGAATCCATCCTCCATCGTATGCATGACTTAGATAGTGAAGGGCAGGATAAATGTTTATTTACAAGAAGAACATAGTGATAGAGAAAATTAAGGCCATCGCACACTATAATCAATTTAACAACCACCTAAATTCTCTGAATTAAATAAATAGATTTAAATTTATGCACAATTAAACTCAATCAACCCCCATTATCCCCCTCGAACAAACATCGAGGTTAGTTCCCCATTCTCATGGAGTTAGAAGAGAATATGGTAGGAGAAACACATTAAAGTAAATGTTGATTACAAAAAATCATTACAATAAATAGCATATATAAAATAATCTACTTGAATCATTTATTAGATTATCCTAACATTTACATGACTAATTCAACCAAAAATTATTGAAAATAAATAGTTTTATTATACACATAAGAAGGGTAGTTGAGATGATTATATTAAAACATTTTTTATTATGATTAGATGAAAATAAAAATATTTTTCTTTTAATAGGAAAATTAATATAGGTTTAAAAATATTCTTTTTTTTATTTTTCATGAATTGAAATTATAACTTGGTAAATTATGAGATTTAAATAATTTATAATGATGATGTACTTCATTTATTTCAATGCTTTAAAAACATATTCATAACAATTTATTTTTATATATTTTGACATAAAAATAAGTTTCCAAAAATAATTATTGAGGCAGCATTCGATATGACTAAAAAATAAAATCTTGGATTAAATACCCAAATTAACAAATGTATAAATTAATTATGTGATTAAAGTAGAAATTTTCATCCTTCTAATAGAAGTGATGACATTATTTATATATGAATCTCAAAGGGATAAAAAATTTCCATACAATATTAAAAAAATTAAAATCATCACCTAATCCAATAAATAATGTTATTGGTTGAACAAGATAAGATATGATAAGTGTATCCATGTTAATGTATATTATTATAGGTAAAGATAAATAAAAAATTTATCATCACTTAGTTTATATAAATTGATGACCTTTTCTTTAATATATATATTTTGGCTAACATTAAAACTCTTGATGAGGGATATGTCATTATTTTGATACTTGTTCACCATATATTTTTCTATGAAATTCAAGTGTGTTTGGATCAATATGTTTTATTTTTAAATAAATTATTTTTTATTATTATAGTTTGATTTTTTTTATTTTGAATTGTTTTTGAAAGTGAAATAATATTTTTATTTTATATTCAATTGTTCTTTTTTTAAATTCCATATTTTCTTATAAAAATTATTTTTTTTTTGTATGAAAGATTTTAATTGAAATATTTCTTGAATTTTTAATTGGTTTTGGATGTCTGTAATAAATATATTTAGTTTTGAATGATTTTTAATAGAAATATATTGTGTTTGAAGAAATTTGAATTGATATTATTGAAGTTTGAAATTATATTATTCAATCTAGTCGAATTCAATCTATGAAATATTGAATTGATAAATTTTCTCATTTAATTAATATTTCCATGATCATGATGATACATGAGATTTTGTTTAGAGAATATAATTTGTAAGGAATCCAATCTTCTAATGGAATACATAACAATTTGTACTCATGGAAATTATAAAATTCATCATAGAATTTGTTATGCAAGTTATTTTCACAAGTATATATTATATGTAATCTATTAATAGGAGATAAGATAATACATATAATATTTAAACTTTTTTAATTTAAAATAATTAGTGAAGTGAAGATGATATGTAAAACTTTTTCTAGGATATAGAGGATATATAAATTATTTAAATTGTTATTTTTTAAATAGATAATTCAAAGAAATTGGTATGGTTTTTGAAATCACTAAGAAAGGATTTTGGAGATTAATGATGACACAATTGTATTTTATAAGTATCACAACAGATCACACTTATCAAGATCTGATTAATCTATTACTAAAAGTTACATGTAATTTTTTTTCTAGGAAGGTGATTTGTAAGGGATTTTTGAGATATATAATTTCCCATAGTCTATTAGAATTTAATAATAGTGGTATAATGGTCACTGATGATACATATGGGTTTTGGGGGATATGTAACACTATAACCATTATGAAAGTTGAAGAATTAGCAGTCATAATGATGTTCAAAATAAGGACTAATACACAACAACCTCTAATTTTTATGACTGAAAAGAAAAGGGGACTTGCCCTAATGTGTTAGAGTAATAAGGATGTTGTAGAAAAATTAATTAAGAATGAATTAATTCATGGTTCTGATTTTGAGGGTAATTTTCCTATGCATGTGGGGGGACTATATTTTGTTATAATGTTTAACTAAATTCAGTTGGAGGAGATATTGAATTGTCAAGGATTATTGTGGATATATAATATGTGATCTTGGAGTTACAGACTATGAGGAATATTTCTAGTGTATCCTTGTTTTTTTGGGAGAAATGTGTTTATTAGGGATGGATACACATGGTAATAGAAGATAAAAAAAGCGTTATGGGTTATCATTTGTAGTGCCTTCATCGTGAATAAAATAAAATAGCGAGCTACAGTGGAAGGAAAATTAATTCTATAAATAATATTTTTATCCTTATAACTCACAAAATTAACTTTATTTATAAGTTTTAATGAAAATTATGCCTTGAAATAAATTGAATATGGTTGTCTATGAAATAATATTTGTGGAATCATATTGACTTAGTTGAATTTTCTTAACAACGTTCTTTAATTTTAAATTCTAGACAAGGTTTATATTGATCTAAATCCATTTCTTTATGAAACCAATTTATTTAAATGATAATCAATGATTATAGATTATCTTGATCACTTCAATTTGAAATAAATTATATTTAAATTTAATCTCTTTGGAATAAAATATTATTTTAACTTATAATGAGTATCAATTTTCTGATTAGCTAGAAAATCTACTTCGGTATATAACCAAGAAATTTCCTTCTTCTACAGACATGGTTTTGGAATATAAAATTCTAAAAATATGACTATATCCAGTTAAATAATTGATAGATTTTTTATTGTATTTTTTTCATTTGATTCTACACGATCACCCATTCTAAGGATACTAGTAATATCTTTTACACAATCTATAAAACTAATAATTCTATCTTCTTCTAATAATTTATGATTTCTTACTATTTTTATATATCGTTGTAGTTTTCATATACTGTCAATCAACATCACTAATGATTTATTTTTTTTGGGAATCACTACTGAATATCATTTTATTCTTGTTATAAAGTGTTATTTTTTCACTATTGAGTTTTTTATTTTGGTCCCATCATTTAGTCCATTATTTTGGTTGGACCCTACATCCCTAAATATTATTATTATCTGGGATTATAAATATGAATTTTGATATTTTTGATCTTATCAAATAATTTTTAAAATAATTGAAATGTGTTATGACAAAATTATATGGACTCTCCATTTATATTTAATTAACCACTAGGATGATGAAATATTAATTTTTTTAATGATGTTACATTTCATTAAAATACACTTAATGATTAATTAAATCAAATTATTTTAAGAATGGAATATTATATACATGAATGGATAATAAAAAACTTATTTTATCTTGATGGATTAAATATAAATGCACATTTTATTTATTTTATAAAGATGTATATTTCGAAGATCATATATACCATTTGAATAATTTTGTGTCTTATTATATTGGAATTGAACTGAGGTAGTATTATCTTCTAAATAATTAATATTTTAAGGGTATAAACGATAAATTATTCAAAAACTATAATATGAGTTCATAATTTATGTCAATATCTTCTATTTCTTAATCCACAATGACCGAAAGTAAAAAATTGTATTTAATCATATATAGTGGAAGTGGAATTTCATGGTGTTTTAAGTAATAAACTATTTTTGGAATTCACTCAGTCTTGATTTATTTTATTTAAATTACTAATATTATCTATGAATGTGTGAGGTCAATATCATGCCATCATCATATAATAAATAATGTAGATTATATAGGAAAAATTACATTCCTATAATATTTTATTAGGATAATGTATCATGTATAATAAAATTACAACTTGGGTAAATCAAAAGTGATAAGAAAAAATATATCACTCCTAAATTAATTTTTACTCATGAGTTTTTATATGAATGGTCAGAAAATATTAAACTAATTAGATCATGTAAATTTATCAAAAGTGTAACTACCAATAAAAACTATTGAGAAATTTATTAATAAATTTGGTTTGACAATACTAAAAAATTTATCATTATTTCATAAGTGGGAGTTGGAAATGTATTTAAATTTTCCCCTTAATTATGTTTTTCTCACTAGGATTTCCATGAAATTAATGACATTAAAAGGGGAGATATATTATGAAATTAATATGGATGACTTAGTTTCTCAGGTGGGTGATTCCAATGGCCTTTAATATCATTGTTTTTAATTACCAGGGCCATTTATTCTCCAAATATTTATGGAAATAAAAAAATCATATCAACTTTACAATCATTGAAAATATGGATTAATCTATAATAGTAATGAGATTTATATGTTTCATATATACATGAGATAAACTGATAATGAAATATGAATTTTACCTATATTTTTCTATATATTATTCATTTTCATTCAATATCACAATTTATTTGCAATATATAATGAGGTCATAATATGAAAATAATTTATTGTTTCAATTGGTTTCATTATCATATTTCATAACATAATTAAAATTTTAATATTATTTTATCCACAAGAAATACAATTTATATATTAAATAAAAAATTTCTATAATATATATTCATCTTCTAAAATATTTATCATGACTCTCTTGTATTTAATATTTTAATAATATTAGAGAATATTAGTATTATGATTTGAAAATTAAAAATTATTTAAAGTAATATATTCAATTTAAATTTATCAATTAATTCATCAATAACAATAAATAAATTAATTATGCATACATGTGTGATATTTTTAAAAAAAAACATTATTTGAGTATTTCAATACAATAAATCAATTATTTTTAAAATTTGTGGTCGACGTGGGGATTATATATCATCAAATATATTTTAACCTCTATTAGATCAGTTCTAAAAAAATTTCATAAGTCTTATGATGGAACTAACAGGTTTGAGTTGATATTCAAAATATTGATTTTATTTTATTTTATGAATTTATATATTTATTTCTCTAATTATGAAAATATTAGTAATTTCATAAATTATTATGAGTTTTAAAATGAGTTTAAATGATTCTAGAACTTTTAAAAATTTCACTATATATGACCCACATGGACAATGATGATTAACGATGCTATTTGTCATAGAAATATTACACAAAGACTCTAGGGGGGTGGTGAATTGTGATAATGATATTTTTAATACATAGAATCACACTATTTTAAGGTATGATATGTTCTAATATTTGATATCATAATAAATCAATGAGAAAGAGAAACAATTTAATGAAGATCTAGCAGATGACATTTGTAGTTGTTTGGGAACAAAGTTCCCCTAGTATACTCACCATTAATCAACTCCTCAGAGCCAGGTGATTTAAGTAAATCCAATTCCTTCCTAAGGCGTTCTGGACTGAGTGAAGGAATTTTTCACATATTAAAAAACCTAGATTTTTTCTAGAGTCCTATAAGGATTTACCAAAAATCCATCAACACAATGTACAATGAGTTATAAATTTCAATAGTAAAAGAGATTAATGAAAGAATAAAAGTTTTACTATAAAGACTCAAAATGAAAATAAAATAACTGTATTGTTATCCATGAGATTAAATAAGAAATAATTATAGCACAAAGAGTGTCTTCAAAATCACCTAAAATTAGTATTGAATGAATGACTATATAAAACATGAATCTGATTCATCTTATTTCATAGCACAATGAAGTAGTAATAAGTAATTCATTGAAGAACGGAGGGAGTTGTTACTACTCTTCATGTTAGAATAATAGTGTATATCTTATCATTATATATTACCTAGAATGATATCCAATAAAATTAACCCTTGAGGTAAAACATCTAGATGTCCTTTTCAAAAACATTTCCTTATTAAAGCGTACTATGAAATATAATAATCAATGCTCCTTTCCATCTCTGTACTTGTATCCTTTGAAAATATATTCTACCATATTGAGGTTTTATAATGTTTAATTCATCCAAATAAACAATAATTTTCTCATGAAATGGACCAACTCTAATAAATAGAAAAGGTACAGAATCACATAATTGATTCTAGATCCCCAAATAGTGTAAATCCATGTATCTAAATATGTCTAGCTAAATTACTCAACATAACCATTCATTATGTATTCAATATCATCTTATAGACAAATCAACTAACTATCTCTCTCATATAGTTAAAATTCATGTTAGTCACAGAATGTTGTATCCATTTAGAACCACACAGCCAAATATTTCATGGATATAATTTACATAACTGAATCCTTTATGTAGGAAATTTTATAAAGATATTTCATTAACATAGTAATTTCAGACATAAATGATTTTGAAACATAAGTTTTTTTCACATAGCTGATTCTGTGATGTAGCTGGTTCATGATGATGATTCCTTAGCATGGATGATTTCTTGACATAGAAAAGTTCCTCATAGCTATTTTCCCCATGTGTCTGGGTTTTTTAGACATTGAAGAATTTTAGTAAACTTCAAAAAAATTTAGAACACACCATAACTGAACTAAATAAGAAAAAAACTGGATAAAACCACTTTAAAAAAATTTGTAACATATATTATATTTTTGATATCATACAAACATAAATCTTGTTGTATATGTTGGAACAATATAACTTGAATAATAATCTCCCCCATTTTTATTATCATAGAACCCATTAATCAATAAACACGAAATTTAAAAAAAATACGGCTTCATAGAAAACTATATAATATATAAGGATTTTACAATTTTGATAAAAAAAAATATTCAACATTTAGTCTCCCATTTTATATATCATCTCATCTCTTTTGTGAAATTAAAAATGACAGGTAAGGAGGGAAATAACACATTAATTATAGAATCTCTAGTTGAGAATAATAATAAATAATACTTATAGTAAATTTTAATTTGGATGCTCCAGAATACGGAAATTAAAGTGAGAAAAAGATTCAAGAAATTGAAAAATAATAATTAGAAATAATTTCTTCACACACAAACAAAAGTAGATATGTGAATTTTATTAAATTTGAGCACTTGCACAAAAATGCACCTAATAAACAAAAACAATGTTCATATAATGTACATTAGTAAAATGAAACTAGTTTATGGATGGGTTAAAATCTAGATACATGTTTATGTGGAGGATTATTATAGGATGTAGGGGAAGAAAATGTAGTAGGGGGGTCAACCACTAGAGGATAGACTACTCTTCAAATATTCATAGAAGAACTATCTTCAAATCCAAAACCACATCTACCTCTTTCTATCTAGTTAGGAATGAATAACACTATATGATGGCACTGATATGTGATTATGATATCATATTAACATTACCTGAAAAGGTAATTTTCAAGGGATACATTGAAGTTGTAGTCTCTTTCCAATCAGGTTCAGAAATATTAGTAGCTCAACTATTGATTGATATGTAAGAACCCGAGTTTTCATACAAAGTAAGGATCCATTATATTTCAGTTTGAATGTTTAAATATGGTCTAATGTGTTTACACATTGAGTTCATGGGTTTTTTGGTGTGTTCGATGGTTTTTTGGAACCTTGAACCCAGTTTTGAGTGATTGAAACTCGATGAAAGCCTAGAGTAAACCAACATGGGAAGACCATATAGATTGAAAAAACCACGAAAAGATAGACATAGGAGGGAAACATGATGTATGGTTAGGAAAAACCATGAATAATGGTCCACAAAACCATGAAGATTGATCTTAAACCTTATGAATTAGTGGATAGTTTGTCAAAACGTCCCCCTAAACCATGTGACCATGTTTTTTAGGTGATATTCAAAAACAATTACCCTCTTTAATCATTTAAAAGGATAACCTATTTCTCTCCTCTCACTCACACACAACATCCCATTATGATCTCATTTTGGTTACAAAACATGGATTTGAGAGATCACCTCCATCTAAGATCAAAATCAAAATTTCATTGTCTTGTTGGATCAGTCTCGGGGTGATCTAAATTACATTATATTTGTTTTACATTCTTCTGAATATCCACTACACTATTTAAAACAAAGATGATTTACCTTATTTTTATGTAATATTTCCCTTCATCATATTTCACCCGATCTAAGTCGAATTAGGAGATTATAGTGGACAAGAACACCACTACATAACTAAAGTAGGTGATCTATACTTTTACCATTGATTTTGGTAATTTATAGACCTAGTTGATATTTTTATTCTTGATGGAAATTCAGTTGTGGCCCAAAAATTGAAATGTAAAATTGAAACAAGTAGATTGGGACCAGTTGGGGAATTCCTTAATTACCCATTAGATGTGTTGGTGGGTTTTTTTCACCAACCAAGGCTATCGATAGAGTGTTACATTTTCTTATTCCATATATGAACTACACATGGGGTGTGTTTTCGGCTTGGGTAGATAAATTAAGTTCAATTATATTTATATGTAATTGAAGTACATGCGCAGCAGATGTACTACCTCTTTAACTTATATTATCGTATTATTCCATGCATGGTTTCGTTAAATGGATTAAATGGAATTGGTTGAAATAGTGGGTATACTCATGTGACATGTTTAAATGTAAATTGTATAAATGAGTGGGTATACTCATTGGATTCCTTTGAATGTAGATTATGACATTGTAGTGGGTATACTCATAGGTTCCCATGAACTTTGGTTAAGTTAAGTGAGTGGGTATACTCATGATGGTTGTTTGAATGATAATGGTTATATGAGATGGTAGAATAATATGGTACTAATTGATAAATAGAATGAGATGGTGTTTGATTCGATTATTTTAATTTTATTCCTTGGATTCTAATATAGTAGTGGATGTCTTGGATAGATTATTCTTCTTGGGAATTGATTTAGTTGGATTCCTTCAGCTTTTCCAACCCATCAATATGCCTTTCTTGGTCTCACATAGAACATGTCCGGTATGTCATTATTCTAGTAATCCAACTAGTGCCTAACTTACATTGCATGAAGATGCTCCTGGGACTCGGTGAGGATGCAATATTTTTCGACACCTTTTATATGGACCTTCATGGTTTCATGCTTCATTGAATGACATGAACCTGGTAATAATGGAACATTTTTATATGGAATGGCTTTGAGGGAAATTATACACTTTGATTATAGTACTCGGTGTTGGATGTTATGACTCTTGTGGTTATATATATAAAATTCATGGATTATATGTTATGACTGGTTATATGGAATTTCCATGGTGTTTCCAATTTTTTAATTGTAGCTTCCTTGATAAGAGCTTGACACTTGTTTTGCTGGGAGCTTTGAGTGACTAGACAACATGACTCGGTTAGTAGTATATACATGACATGTGAATCATTTTTTACTTTCTTCTTACCTATTAGATACACACCATTTTATCTTCGTATATTTCACATCATGGATAATGTAGATATTTGGGTGGTTTCCTACTGAGATGTTATCTAATACCCTATATGGGCCCCCCTTGGAGACCCACATCGATTATATGGTTACAGGTATACATAATAAAAATAGCTCTTCCATAGGTTTTTGATCATTGCATTACAGAAAGGGATCATAGTACCAAGATGAGGCTAGCGATGATACTAGGATACTTTTGGTCACATTTTTTTGGGACACTTTTATTGTATTGTACATCCTTGTACCTATTTTGGCCAGATTTTAGATACACGTATTAGTATCATCATTGCATATGAGACATTTCTAGCATGGTTATATATTCCTATATTGTTTGCTATCTATTTTATGAATGTTTTACTACTTTTTCTAATTCTATGTCATTGAAAGTTTCTGTGTAAAATCCTGTGATGATGGAATAGTCTCACCAGATATATATCTAGGCCATCGCTGCTAGTCGACAGCCTTTGGGGTTTGGGAGATGCACTTGATGCCTTATGACCAATTAGGATGAGTTAATTGTTGAGTATAATGCAGTTCCAATGTGTTGAAAAGTGGTATCCAAGCTTTTCTTTTATGATTTTCCTTACTTTTTTATGACAATGGATAGGTATAGAAAGGTATTAGAGTTCGGTAATGAGATTTCCATGGGAATAGCTAGCCCACATATAGGGAAAAGCCAAATTTCTTCGAATTAAATTTTTTTTTCTTCTTTTTTAATATTAAAGTATATTTGATTCCACTGTTGGGTGATACAATGGATTGGTGAAGTTTTTATTGATATCATTGTGGTTTCTATTTTCTTACAACTTGATGAGATGAGGGAATGTAGTCCCATGCATCATATAGGCACTTGTTAGATTTCACATGCCATGCATTATGGATTTCCATTTAGGATGAATTACTTGTTTTATGCTATTGTGATAGATACCAGGATATATATACATATTATTATGATAGGTACTCTGTAAATTTATTATGGTATGTTTTAGATAGACACCATGCTTTAGTTCATTGGTAGTATTGGCCCCCGTGGATCAGAATTTGGTGGACCATAGATTCAACCTTTTTAAATGAACTGTGATAAACCTGGAATGATTATGAATTCAAGTGAAAATTAAAATTTTTTTATGTGGTTTGAATTATAAGGTTACCATATTTTGTTTCATGAGGTGTTATGGGCCCTTGAGGATTGGAACATAGTGAAGCATTGCATAAATCCCTTGAATAAATTGATGAATGAAAATAAAATGTAAAAGTGAACATGAAAGAGATGCTCGACCTAGACCCAAATTTTGAGTGGGAAAGAGGTAGTTTTTTTAGTGACCTTTTCGACCATATCTTTATACAGTCCTAGCTTCAGGAGAAGTTTGTGGTTTATGACATGGTTTTAGGAGGGTTTTGACTTTTCTTACACTTTTGAGCTGTGTACTTTGATGTTGTACCTTTTTAGGTGTTTTTTTGCGTTCTAGAGTCATGCCACCGCGACGACCTCCAGTCATATGATAGGATGGCGGTGATGAGGATTCTCCAATGGCATATATACATGCGATACTAGTGGATCCTAATTTAGTTTCATCTACGGAACCAATGGTTTTATGGACATAGGTGATGAGTCATAGTTCTAAGAGGGATTATATCGCTATATGATGACTTTTCAGGGAGCATCATAGCCTTCCTTGTCTATTGTTGAGCAGAAATGTGTGTTCCAACAACAACATCCTCCCATGTTTTCGGAGGATGTTAGTCTATAGTATGCTAATCTATCGATTGAGACCATATTGTCAATTTTCAAGCATCTTGAGACACCTCCTAAGAGGATACCGAATCTCGTGGGTTAAATGATTCATGGACTAGAAAAATGCAAGTGGGATGTTTTGATCTAGGATAACAGGCTGTGAGACATGGGTTGGGCTGATTTTAAAACCTGCTTATATAACCAATTTTACCCCAAGAATCTGTTGGCAGAGAGTAATAGTTAGTTCATGCATCTGGAGGAGGGAACTATGATGGTTATAAACTACTCGACAATCTTTAAAGATCTTTATTGTTTGGAGTCAATGTACCATAATGAAAAGATTTCTATGGATAGATATTGATGCTCCGAGGAAGGTCTTCATAATGCTATCAGAGCATAGATCAATGTGTTTAGACTGGCCTATATTACTAAAATTTTGAATTAGTCACTCATTACTGAGTAGAAACTGAGGGAAGCTGGTGGTGGAGAGCATGGAATTGTTTTCTCTCGATCTAGTAGTCCATCTCCCAATGGAAAGGAGCTCTATTTTGAGGTTTCTCGTGAGTTTAGTAACATTTAGCCTATGATTAATAGAATCACATTGTTTTCTAATTAGTGTGGTAGATGAGGACCCATGAAGAATTAGTGCAATCCCAAACCATTCTAGTGTCTATCTTGCGAAAGGATGGGGAACATGTATGGATTTTATAGGAATCTCCCTCCATCTTTGAGTGGTAGGGGTCTACTCCAACACCAGGTTTAGGGGATGGTTCCTCATATCCTCATATTGTAGGAAGCTAGAGTAGTACTGGTCCTTTAGGCAGAGTTAGTAATGGTCACGGCCAAGGATCCAGAAAATAGATACACCTAGAAATTAGGGTGGCCCTACTTCGGGTAGTGAGGTTGTGACCCAAGGCTATGGTTCAGGTCAAATCCATTCTGTACTACCTACCCCAGAGGAGTAGGGTCTCAGACTATTTACAATGAGTGGTGAGAACATAGTATACTCTAATATTGCATCTATTCTTTTTTGATACATGGGAATCGCATGGTTTTATATATGTACTTATGGTAGAAAGACTTTCTCTTGGTGAAAATTTTTCTGAGGGAATAATAACACATAACACTATGTTGGGAATCATAATGGAGTATATACGATAGTTTAGGGAGTTCCCCCTTGAGTTTAGCGGGGGTCACTTCTTCTCGGGTCTTTATGTCCTTGAGATGACTGAGTTTGACGTCACACACGAGATGGACTGGGAAGTAACTTATCAAACTAATGTTCACTGCTATCGCCAGAGGGTGACTTTCACATCACTGGATGGTGCAGTTCATATTTAAAAGGGTGAATGGGATGTCCAGGTGGGCCGACCTAGACCATGCCAAAGTGGGTTGAGAGGGATAACAGCTCAGATAGCTAGTTTGAATCTGGAAGATCAGGGAGCGCGTCTGGCGGACAATCCTCCACTGGCTGATCATTTTTTGTATGTGTTTTTGAATTTATTTTTTGGTTTACCTCTTGAGATAGAGGTTGATTTCTCCATTAAGCTAGTTTTAGGAGTTTCACCAATATCAATTCATCCTTATAGGATGGAAACGACATAATTGCATGAGCCAAGAGGTGGCTATAGGGTTTGGAGGAAAATAGGTTTAATCGACCCTATACTTCTCTAAGGGGTTCTTCGGCCCTTTTTACGAAAAGGTTAATTATACCCTTAGGAAATGTGTTGAATTTAATATATGGAACCATTTAACCTTTATGAATCGATATCTTTTTCCATTGTTAGATGACCTATTTGACTAGCTTTGAGGAGGATGGGTGTTCTCGAAAATTGATTTGAGGTCGAGATATCACATGGTGCATGTTCGACTTCATACATACCTCATACAACCTTTTGGAGTAGGTATGGTCTATATGAGTATGTTTTTATGTCATTTGGTCTCACGAATGTGCCAATAATTTTTCATGGAACAAATGAACCGAGTATTCCATATATACTTGGATTTTTTGGGGTATTTTTCATGGAATAAATATTTGTGTATTCTTACAATCAAAACGACCATGCCAAACATATTGAGATCATTTTGGATACACTAGGAGAGCATCAGATATATGTTAAACTCACAAAGTGCCACCACTACATGAAAAAAATAGAAATTTGCGACGAGGAAGGGTCCCGTCGCAAATAGTCCGTCAGGACCTACTATTTTTTATGACAACCTATTCCTGTCGCAAATAGTACGTTGTGCGAAATTATTTTCTACATGAATATGTATCTCATCGCAAAAGGCTTTGGCATGCAGTGCACTCCAAACCACGGGAAGCATATTTGCGATAGCTGGTTACAGTCGTCATAAATAGTATCTTGTGATTTTTAGTATTTGTGAGGAGATTCTACTCCCATCGCAAATACCATGTCGACAATAACGTATTTGCGACGGGTCCCATCAAAAATAGTATTATTTGCGACTTGAATCTCCTCATAAATACCCACATAAATAATGCTCTACCCTATATATATATCACCATCTGATTTTTATCCCATTTCACTATTCTCTAAACTCCTATCTCTTTCTCTTCTCTCATATTTTTTCCTCGGTTTTTTAACCATTTAAATTTTACATCGGAGTAATATTCATGGCTTGCATCCTCCAAAAGATTCAGTTTTAAGTTATTTATTTATTGCTTTTATTTTTTAGTTAATCTATATTTTTTTATTAGTAATAATTATTGTCATTTTATGGTAATTCAATTAAATTACAATTAGATTGTTTTATTTTGCATTATTATTTTTACAAATACGTTGTTTCATTAAGATTTAATGTTTCTATTTTAATGTAAACAATATTAATTTGTAATAATTTGGTTCAATTATCATTAATTAAAGACAATTAGGTTTAATTTGTATATATTAGTAGTAATTAGTAGTAATTAGTATTAATTATTATTAATTAGTAGCAATTAGTATTAATTCGTATTAATTAGTATGAATTAGTCTTAATTACTAATAAATATTATTAATTAGTAATAATTAGTAATAAATAGTAATAATTGGTATTAATTCAAGGTAATTAGCGGTATTTAGTAATAATTAGCGATATCTAGTAATAATTAGGAATAATTAGGGGCAATTAGCGGTAATTAGAGGTAATTAGTAATAAATAGTAATAAATATTAATAAATAACAATAAATCGTAACAAATAGTAATATAAAGTATTAAGTAGTAATAAATAGTAATAATCACCAATAATTACGAATAATTACTAATAAATGGTATTAAACAATATTAAAAGGTGATAAATGGTAATAAATGGTAATAAAATGTAATAAATGGTAATAAATAGTAATAAATAGTAATCAACGGTGATAAATAGTAATAAACGATAATAAATGGTAATAGATGGAATTGGATGGTAATAAAAGGAAATCATTGGTAATAAATGGTTATAGATGGTAATAAATTGTAATGAATGCTAATAAATTGTTATAAATGGTAATAATTCATAATAAATAGTATTAAATAGAATTAAATAGTAAAAATAGTAACAATTATAAATAATTAGTAATAAATATTAACAAATATTAATAATTAGTTGTAATTAGTAATAATTAGTAGTAAATAGTAATAAAAAGTAAGAGAGTGATAATTAGTAATAATTAGAAATAATTATTAATAAATAGTAATAAATTGTAATGAGTTGTAATAAATAGCGGTACATAGTAAAAATTAGTAGTAAAAAGTAATAATTAGTAATAATGAGTAATAAATAGTAATAATTAGAAATAATTAGTCATAATTAGTCATAATTAAAAATAATTAGTTGTAATTAGCGATAATTAGTGGTAATTAACAATAATTAGTGGTAACTAGTAGGAATTAACGATGATTACTAATGATTAGTAGTAATTAACGGTAATTAGAGAAAATTAGAGGTAATTAGTGGTAATTAGAAAAAATTATCAACAATTAGAGGTAATTAGAAAAAATTATCATTAAATAGTCATAAATATTAGTAAATCGTAATAATTAATAATAAGTAGAAATAATTAGTAATAATTAGAAAAAATTAATAATAATTACAAATAATTTATTATAATTAGATATAATTAGTAATAATTAGAAATAATTAGTAACAATTAGTAATAACGATTAATAATTATTAATAAATAGTAATACATAGTATTAATTAGTAATAGTTATTAATAATTAGTGAAAATTAGTAATAAATAGCAATAAATAGTAATAATTTGTAATAATTAGTAATTAATAACTGCAATTAGTGGTAATTAGAGGAAATTATTGGTAATTAGGAATAATTAGAGGTAATTAGTAAAATTTAGCAGTAATTAGTAAAAAATAGTAGCAATTAGTGGTAATTAAGAATAATTAACAGTAATTAGTGGTAATTAGATGTAATTAGAAAACATTTGTAGTAATTAGGTTTAATTAGAGGTAGTTAGCAGTAATTAGAAATAAATGTAAGAAATATAGATAAATATTATTAATTAGTAATAAATATTACTAGATAGTAATAAATAGTAATAATAGGAAATATGACATACTAATTAGTAATAATTAGAAATAAATAGTAATAAATTGTAATAATTAGTAAATTTTTTAATAATTAGTAATAATTTGTAATAAATATTTATAAATGGTAGTAATTTACATCCCATGAAAATTAAAAAATTTGTACAAGAATGGTTCGCACAAATTTGAAATGACCAATTTACACCAACTAATTTTTTTTATATTCATTGTTAACATAAACTAGTAATGACCAATTGACACCAACTATCTCCAAATCTGTCATTAGGTCGTCAGAACTAAGACAGATATGATGTGACACATTGATGACAGTAGTAGATGGAGGAGTAGATACATCGATGGCATGATATAATTGATATAAATTGGTGTAATGATAAATTTGGACATAGTTTGTGTAAATTGGATTCATCACCTGGTGATTGTAAAATCATTGATTATTACCTTTATTAAATCATAGAATTTCCAATATTCATTTGGCATTAAATGACCAATTTATGAATTCTATATCCAAATATTCTATTATGTCAATAGAACAATAAAAAATATGATTCGACGCATTGATGGCAGCAGCCGCAGCAGGATGATGAGATGTGTCGATAGATGGAGTAGCAACACAAGAAAATTATGGAGTACATGTGATAATTCTTCTAAATTTGAAATAATATTTTTTAATTAGTAAAAATTAGAGATAAATAATTAATCATTAGCTATAAATTAGTAAACATTAACAGTAAATCATTTTAATTAATAAAACTCAGTGGTAATTAGAAAATTTTAGTAAAAATCATCGGTAATTATTAATGATTAGTATAAATAAACATTAAATCACCATAATTAGTAAAAATTAATGGTCATTTGTAAAAATAAGTGGAAAATATATAAGATATAGAATAATTTAATGTAAATTATGATTGATTTAATTTTTATAATTAATGGGTCATATTCTTGTGATATCAAATTAATAATAAAAAATTTATTTATTCTATGTTTTATAGAGTAATGAAAAGTATGGTAGTCAAAAAAACATTTATTAGATGGTCATGATTTGATAAATCATGATAAGAATAAAAATGTTTCTAGTATTAATATTATTTATATTGACGGTGATGAATCTTTTTTTATCATTTTATCATAAAAACCAGAATATTTTTCAAAATTGATCATTAAGTTCCCATGAAAGAAATGTTATCTAAGGAGGTTTGGAACAGTTGACAACATTGTGGGACATCTATTGTGATTTGGATATCAAAACAATTTTGTTTTTTGGTATCATCATGGAGAATGTAGTTCCTAAGAAGCTACAAATAATTGGTTTCCAGATCCATCACAGTTTCAAAATTTAGTACATGATGGGGATGGTCTCTCTCTTCATCAAACTGAAAATTATGATGATATTGATTCAACTCTGGAGTTGGAAACATCCGAATTTTATGAGTTATTGAAATATTTTTAGGAAGCCTTAAATACTATTTTCAAGATGAGATAATATAAAGAAGTTGCGAAATTTATGGATATTAATCTAGAATACGGAATGCCAAATGGCTATTTTGATCAGATATTCTATTTGGTTAATTCTCTATTACAGAAAACAAATGTGTTGCCTACAAATTTCAATGAGTTCTAGAGTTTTGGTCATAATTTGATTCTTGGTTAATAGAAGAATCTTTCATTTTAAAATAATTGCATCTTATATTATGATAAAAATTATTCGTTCGTTAGTTTACTAAATGAGGACAATAAAAGTACAAAGAGGCTAAATAAGGGAATTACGGATTTATTTCTATAAAAATAATTGTATTATTTCCTAATTATACCAATATTACATCATTTATTGATTTCTTAGAACACAATATCATTTATTTCATGGAACAAAATTAATATTTTAACCGGTAAATGCTTAAACCATCCAGCTGATGGAGATTCAAGGAATCATTTTTACCAAATATATAGTTATATTTCTTTAGAAGCTTGAATGTATAATTGGGTCTTTCTAGTGATGGTTTATGTCTATTAGGTTCTTATAGTAGTCAATATTATTATTTTCCCATATTTATAATTCAGTACAATTTACCTCCTTGGATGTTGATGAATAAGGCATATATATTATTGAACTTATGAATTCTAGGAAATCTAATAAATAATCTTGATGTTTATTTGATTCCATTGATTAATGATGTTGTTTTTTGTATAGTAATGGTGTTAGTTCATATGATGTTGATGCCTAAAAGAATTTCATACTGAAATATGTATTAATGTGAACTATTAGTCACTTCACAGCATATGGCATGTTATCTTGTTGTATTATACATGGTCCAAAATCATTTCATTACTGCATGGGATCTATTAAAGCATTTATGCTCCTTAATAGAAGAAAAGATTATTTCATTTATTTTCAATGATGATTTCTTATGAATGATCATCCTTTTTGGAGGATCCAAAATAATATAATAAATGGAACAATTGAAAGAGATGGACCTCCAACAATGATCTAATGTATTGAGTTAAACCCCATTATCTCTTCATTAACTCCCATTACATTTGAACTGACTATAAACCAATGTATAATTGGATGCTTTGGGAAAGAACACAATTGGATTAAAAAGAGAATTTTATTGGATCTACAATATTGGTATAATATATTAATTTGTCACATGTTGGATATTATGCATATTGAGATAAAATATTTTTAAAATATATTTTATGTAGATTTGGGAACATCAGGTAAAACCAAAGATAATGTAAATACACAATTAGATCTTTCCCAAATTTGGAAGCGACCTAAAAATAAAATATTTTAAAATGAAAGATCAGATAAGTTAATGAATCCAATAGGGTCTTATATAGTCTCCAAAGAACATTTTTTAATATATTTTTAGTCAATTATTGGTTTGAGTCTTTTAGATGGGTATGTTTCCAATTTGACTATATGTGTCAGAAATGGTCAAAATACTAAACTAAAAAGTCATGACTATAATGTTATAAATGAAATAATTATACCGGTTATATTTAGATGTTTGTTGAAATCTATGATTTGGGATGCAGTAATTAAAATATTATATTTTTTTTCAGACATTTTTTCGGTGATAAAATACTATGATGCACTAAATAAACTGCAATAAGATGTTTTATTAATTTTATGTAAACATGAAAAAATATTCCCACTGTGTTTCTTTAATTTAATGTGACATTTGATATTACATTTTATAAATTAATCAACATGTGGAGGTCTGGTATTGTTATTATGAATGTACTCATTCCAGAGAAGTATGTAGAAATTGAATAAAAAGGTACCTAACAAAGCATCAATTGAATGATCAATTGTAGAAGCTTATTTATAGTAGGAAATTTCATTGTTATGTTCTTATTATTTTCAATATGAATATCGCTCAAAACATACCCACATGATCTATAATGAGGGAAATGTTGATGATGAAATGAGAAATCAATTTTCATTTTTTAATCATCCTAAACATGGATTTTTTTGAGTTCATGAATGATGGATTTTAGATGCTAATGATTATAGAGATCATACATATGTTCTGAAAATCTATGAAGAAATAAAATCATTTGTACATTTATTGCTCTAATAAATTATTCTATAATATTAATTATATTAAATTAATATTATTTTCTTTTTATATTATATGATTATGATATAACGAAACTGTTTCCAAAAATTACACTAGCTTCTCTTGTATAACATCAAAAAATTATTTTTTCTATTATTTATAAAAAATGGTAAAATAAATTTTTTATGGATTAACATATAAAATCAATTTATTAAATTTTATGTTTATATTTGTTTTAAAAAGAATTATTTAATCTTAACATGTAGACAAAATAGATAATCGATTGTGTTTCTTGAGTAACCCACCATAAAAATGATTAAATATTATAATGTATATGTGGTGAATGGTTTTTGATTTAGTACACTTGCATATGGGAAATAAAAAACAATGAATAGTGGATTATTCTAGAGAGTATATCCACATAGAAAGAGTGAAGTTGACTTTTATGGTTGGTTGGAAAAAATAATTGAAATGTCTTATTTAGGACACAATTACGTAATGATGTTTAACTGAAATTTGGTTGATATTTAGAGAGGCTTGTGTGTTCATATGAGCCATGGAATCATTGATATTAAATATAAAATCCTTCTTTTAGGAAATAATCCATTTTTATTTTCTAATTAGGTAAATCAAATTTTTTATATAAATTATTTTTCTACTTCAATAGAGTTAACTAATAAGTGGAGAATAATAATAATGAAATATAGGGGAAATCAATTTATTCAAAATGAATGTAATTCCACTAAAGCCCATGAAATTTAATTTTTTTCATGAGACTACATAAAACTCATCTTTTCCATAATGATAAATAAATATTTATGATGTAACTCATCAACTAAGGGTCTATGGTGATGATGATGTTATTAATGTAACAAATTAGATTGAAATGTAAAGCTATGATGAAACTAAGAGTCCTATGGAAATTGATGATAATAATGAGTAATATGAAGATATTGAAACCATCATATATGAATATGAGGATGAAGAAGAAGATTGATTTAGTTAAATGATGGTTATAATCATATAAAAATTATATTTATATATAATAGTTGCTTTAAACTATTTTCTGACAGTCATTTTGTGTTCTGTATAGAGTCAGACCTACTTCATGAGATAATGAAGGCTGATCTAGCTGGCATCATGAATGATATTGGATCATCTGACCCTCACACTGTTGGAGGTTTAGTGATGCCTCATATGGGTTGGGGTCTTGTGATATTGATGATTCTTAACTGTATCCCATTGTGACATACACATCTTGAATTCAATCCCTACATACTAAGGTATGTTCAGTTATGTATTTTAGTTACATTTCATTAATTGTCATTAATTTATTTATAGAATAATTGTTTGATTATTTGTTTATGTTATCATATCTCTTCTCATATAGTTATTGGAAAAGGGAGTGCTATATTGTGGAATTACGTTTCTAGAGAATAGAAGACAAGGGATAAGAATCCCATTGATTTTCAGTGACGTATGTTTGATAATTGGACTGTATGTAAATAAATAATAGTTATTTTTATATTTATTTATTTAATAACATGATAATATTAATTATTTGTAGGGTTTATCATATCCCGCAGATGATTTTATGTTAGACTCCATCTCAGAGTTATGGGATATGTATATATGTGACAATTTCCATCACATTATTCACAATATGAGAAGGAAAACCATGAAAAAAGGGGGAGTCAAAGAATTTGATCAGTATTACTCGTCCCACTGACTAGATTGAATCTAATCTATGGTTGGGATATATTATGTTCATACTGTATGGGAGATATATTTCATAGGATATCATCATTAGGTAGAAATAATCGAGGGATGGTGGAGGTGATGCATCGAGCTAGTTGTGTTGCATTCAGTACCCATAGCTGACATATGGTAAGTACTTTCTTTTTAATAATTTATAAAATTTTAAATGTAAACTCTTCATTTTATACTCCATAAGGAGGTCAATAAACAAGATATTTTAGAGTTTGACATTTATAGTAGGTTGCATAATGATCCTATCAGTGGAGATTTTAGAGATAACCACCAGTGTCATATTTCGGTACGTATAATTACTTTTTGAGTTTAAAAATTTACTAAAATTAATATTGTAACAATATTAATTTAAATTTTAAATTTTAGGAGTCATATTATTCCATGATGTCTAAGAAATAGGCTAATAGTTAGGCCACGACCGAGGAACATACGTCTAGTTATGATGCATCGCTGATGGAGAAAACTCAGTATGCCTTTAAGAAAGGATGAGTTAATGGTATCAGATCTCTATTGATGCTTGGATGTTTTTATGGTTCAATTGTGATGTCAATGTTCAGCTTGAGAGGAACTCATGGATAGTCATCATCATCTACTGAATAGTGTGAGGAGCAGCTGTGAGCTCAGATTGAGCTTATAGAGGTGATTCGTAGGGAGCATGAAGAGATCCTTCGACAGTAGTAGTAGTAGGAGGAGGAGATGCATCGATGGTAGAAGCAGTAGCATGAGGAGAAGATAAATTAAATGCAACATAGGACTTATGATTTAGGGATGAAGATACCTCCACCATCTCCCCCAGATGACCCTCTCACTCAACGATTTATATACATTTTCTGATAAAACCATTGATTTTTAAAAAAAATATTATTTTTATTAATCCATTTATTTATATTCTTATATTGTGTAATTCTATATTGTTGTGAATATTTTCTTCTTTATTATTTTATTATGTTATTAATTTTTCATTTTTTATTTTGTAATATTGTATTATTTATTTATTATTTTACTTATTTTTATTATTTTATTATTATTATTTTATTATTATATTTTTGTGAATATTGTTCTTTTTTTTATTTTATAATTTTTCTTATTTTGTTAATTTTTAATCAATTTTATTAGTTTTTAATATTTTTATTTATTATATTATTTTTCTTATTATTTTATGAAATGTTATTAAAATTATTATTTTTTATTTTATTATAATTTTTCTTGTTTTATGTGATAGGTAGATATTCACGTCAAAAATAACTATTTGCCAAGGGCCTATCACAAAATGGTTTTTTTTAAAAACTCGGAGAAACTATTTGGGATTTCGTTTTCTGTAATGGGGACTTTTGATGGGACCCCATCGTAAATGACCTTTTGTGATGGTATCTCATCGCTAATAACTCAATTTATAGTAGTGTACTTCTAGATGGCTCAAATTCACTTCCTTGGTGACATTATCTCATAGAGAGGAGTATAAGTAGACACTAAGAAGGTGATAGTTGTAGTTTCCTAGGAGAAGCCCAATAATTTCTTTGACATGTGATATTTTGTGTGGCTAGATGGATATTATATGCATTTCATATAGGCCGCATTATTCATATCACGACCATTTATGGGCTTGACTAAGAAGGGTGTGAAGCTTATATGGTCAGATTCCTGTGAGACAGCCTTTGAGAAGGTGAAAAGTAGATGGACTTTAGCATCAGTCCGGATACTTCCAGAGAAGAACATGAGCTACATTGTGTATTGTGGTGCATCAGGTATCTGGCATAGAGAAATACAGATTCTTGGGGGATAGAGGCATGGTGTATATGTCTCTTTATCTTAGTCCACTTGAGAGGAACTACCCGACGCACAATTTCGAGCCAATTGCAGTAGTGCACACATTGCATTTTTGGAGACATTACATACTGGGAGATCATTTTGTGGTGTACAAGGACTAAAAAAACCTCAAGTATATATCTTGGTTAGCATTCTAAAAATATATGAAAGTGTTGTTGGGTAGAGTATATATAGTCATTTGCTTTTAGTTAGGATATATTCCTAGTATAGGTGCTTTAGTAGCTGAGCATTGATTATGAGGTCTCCGATACAAGCAATGTAGCAAGTGGTAGCTAGTGTATTTTTTCTCTAAGATGCATATGGAGGTGTAGGATAATTAGGGGTAAAATTTTCATTTATCCTTAACTTTAACATCTACTGTAATAGATAGAGTGGGGATAATTAATCTATTGCATTTAGAATTCCTAGTCCTATGGGAGTGTGGGGTAGTTGAGGAACCACCTCCTGGTTGGACCATTGTCATGGATGAGATTATGACTATCCATTTTTGCATTTGGGTTCTACTATACATACATGCGAAGCTGATAAATTAGTTTCATTCCTCATCTTGGGAAGTGAATCCTAGAGTCACCACAATGTATTGTGACTTACACCATCAGTACAGGTGGTTGGGTATATAACATGAGGTAGCTAGTTTTGTTAAGAGGTGTTCTACCTATCAGCGGGTGAAGGTGGAATTCAACAACCATCTGGGCTTTTATAGCAGTTATATATTCCCAATTGGAAATGGAATGATTTCGTCAGGGATTCCATTACCGGTTTACCGTGCACATTTTTGGGTAATGATGTTATGTAAGTTATTGTTGAAAGGCTTGTAAATGTTTCTCATTTCTTACCGATCAAGGAGACCTTCAGTGTGGATGAGTTTTGGAGTTATTATATCTGTGAGATATTATGGCTCAATGGGGTTCCACATAATATGATTTCAGATAGGGAAACCATATTTAAGTCTCGTTTCCAGTAGTGTATGCAGTGGGTTCTCGGTACATAGTTTCTTCTGAGAACAAAATACCACCCTCAAACTATTGTCCAGTTTGAGTATACGATATAGGTGACTGAGTACATGATGTGAGACTGTGTAATAGATTTTTTTGGGATCCTAGAAGATTCATATATACTTTGTTGAGTTCTCCTACAAAAATAGTTATAAAGAGACGATACATACGGCACTTTATTTGGAATTTTACAGTATTCCATGACGATCATCCGAGTTATGGTTAGAGGTAGGTGAGGCTACTTTACTTGAAAATGTCTTCTGTAGGAGTCTTATAAACTTGTCCAGTTTATTACTAAGTGGATATCTACTGCATTGTTTTGACAAAAAATCTTGTACTTGTCATGGTAGATGACCTCTAGATTTCGAGGTTATGGATCAGGTCTTTGTATATGTTTCATTGAGGTTGCGACAAAGGTGGACCCAAAGATAGGGTAAAATTTCTCCATGATTTTTTGGATCGTTCGCTATTTTAGAGAGAGATGAGTCGGTATCCTATTTTTTATTGTCACCTAAGAGGTATCGAGCCATACATGACCTCTTCCACATATCGCAACTATACCGCTATCATTCAGAACCATCTCATGCTTTTCAACCTGATGAGGTTGAGTTATATGTATACAAATCCTTTATCGATAATCCTATTTTTATGATTGACCGATGTGTGTTGGTTCTCGGAGACTGATCAATTCATATAGTATGGTTGTTAAGGAAGCACAACCCTTTACAGGACGAGACATGGGATTGGGAGGGAGATGTATGTGCTCTATATCAAGAGTTAATCTCCAATGGATCTGGACCACTGTTCAGAGGGAAGTTTGAGGATGAATATATTTAAGGTGGGGGTATATTTTAATAAATTTTGTTTTTCATATGTGGTACAAATCCATTTTTTCTGTTCTAATTTCTAAATATAACCTAATGTGTTTTCCCTTTGATTTCATGGGTGTTCGGGGATGTTCGAGGATTTTTCGAAGACCATAACCCATGTTTTGGGGTTATTTAAGCCTAACGTACGATTAGAGTATATGGTGTAGGGATGGCCGCAGGATTTGAAAAAACCCTGAAATTCATGATAGAGTGGGGATACTGACCACACTGTAGGAAAAACCATGTGGTATAGGCTTCATAGCTGTGCGGTCAGGTCTGCAACTTTTATAGAGGATTTTTTTACGGTTTCCACACGATTAGTAAAACAGTGTGGGTGACCCATATTCTATAGTATACCATGATAATTGGTTCATCAAATTGTGAATCTAAATTGTGTATCTTAGTGTTTTGGGAGATTTTACTGATATACCCTATTTAATATATTAAAAATATAACTTATTTTTCTCATCTCCCTCGTGAACTGTAGCCCACTAAGATCTCCTTCGGGTGAATAAACATGGATTTGAGAGGTATCCTTCATCCAAGCTCTGAATTGAATGGTTTTAATCTTTTTGGATCCATCTCGGTATGATATAAATTTATTTTTATCCATTATCTACTCTTCTAGATATCAGATGCACTATTTAAGTGCAAGCTGATTTTCCCTATTGTAAGGTTCTTTATTCCTTCAACATATTTCTCCAGATATGAGTCTAATTAGGATTAGATACTAGATGATCACTCCACTACAATGATAAGGCAGGTGGTATATATTTCTACCATTTATTTAGGTTCTTTATAAACCTATCAATCAATGTTCTACCTACAAGAAATTCCAGTGCGACCCCAAAATTGACATTTTAAATAGAATCAAGTACATTGGGATCTATTTGGGTAGCCCTTAGGTACCCTTTATATGTGTTGGTGGTTGTTTCCCCAACCCTTTCCACCAATGGGGTGTTCCCTTTTCTTATTCCATATGTGATCCACCCATGGGGTGTGTTTTAGTAATTCCATGGTAAAGGAAGGTCAATTATATTTTTATGGAAATGAAGGACATGCTTAGTAGATGAACTACCTCCTAATATTATGTTATCATGTTATTCCATTCATGATTTGAATAAATTTCAGAAATGGAATTGGTTGAATGAATGGCTATACTCATGTGAAATGTTCAAATGTAAATTTTATAAAAGAGTTGTTATACTCAATCACAACCTATGAAAGTAGATTGTGAAGCATGAGTGGGTATAATAATTGGGTTTACATGAACATGAGTTATGTTACTGAGTAGGTATACTCGTTATGTGTGTTTGAATTTTAATGGTTAAATGATATGGTAAACTCAGATGGTATGAAATGATAAACAGAATGAGATGGTGTTCGATTAGATGCATTAGAATCTATTCCTCGGATCCTGACATGGAAGTGGACGCCTTGTATAGAGTATACTCATTGGGTCTTGATTTCATTGGATTCCCTATGCTTTGTTAACCCTTGGATCTAGATTTCTTGGACTTGCGTAGGATATGTCATGTATGACATGATCCATGGACATTAAACAGTGCATAAACTAGTTTCCAACCAGATTCTCATGGGACTCAATGTGGACTCTTTGGTCTTCAATACCTTGTATCAGACCCTTCATGACACTTCATTATATGGAACATCCGTGATAATACAGAGGCTTTGGTTATATGGAATGGAAATGACTAATATGATACACATTGATTATATAGATTGGTTGTGGATGTTATGAACCTTTTGGTTATATGGAATCCATGTGGATTACTTATTATAACCAGTTATACTACATGGCTATGATGTATACTCCTTTTTTTAATTGTAGTTTCCTTGATAGGAGAATGGAAGTTTTTACGAGGAGCCTTTAGAGGAAAGATAGAATCACTTATTAATTAGTATTTAAATTCCATGGGAATCCTTTTTCCCATAATTCATACCTGTATCCTAAAAAATATTTTAGCCTATTAATTTGCACATTCTATATTTTATAAGCCTTTGGGTGGTTTCCTACTAGGATGTTATCTCACACCATGTTTAGGCCTACCTTGGGGAATAAAAAAGTTTATATGGTTGCATGTATAGAAAAGGGAAAACATCCTTACATAGTTTATTTATCATTATAAAGGAGTACGGGTGCATGGGAACAAGTAGAGGGTTACAATGCTACTGGTGTACTTTTGGCCTTTTGGTATTTTGGATACTTATATTGTCATGAACTGACATGTAACTATTTTGGAATATTTTTAATACAAGTTTCAGAATCATCATTTTAAATGACAGATTTATTGATTTTTTATATATTATTGTCTTGTTTGATATCTATTTTCTACTTATTTTACTACATATGCATATTTTATTTCATTGATATTCCTCTATGTATAATATGGTGATGATGAATAGTCTCCCCACTGACACACCTATACCATCACTTCTAGTCACCGGATTTTGGCATTTGGGGAGATAGGCTTGAGGCAGTGTGACCCAACGGGCTTAGGGCACTATTGAGTGACATCCAGGTCATTCACGTTATATGATCTCAATTATAGATGTTGGATGAATAAAAAATATTGTCAACTTTTTTCTTTCAACCACTATGTTTATTCGGAGGGGTTAGTCCATGGATCTTTCTTTTTGACAATATCTTAATTGAACACATCTAAAATAGAAGTGTATTCTTTTCTATTAATCTCATAATATGAAAAAGGATATCATTGAGAATCCCTTTAATGGACTCAATCTGGATAGTAGAAAATATTTTACGATAACATACCATAGTATCTAGTTATGGACTAGGTGGATTTTTTTGGGGTTTTGAATAAACCACGATCTAAACAATATACGCAAAGACTTACCATATGACTAGACACCTTTTAAATGAAGTGAAATACATTTTCACATGAGCTAGCTACTGAAAAATAAGTTGAGAAGCCTCATAAATAAAATTCGAGAGTGCTTGAGAAACTAGAGTACTAGTTGCATCCGACATAAGATCAGCTGTCCTTAGTGGTCTGTACACAACATTCTCATTAACCTTATTTATACCACGTATATCAAAAGACTCATTAGACTCTGAACTAAAATCCTATGCAAAAAAATATTTAGAAACTGTCCCTTTATAGATGTTTTCCAACATGGGGAATCAATTCGGGTTATTTATACTAATTTCTATAAGAGAAATTATACCATATGTATGATTTTCATTGATAAATCTATAGTTTCATATATCATAGTTTCAAATAAAGGAATATATTCTTAAATAAATGGAACAATTTTATTCATGGAAACATCTTTCCCAATTATTATTCTTCAAACTTCTTCCCTAGATTCCCAAAACTCATCAAACTGATCGTTCCTAATGTCTTACATAAACACATGAGTGAACATGCCACATTAATTTAACTAGATATATGAGGGCATTGAATTGGGATCAGATTAAATTTGATCAAACTGGTCCTAATGATCAAGAACAAAAAGGTTCTGAATTTGATATTGACCTTGTCCAAAACCTCTACATAAATTACTATTGAATCACAGCTCCACCTTTTAGGGTATATAAACTATCCTTCATATCAGATTTGAAACTCTAAATTTCATCATGTGGAACTACTGAGTGGTCAATTTATACCACTATGATATTTTGAATCATGCCACATTGAGATGCCATCTTGACTCCAATTTTATATACCTATGAAATTGTAAAAGAGTTTCCTTAAAGAGCATTCAACTAGGCTCTCATATCCAAAAAAATATTTATCATTCACACAATAATAAAAATATTGCATGGGTTTTTTATTTTCAATCATGTAGAATTGGGAAACCATCATCCCCCCAGCCTATCAAAATAAACTCAATTTAGATAAATTTAATTAATATATATAATATCATCCTTATAAGAGATCAACTCCTTCTTAATATAATCATAATATACAATGAGATTATTAAAATGATCAATAATATTTGTCATAAATGTCTACATGTGTTTCTGAACATCTAATCCTTATTCATTTTTTCCCAATGAAACTCCAATATTTTACACATGAGGATAAGATAAAATGTGCTCAGGGGGATAAGAAATAACCTTATCTTCTTATATAATAACATTCCCAGATATATGTAAGATAGTATATACAAGGATTGGATCCATTGTTGTGTGCTCAGCCTTAGACTCTACCCAATCTCTATCAGTATTCATAGTAGAAGTAAATCTCAACTAGCGTCTCCACTTGACTGCCATCATTTCTCTCAATAAAATGCTCAATGGATGAAATCTCTCTGAAGAACTATAAAAATTAAATTATTGAATCTAAACTACATCCAACATCAGTCTAACATAAGAAAATATAGGATCCATTATATTAGAAATAGTCCCCTCCACTTCTCTATAAGGAACCAACTTAGCAGGTGTAGCATCCCCAGTAGGTGATGTTCATGATTCCCCCCACCCAGTTTCTATAAGAGATTGTGTTTCCTCATGAAAACAAGCTTCCTTGTAATGACCCAAAGTTTCATTAATGGAAAATCCCTCTTGATCTAGTTAATTGTCTCTTTATAAAAAAATGTTTTTATAAGATTTCAACTTCTTTGGTTTTATGATAAGAGTTGTGACCATTACTTTAATAGTTTTTGAATAGTGATCACATGATTAGTATAAATATAAGGTTTCAACGAACCCAATTTTACTCAGACAATGGAAGCGATGGCCTCATCCAGTAGAATTTCCCCATACGAAGCCCATTTCTCGGAGCTCAGAAAAGTGGTGGCATCCTTGGGATTCGCCCTTGACCAAGCCCAAGCTGAGATTAATTATGTCAAGCTCGAACGTGACTGTCTACGGGAAAAGTGGAAGTTGATAGAGATTACCACTCAGGTGATGTTATCCGAGCCGCCCCAAGAGTCTGTCTCCATCGTACACCTTACCCTTAGGTCTTATGCGGCTGTTTTAAGGGGTTATGTAACAAATAAGTAGTACTATGTTCATGTACATTATTTTTTTTATATAATAATGAATATAATTTCTAGTCATTTTATATACATTTTAAATAGTTTTTAAAGTAAAAATGGTGTTTTTGGTTATTATTTAATTAAGAATTAAATTTTATTAAATTAAGGGATTTTTGAATTAAATAATATTTTAATAAAATATTATTATTAATATTAAATTAATTTTTATTAAATATGTAACGCCCCGAACCCAGTTACCTAGAGTTGGTGCATTATTACATAACATTGGCATGATCACAAGAATGATCAAATCTCGAAAGACCGATTGGTTTAGTAGCCTTGGAAACACTAGATATATTCATAAGTCTTACATTGCATCATAAAGTGAAAAACTACTACAACAACATATTGTCTCCATATTCCACACTCATATCCCCACATAATATCCCTGAAAGTCATTCATAATTTACATCTTCACTTCTTGGGAAAAATAAAACATAGAAAAGGGGTGAGCTCAAATGCCCAGTAAGGATATCAATATATCGGAAACGTTCATAAATAAGAATAAACATTTAAGGAAATGTATAACTAAAACAAAAGCCTTTAAAACTTGAACATAAAAATAGTATGGAAAAAGTAAAATGAAATAATGTCATTTACTTATTCACATGGATATTCTAATAATCGAATAATCACATGCAATATCAATAACCACTTTCATAATGATGGAATGCATAATTCCAGACTATCATAACCACATAGCCAAGGCCTCGTGCCAAGACTACAAATAAAATTTTTCCAAGGCCTTGTGCCAAGACACTAGTTTGTCTCATGAGACCTACCGATGCATCGAGGAGCTATAGCGGGCTCTACCCGTCATATATTAAGTCCAATGCATTCCCATATGAAAAGGTTTAAACATAACATAAACATTAATATTAAAACTAGCATTCGAAATTTCAATACTTTCTATATAAACCATGAATCGTATAAAAATTACACATCCACAGTCAAACATATCACAAAACCATATATAGAAGTTTTTTATAGTAAATCAACTTCAAATGAGCTTAAAATCCATCAAATGATGAGTAAATATTTTTGAGATAAATATCTTTTTTCTAAAATCATTTAAGAGTCACACATTTATAAAGGAAGTAATTTTAAAAGAGGTTTTTGAATCAAAGTGTCCCATACCACTTTGAAACTTTTGAAAAGAATTATCATTTCAAAACATTAATGTTCATATAAATAGATCCTTAAAATTATTTTGAAAACATGGAAATTAATTGAAAAGATTTAGAAAGATAAATCTTTAAAACATTTAAAATTATGATCTTGATAAAGAGTACCTTTCACAAATTTTGAAAATATTCATTTTGAAATCATTTAAAAGTCACATAATTATAAAATAAAACATTTACTTTGAAAATATTCTTATAATCTTCTAAGAGAAGCTTTGACGATTTTATAACGACGGTAAATAGCCGCACCCGCCTTATAAGTTAAAAAAAACATTCTTACCTTAAATTTGTCGAAAAGGTTAAAAGTGACTTGTTTGGAAAACGACGGAAACAAACCTTTAAAAACACATAAGTGTATAAATGACTTTAACCCATTTTCTAGTAAATAGTAAAGATGTTTTTAAATACATTTTTAAGGAACATGGATGTGGATGATAAAGAGATCCCAGTAGATAATTGCGTATAAACAACCTCGGATAATGAAGAGATTGTGAAATAAACCCTTACCTTGTACTTTTCCTTGGTTGAGGGTAGGTTAACCTCCTGTATAATGGTGAAATAATTTTTATTAAATTATAAAAGAATCATATATATTAATATGATATCATATATGATCTTTTAACATTTATTTGTTAATAATATCTTATTTTTATCGTTGTTTCGAGTGTTAACTTACTCGTTTTCTTTTATATGTTTTGTTATGTAAGCCATGTTTGTAATGTATAGGTTTTATATTATTTATATCCAGAATGATATCAAGTCCTTAAACATCATTTGTAAATAATCAAATGATAATTATACATGAATGGATACGATGGAGAATGAATCTCATCGCGTTCGTGGAGACGGTAGACCGTACGTACGCACGAGCGACAATATCATTCTTTTGATATTAAAATAATATATAAATGGATGTTATATCATATATAATGAATCATTAAAATTTTATATTTATTATTTACATGAGTTATACATCATTATTACACCCATCCAAATAATAATATATTGAATAACAATTACACTACGACGTGGAGACGGTAAGCCGTACGTACGGACGTATGGTGACATGTTATTCAAAGGGTGGATAGAATAATGATTATGGTTGTACCATATTTATCATAACGTCACAGTATATATATGATACTGGAGTGATTATTTTATAATGGTAATAACAAAGAATGAATAAGTGGAAGAAGAAAGGAACTTGGAAAAGGGTGGTGAAATCATTACCTCTTCTTCGGGTTCTTCCTTTTGATTTGATCAAAAGGGCTCCTTATGTTGGCTTTATGATAAAACTAAAGCCTCTAAGTTGTAGTGAGGGAAGTTGGGAGAGTATTTGGGCAGAGTTTTTCCGAACCAAAAGTCTTTGAAGGTGTGACGAGATGAGAATGAGGAGTACCCTTTTATAAGAGGGGTGAGGGGCACCTTTGGAAAAGCTAGAAATATTAATTTATAATAAATTCATTTTCGGTTTATAATGGATCCAAAGTTGATTATTTAAATATTAAGGTGGGGATGGGTTTAAAACAACTCAACCAATAGAATTTAGACAGGCTTGGGTACTTATATTAACCTTATCTTTAAGTATTAACTCTAAGTTAATTAGTTTCACTTTTACAATGTCTCTTTGTATTTTTATATAATATGATTAATAAACTTACTATATACATCCAAGAGACCCCCAAGTGGTCCATTAATGACACACCTATCATGATATAAGTCTCTTGGCCGAACCTTATATTTTTATGAAATTAATATCAATTAACAATATAATATTTGTTTTAAAAACTCTTTTATGTCAATTTTGACACTATTCAATAGTTGATTTTTGTGAAACTCATAACAGAATGATTACTTCAAAAACATTTAATTAAATCATTACTAACATGTAATATTAACTTATAAAATTAGTGTAATTCATAAAAAGTCTCAAATTATATTTATTTTGTAATTTATAATATCAATTATTTTAATTTTTCACTATTATGTTAATTTCTACATCATTATTGTGTCATACATAAATTATATTATTTAATGTCTAAAAATTATAAACAAAATATCCTTATATAGAAAAGTTTTTTAGATTACTATTGAATACTTATAGGAGAAATCCCAACATATATAACCCTATGTAAAAATTGTTCTGCTAAAAGATATATGCTTGTGTCCTTTTTTTATTCATTTTAACTTAATTAAAATAAAGTGTCCCTATCACCTACAAGTGGCTCCATGGGGTCCCAAAATCGACGCAAAGATGACTATGGTCTAAAATGTATCAAAACATAAGGCTAGGACACGTTTTAGGGTAATTTAGTATTATTATAATGTTATTTTTTAACCCTTATTTACCGGATTTACCCTTAACCATGGTAAATAAAATATTTACCGCAGTAATTATTCAAAATGTCTAAAAATAAAAGTTACCAATTTACACAATTTGAACATCCTGATTCCAAATATGGAATCCATTTTTCCAAATTCAAAACACAGAAGTGGCATAAATTAATTTAAAACTAATTCCCGTTGTTAAAACAAAAAGCGTGTTCTTAAAAGATAATAACTATCAAAAGATTAACACTTGTTTATGTCTGGTTTAATTGTAAAATTATGTCCAATGAATAGAATTGTATTAAATGGTAAAAATATATTCTAAATATACTTTAAAACCACTCAAATTCATAATTTATCACTATTAATTATTTTTATTAAAAAAGTTGTTTTTAATTAAAATTTAGTAATTTTCACTATTCATCAAAATTTTAAAGTTATCCAAAAAGTACCAAAATTTCACCTCAGGCTAAATTCAATATACCGAATCCAAAAATGAAGTCCATTTTAAAAAATAAAATATATATAATTTTAAAAAGTAGGAATTACTATTCATAACGGCTAGTTTGATTCGTTGTGGTGTGTGTTAGAACTCGAAGTTGCGTACAACACACACTACTGTATTATTCAAAGTAAAGTGTACCGTGAAAGCTTGGGATGTTTTATTTTAAATTTTTTATGTCCCCAATTAGTCAAATAGATTAAAATATTGTATTTAAAAAGGGTTCACTATTAAAATTTGGTAAAAGTGCAATACTGAAAATGAATGTGTTCTTACATTATGTCTAAGAAACTCATAATATGGATTCTAAAATTATAAAAATTATGTAAAGTTTAAAATTTAGTTAATAGTATTCACAACCTCTTTTAAACGGCTTGTTTGGTAAGTCATGGTGCGCTTTAACTAAGTGTTGTGTGTAGTGCAAGTTATTGAATTATTTTGAAGAAATAACAAACTATGAAATCTTGGTGTGTTACATTCTCACCTCCTTCAATAAATTGCGTCCTCGCAATTTGAAATTGATCTTCGAAAATAAATGGTTGAAAATAAAAAAATATCTTTGTGGGAAAACCCACATCAGAAATTGGGTTTCTAAAATTTAGTCTTAATATGAGGAAAAGAGAAATGAAAGGGTCACGACCAAATTATGATCTCGATTAGGAGAACATTGGTGGAAATTAGAGACATATAATTGGAGGAAAAACGTAAATATTTATAGGTAGTTATTGAGGTCATCAATCACAAACAAGTGTAAAATTGAGGTCCTTAAATTCATCAATCTATGATGATTTGAAATACCATCGGTTCAACAAAACATAGGGTATTAGGATAACACATTTTTGGTTTTAGGATTCCTTAAATAAAGTATAAGAATTAATTTCTTCATAGAATAAGAGAAGAAGAAAAATATATTCTTGAGAGGTAGAGTTCCATCCTTTAACTAAATTCTACCAAAAACTCTTCTTTCACTGTAAAAAAATATTCTATTTATCCTATTTGTATAGGGTTCCAAAAAAACGAATTTATAATTCATCTACCAGATCTTTTAAAAAAAACTACATTATTTAATCTCGGAAATCATGTGGGTCAGTGGTAGGTGATACACCCTTGTCGCCCTTCGGTTGTGGGTTCAAGTCTCGCAGCCTTGCCGGACGCGACGGGTTGCCGCCCGACCTCCGGGTTGTCCTTTTATGGCAATCCAAAATAATCCAAACTAGAACTATCAAAAATACTTCAGTCCAAAATTTATAAGGAAGGTAAACACAATTAAGATCCTTTTTTCTGCGTAATAACATGTGAACATCTTCATCATGTATTATTTTAAAACACTGCAACATCCTGAATTACCATAAAACCTTATTGATTACATTCATGACCCCTTATTCCTTAAAGAATAATAGATATACTCCTTCAATCCAAAAATGTTTTAAACCCAAAAAATGATGGAATATAAAAATCATTAATCAGTTTCAAGGTAGTAAAAAATATCCAATATAATTTATCCAAATCAATCATGTATTATTTCAAAATCACTACCTCGGTATCAGAACTATATTATGGTTTATCATTCTCTCAACCATATATTTTCCAAAAATTTATCTTGCTATTGAGTCACTTTTCTTTGTTCCACACAATCTCAAGTCCTAATGAAATAGTACTGCAGTAAAATCCTTATATACTCCATAATTATTATAACAAGTACATTGTTGATACAACACTTAATTGACATAATCAACATAAAAACTCTAATCATTCCTCTTCATATGTGGTAGTATCATAACTTGATTATTATCCAATAGCATCATTTGTGGCATAGTCTGATGACTGGGACATGGGTTGGCGTAGTGTCCAAACTCCTTGCAAATGAATCATTGTACATTTGAAACCATTTTCTTACCCTTGCAGTCACGTACTTTGTGCCCTTTTCCTCTACACTTATAACAAACTCCCATCCCTTTCAGGCAAGTTCCAGGGTGTTTCTTCCCACAGTTATCACATATGGGAAAATTATTCTTTTCCCTCTTCCCTTTATCCATATTTCTCTCTTCCAACCTTTTCTTCTCTTACTTCCCTTCAAAGCCATAGGACTCAGTAAACTCTTTACTTATCTTATCAACACATGATATTATTTCTTCATATGATGATAATACATGGGAGACTATTTCTCTTATAAATTCTGGATTAAGACCATGAATGATATGATCCTTGTTTCTATTTGGATCATGTGCATTGCTAGAGTTATCATTCCTTCTACTGGGCGCCATTTCTAAACAATGGCATACACTAGATTAGTTTATGAATAACAATACCTAATCCGAAACTTGTAAAACACATTACATAAATTAAATAGTTTATGGATATAATCCATAATCATAAACATGTATCCTTTGAGGAAGTATATACTCATAAACTCTTAATAATGGTTTGTAAAGAAAATGAGAATTACACTATGCATATCCCCCGGGAGTGTCGTAACCAAGAGTGTAGCAGGGCCCGTTGTCGTGCACCAGTTCCCATTGGAGTCTAGATCAAAGCGGTGTTTTCGGGTTTTACCCCTAGGTACATCTGTGCCAGAGCCACCTCTACCTGCTCGTATCCAGACAGGGATGTATTTCTCGGAAAATACACAAAATCTCTACAATACCAAAATTCTAGGAAGTTCGTCTATACTAATCCTCAAGGTGCATCTTAGGTCTATGTGCTATAATCATAGTTTATATAAATCTAGCTTCCAAGGTTTGTACTAAACTTACTCTGATACCAACTGTAACGCCCCGACCTCAGTTACCTAGAGTCGGTGAATTATTACATAACATTGGCATGATCACAAGAAAGATCAAATATCGAAAGACCGATTGGTTTAGTAGCTTTGGAAACACTAGATATATTCATAAGTCTTATATTACATCATAAAGTGAAAAACTACTACAACAACATATTGTCTCCATATACCACACTCATATCCCCACATAATATCCCTGCAGGTCATTCATAATTTACTTCTACACTTCCTGGGAAAAATAAAACATAGAAAAGGGGTGAGCTCAAATGCCCAGTAAGGATAGAAATATAGCAGAAACTTTCATAAATAAGAATAAACATTTAAGGCACTGTATAACTAAAACAAAAGCCTTTTAAACTTGAACTTCAACATAGTATGGAAAAAGTAAAATGAAATAATGCCATTTACTTATTCACATGGATATTATACTAAATGAATAATCACATTCAATATCAATAACCACTTTCATAATGATGGAATTCATAATGCCAGACTATCATAACAACATATCCAAGGCCTCATGCCAAGACTACAAATAATATTTTTCCAAGGCCTTATGCCAAGACACTAGTTTGTCTCATGAGACCTACCGATGCATCGAGGATCTATAGCGGGCTCCACCCATCACATATTAAGTCCAATGCATTCCCATATGAAAAGGTTAAAACATAACATAAACATTCGTATTAAAACTAGCATACGAAATGTCAATAATTTCTCCATAAACCATGAATGGTATAAAAATAACACATCCACAGTCAAAAATATCACAAAACCATCAATAGAAGTTTTGTATAATAAATCAACTTCAAATGAGCTTAAAATCCATCAAATTATGAGTAAATATTTTTGAGATAAATATCCTTTTTGTAAAATCATTTAAAAGTCGCACATTTATAAAGGAAGTAATTTTAAAAGAGGTTTTTGAATCAAAGTGTCCCACACCACTTTGAAACTTTTTAAAAGAATTATCATTTCAAAACATTCATTTTCATATAAATATATCCTTAAAATCATTTTGAAAACATGGAAATTAATTGAAAATATTTAGAAAGATAAATCTTTAAAACATTTAAAATTATGATCTTGATAAAGAGTACCTTTCACAAAATTTTAAAATATTCATTTTGAAATCATTTAAAAGTCACATAATTATAAAATAAAACATTTAATTTGAAAATAATCTTATAATCTTCTAAGAGAAGCTTTGACGATTTTATAACGGTGGTAAATAGCCGCACTTTCCTTATAAGTTAAAAAAACATTATTACCTTAAATTTTTCAAAAAGGTTTAAAGTTCCTTGTTTGGAAAACAACGGAAAGATTACTTTCAAAACACATAAGGGTATAAATGACTTTAAACCATTGTCTAGTAAATAGTAAAGATATTTTTAAATACATTTTTAAGGAACATGGATGTGGATGATAAAGAGATCCCAGTAGATAATTGCGTATAAACAACCTCGGATAATGAAGAGATTGTGAAATAAACCCTTACCTTGTACTTTTCCTTGGTTGAGGGTAGGTTAACCTCCTGTATAATAGTGAAATAATTTTTATTAAATTATACAAGAATAAAATATATTAATATTATATCATATATGATCTTTTAACATTGATTTGTTAATAATATCTTAGTATTATCGTTGTTTCGGGTGTTAACTTACTCGTTTTCTTTTATATGTTTTGTTACGTAAGCCATGTTTGTAATGGATAGGTTTTATATTATTTATATACAGAATGATATCAATTCCTTAAACATCATTTTTAAATAATCAAATGATAATTATACTTGAATGGATACGATGGAGAATGAATCTCATCGCGTTCGTGGAGACGGTAGTCCGTACGTACGCACGAGCGAAAATATCATTCTTTTGAAATTAAAATAATATATAAATGGATGGTATATCATATATAAATAATACTTAACATGTTATATTTATTATTTACATGATTTATACATCATTATTATACCCATACAAATAATAATATATTGAATAACAATTATACAACGACGTGGAGACGGTAAGCTGTACGTACGCATGTATGGTGGCATGTTATTCAAAGGGTGGATAGAATACTGAATATGGTTGTACCATATTTATAATAACATCACAGTGTATATATGATACTGGATTTATTATTTTATAATGGTAATAACAAATAAAGAAGAACTGTAAGAAGAATGGAACTTGGAAAAGGGTGGTGAAATCATTACCTCTTCTTGGGTTCTTCCTTTTGATTTGATCAAAAGGGCTCATTAGGTTGGCTTTATGATCAAACTAAGGCCTTTAGGTTGTAGTGAGGGAATATGGGAGAGTATGTGGGCATAGTTTTCCCGAACCAAAAGGATTTTAAGGTGTGAAGAAATGATAAGGAGGAGTGCCCTTTTATAAGAGGGGTGAGGGGCATCTTTGGAAAAGCTAGAAATATTAATTTATAATAAATTCATATTCGGTTTCTAATGGATACAAAGTTGATTATTTAAATTTTATGGTGTGGATGGGTCGAAAAAAACTCAACCAATATAAATTAGACAGGTTTGGGTACTTATATTAACCTTATCTTTAAGTATTAACTCTAAGTTAATTAGTTTCACTTTTACAATGTCTCTTTGTATTTTTATATATTATGGTTAATAAACTTACTATATACATCCAAGAGACCCCCAAGTGGTCCATTAATGATACACCTATCATTATATAAGTCTCTTGTCCGACCCTTATATTTTTATGAATTTAATATCAATTAATAATAAAATATTTGTTTTAAAAACCCTTTTATGTCAATTTTGACACTATTCCATAGTTGATTTTTGTGAAACTCATAACAGATTGATTACTTCGAAAAAATTTAATTACATAATTCCTAACATGTCATATTAACATAGAAAAATTATTTTAATGCATAAAAAGTCTCAAATTATATTTATTTTGCTATTTATAATATCAATTATTTTAGTTTTTCACTATTATGGTAATTACTGCATCATCATTGTGTCGTAAATAAATTATATTATTTAATGTATAAAAATTATAAATAAAATATCATTATGTAGTAAATCATTTTATATTTCTAATGAAAATTTATAGTCTAAATTCCATCATATATAACCCTATGTAAATTTTTTTTTTCTAAAAGATATATTCTTGTGTAATTTTTGTATTCATTTTAACTTAATTAAAATAAAGTGTCCCTATCACCTACAAGTGGCTCCATGGGGTCCCAAAATCGACCCAAAGATGCCTATGGTTGAACATGTGTCATCAAATAAGTCTATGACACGTTTTAGGGTAATTTAGTATTATTATAATATTATTTTTTAACCCTTATTTACCGGATTTACCCTTAACCATGGTAAATAAAATATTTACCGCAGTAATTATTCAAAATGTCTAAAAATAAAAGTTAACTATTTACACAATTTGAACATACTGATTCCAAATATGGAATCAATTTTTCCAAATTCAAAACACAGAAGTGGCAGAAATTAATTTAAAATTAATTCCAGTTGTTAAAACTAAAAGCGTGTTTTTAAGAGATAATAACTATCAAAAGATTGACACTTGTTTATGTCTGGTTTAATTGTAAAATTATATCCAATGACCAAAATTGTATTAAATGGTAAAAATATATTCTAAATATACTTTAAAACCACTCAAATTCATAATTTATCACTATTAATTATTTTGATTAAAAAATTTGTTTTTAATTAAAATTTAGTAATTTTCACTATTCAACAATATATTAAAGTTATCCAAAAAGTACCAAAATTTCACCTTAGGCTAAATTCAATATTCCAAATCCAAAAATGAAGTCCATTTTAAAAAATAAAATATTTATAATTTCAAAAAGTAGGTATTACTATTCATAACGGCTAGTTTGATTCGTTGTGGTGTGTGTCAGAACTCGAAGATGCGTACAACACACACTACTGTATTATTTAAAGGAAAGCATAGCGTGGAAGCCTGGGATGTTTTATTTTAAATTTTTGATGTCCCCATTTAGTCAAAAAGTTTAAAATATTGTATTTAAAAAGGGTTCACTATTAAAAGTTGGTAAAAGTGCAATACTGAAAATGAATTTGTTCTTATATTATGTCTAAGATACTCATAATATGGATTCTAAAATTATAAGGATTATATAAAGTTTAAAATTTAGTTAATACTATTCATAACCTCTTTTGAATGGCTTGTTTGGTAAGTAATGGTGCACTTTAACTCAGTGTTGTGTGTAGTGAAAGTTATTGAATTATTTTGAAGAAATAACACACTATGAAATCTTGGGGTGTTACAAAATATAAATGATCTTATAATTTTATTAATGAAATTAAAATTTTTGTTAAGGTTTGAAGGCCATTTCTGTCAAAACCCATGAATTTTCGATAAATGTTGGTTTTTATTTTAAAAGTGAAAATTAACATATTTAGAAATTTTTTAGATAAAATAAATGTCTTTTCTGGAATCAGGTTCTTCGAAATTATCCAACGATGAATTTTTCATAATTTTCTGAGACGGTCAAATTTTTGGGTAAAAATTAAATACCATTTAAATATATAATGTGTTTTATGACATCATAATGACCCAATGGTGATGTAATAAAATACTATAATCCTTATGTTCGGACAATATATGTTTTACCATTAAAAATAAAGTGATTTTGGGTTTTTTGACTTACTTTTAAAAGCATTAATGAACCCCTCAAGACTTATTCAACACTTTTCCTTTTAAAATTAATTTCCATGGGAGTGTGACTCACCTCCACATAAGCAACCTTATTGTTTTAATAAGTTCGGACCTGGGCCTGGTAAAATATTTTTTTCCTCTTTCCTTTTCCAGAAACCATGGTCAAAAACCATGGGATGGTTTGAGGTTTGGATTAATTTAATATAAGGGGTCCCAAACCTAAATAATAAAGTATTCTCTCACCTTTCCCATATAAACCCACCCAAGCTCCCACTTCCTCCTCACTAAAATACTTTTGAGTTCGTCAAACCTCTGCCCTAATCTCTCTAGAATCCTCCCAAGGTTCCCCATGCTCCCAAGAAGCCTCTCACAAGCCTCTCTCTAGCCTTTGGAAGCACACTTCCAAGTAAGGGTTTTCTCTTCCTTTCTAATTTTTTTTGTCAATTTTCTTTAGGTTGTATTTCCCTTTTAATTTCAATTATGAATATTGGGGTATGGTTTCGAACATCCCCCATACTTCCCTCTTATTGTTTGAATGATGGGTGACCCCTTTCTCTCTCATTTAATGCCTCCCATGTACACCCATTACTATGCCGAAATTATGAAAGGAACTTCTCTCTCTTCTTTTACATTCAAGTAATACTTTTGTATCATGAATCTGAATTCCATTTCAATTGTTGGGAAATGTATCTATATGAACTCCTTACATTCCATTACATGTAAATATGATGAGGAACCCCTTTCTCTCTCGTAATTTTTTTTATGAATTCTTATGTCACGTTGTTACGCTGCCGAAATCGCACCGATTTTCTAAGCCAATGTCATTGTGTAGTGAATGCCATGCCCATTTCTCCATAAAGTGTTTTCACCTTTATGAACATTTACTTATTGATTTTAAAGTTTCATGTATGAATTCAACATTCCTTTATCGTGGAATAAATGATTATGTTTTATGAATCCATGTTTTATGATCCATGTGGCACACTTATGCATGAAATGAAATGTTTAAGAAGGGTGTGCCCTTAGAGCGCTCCAATGCATTGGGTATAGTATAGTATCATGATACGTCATGTGAAATGAGTGTTGACTCATTCTAATTCAAGTTCAACGAGGGTTTACTCGTGCTTCATGTGCAATGAGGGTTTACTCATGCTTTATATTCAATGTGCCTTGGCTCATGCTAAATCCATGTTAAGTGTTGTTACCACATTTCCATGTTATGATTATCATTCTTTATCATGCCTTTATGTTCATGTTTCTTTTATGCTCTGTTGATATGACTATTGTCTACTATGTATTTTACTCCTCATGTTATTCCATGTGTACTCCCGTACTGGGGTTTATAGATCACCCTTTTCTTATGCATGTCCTCTGGTTATCCCATGCAATGCTAAGTATGAGGGAATATAGCGGTCATGTAAAAGAAGTTTTCAATAAAGATGTTGTATTTGATGTTTTAAATTTTAATGTAATGATCCTAAGCCCCAAATACACTAAACCTCTCGATCTTATTTGTTGTATCAAGTGAATTTTTATGTAATGAATCATGTTTAAGTTGTAATAAGAAGAAGGGTTGTCATAGTTGGTATCAAAGGATAGGTTTAGTTATTTTTGGGACTAGGAAACCCTAGTAAAGCCTTAGATACAAGACTATGTATAATAAAAACATCCCTAAGTTTTGATAAATACTAATTAAGTGGTTTATCAAACAAATACATCCCTCTCCGGATACAAGGAGGTAGAGGCGGATCTGGCACTGATGTATCCTAGGGGTAAAACCCGAAAACACCGCTTTGAGCTAGACTCGAATGGGAACTGGTGCACGGAAATGGGCCTTGCTACACTCTTGGTTACGACACTCCCGGGGGATATGTTTTGATAAATTCACAATCTTGGTATGAACCCTAATTACGGGAAAAATGCCCCTAAGAATATATGTTAGAAAGCAGATCATGAAAAGCCTAGATTGAATCCTATAGACTCATGAGTTGATGAAATTAAAGTTTATTTATAAGTCATCAACTTTTTTATTTGGATTACGCATTATGTGTTACCCCTAACTTTCCTTTTTCCAGCCAATGGTCTGTAATAGGAGGACTCGGGCTAACAACCATTGTGAAGATCAGTGTGATGATTGTAGTAATGAGATTCCCAATCCAATGGGAGCGGGAATCACGAATTTTGTCACGCTTCTCTCTCAGCTAACTAAAGTTTTGAATAAAAACACGGGTCAAGGGGAACATTCAACCCCCCTAAGAAATAACAAGTTTCTATCAAGAGCTTCATGAGATAAAGGCATCCTACTTTTAGTGGATCATCTGATCCCACAATCGCTGAACAATGGATCAACTCCATTGAAAATATCTTCTCCATCCTTCAATGTTCTGAATAAGAGAAGGTTCTCCTGGAGGCTTATCGTATGGAGGGTGAAGCTGATCAATGGTGGAAGTTGATCAAAAATACGAAGCCTGAGGAGGAGATCGAGGCTTTGGAATGGAAGGAATTCTGGAAGATGTTTTTCGATAAATATTTTCCGCGCACCCTTCGGATTAAGATGGAAAGGCACTTCATTTCCCTCAAGCAAAAAGATGAAGAATATGTGGGAGCGTATGAGGAAAACATCACAAGGCTTGCACAATATGCTTCCGGCTTTGTCGTTACCCCCGAATTCAAGGTTGACTGCTTCTTTGGTGGGCTGAAGCCTAGCTTGCGGAAATCATTAGCGATCCGTGACTTCGACAGCTATGAGGAAATTGTACGATGTACCCTCATGGATGAAATGGAGATTGGAGAATCACAGGGGTATCATGGGGAAAAGGAGCGTAAGGTGGACTTCAATTCTGGTGGTCCGATGGATAAATCCAATGGCGCTAAGAAGTTCCAGCACCCCACTTTCCAAAAGTGCGGAAAGAAGCACCCTAGAAATTGCCTTAAGGGGACGAGAAAATGCTTCAGGTGTGGAAGAGAAGGGAACCTAGCTATTAACTATCGGAAAGAAGGACCCACGGCTGCGACAGAGGAGAGGGATGCTCCGGTCGAACCTCAACGCGTTGTTAAATGATAGAAATGAAAAGAATCGGGTCATTTTTCAAATCAGTGCCCTAATCAAAGGGTTATCGGAGGCAACCAATAACCTCCAAGACAGCAAGGAAGAGCTTTTGCCATCACTTCTGCCGAAGTGAACCTCGACAAGGAAGTGGTGACAGGTACGCTAGTTATTCATTCAATAATAGAGAACGTACTTTTTGATTTAGGTTCTACGCATTCTTTTATATCTAGAAAGTTTAGTAGAACAATCCCCACACCACCACAAATCATGGAAGTAAAGATGTCGGTGAGTACGGAAAATGGTGAAATCATTGCATCCCATAAATATAAGTCATCCCCTGTTATAATCTGTGGATTGAATTTCATGGAGAACCTCATCATATGACCTCTGGTAGAATTTTATGCAATTCTTGGCATGGATTGGCTTTCCTTATATAGAGCCAACATAAATTTTCGAGAGAGGGAAATCACACTCCAGATGGAGAATTGACCCCCGATTCTTTACAAGTTTCAGGAGGAAGATGAATCTCCTTTATCTCCATAATCTCAAGCATGGATATTACTACCCAATGAGCACATGTATCTAGCTCAGATGATTGATTCCAAAGAATAAACCATCCTTGAAGAAATGCTTATTGTGAGGGAATTCACGGAAGTGTTTCCCGAGGAACTGCATGGTCTTCCTCCAAGAAGAGATGTTGAGTTCTCAATTGAACTTATACCTGGGGTGATACCAATATCCAAGACTCCATATAGAATTTTTGTTGTTGAGCTTGAAGAGATGAAGAAAAAACTACAGAAGAATCTGGATAAAGGGTTTATACGCCCAAGTGCTTCACCATGGGGTTCACCAGTCATCTTCGTCAAGAAGAAGGATGGGTCAATGTGGCTCTGCATCGATTATTGTGAACTTAAAAAAATCACGATAAAGAACAAGTATCCACTCCCACAAATTGATGACTTGTTCGATCAGTTGAGTGGAGCAAAATACTTCTCCAAGGTGGACTTGCGGTCAGGATATTATCAAGTAAGGGTGAAGAAGGAAGATGTCCCCAAGACTGCTTTTTGTACAAGATACGGGCACTATGAAATCATAGTAATGCCTTTCGGACTCACCAATTCTCCAGAAATATTCATGGACTTGATGAATATAGTCTTTAGAGATTACCTTGACAAATTCGTGGTAGTCTTTATAGATGATATTCTAATATACTCTGAAACCAAGGAGGACCATGAGGAGCATTTAAGAACTGTACTGGAGACTTTGCGTAAGGAGAAGCTCTATGCAAAGTACAACAAGTGTGAGTTATGGTTGAATGAGGTCTCATTCTTGGGCCATATCATCACAAGAAATGGGATATCTTTGGATCCCTCCAAAACAGATGCAATTGAGGGATGGTCAAGGCAAACATCGGTAACCGATATCCGTAGCTTCTTGGGGTTAGCTGGATATTATCTACGATTTGTGAGAAATTTCTCACGATTGTCCAAACCTCTTACCAAGATAAATCGAAAGGGATTAAAGTTTTATTGGAGTGATGAATGCGAAGAAAGCTTCAAGGAGTTGAAAATGAGGCTTATCACTGCACCCGTGCTAACTTTACCCACAAGTGGAGAGCTTTTTGTGGTATTCAGTGATGCTTCAAAGAAGGGCTTAGGCTGTGTGCTGATGTAGAATGATAAAGTGATATCCTATTCCTCAAGGCAATTGAAAATCCATGAGAGAAACTATCCAACACATGATCTGGAGTTTGCGGCTGTGATCTTTGCCTTGAAAATCTGGCGGCATTATCTCTATGGAGAGAAATGTGAGATATATACTGACCACAAGAGTCTTAAATATATATTCACACAGAAATAGCTTAATATGAACCAGAGAAGATTGATAGAGATCATCAAGGATTATGACTGTTCAATACATTACCACCCTGGTAAAGCGAACATGGTGGCAGATTCCCTAAGTAGAAAGGATCCAGCGATTCTATCAATGATGAGAATTGAGAAGGATCCAATCTTCTTAGACTTGATGAATATGGATGTGGGAATCATAAAGAAGGGAACATCATCAATCCTTTCACAAATGATTTCTCAACCATCTCTTTTGGAAAGGGTGAAGGATGCTCAAAAGGGTGATGTTGGAATTCAAGAAAAAGTGGAAGCTATCAAAAAGGGGAAATCCTTGGAGTTTAATGTTAATGAAGAAGGAATCATGCGGTTTGGGAAAAGACTATGTGTTCCATAAAGTCCGGATCTGAAGAAGGAACTTTTGGATGATGCACATAGTTCAAATTTCTCTATTCACCCAAGGAACACAAAGATGTATCGAGATCTCCGAGAAAACTTTTGGTGGGATAATATGAAGAAGGAGATCGTTGAATATACATCAAAGTGCCTGGTGTGTCAGCAAGTGAAGGTAGAGAGACAGAAGTCTAATGGGATGATGCAACCATTGCCCATACCAGAATGGAAATGGGAGAACATCACCATGGACTTTATCACTAGACATCCAAGGACATCCAAAGGCAACAATGCAATCTGGGTTGTTGTGGATCGTCTTACAAAGATTGCACACTACATTGCTATTAGAGAGGATTTCTCATTGGATCAACTGGCAGGGATATATATTAGGGAAGTGGTAAGGTTTCATGGAGTACCACTATCTATTGTGTTTGATTGAGATCCACGATTCACCTCTATGTTTTGAAAAAGTCTTCAACATGCTCTGAATACTGAACTGAACTTCAGTACGTCCTATCATCCTCAAACTGATGGCCAATCCGAGCAGACTATCCAAACACTTGATGATATTTTGAGAGCGTGCTCAATGGACTAAGGAGGATGGGATCAACATCTTCCTCTAGTTTAGTTCTCTTATAATAACAGTTTCCACTCGAGCATCCAAATGGAACCATATGAAGCCCTGTATGGGAAAAGGTGCATAACAACGGCATGTTGGGATGAGGTTGGTGAATCTAAGCTGCTTGGACCAGATATGTTCAAAGAAATGGTGGATAAGGTGAAAACCATTCAGTAGCACATCAAGGCAGCCGAGAGTCAATAGAAGAGTTATGCAGATAATCATCGACGAGACCTTGAATTTAAAGTTGGAGACATGGTGTTTCTACTCATATCTCCATGGAAGAAGGTCATGAGGTTTGGAAATAAAGGGAAGTTAAGTCCAAGGTACATCGGCCCCTTCGATATTCTTGATCGTGTTGGGGATGTGGCCTATCGACCAGCACTTCCACCTACTATGGCCAAGGTGCATGATGTCTTTCATGTATCCCTCCTAAAGAAGTATATACCGGACCCTTCACATGTAATCTCTTCCGAGGTGGTACAATTGGAAGATGATCTTTCTTATGAGAAGAAACCAGTGAAGATCTTAGATCTTAGAGAAAAAGTTCTATGAAATAAGACAATGCCCCTCGTCAAGGTGTTGTGGAGAAACCACAAGTTTGAAGAAGCGACTTGGGAGTTGGAGGATATGATGAAGCTGAGTTACCCACATTTGTTTTAGTGTGGGAAAAGGAAAATTTTGAGGGCGAAATTTCTTAAGGGGGAAATATTGTAACGACCCAAAGATTCATTAATGGAAAATCCCTCTTGATCCAGTTAATTGTCTCTTTATAAAAAAAATTTTTATAAGATGTCAACTTCTTTGGTTTTATGATAAGAGTTTTGACCGTTACTTTTATAGCCGTTGAATAGTGATCACATGATTAGTATAAATATAAGGCTTTAACGAACCCAATTTTACTCAGACAAAGGAAGCGATGGCCTCATCCGGTAGAATTTCCCCATACGAAGCCCATTTGTCGGAGCTCGGAAAAGAGGTGGCATCCTTGGGCTTCGCCCTTGACCATGCCGAAGCTGAGCTTCATTATTTCAAGCTCGAACATGACCATCTACGGGAAAATTGGAAGTTGATAGAGATTACCACTCGGGCGATGTTATCCGAGCCGCCCCAAGAGTCTGTCCCCATCGCACACCTTACCCTTAGGTCTTATGTGGCTATTTTAATGGGTTATGTAACAAATAGGTATTACTATGTTCATGTACATTATTTTTTTTTATATAATAATGAATATAATTTCCAGTCATTTTTGATACGTTGTAAATAGTTTTTAAAGTAAAAATGGTGTTTTTAGTTATTATTTAATTAAGAATTAAATTTTATTAAATTAATGGATTTTTTAATTAAATAATATTTTAATAAAATATTATTATAAATATTAAATTAATTTTTATTCAATATAAATGATCTTATAATTTTATTAATGCCATTAAAATTTTTGTTAAGGTTTGAAGGCCATTTCTGTCAAAACCCGTGAATTTTCGATAAATGTTGGTTTTTATTTTAAAAGTGAAAATTAACATATTTTAAAAAAATTTAGATAAAATAAATGTCATTTCTGGAATCAGGACGTTGAAATTATCCAACGGTGAATTTTTCATAATTTTCTGAGACAGTCAATTTTTTGGGTAAAAATTAAATACCGTTTAAATATATAATGTGTTTTAGGACATCATAATGACCCAATGGTGATGTAATAAAATAATATAATACTTATGTTCGGCCAATATATGTTTTATCATTAAAATAAAGTGATTTTGGGTTTGTTTGACTTACTTTTCAAAACATTAATGAAGCCCTCAAGACTTATTCAAAACTTTGAATTTTTAAATTAATTTCCATGGGAGTGTGACTCACCTCCACATAAGCAACCTTATTATTTTAATAAGTTCGGACCTTGTCCTGGTAAAATATTTTTTCCCTCTTTCCTTTTCTAGAAACCATGGTCAAAAACCATGGGATGGTTTGTGGTTTGGATTAATTTAATAGAAGGGGTCCCAAACCTAAATAATAAAGTATTCTCTCTCCTTTCCTATATAAACCCACCCAAGCTCCCACTTCCTCCTCACTAAAATCCATTGGAGTTCGTCAAAACTCTGCCTTACTCTCTCTATAATCCTCCCAAGGTGCCCCAATCTCCCAAGAAGCCTCTCACAAGCCTCTCTCTAGCCTTTGGAAGCACACTTCCAAGTAAGGGTTTTTTCTTCCTTTCTCATTTTTTTGTCAATTTTCTTTAAGTTGTATTGCCCTTTTAATTTCAATTATGAATGTTGGGGCATGGTTTATCACCTCCCCCATACTACCCTCTTATTTTTTGAATGATGGGAGACCCCTTTCTATCTCATTTAATGCCTCCCATGTACACCCGTTACTATGCCGAAATTCCGAAAGGAACTTCTCTCTCTTCTTTTACATTCAAGCAATACTTTTGTATCATGAATCTAAATTTCATTTAAATTGTTGGGACATGTATCTATATGACCTCTTTACTGTCCATTACATGTAAATTTGATGAGGAACCCCTTTCTCTCTCATAAACCTTTTTTATGAATTCTTATGTCACGCCGTTACGCTGTCGAAATCACACCGATTTTCTAAGCCAATGTCATTGTGTAGTGAATACCACGACCATTTCTCCATCAAGGGTATTCAACTTTATGAACATTTACTTATTGATTTTAATGTTTCATGTATGAATTCCACATTCCTTTATCTTGGAATAAATGATTATGTTTTATGAATCCATGTTTTATGATCCATGTGGCACACTTATGCATGAAATGGAATGTTTAAGAAGGGTGCGCCCTTATAGCGCTCCAATGCATTGGGTAAAGTATAGTATCATGATACGTCACGTCCAATGAGTGTTGACTCATTCTAGTTCAATTGCAACGAGGGTTTACTCGTTCTTCATGTGCAATGAGGGTTTACTCATGCTTTATGTGCAATGACCCTTGGCTCATGCTAAATCCATGTTAAGTGTTGTTGCCACATTTCCATGTTATGATTATCATGATTTATCATGCCTTTATGTTGATGTTTCTTTTATTCTCTATTGATATGCCTATTTTCTAACATGTATTGTTCTCTTCATGTTATTCCATGTGTAATCCCTTACTGGGCTTTATAGCTCACTCTTTTCTTATGCATGTCCTCAGGTTATCCCATGCAATGCTAAGTACGATAGAATGTAGTGGTCATGTAAAAGAATTTTTCAATAATGATGTTGTATTTAATGTTTTATGTTTTTATGTAATGATCCTAAGCCCCAAAGACACTAAAACTCTCAATTTTCTTTGTTGTATCAAGTGAAGTTTTATATAATGAATCATGTTTAAGTTGTAATAAAAAGATGGGTTTTCATAGTTGGTATCAAAGGATATGTTTAGTTATTTTTGGGATTAGGAAACCCTAGTAAAGCCTCAGATACAAGACTAAGTATAATAAAAACATCCCTATGTTTTGGTAAATACTAAGTAAGTTTTTTATCAAACAAATACATCCCTGTCTGGATACGAGAAGGTAGAGGCGGCTCTGGCACAGATGTATCTTAGGGGTAAACCCCGAAAACACCACTTTGAGCTAGACTCGAATGGGAACTGGTGCACGACAACGAGCCTTGATGCACTCTTGGTTACGACACTCCCGGGGGATATGTTTTGATAAATTCACAATCTTGGTATGAACCCTTATTAAGGGAAAAATGCACCTAAGAATATATGTTAGAAATTAGATCATGAAAAGACTAGATTGAATCTTATAGACTCATGAGTTGAATAAATTAAAGTTTATTTATAATTCATCAACTTTTGTCTTTGGATTACCCTTTATGTGTTACCCATACCTTTCCTTTTTCCAGCCAATGGCCGGTAATAGGAGGACTCGGGCTAAAAAACGTTGTGAAGACCAGTGTGATGATTGTACTAATGAGATTCCCAATCCTATGGGAGTGGGAATCGCGAACTTTGTCACGCTTCTCTATCACCTAACTCAAGTTTTTAATAGAAACACGGGTCAAGAGGAACGTTCAACCCCCCTAAGAAAGAACAATTTTCTATCGAGAGCTTCATGAGACAAAGACCTCCTACTTTTTGTGGATCATCTGATCCCATGATCGCTGAAAAATGGATCAACTCCATTGAAAAGATCTTCTCCATCCTTCAATGTTCTGAACTAGAGAAGGTTCTCCTGGCGGCTTATCGTATGGAGGGTGAAGCTGATCAATGGTGGACATTGATAAAAAATACGAAGCCTGAGGAGGAGATTGATGCTTTGGAATGGAAGGTATTCCGGAAGATGTTTTTCGATAAATATTTTCCGCGCACCCTCCGGCTTAAGATGGAAAGGGACCTCTTTTCCCTCAAGCAAAAAGATGAAGAATCTGTGGGAGCATACGAGGCAAACTTCACAAGGCTTGCACGATATGCTTCTGGCTTTGTCGTTACCCCGAATGCAAGTTTTACCGCTTCTTTGGTGGGCTGAAGCCTAGCTTGCGGAAAGCATTAGCGATCTATGACTTCGACCGCTATGAAGAAATTGTCCGATGTTCCCTCAAGGTTGAAATGGAGATCCGAGAATCACATGGGTATCAGGGGGACAAGAAGCGTAAGGTGGACTTCAATTCTGGTGGTCTGATGGATAAATACAATGGTGCTAAGAAGTTCCAGCACCCCACTTTCCAAAAGTGCGGAAAGAAGCACCCTGGAAATTGCCTTAAGGGGACTAGAAAATGCTTCAGGTGTGGAAGAGAAGGGAACCTTGCTATTAACTGTCAGCAAGAAGGACCCGCAGCTGCGACAGAAGAGAGGGACGCTCCGTTTGAACCTCAATGCGTTGTTCAACGCTACAAATGTAAAGAACCGGGTCATTTTTCAAATCAGTTCCCTAATACAAGGGTTATCGGAGGCAACCAACAACCTCCAAGACAGAAAGGAAGAGCTTTTTCCATCACTTCTGCCAAAGTGAACCCCGACAACGAAGTGGTGAAAGGTACTCTAGTTATTCATTCAAGAATAGCGAACGTACTTTTTGATTTAGGTTCTAAGAAGTCTTTTATATCTAGAAAGTTTTGTAGAACAATCACAGCACCACCCCAAATCATGGAAGTAAAGATGTCGGTGAGTACGGGAAATGGGGCAATCATTGCATCCCATGAATATAAGTCCTCCCCTGTAATAATCTGTGGATTGAATTTCCCAGCGAACCTCGTCATACTCCCTCTGGTGGAATTTGATGCAATTCATGTCATGGATTGGCTTTCCTTATATAGAGCCAACATAAAATGTCGGGAGAGGGAAATCACACTGCATATGGAGAATCGACCCCTGATTCTTTACAATTGTCAGGAGGAAGATGAATCTCCTTTAGCTCCATCATCTCAAGCATGGATTGTCACGAACCGTCCTCGGGGCCCGTGCCGTGACTACCCCAAACCCGCCTTCCATAGGCCAGGGGCTGGCGACTAGCACCAAGGCGTAAATCTCGGTAAAAAGGGAAGGCATTGCCTTTGTAAAGTAAACAAGCACCACAGAGTAAGCAAGCGGAAAAGTAAACACTAAGTAAAACAGAGTACAACTGTAAGTGCGGAAAAGTAAGTGGGCTAGTATAAAAACCCAAAACTGAAAGTAAAGTACAACTCGAAAGGGAAAACAGCCACTGAAAAGTAAAAGCTACTACGCCGAGCTGTCCACTGTAAATCCCACCTGAAGGGTGGGTACATATAGCTCCTCTTCTCCTCGGGTCCCGCCGTCCGCCCCGAACACGTCCCACCCAGTGGTCCACCTCCAGGTACCGTCCAGTTCTGCGAGCCTCAACCACGATCAACGTTGTCCGTCGTCTGCAACCAACACAACGTAGTGCGGGCATAGCCCGTGCAGGGGTTAGTATAAGATACTCAGTAGGGACCCCGAGACCCCTGAAGGTCTCCCAAAATCCACAAAGGATAAACCACAATGGAAAGATAAAATCATGAAGTAACAACCGACACTGCTTAGGTATATTCCCATACATATACCTAAGTCATCAATTCCAATACGCTCCAACCTCCGAGCCGAAGTACAGCTCAGTCCACACAGGAAAGAATACGTATTCCACACAGGAAAGTAAAACGTAATCCACATAGGATATCACAACACAATCCACACAAGAAAGCAAACAGGATTCATCTCACACATGTATACTTCTTCGAAAGACGATAGAGATGATCACTGATCCATCTAAGTCGTCGGACCCACAAAGGATCGATAGGTACTAACCCCCGCAAAGACCCACACAGGATCAGACCCAGACAGGATCTGTAGGCGCTGGTTCACACAGGACCGCTGAGCGCTGACCCACACAGGATCGGTAGCACCGCTCCACACAGGATCGGTAGCACTGATCCACACAGGATCGTCGAGTTCTGTAGTCGTCGTCGTCGAATCCACTAAGGATCTCTGCACAGTCGTCGTCGCAGTCACAGTAGCAGTTGCAGCCAGCTCTAGGGTACCCGCACACAGCAAGCTCATTCAGGAGGGTCTGCACCACGAGCCGAGAGGCTGAAACATCATCTGTCACATAGTCCAGAGTTGATGTATCCAAAAGTTCCGTATCGTCAACAGGAACTCAACGCAACGGACGGCGCGTCAATCGGATGCCCGGTCTGAGATTTATTTGCTTTTTCGTCCCAGGGGCCCGGTTGGTTTTTAAGGCAAAACCAACCCGACCGTACTCCACCTGCGTCCAAAACTCGGGCGGAGTATGCCAAAAGATCCGTCTCACTAAGAGGAACTCAACAAAGTCGACGGAACATCAATCGGACGTCCGTAGCTCATGATATGAGTGTTTCCGCTCCGAGGGCCCGGTTGGTTCCGTGTATGAACCAACCCGGCCGAACTCAAATTATTCTGAAACCTTGAGTGCAATATACCGAAACGACGGTCTCGATCCATGGATTACATCGCTACTGACGATTCATCGTTTGGAGGTATGTAGCCCATGTTATGGGCATTTTAACCCAAACTGTTCGGTAACGGGGGTTTCGGGCCAGGGACGACCCGGCCCGAGACCCCCCGATTGGCCCGAACCGGGTCGACCCACCCCGGACAGGGTCGGCCCGGCCCGGCATGGCCCGGCGCCGGTCCGGCTGGACGCAGCGCGCTGGGCGCGGTGCCATCTCGGCCTTCGGCCGAGCTGTTGGAAAAAACGCGGGGCGCCTGCCCCCCCCCCCCCCCCCCCTTGTAAAGCCCCCCCCCCCCCCTCATTTATGGGGGGTCATTTTATGCTGGCTGGGAGAATTTAATTCCCCCGGCTTTCCCCATTTCCGGCCGGCCCGACCTGGCTGGCCGGTTCCTTCTCAACGGGACCGGCAAAGGCCGGTCCCCTTCTGGATTCCGACACCGGCGGCCCGGCTGGCCGCCGGTCACCTTGATCCTCTGTGGCCCAGAACCGGCCACGGCCCTTGTCGTCCGTCATGGTGCGACGACACCACACCCCTCCATCGTGGCCCCGCACTGGCCGCGGTATTTTCCGGGTAACTCTGACACGGCGCGACGGCGTCACGTTCTTGTTCTTCATTTCACGGCGCGGCGCGACGACGCCGGGAATTTTCCTGTCGTAAGGGTCCGCATGGTGCGATAGCACCTTGTCTTCCGCACCAAACCACAAAGAACCAACACAAAAGAAGGAGGAGGGTCGGCCGTGTTCGTGCGGTCCGGCCCCCTCATGTTATTCGTTATCACTTGGTTTTAAACCACAAAGTTCAAATTTGATAACAAATGGTTAAACCACGATGATCATCAAGTCAGAAATCTCGAAAAAATATAGATAATTGAAAACAAACCCCTACCCCGGTTTCAAGAGCGGATCACGTCAACAAGCCACGGAAGACAAGCGTCACGGAGGTCGGGCGTCGCGGGAATCGAACATCGATTCTGTTGACGTCGAGGTGCGTCCGAAGAGGTAACGTCACTGGAGAAGCTTCGTAAGCTGACGGAGAAAGCCCAGGGAGGAAGCGGCGTCTCCTTTCGTTGACATGGGAAGAAGATCGAAATTAGCGGTGGTCGATCTTTGGAAACACACCGGCTACGAAGAAGAGAAGAGACGACACGTCTTTCTCTTCTTATGGTGACGGCGTTCTTCGTCGGAGCCTAAGAGTTTTTCGCGTTCTTCGTCAAGGTTGAAGAAGATGAAGAATGCTTCCCAAACCTCTCAAGGTGGCAAAAGAAATCTAACCAAAATAACATAATTCTAAGTCTTATTTTATTTACACAACTTCACCTCTTTGAATTTCAAAAGTTTGAAATTAAGAACTCAACTCAATTAATAACACACGTTGTCAAAATTAATTAGAGTGGAGTTATTGGGGGGTTTAAAGGAAGTTGAAGAGTTTGGGGTCATGTGGTCCCACCACACATAATCCTCTCAAGGGAGGTTATGTGGATGTGGGTCCCACCTCTAACTCCCTTTGGGAGGAATTAACCAACAAATTTAAAAATAAATTATGTTCCACAATTTATTTAACTTCTTCTAATTTCCCCAAAACTAACTTTCATCCCACATATAACACAACCTCGGAAAAGGTGTCCATAAGCGAATATCGGCGCTGTGAGTTCATTGGTGTCCTCGGATTTCAATTCCGAGCACCGGTTCCAAAGTTAGAAATTTTCGCTCGTTTGTTCACTGAACGTACCCGAGCCAAACTTCGGAAATTGATTCCGGGCACACCGGGCCTCGGAATCAGGTGCCGTCAGAAAACGCGCTCTTGTAAAATTCCAAAAAAAATTAAGAAAAAAATTTCCCTTTAATTTTATGGGTCTTTACATTACTCCCACCTGAGGGCTTTACGTCCCCGTAAAGATACATCAAAACTAGGGAAACAAATGAGGGTACTGAGCATGCATCTGAGCCTCCCGCTCCCAAGTGATCTCCTGGAGGTTCCCGTGCTGCCATCTGATGCGCACTAGAGGAATCGACCATCCACATAGGACCCGCTCTTGTCGATCTTCGATCTCCACCGGGACCTCCGTAAAAGTCGCCCCATCATCAACGTCAAGCTCCCCATGGTCAATGATGTGCGTCGGGTCGTGCACGTATCTCCTCAGCTGAGATACGTGGAAGACGCCATGCACTCGGTGCAACTGAGGTGGTAGAGCCAGGCGATAAGCCACCTTGCCAATCCTGCTGAGGACCTGGAAGGGTCCGATGAAGCGCGAAGATAACTTGCCGCCTCGGCCAAATCTCTGCAAACCACATCGAGGTGAGACACACAAGAAGACGTGGTCTCCATCCTCGAACTCTAGTGGCCTCTGCCTCCTGTCAGCGTATGACTTCTGCCAGCTCTGAGCTGTCCTCATCCGCTCCTGGATGACCTGGACCTTCTCTGTCGTGGCCTGGACCATCTCGGGTCCCACAAGTGCTGACTCCCCAGGGTCTGTCCAACACAAAGGATATCTACAAGGTCGGCCGTACAACGCCTCGTACGGTGCCATCCCGATGGTGGAGTGGTAGATTTTTTTGTACGCAAACTCCACCAGGGGTAGGTGGTCCTCCCAGCTATGACCAAAGTCGAGGACACATGCGCGGAGCATGTCCTTAAGATTCTGAATGGTCCTCTCCATCTGACCATCCGTCTGAGGGTGAAAGGATGTGCTCAGACGTAGCTGTGTTCCGAACGCCTCCTGTAATCCCTTCCAAAGCCGAGAAGTAAAGCGATCATCTTGATCGAAGATGATATATGATGACACACCGTGAAGCCACACAATCTCCTGAACGTAAAGGCATCCCAAGATCTCCACTGAGCCCTGCTCTCTGATGGGTAAGAAGTGAGCCGACTTGGTGAGTCGGTCGACAATCACCCAGATGGAGTCGTGACCTCTGGAAGTGCATGGAAGTCCAGTCACGAAGTCCATAGATATCCCGTCCCACTTCCACTCCAGGACCTCCAAGGGCTGTACCAAGCCTGCTGGTACCTGGTGCTCAGCCTTCACCTACTGGAAGGTGAGGCATCGAGAAACGAACTCCGCCACAACCTTCTTCATGCCCGGCCACCAGTGTTGTCGTCTGAGATCCTGGTACATCTTCGCCACTCCAGGATGTACCTCCAATGGAGAAGTGTGAAACTCTCTCAGCACCTCCTCCTATAAAGCAACTGGTACCATGGTACGTCATCTGAAAAGGACGTCGTGATCTGCTCCAAAGGAGAAACCATCAGGTGCCTATCCCGAGGATATATGTGCACGCCGCGTCTCACAGTTAGCGTCTCCACGTTGTGCCTCTCTGACCCGCTGCAGAAGTGGAGGAGTGACTGTGAGAGACTGAAGGAAGGATGATCCATCCCAATCCACAAAGGATATCTGCAAAGAGGCTAGCTGCTCAGTCGCCTCCTCAAGTAGCTGAATGCCCGTCCTCCTACTGAGGGCATCGGCTAATACGTTCCCCTTCCTAGGAGTATAGACTATCTCAAAGTCATGGTCCTGGAAGAACTCGAGTCATCTCCGCTGTCTCAGGTTCAGGTCCTTATTAGAGAATATGTACCTGAGACTCTGATGGTCAGAAAAGATTGTAAAGCGCTTTCCCATCAGGTTGTGTCGCCATGTCTTCAGAGCGAAGACCACTGCTGCTAAATCCAGGTCATGGGTAGTGTAGTTCTGCTCATGCGGCCTCAACTGTCGTGATCCATAGGCGATCACTACCCGATCCTGCATCATAACACATCCGAGTCTGGTCCCTGATGTATCGCAGTAGACTACGTACCCTACTCCCTCCTCAGGCAACCTCAAGATAGGTGCGCTGGTCAATCTCTGTCTTAGCTCCTGGAAGCTCTGATGACATCTGTCTGACCACACGAAGGGTCTCCCCTTCTTTGTCAAAGCTGAGAGTGGTGCCGCAACCCTAGAGAAGTCTGGAACAAATCTCCGGTAGTATCCAGCTAGTCCCAAGAAACTTCGAACCTCCGTCACGCTCCTGGGTGGCTCCCAAGCTAACACAACCTCGATCTTCGCAGGATCCACTGCAACTCCCACCTCAGAGATGACGTGTCCCAAGAAGTGGACCTCACGTATCAATAACTTGCAATTCGAGAGCTTACCATAAAGCTGGTGCTCTCGGAGTGTGTCTAGTACAACCCGTAAGTGGTAGGCGTGCTCCTCCTCAGTCGTCGAGTAGATCAAAATGTCGTCGATGAAGACCACGACAAATAGATCGAGGTATGGCTGAAAGATCCTATTCATGAGGGCCATGAACGCTTCTGGAGCATTGTTTACACCAAAAGGCATAACCAAGAACTCATAGTGGCCATACAGACATCTGAAGGCCGTCTTCTGCACATCCTCGTCTCTAACTCTGAGCTAATGATAGCCTGACCTGAGGTCTATCTTCGAGAACAACCGTGCTCCCTTGAGCTGATCAAAGAGGTCATCAATCCTCGGTAGTGGATACTTGTTCCTCACTGTCACCTGGTTCAGGTGACGATAGTCGACACAAAGTCGCAAGCTCCCGTCTTCCTTCTTGGCGAACAAAATTGGGGAAGCCCAGGGTGAAACACTGGGTCGGATGAACACCTTGCCCTGCAAGTCCTCCAACTGTATCCGTTGCTCTCGAAGCTCGGCGGGGGCCATCCGATATGCTGGAGTCGATATCGGGGCTGTCCCGGGGTACAGGTCAATATAAAAGTATACCTCTCTGCGAGGAGGTAACCCTGGAACGTCGTCAGGAAAAACGTCCGCAACCTGATCCACCACTGCAGGAAAACCAGGACTCTGCACGTCAACTACTCCAAGGATGAGTCTAGCCAACTGATGAGTGATGGGATGTCCTCTCCTCTGCGGATGTCCATCCTGTGCTGCAAAGGCTCCCTTCTCTCCGGTGAAGGTGAACCTGCTCCCGTCGGTGCGTACACATCGCACCTTGTGCCTAAAATAGTCAATCTGTGCATGGACCGTAGATAACCAATCCATGCCCAAGATGACGTTGTAAGGCCTCGACGCTGCTACAAGAAGATCCAAGCTGAAGCTCTCGCCTCCTAGAGTAAGCTCACACATCCGGCACCAGCGCGTAATCGTAGAGTTTGCTCCCGTAGGAGAATCCAGCCGTAAGGATCGAGCTAATGGCTCTGTCGGAATCTCCGAGCTCCGAACAAGGGCAGCAGCTATGAAAGAGTGACTCGCTCCTGTGTCTAAGTACTGCAGCAAGGCTAGAATAGACACAGATAATACATCAAATCACCTCGGGCGCGCTGTGGTCGTAGGCCTCTGCTGCCTGGAGCTGTGCCTGTCTCTGCCCGCCAGCTCCCTGTGGTCGGGGTGGACCTCCTGGTGGAGGTGGTGATAGAGCCTCAAAGCGTCACCCACCACCTGCTGCTCGGCCAGCTCCTCTGCCTCGTCCGCCTCCTCCCTGCGGACCGCTTCGGTCGACCCTCTACCTCTACCTCGGTGGTCCCTCAACTGTCTGCTACTCCTCGGCACGGCGGGTTGGGCAGTCACGAGCCATGTGGCCCTGCCCGCCGCACGAGTAGCACTGTCTGCCTCTTGAAAGACTGGCTCCGCGCTGTGTGCCCCGCACTGCTGAGCCAGTGTCCTAAGGTCGTCTGCCTGAGGGTCTGGTCTTCCTGGACCCATGAGTCATCCGTCGACTGCCTGCTGCAGAAGACTCTGCTACGTGCTGCCCTGTTGTGGGTCTCGGCGCTGGTGTAGACTCAACAAGAAATATCTCGATCAAAAGGGCCCGCTCCAGTACTCCCCTCTGAGTCGGTATGCTGAGGGAGATCAGTGATGCCCTGATCTCATGTCTCAATCCCTCCTCGAAGGTCCGGGCCTGGAAGAATGGGTCTCGTACCATGTCGGTCGAGTTGCACGAGAGATCGGTAAATCTCGCCGAGTACTGGGCGGCCGTCATACTGCCCTGCCGCAGTTGAAGAAGCTCCTAAATGCGCACCGCACGAAGGGTGGCTGGGACGAACTCTGAGCGGAAGAGGCTCTCAAAGTCCGTCCAAAGTAGAGATGCTTCATCATGCACCTGGAGCATCAAGCTCCACCATCGGCCCGCTGCTGCGTGCAGTAGGCTCACAGCGAGGATCACCATGAGGTTTTCTGGTGTCCTCACTAGCCTGAAAACTCGTACAACTGCCTCCATCCAGTCCTCGGCTGCCTGGGGGTCCGTCTCCCCATTGAACTTGGGTGTTCGCTGGCACTGGAACTCATGCAGTGCACTGAGGCGACGTGCATCGTCAGCGGTTGGTGCTGGAAGCATTGGTGGCTCGGCGGGTAGAGCTAACGCCGGTGCCACTGCTGACAAAGGGCCCTGCACTGAGGCCTCGTCGCCCGGTGGGCTGTCGTCTTTCTCGACTCTCGGAACCCAAGTTGGTTGCCATCGTGGGGCCATCCTGAAAAGGAAACAGGTGAGCCACGGTCAGAACAGTATACCTGGTGAGCTGATACATAGTAATCACAAAGAAAACTTGAAACACACATGAAATCAATGTTTTCGTGCATTAAGTCAGAAATCAGAAGTCAGGGTCCTGGTGTACGGAAACGTCGGCCGCCGCACCAACACTGGACTCCCTGGACTGATAACCACACTCAGTATGCTAAACATTATTGCTTCACCTAGAAAAGATCAGAGTTCGTGGTAGAACAGAACTCCTTTGATACCAATTTGTCACGACCCGTCCTCGGGGCCCGTGCCGTGACTACCCCAAGCCCGCATTCCATAGGCCTGGGGCTGGCGACTAGCACCAAGGCGTAAATCTCGGTAAAAAGGGAAGGCATTGCCTTTGTAAAGTAAACAAGCACCACAGAGTAATAAAGCGGAAAAGTAAACACTATGTAAAACAGAGTACAACTGTAAGTGCAGAAAAGTAAGTGGGCCAGTATACAAACCCAAAACTGAAAGTAATGTACAACTCGAAAGGGAAAAAATAAATTGAAAAGTAAAAGCTGCTACGCCAAGCTTTCCACTGGAAATCCCACCTGAAGGGTGGGTACAGATAGCTCCTCTGCTCCTCGGGTCCCGCCGTCCACTCCGAGCACGTCCCGCCCAGTGGTCCACCTCCAGGTACCGTCCAGTTCTGCGAGCCTCAACCACGATCAATGCTGTCCGTCGTCTGCAACCAACACAACGTAGTGTGGGCATAGCCCGTGCAGGGGTGAGTATAAGCTACTCAGTAGGGATCCCAAGACCCTTGAAGGTCTCCAAAAATCCACAAAGGATAAACCACAAAGGAAAGATACAATCATGAAGTAACAACCGACACTGCTTAGGTATTTTCCCATACATATACCTAAGTCATCAATTCCAATACGCTCCAACCTCCGAGCCCAAGTACAACTCAGTCCACACATGAAAGAATACGTATTCCACACAGGAAAGTAAAATGTAATCCACACAGGATAGCACAACACAATCCACACAGGAATGCAAACAAGATTCATCTCACACAGGTATACTTCTTCGAAAGATGATAGAGATGATCACTGATCCATCTAAGTCGTCGGACCCACAAAGGATCGATAGGTACTAACCCCCGCAAAGACCCACACAGGATCGGACCCACAAAGGATCTGTAGGCGCTGGTTCACATTGAACCACTGTGCGCTGACCCACACAAGATCGGACCCACACAGGATCGGTAGCACTGATCAACACATGATCACTAAGTGTTGTAGTCGTCGTCGTAGAATCCACTGAGGATATCTGCACAGTCGCCGTCGTAGTCACTGTAGCAGTCGCAGCCAACTCAAGGGTTCCGGCACACAGCAAGCTCGTTCGGGAGGGTCCGCTCCATGAGCCGAGAGGCTGATACATCAACTGTCACATAGTCCATAGTTGATGTATCCAAAAGTTCCGTATCGTCAACAGGAACTCAACGCAACAGACGGCGCGTCAATCGGACGCCCGGTCTGAGAGTTATTGGCTTTTTCATCCCAGGGACCCGGTTGGTTTTTAAGGAAAAACCATCCTGACCGTAATCCACCTGCATCCAAAACCAGGGCGGAGTATGCCAAAAGATCCGTCTCACTAATAGGAACTCAACAAAGTCGACGGAACGTCAATCGGACGTCCGTAGATCAAGATATGAGCGTTTCCGCTCCGAGGGCCCGGTTGGTTTCGTGTACGAACCAACCCGGTCGAACTCAAAGTATTCTGAAACCTTGAGTGTGAAATACTGAAACGACCGCCTCGATCCAAGGATCGAATCGCCACTGACGACACGTCGTTTGGAGGTCTATAGCCCGAGTTATGGGCATTTGAACGAAAACAGTTTGGTAACGGGGGTTTCAGGCCCGGGCCGACCCGGCCCGAGACCCCCCGGTTGGCCCGAACCGGGTCGACCCGCCCCTGACAGGGTCAGCCTGGCCCGGATGGGCGGGGGCCGGCCGGACGCAGCGCGCTGCCAGCTCCGCCTTTGGCCGAGCTTTTGGAAAAAACGTGGGGCGCCTACCCCCCCATGTGAAGCCGCCCCCCCCCCCCTCATTTATGGGGGTCCGTTTTATGCTGGCCGAGGGAATTTAATTCCCCCGGCTTTCCCCATTTTTGGCCGGCCTGACCTGGTCGGCCGGTTCCTTCTCAACGGGACCGACAAAGGCCGGTCCCCTTCCGGCTTCCGACACCGGCGACCCGGCTGGCCGCCGGTCACCTTGATCCGCCGCGGCCCGGAACCGGCCGCAACCCTTGTCGTACGGCGTGGTGCGACGACACCACGCCCCTCCGCCGCGGCCCCGCACTGGCCACGGTATTTTCCGGGTAACTCCGACGCGGCGCGACGGCGTCGCATTCTTGTTCTTCATTCCACAGCCCGGTGTGAAGCCGCTGCGCATTTTCTTGTCGCAAGGGTCCGCATGGTGCGGCGACACCTTGTCTTCCGCACCGAACCATAAAGAACCAACACGAAAAAATGGAGGAGGGTCGTTCGTGTTCGTGCGGTCCGGCCCCCTCACGTTATTCGTTATCACTTGGTTTTAAACCACAAAGTTCAAATTCGATAACAAATGGTTTTAAACCACGATGATCATCAAGTCAGAAATCTTGAACAAATATAGATAATTGAAAACAAACCCCTACCTCGGTTTCAAGAGCGGAGCACGTCAACAAGCCGCGGAAGACAAGCATTGCGGAGGTTGAGTGTCGCGGGAATCGAACGTCGATTCTGTTGACGTCGAGGTGCGTCCGAAGAGGTAACGTCGCTGGAGAAGCTTCGTAAGCTGACGGAGAAAGCCCGAGGAGGAAGCGGCGTCTCCTTTCGTTGACACGGGAAGAAGATCGAAAGAAGCGGCGGTCGATCTTCGGAAACACACTGGCTGCGAAGAAGAGAAGAGACGACACGTCTTTCTCTTCTTATGGTGACGACGTTCTTCGTCGGAGCCTAAGAGTTTTTCGCGTTCTTCGTCAAGGTTGAAGAAGATGAAGAATGATTCCCAAACCTCTCAAGGTGGCAAAAGAAATATAACCAAAATAAAATAATTCTAAGCCTTATTTTATTTACACAACTTCACCTCTTTGAATTTCAAAAGTTTGAAATTAAGAACTCAACGCAATTAATAACACAAGTTGTCAAAATTAATTAGAGTGGAGTTATTGGGGGGTTTAAGGGAAGTTGAAGAGTTTGGGATCGTGTGGGCCCCACCACACTTAATCCTCTCAAGGGAGGTTATGTGGATGTGGGTCCCACCTCTAACTCCCTTTGGGAGGAATTAACCAACAACATTAAAAATAAATTGTGTTCCACAATTTATTTAACTTCTTCTAATTTCCCCAAAACTAACTTTCATCCCGCATATAACGCAACCTCGGAAAAGGTCTCCATAAGTGAATATCGGCGCTGCGAGTTCATTGGTGTCCTCGGATTTCAATTCTGAGCATCGGTTCAAAAGTTAGAAATTCCCGCTCGTTCGTTCACTGAACGTACCCGAGCCAAACTTCGAAAATTGATTTCGGGCACACCGGGCCTCGGAATCAGGTGCCGTCAGAAACAGCGCTCTTGTAAAATTCCAAAGAAAATTAAGAAAAAAATATCCCTTTAATTTTACAGGTCTTTACAAGGATATTACAACCCTATGAGAAAGCGTATCTGGCTCAGATGATTGAGTCCAAAGAAGAAACCATCCTTGAAGAAATGCCTATTGTGAGGGAATTCGAGGAAGTGTTTCCCGAGGAACTGCCCGGTCTTCCTCCAAGAAGAGATGTTGAGTTATCAATTAAAATTATACCTAGGGCACTACCAATATCCCAGAATCCATATAGAATGGATAGTGTTCAGCTTGAAGAGCTGAAGAAACAACTACATGAGAATCTGGATAAAGGGTTTATACGCCCAAGTGCTTCACCATGGGGTGCACCAGTCCTCTTCGTCAAGAAGAAGGATGAGTTAATGCGGCTCTACATCAATTATCGTGAACTTAACAAAATCACGATAAAGAAAAAGTATCCACTCCCACAAATTGATGACTTTTTCGATCAGTTGTGTGGAGCACAATACTTCTCCAAGGTGGACTTGCGGTCGGGATATTATCAAGTAAGGGTGATGAAGGAAGATATCCCCAAGACTTCTTTTCGTACAAGATACGGGCACCATGAATTCATAGTAATGACGTTCGGACTCACCAATGCTCCGGAAATATTCATGGACATGATGAATAGAGTCTTTAGAGATTACCTTGAAAAATTTGTGGTAGTCTTTATAGATGATATTCTAATATACTCCAAAACCAAGGAGGACCATGAGGAGAATTTGAGAACTGTACTGGAGACTTTGCGTAAGGAGAAGCTCTATGAAAAGTACAGAAAGTGTGAGTTATGGTTGAAGGAGGTCTCATTCTTGGGCCATATCATCACAAGCATTGGGATATCTGTGGATCCCTCCAAAACAGATGCAATTGAGGGATGGCCGAGGCCAACATTGGTAACCGATATCCGTAGCTTCTTGGGGTTAGCTGGATATTATCAACGATTTGTGAGAAATTTATCACGATTGTCCAACCATCTTACCAAGCTAACTCGAAATGGAGTAATGTTTTCTTTGAGTGATGAATGCGAAGAAAGAATCAAGGAGTTGAAAAGGAGGCTTATCACTGCACCCGTTCTCACTTTACCCACAAAGTGAGGAGATTTTTGTGGTATTCATTGAAGCTTCAAAGAAGGGATTAGGCTGTGTGCTGATGAAGAATGATAAAGTGATATCCTATGCCTCAAGGCAGTTGAAAATCCATGAGCGAAACTATCCAACACATGATCTGGAGTTGGCGGTTGCGATCTTTGCCTTGAAAATCTAGCGGTATTATCTCTATGGGGAGAAATGTGAGATATATACTGACCACAAGAGTCTTAAATATATATTCACATAGAAAGAGATTAATATGCGCCAGAGAATATGGATAAAGCTCATCAAGGATTATGAATGTTCAATATATTACCACCCTGGGAAAGCGAACAATGTGGCAGATGCCCTAAGTAGAAAGGATCCAGCGATTCTATCAATGATGAGAATTGAGATGGATCCAATCTTCTTAGACGTGATGAAGATGGATGTGGGAATCATAAAGAAGGGAACATAATCAATCCTTTCACAAATGATTGGTCAACCATCTCTTTTGGAAAGGTTAAAGGATGCTCAAAAGGATGATGTGGGAATTCAAGAAAAAGTGGAAGCTATCAAAAAGGGGAAATCCTCAGAGGTTAATGTTAACGAAGAAGGAATTGTACGGTTTGGGAAAAGACTATGTGTTCCATCAAGTCCAGAGCTGAAGAAGGATCTTGTGGATGATGCACATAGTTCAGATTTCTCTATTCACCTAGGAAACACAAAGATGTATCAATATCTCCGAGAAAACTTTTGGTGGGATAATATGAATAAGGAGATCGCTGAATATACATCAAAGTGCCTGGTGTGTCATCAAGTGAAGGCAGAGAGATAGAAGTCTAAGGGGATGATGCAACCATTGCCCATACCAGAATGGAAATGGGAGAACATCACCATGGACTTTGTCACTAGACTTCCAAGGACATCCAAAGGCAATAATGCAATCTGGGTTGTTGTGGATCGTCTTACACAAACTGAACACTTCATTGCTATTCGAGAGGATTTCTCATTGGATCAACTGGCACAGATATATATCATGGAAGTGGTAAGGTTGCATGGAGTACCACTATCTATTGTGTCTGACCGAGATCCAGGATTCACCTCTATGTTTTGGAACAGTCTTCAACATGCTCTGAATACTGAACTGAACGTCAGTACGGCCTATCATCCTCAAACTGATGGCCAATCCGAGCGAACTATCCAAACACTTGAGGATATGTTGAGAGCGTGCACAATGGACTTTAAAGGAGGATGCGAGAAAAATCTTCCTCTGGTTGAGTTCTCTTATAATAACAGTTTCCACTCGAGCATCCAAATGGCACCATATGAAGCCACGTATGGGAAAAGGTGTAGAACACTGGCATGTTGGGATGAGGTCGGTGAATGTAAGCTTCTTGGACCAGATATGGTCAAAGAAATGGTGGATAATGTGAAAACCATTCAGCAGCATATCAAGGCAGCCCAAGGTCGACAGAAGTGTTATGCAGATAATCGTCGATGAGACCTTGATTTTAAAGTTGGAGACATGGAGTTTCTATGCATATCTCCATAGAAGATGGCCATGAGGTTTGGAAAGAAAGGGAAGTTAAGTCCAAGGTACATCGGCCCCTTCGAGATTCTTGATCGTGTTGGGGCTGTGGCCTATCGACTAGCACTTCCACCTACTATGGCCAAGGTGCATGATGTCTTTCATGTATCCCTCTTAAGGAAGTACATACCAGACCCTTCACATGTACTCTCTTCCGAGGTGGTACAATTGGAAGATGATCTTTATTATGAGGAGCAACCAGTGAAGAACTTAGATCGTAGAGAAAAAGTACTACAAAATAAGACAATGCCCCTTGTCAAGGTGTTGTGGAGAAACCACAAGCTTGAAGAAGCAACTTGGGAGTCGGATGATATGATGAAGCTGAGTTACCCAAATTTTTTTAGTGTGGGAAAAGGAAAATTTCGAGGGCGAAATTTCTTAAGGGGGGAATATTGTAACGACCCAAAGTTTCATTAATGGGAAATCCCTCTTGATCCAGTTAATTTTATCATTATAAATTTTTTTTATAAGATGTCAACTTCTTTGGTTTTATGATAAGAGTTGTGACCGTTACTTTTATAGCCTTTGAACACTGATCACATGATTAGTATAAATATAAGGCTTTAACGAACCAAATTTTACTCAGACAAAGGAAGCGATGGCCTCATCTAGTAGAATTTCCCCATTCAAAGCCCATTTGTCGGAGCTCGGAAAATAGGTGGCATCCTTAGGCTTCTCCCATGACCAAGCCCAAGCTGAGCTTCATTATGTCATGCTCAAATGTGACCATCTACGGGAAATGTGGAAGTTGATAGAGATTACCACTCGGGCGATGTTATCCGAGCCGCCCCAAGAGTCTGTCCCCATCGCACACCTTACCCTTAGGTCTTATGCGGCTATTTTAAGGGGTTATGTAACAAATAAGTAGTATTATGTTTATGTAAATTATTATTTTTGTATATAATAATGAATATAATTTCTAGTCATTTTTGATACATTGTAAATAGTTTTTAAAGTAAAAAATGGTGTTTTTAGTTATTATTTAACTAAGAATTCAATTTTATTAAATTAATGGATTTTTGAAATAAATAATATTTTAATAAAATATTATTATTAATATTAAATTAATTTTTATTAAATATAACTGATCTTATAATATTATTAATGCAATTAAATTTTTTGTTAAGGGTTGAAGGCCATTTCTGTCAAAACCCTGAATTTTCGATAAATGTTAGTTTTTATTTTAAAAGTGAAAATTAAAATATTTTGAAAATTTTTTAGATAAAATAAATTTCATTTCTGGAATCAGGACTTCAAAATTATTCAACGGTGAATTTTTCCTAATTTTCTGAGATAGTCAAATTTTTGGGTAAAAATTAAATACCGTTTAAATATATAATGTGTTTTATGACATCATAATGACCCAATGGTGATGTAATAAAGTACTATAATCCTTATGTTCGTCCAATATATGTTTTACCATTAAAATAAAGTGATTTTGGGTTTGTTTGAATTACTTTTCAAAGTATTAATGAACCCCTCAAGACTTATTCAACACTTTGCCTTTTTAAATTAATTTCCATGGGAGTGTGACACACCTCCACATAAACAACCTTGTTATTTTAATAAGTTCGGACCTTGGCCTGGAAAAATATTGTTTTCCTCTTCTTTTTCCAGAAACCATGGGAAAAAATCATGGGATGGTTTGTGGTTTGAATTAATTTAATATAAGGGGTCCCAAACCTAAATAATAAAGTATTCTCTCATCTTTCCAATATAAACCCACCCAAGCTCCCACTTCCTCCTCACTAAAATCCGTTGGAATTCGTCCAACCTCTGCCCTACTCTCTCTAGAATCCTCCCAAGGTTCCCCAAACTCCCATGAAGCCTCTCACAAGCCTCTCTCTAGCCTTTGGAAGCACACTTCCAAGTAAGGGTTTTTTCTTCCTTTCTCATTTTTTTGTCAATTTTCTTTAAGTTGTTTTGCCCTTTTAATTTCAATTATGAATGTTGGGGTATGGTTTCGCACCTCCCCCATACTGCCCTCTTATTGTTTGAATTATGGGATACCCCTTTCTCTCTCATTTAATGCCTCCCATGTACACCCGTTTCTATGCCGAAATTCGGAAAGGAACTTCTCTCTCTTCTTTTACATTCAAGCAATACTTTTGTATCATGAATATAAATTCCATTTCAATTGTTGAAACATGTATCTATATGACCTCCTTAATTTATATTACATTTAAATATGATGAGTAAACCCTTTATCTCTCATCAACCTTTTTTTATGAATTCTTATGTCACGTCGTTACGCTGCCGAAATCGCACAGATTTTCTAAGCCAATATCATTGTGTAGTGAATACCATGCCCATTTCTCCATCAAGGGTATTCACCTTTATGCACATTTACTTATTGATTGTAATGTTCCATGTATAAATTCCACATTCCTTTATCATGGAATAAATGATTATGTTTTATGAATCCATGTTTTATGATCCATGTGGCACACTTATGCATGAAATGAAATGTTTAAGAAGGGTGTGCCCTTATAGCGCTCCAATGTATTGGGTAAAGTATAGTATCATGATACGTCATGTGAAATGAGTGTTGACTCATGCTAATTCAAGTGCAACGAGGGTTTACTCGTGATTCATGTGTAATGAGGGTTTACTCATGCTTTATGTGCAATGAGCCTTGGATCATGCTAAATCCATGTTAACTGTTGTTGCCACATTTCCATGTTATGATTATCATGCTTCATCATGCCTTTATGTTCATGTTTATTTTATGCTCTATTGATATGCCTATTGTCTAACATGTATTGTACTCCACATGTTATTCCATGTGTACTCCCTTACTGGGCTTTATAGCTCACCCTTTTCTTATGCATGTCCTCCGGTTATCCCATGCAATGCTAAGTACGAGGGAATGTAGTGGTCATGTAAAAGAATTTTTCAATAAAGATGTTGTATCTAATGTTTTAAGTTTTTATGTAATGATCCTAATCCCCAAAGACACTATACCTCTCGATCTTCTTTGTTGTATCAAGTGATGTTTTATGTAATGAATCAAGTTTAAGTTGTAATAAAAAGCAGGGTTGTCATATTCCTAACCAAAATGAAATAATGAATTGGAGGAAACATTCCAGTCGTAACAAAAAAATTCATAAGAACTTTAGGTAAAGTGTTTCTCATATGGAACATAACTACTTCTCCTTTATTTAAGTCCACTTATCTCTTCTTCAGAATAAGGGAAATAAGCCTTCTATAGGGGTAATTTTTAATCTTACCTTTTACAAAGTTGGAGTGGTTCATCATCCTCATCATGTACCTTGGTATATTTTTCTTCACATTATTTATTATGACATATGACCAATACTTGTCTTGAAATAATACATTTTCTATTTCTCCTACACTTTGAGCAATGCCAATATTAATAAACATGCACAATACCTTCCACATTACTTACAAATCCATTATAGCATTATTCCCAATGTTAGATGTCCCAAAGAAAATTAAAAGTCTTCATTGGGTCCAATATAGCTTCAACCAAATATGTTTTAACGGAAACTGTACTCTTCTCCATCATCACTACTAGAAAGTGGAGTTGTACCAATGGAACTATACCAAATATTCAGAAAGAATCATTGGAACAGTTAACTTAGAGAGACCATATACAAAATATTTGGCCATAACTATTGGTACAGTAAACATAGAGAACCCCTATACCAATGGGTTGGCAAAAACTGTAGGAATATTTACCATAGAGGAACCCTATACCAACTGTTTGTAAACACAATGGAAAAAACAACCTTTTGCGATGGGATTTTTGGGACGGTAATAAATCACATCGCAAAAGTTTCTTCCAAGAGGTTATTTGCAATGAGTGTATTTTCCCATTGCAAATAACCAAGTATATGCGATGGAATTTCGTCTCACATCACAAAAAGTTTGGCGCGGAATGTGCGCCAAACCGCGCGAAGGTTATTTGAGATGGGGGGATCCCCCCGTCGCAAATAGTGGGGTATTTGCGATAGGCCCCTTCCCAAATACCATGCAGTGGATAATAGTTTTTTGCGACGGGATATCACCCTGTCACAAAAGTTGTGTCGGCAGGTACTATTTGTGACGGGACCCATCGCAAATACTTTTTTAACCACCGACATTTATTAATGCGGGCGTAGGTATTTGCGACGGGACCCCTCACAAAAATACTATTTGTGACCGGTATCCCATCGCAAATAGTACAATCACAACTAATTTAACCTATATATACCCCCATCCGTTCTTTCTTTCATTTCTCTCATTTCTAAGATCCTCTCTCTCTCTCTCAACTCTAATTTTAGACTGAATTTTTTCCTAAGTTAATTTTTTTCTCACGAAGAAGTTGTGAAGCTGTCTTCCTCAATAGGAAATCGAGTTTAAAGGTACTTATGTTTTACTTAATTTTTTATTTATTTCATTTTTTATGTTAATTATTATTATTGTTGATTAGTTGTAATCAAATTAAGTTTAAATTGTTTTGTCATGCGTATTTATTTGTACTAATAAATTGAAATTTTTAGTACTAATTCTTAATAATTAGTAATAATTAATAATTATTAACGATAATTAGTAATAAATTGTAGAAATTAGTAATAAAGTGTAATAATTAGTAATAAATTGTAATAATTAGTAATAAATTGTAAGAATTAGTAATAAATTGTAATAAATACAAAGAATTAGTAATAAATATAAATAATTAGTAATAAATACTAATAATTAATAATAATTAGTAATAAATACTAATAATTACTAATAATTAGTAATAATTAGTAAAAATTATAAATAAATAGTAATAATTAGTAATAAATACTAATAATGAGTAATAAATACTAATAATTAGTAATAAATTGTAATAATTAGTAATAGATAATTGTAATTAGTAATAAATAGAAATAAATGGTAGTAATTAGTAATAAATAGTATTAAATAGTAATAATTAGTAGTAAATACTAATAAATACTAATAAATAGTAATAATTAGAAAGAATTAGGAATAATTAGCAATAATTTGGAATAATTAGGAATAATTAGTAATAATTAGTAATACATACTAATAATTAGTAAAAAATAGTAATAATTAGTAATTAATAGTAATAATTAGTAATAAATAGTAATAAACAGTAATAAATAGTAATATATAGTAATAAACAGTAATAAATTGGAATAAATAGGAATAATTAAGAATAATTAGTAATAAATAGGAATAATTAGTAATAAAATATTAATAAATTATTAATAATTAGTAATAATTAGTAATAAATTGTAATAATTAATAATAAATTGTAATAAGTTGTTTTTAATTGTTAATAAATAGTAATAATTGGTAATAAATAGTAATAATTGTTAATAAATAGTAATAATTTCTAATAAATAGTAACAATGAGTAATAAATAGTAATAAAATGTAATAATTACTTATAAATTGTACTAATTTGTAATAAAAAATAATTATTATTAATAAATTGTTATAAATACTAATAATTAGTAATAAATACTAATAATTATTAATAAATACTAATAATTACTAATAATTAGTTATAATTAGTAATAAATACTAATAATTAGTAATAAATAGTAATACATAGTAATAAATAGTAATAAACAATAATAAACAATAATAAATTGTAATAAATTGTTAATAAATAGTAATAATTGTTAATAAAAAGTAATAATTGTTTATAAATAGTAATAATTGTTAATACATAGTAATAATTTCTAATAAATAGTAATAATTGCTAATAAATAGTAATAATTGATAATAAATAGTAATAATGAGTAATAATTAGTAATAAATTATAATAATTAGTAATAAATTGTAATAATTACTAAAAAATTGTAATCATTAGTAATACATTGTAATAATTAGTAATAAATTGTAATAAATTGTAATAAATTGTAATAAATACTAATAATTAGTAATAAATACTAATAATTTGTAATAATTAGTATAAATAGTAATAAATAGTACTAATTTGTAATAAATAGTTATAATTCGTAATAAATAGTAAAAATTTGTAAAAAATATTAATAAATAGTAACAAATAGTAATAATTAGTAATAAATACTAATAATTAGTATTAAATACTAATAAATAGTAAAGAATAGTAGTAGATTGTAATAATTCACAATAATTTGTAATATATTGTATTAATTGGTAATAAATTGTAATAATTTGTATTAAATTGTAATAATTAGTAATAAAATGTAATAATTAGTAATAAATTGTAATTATTAGTAATAAAGTGTAATAATTAGTAATAAATTGTAATAATTTGTAATAAATTTTTATAATTAGTATTAAACTGTAATAATTAGTAATAAATTGTAATCATTAGTAATAAATTGTAATAATTAGTAATAAATTGTAACAATTAGTAATAAATTGTACTAATTTGTAATAAATAGAAATAATTCATAATAAATAGTAATAAATATTAATAATTAATAATAATTAGTAATAATTAGTAATAATTAGTAATAAATTCTAACAATTAGTAATAAATACTAATAAGTAGTAATGAATACTAATAAATTGTAATAAATTGTAATAAATAGTAATAATTCTCAATAAATAGTAATAATCTGTAATAAATAATAATAAATGTTAATAAATAGTAATAATTGTTAATAATTCGTAATAATTGTTAATAATTCATAATAATTAGTAATAAATAGTAATTTAAATACTTATAAATAGTAATAAATAGTAATAATTGTTAACAAATAGTAGTAATTTTTAATAAATAGTAATAATTACTAATAAATAGTAATAAATACTAATAAATAGTTATAAATAATAATAATTACTAATAAATAGTAATAATTTCTAATAATTAGTAATAATTAGTAATAAAAAGTAATAATTCGAAATAATTAGTAATAAATAGAAATAATTTGTAATAAATAGTAATAATTCGTAATAAATACTAATAAATCGTAACAAATAGTAATAAATGTTAATACATAGTAATAATTGTTAACAATTTTTAATAATTGTTAATAATTTATAATAATTAGTAATAATCAGTAATAATTAGTAATAATTAGTAATAATTAGTCATAAATACAAAGAAGTGGTAATAAATACTATGAAATTGTAATAAATAGTAATAATTAGTTAGGAACAGTTAGGAACAGTTATTAATTTTTTTAATAAATTTTAATAAATTTTATGAACTTGGAAAAATTTCCAGTGGATTGACGACACTCCTTTTGCGTGATGACTTTTCTCCTTTCAACTCTCACTGACTCAAACCATTTTGAAAAATGTGCTAATACGTAGTCATATTCAATCTCTTATGCACGAGATTGGATATGAATTCATAGGATCGTTTGTTTTATAAGGTTTCTAGGCAGTGACAGTTGGAAGAAGACGATTCAACGATGAAAATGTGGCTATTTTGGCCGACGACTCATTTACTTGCATCTTTCTCACACTAAAATCACAAAGAAGAATCTAGTGGGAGGTACCCATATTCATTCTCAGGAAAACGAGAATGGATATGCGTACCTATGACCAGATTCTTCATTGTGATTTCTGTGTGAGAAAGATTCAAGTAAATGAGCCCTCAGGCAAAATTGTAGCGGTCAATCCACTGGAAATTGTGTCTCCCTTAATTAATGGTAATTATTAAGAAGTAGATGTAATTATTTATCTTCTTTTTTCAGATAATGTTTTTATTATTTCAAATTATTCAAAAATAGTGATGATTTTATATTTTATGTAGAAAAATATGGAACAAGATAGTTGACATCACTTATTATTAGATGACAGCACTTGGATAAATCAGCACAGAAATCCAAAAGGTTCTGGTTTTAATCCTGTATATGTAATGACCCGAAATTTGAAATAAATTTTTTTTCCTAATTTTGTTTGTTATTTTATTTTATACTCAAAAAAACTATTTCATTTAAAAAAATGAGTATAATTAAAATGTGACTGTTGGGTTTCGACTATTATACGACCGTTGGAAACTAAATTTTGTGATTATTGTCTATAAATACAAGTGATCTTGGTTAATTAATATAGAGATAAGATTTGATGGCCTCATCCAGTAGTCTCGGGCCAATCGAAGCCCATCTGACATAACATGGTATGGAGGTAGCACCACTTGGATTTGCTCTAGACCGAACCCAAGCCGAAATTCATCATGTAAAACTGGAATGGAATCGCCTTCGCGAGAAGTTCAAGCTGCTAGAAATCACCACTCGGGCAATGTTGGTCGAGCCTCCCCAAGATTCCCTCACCTTATCACAATTTACACTTAGATACTATACTGGTGATATAAGGGGATATGTTACGAGACCTTAGCAACCTTATGTAATCCATTGATAAATAAAAATTTTGAATTCTTCTTGTGGTGATGTTTGTGAATTTTCAAATGTCCCGATAAATTTAGGATGTATATTATTGATGAATTTTGGAAAAAGGGTATTTTAAAATATTTATGTAAACATTAAATAATTAATGATGTGTAATCATTTTCAAAAAATGTTCTTCAACAAATGTGTTCAGTAAGAAATTTAGAGTCTAATAAGATCAAATTAATTTTTGGTGAATAGTAATTTATGAATAGTGATTTTACGCTTAAGAGTAGTAATGTGACCAAATGGATTAGTAATCCCGCTTAAAAAGGTATAAATATAATATAGGCACCTTGATTAAGTAATGTGATTCAATAAAATAGGTAAATAACTGTTTCAGGAAAATTTAGTCAAGTATTAGTTTTTTCGGCTGAATAGTGTTTTTTAATTAAAAATTAAATTAAAAATATTTTTATTTTTTTTATAAAATGGATTTAATTTTTAAATTCAGAGCATCGATATTATGTTAAGGTAATTTTTTTGGGATTTTTCTGAAAAAATGGATTTTCGGTGAATAGTTTTTTTTATTGAAAAATTAAATTAAATGTATTTAGAAAAATATTTTTTTAAAATGGAGTTCATTTTTAAATTCATAGCATTGATATTATGTTTAGGTAGTGTTTTGGGATTTTTCTGAAAAAGTATAATTTTTTATGAATACTGAATTTTCAGTTTTGAGTTTTGAGTGTTTATTGACATCATTAAGGATGTATTAATTATGTAATCATTATGGTCAACTTATGAATAGTATGATAAGGTATGAGGTGTCTCAAGTGGCCAATACCATGGAAAAATACCAGGGGAAAGACCATGGTTTTTCCAATACCACCAATGAGGTGTCCCTTGGCCATTAATGCCTTGTCCCCTCACTTCCCCTATAAATACCAAGCCATTCTCTCATCCTTTCTATTCCAAAATCCTCCAAAATGATGTTATTTTATCCTTACCTCCCAAGGAGTCCTACCAATGTGACCTCATGCCTCACAAGGTCCCAAAATTCATGATTTTGAAGTTACTCTTCAAGGTAAGGGATCCTACCTCTCTCTTTGTTTTCAAGTACTCTATTTTATGTCATTTCTTTTATGCTCCATGTTATTATGTTGGAGGATGTTATTTTAGATTCACCTTATAGTAATTTTTTATTTCATATTTTGAGATACCCCCTCTTACTCTCATTAATTAATTTTATGAATTTTTAAGTGGCGCTGTTAGGTTGCCAAATTTTTGTAAGGGATTCTTTCACCCTTCTCATTTTTCAAAGTTTTATTCCCTGTCATGTCTTTCATGTTTGTTTTCTTATGTTGGAATATGATATTATATATCCATAATACTATTCTTTATGTGTTCATATGATTAGAGACCCTATTTTATCTCATCAATTCATTTTTTGATGTTTTAAGTGACGTTGTTAGGCTGCCGAATTATTCATAAGAGAAATCTTATTCTTGTCTTCCTTTCAAGTTTTTCATTTCATATGGTATTTCCTTCAAATTTAATTACAAGGTTATTATATCCTTTATTATATGTCCCCATACTATTTTATGGATCATTTATGAGTGTGTGACCATGCCCCCTCTCTTTTCAATGTTTTCTAAAACCCTGTAACATAGCCGTTATGCTGCAGAATTTTCGTCTCAAAATGTCTCTCTTTTTCTCAAATTATTTTATTTTCTTAAGTGAATACTCAAAGATATTTCTTTTATAGGGGTATTCACATATATATCAAAATTTTCTATTTTAAATTATGGGATTTACATATATGAGAACCGCTATCCTTTTCCGTGGGTTTAAAGTGACATAAAGATCTTATCTTTAAAGTAGTTTTTAAAAAGTTATGACTATGAAATGAAACCCATTTCTTTTATGCTATATGGGATTTTTATTAAATTATTTATGATGATATATTTTTATCACATGATAATAAAGACAAATTATGTGTGCGCCTTGATAGTGATCTAATGCATTGGGTAAAGAATTAATCTCTAGACATGACTATTTTAACGGTACCTTGGAAATTTTTAATGACACCTGGGGATGGACCCTGGTGATACATAAATGATTTCCTAAGTTAAATTTTGTATCCACATATTCAAGTTATAAAAACACGTTATTTTTATTATGATATTCCTCATGATCTTTTTCTCATGCCTTAAAATTATTTATCATGACTTTATTGAGGTATCTTAAGTTCACATGTAAAATGTTTCCCTTGTTTCCCTTACTGGGCCTTATGCTAGCCCTTTCCATTGATTATGCTCCCAGGTTATGAAATTATGTAATGAACTTAGGATGAACAAATTAAGAGGCCTTCCAAGTGTTTAAGAAGAATGTTTTATGTCGTCATATATTAATTTCCTAGTTTCCAAGACATTAACCCTTAAGGACCCTCAGTTTTGTATAATGTAATAAAAGTTAATGTGATAAAAGGCGGGATGTTATAGTTGGTATAAGAGGTTGGTTTATTTATTTTTGTAAATTAGGATTTGGAAAAATTATAAGGTTTCTTAATTAAAATATTAAATATAGGAAAACGACCTGTTATTTTGGTGAAGTATTGAGTAAGTGGTTTCTAAACAAATAAATCCCTGTCTGGATATGAACAAGTAGAGGTGGCTTTGGAACAGAAGTACCTTGGAGTGAAAAGTCTGACAAGGTGTTTCGGGCTTGACCTGGGGTAACCTAGTGCATGACAACGGGCCTTGCTGCACTCTTGGTTTGAAACTCCCAGGGGATATGCTTTGGTAAATTAATAAGCTTAGTATGAACCACTATTAAAGGAACAAAGATAAAATAAAATAAAGATTCACATAAGAATATATGATCATATATAACCTAGATTGGAACCTAGGGGGTCACAAGTTAGGATATAATGTTCTTCTACAAGTTTTTCCATCTATTCTTGAAGGTTCATTTTCATTATTATTGGCTATGTATTTAAGCCCCCTAATTAAACATTCTTTTCTTTGTTAATGGCGGGAAATAGGAGAACATCTACCAACAACCAATGTGATAGGAAATGTGACAATTTCCCTATTAATATGACTGGGGTGATGAGGGATAAAGTTGAACATATTGTGATTATACCAAACCAGCTATCAAAAATCAGAATTAATAATTGGTACCTAGATTAATGCCCAAATTCATCAAGGGAGAATAAGATGACGTCTCAATTATGTTCATCTGATAATGTTGATAAGGGAATGAAGACCCAATTTTCTTTGTGAAAAAAGTGTCGAAATAGGAACCGAGGAAAATGTCACAAAGGAATTAGGAAATATTTTAAGTGTTGGATGATAGGGCATAAAGTATCTAATTTATTTAAAAATGGATAATGTGATTAATAGAGATAAGTTTCAATCTAATGTACCTTGTACTATTCAATGTCCTAAATTTGGAGAAGTTGGACATTGTCCAAGAAAATTATCTCTTGGAAGGGATGAGAAGCATGATGAGCATCAAAAATATTCAAGGACAAGGGAATAATGAAAGTCCTATGCTTAGATGGATCATGATGAATGAAGTACATGTAACTTCTTTTCAATAATTGTCTATGTCATGTTTCATTTTAGTTCGTGCTCTGTGAGAATATATTTAATTTTTCTAGGAACATCGAGTCACTACCTAAGATTGTTTTATATCATTAAAGAAAAAATCTATTGGTATGTATTACATGTTTATGTTGTGAAGCTGTTCCTATTGAAAAAAATGATTAGATGATTAAAAGATGAATATTATTTTGGAAGACGTTCACTAATTTGGGAACCCTATATGATCAAGGTAAATAGATTACTATAATATTTTCTTTGAGAAGTAATGGTTGACTTATATTTTGAAGAATTGATGAATTTAAGGTGAACTTATGGTAATTTAGGTTACTTATGGAAATGATTAATCTATCTTGGGGAAAATTTGATTAAGTTAATTACACATAGTATGAGACTTTAATAATACTCGATGTTATTTGGAGATAAATGTTAAAATTTATTTTGGAAGACTATCTGACTAAATCCTTCTGAGTTTTGGGTTTCAATATTAGTTTGGATTAGTATGAAGAATTTTAAGGATGATTGTGTATTGACTGTTATTTGATGAACTTCGGGTTTTGTTTGAAAATTTTTGGAGATTAAGTGTAGTTTTTCTTTTTGTAAATGATTATACTTTCTGGGGATTATCAGATCTTGTACTAATATTTTTGGTTTTGGTTAAGGTCCTATGATATGGGAAATATATAGTTTATTTTTTTTGGATTACGTGACTCTATCAAAGTTGATTGTAGAGCTCTTAATGTGAAAAAGACATCCTAAATACTCATCCTTTGGAGAAAATATGAGTTTTTGTTAGAAATATAGTAAAAGATGAATTCTACATGACAAGTAAGTATGTTTCCTTATGTTTTAGTAAAGCCCATAAATAAATTCTTCAATGAAAATAAACTTAAAATAAAAATGTTGTATTTTAACTTTTCCTTCTGGGGAATCAAATAACATTTAACCCATCACAAGTTTGTGATTTTCTAGTGGTTCACTTTCTCCTAGACATGTTTTCTATCACTCTCCATCAAAACCTGATGGTTTTTTTCTCCTCCATATCCTTTTTTTCATGGAATACTAGTATCTGTTATCTCAAGTGACCTCTGTAATTCTCTTTCTTTACTTTAAAGTGATAGTTTTACTAACTCTTTTTCTGATGTGGGACGTTCAATGAAATTTCCAAGCCCAATTTTAAAAATTACGAGGACGAAATTTCTTAAGGGGGGATAAATGTAACGACCCAAAATTTTGGATAAATTTTGGATAAATTTTGTTTACAAATGTTGTGTGTTATTTTATTTTATACTCAACAAAACTATTACATTTAATAAAATGAGTATAATTAAAATGTCACCGTTGGGTTTAGACTATTCTATGACCGTTGGAAACTGAATGTTGTGACTATTGTCTATAAATACAAGTGATCTTGGTCAATTAATATAGAGAGAAGATTCGATGTCCTCATCCAGTAGTCTCGGGCCGATTGAAGCCCATCAGACAGAACTTGGGAAGGAGGTAGCACCACTCGGCTTTTCTCTGGACCAAACCCAAGCTGAACTTCATCGTGTGAAGTAGGAACGAAATCGCTTTCATGAGAAGTTCAAGCTGATAGAAATCACTACTCTGGAAATATTGGCCGAGCCGCCCCAAGATTCACTCACCTTATCATACCCTACACTTAGATCCTATGATGGTGTTATAAGGGGCTATGTAACGAGACCTTAGCTTCCTGATGTAATCCTTTGATAAATAAAAATTGTTATTTCTTCTAATGGTGAAGTTTGTGAATTTTCAAATGTCCGGATAAATTTAGGATGTATATTATTGATGAATTTTGGAAAAAGGATATTTTAAAATATTTATGTAAACCATAAATAATTAATGATGTGTAAATATTTTCAAAAAATAGTCATCTACAAATTTTTTCAATAAGAAATTTAGAGTCTAATAAGATCAACTTAATTTTTGGTGAATAGTAATTTATGAATAGTGATTTTACGCTTAGGATTAGTAATTTGACCAAATTGATTAGTAATCTCACTTAAGGAAAGTATTAATATAATATAGGCACCTTGATTAAGTAATGTGATTCAATAAAATAGGTAAATAACTATCTCAGAAAAATTTAGTCATGTATTTGTTTTTCGGCTAAATAGTATTTTTTAATTAAAAATTAAATTAAAAATATTTAGAAAATTATTTTTATAAAATGGAGTTTATTTTTGAATTAAGAGCATTGATATTATGTTAAGGTAATTTTTGGGGATTTTTCTGAAAAAAATGGATTTTCAGTTAATAGTTTTTTTTATTTAAAAATTAAATTAAAAATATTTAGAAAATTATTTTTATAAAATGGAGTTCATTTTTGAATTCAGAGCATCGATATTATGTTAAGGTAATTTTTTTGGTATTTTTATGAAAAAATTGAATTTTCTCTGAATAGGGAATTTTCATTTTAGAGTTTTGGGTGTTTAATGACATCATTATGGATGTAATAATTATGTAATAATTGTGGTTGAATTATGAATAGTAATATAAGGTATGAGGTGTCCCAAGTGGCCAATACCATGGGAAAGCCCATGGTTTTTCCAATACCACCAATGAGGTGTCCCTTGACCATTAATGTCGTGCCCCCTCACATCCCCTATAAATACCAAGCCATTCTCTCGTCATTTATATTCCAAAATCCTCTTCAACTAATTTATAGTCACCTTACCTCACATGGAGTCCTCACATGGTTCCCTCAATCCTCCCAAGGTCCTAAACATTATGATTTAGAAGTTACTCTTCAAGGTAAGGGATGCTACCTCTCTCTTTGTTTTCAAGTACTCTCTTTTATGTCATTTCTTTAATGTTCCATGTTCTTATGTTGGAGGATGTTATTTTATATTCACCATAATGTAATTTTTATTTTCATATGATGAGACACACCCTCTTACTCTCATCAATTCGTTTTAATAATTTTTAAGTGGCGTCGTTAGGCTGCCGACTTTTTATAAGGGATTCATTCACCCTTCTCATTTTTCAAAGTTCTATTTCATGTCATGTCTTTCAAGTTTATTTTCTTATGTTGGGGTATGATCTTATATATCCATCATACTGTAATTTTTATGTTCATATGATGAGAGACCCTATTTTATCTCATCAATTTATTTTTTTATGTTTTAAGTGACGTCGTTAGGCTGCCGAATTCTTCATAAGAGATATCTTATTCTTGTATTTCTTTCAAGTTTTTCATTTCATATGGTATGTCCTTAAAATTTCATTACCATGTTATTATATAATTCATATTCTTCCCCTATACTATTTTATGGATCATTTATGAGTGGGTGAACATGCCCCCTCACTTTTCAATGTTTTCTAAAACCATGTAACACAGCTGTTATGTTGCAGAATATTCGTCTCAAAATGTCTCTCTCTTTTTCTCAAATTATTTTATTTTATTAAGTGAATACTCAAATATCTTTCTTCTATAGGGTTATTGACATATATATCGAAATTTTTTATTTTAAATTCTGGGATTTACATACATGAGACCTAATTTTCTTTTCTGTGGGTTTAAAGTAACATAATGATCATGTCTTTAAATTAGTTTTTAAAATGTTATTACTAAAAAATGAAACCCATTTCTTTTATGATATATGGGTTTATTAAATTATTGACAATTATATATGTGGATCAAATGATAATAGAGTAAAATTAATGGGGCACCCTGATAGCGCTTCAATGCATTGGGTAAGACTTCATCTGTAGAGATGATCATTTTAATGATACCTTAGTGAATAACCTTGTAATTTTTAATGACACCATGGGGATGGACCTTGGTGATACGTAAATGATTGTATAAGTAAAATGTTGTAGACACATATTCAAGTTATTAAACATGTTATTTTTATTATTATATGCCTCTTGATCTCTTTACCATTCCTTAAAGTTATTATTCATGACTTTATTAATGTATCTCAAGATCACATGTAAAATGTTTCCCTTGTTTCGGTTACTAGGCCTTCTGCCTACCCTTTCCATTGATGTATGATCCCAGGTTATGAGATGCTGTAATGAAATTAGGATGAACAAATTAATAATCCTTTCAAGTGTTTAAGAAGAATGTTTTATGTCGTAATGTATTAAGTTTCTGGTTTCCAAGACACTAAACCTTAAAGATCCTCAGTTTTGTATAATGTAATGAATGTTTGTGTGATAAAAAGGCGGAATTCTATAGTATATATTGAGGGTGTTAAAGCATTATTAGCATTTGCATCATCAAAAACATAGTATGTTTCAGAAGGCACAATTAAGTGTCCTTGTAAAAAATGTTCTCTCAGAATACTTGACACATTTGATAAGGTTGGGGGACATCTCTTGCAGATTGGTTTTCAACAAGATTATGTTTTCTTGGTATCAAAATGGTGAACGCACATACAGAGAAGATACTAATAACATGATTCCAGATCCATCATAGTTTCAAAATTTACTACATGATTTTGTAGGTCCATCTGTTCAACAGACTGAAACTCACAATGATATTGATTTAACTTCTGAGTTGGCACTATCCGAATTTTATGAGTTGTTGAGGTCTGCTGAGGACTCATTTTATCTTGGTTGCAAGAGAAGAAAATTATAAGCAGTTGAAGAATTTATGTCTATTAAATCAGATAATGCAATGTCAAATAACTGTTTTGATCAGATATTTTTTTGGGTAAAAACACTATTACATGAAGGAAATGTGTTGCCTACAAATTACTATGAGAGAAAGAAGTTTATCGTAATCTAGGACATAGTTATTGGAAGATTAATGCATGTGGAAATGATTGCATCTTATATTCTGGTGAAAATGATTCATTGGAAAGTTATCCCACATGTGGAAAATCGAGGTATAAATAAGCTGAACCAAGGAAGTCTGGATAAATTCCTGTAAAATAGTTGAGATATTTCCTCACACCCAGGCTGAAACGCTTATTTTTGTCTTAGAACACAGTGTCAATGATGTCATGGAACAAAACCAATATTTCAACCGGTAAAAGCTTGAATCATCCATCTGATGGTGATTCATGGAATCATTTTGACCGTCTACATCCATCTTTTGATTTAGAAGCCCAAAACGTGGGATTAGGTCTTTCTACTGACGGTTTCTGTCCGTTTGGTTCTTATGGTAGTCAGTATTCATGTTGTCCTATCTTTATAACTCTATACAATTTACCTCCGTGGATGTTAATGAAGGAGACCGAAAACTTTTTAACCGTACAAGTCCTAGGACATGTGAAAATGAATATTGATGTTTATTTGAAACCTTTGATTGATGAGTTAAATGCATTGTAGAGTAATTGTGTTAGAACACATGATGTTGTTGCGAAACAAAATTTCACATTAAAAGATGCATTGACGTGGATGATTAGTGACTTTTCGGAATATGTCATGTTATCTAGATGGATTACACATGGTCCAAAATCATGTCCTTATTGTATGAAAGACAACAAA